>CM041296.1:29449488-30649488 GCA_023052935.1 Piezodorus guildinii | reverse complement strand
GACTATCATAACACCAGTTAACATTCCCATACCGAACCAATTTATTCCGGAACAGTTTAAGCATGCTTAATTATGTCGCTTATAAAATATTAACTATTTATACTAAAAAAAAATAATTTCGGTAATTGATCATAACCTTTTACTCTGATATAGCGGTTAATAAAAAATAGTTTTTCTTTTTTTATTTTCAATTTTCGTGAAATAATTCTTTATAAATAACCGATTAACAGGTGTTTAACATTTGTAATCAGAAGCCATAGAAACAAAATGAAATAATCATTATGCAGCTAGGTTATAAGGATTTTTCCGGAATGAATAATTACCTGTTAAATCCTTTATTTTATTTTATTATATATATATATATATATATATATATATATATATATATATATATATATATATATATATTTTTTTTTTTTTTTTTTTTTTTTTTTTTTTTTCATGTCTGTATAAAACATGTATTCAGCTCATAATGAATATTTGAACAATAAAGTTTTTTTTTACTTTTTTTTTTAATTTTCACTTCTCACAGTTAAAAGTAAGAATTAAATATTTATATGGATACTCCCCCCCAAAAAAAAAAAAATATAAATATAAATAAATCATCAATAAAGAATGTAGCTTAGCAAATACCATGGTGTCTTATGATACGTGTATATTTATTAATCTTTTTAAATTTAGTTTTGTTCAGCAAAAGTATGCATCTGAAGAAGTTTATTTATTTTACTCTTTTGTTTTATTGTATAGATATATTCCTTTTTTTTTTTTTTTTTTTTTTTTTTTTTTTTTTTTTTTTTTTTTTTTTTTTTTTTTTTTTTTTTTTTTATTACTTCTTACACTATTGTAAATAAGAATTAATCATGATCATTTGGTCTTTTGGCCAGATACACTGTATACCTTAATTGTACATATTTGTTGTTCTTAAGGGACTATGTCCCAGAATAAAGATTATTTTCTATTTTCATTTCTATATATGCCATGATGGTCATGAAGAAGCATATCACTTCTTCCTGGTCTTGCTTCATTCCTTCAATTCAAGTATGAAGATCCCTCGTTTTTGTGATATGTCGTTATGATTATTATAAATACCGAGCGTGTGTTGGTCGATGAATGGTTGTTGTAAGTCGGTATACAGCAAGTAATTTAAAGTTGTCTTTTAAGTAGTATCATCCATTGAAGAATGGTGTTGAAACTAGATAAGTAAAATGAATTCCGTCAAGTCCTCTTCACTGAAGGTCGTAAAACAATGACCAGTCCCACTGTATCCCACATACCCTTGTTGAACAAAAATCTAACATGGAATCCTCATACTAAATTAAAACGACATAAAACTGCTCTGATACCGATCACTACAACAATTCCTCGACGAACGCACAAATTACTCATTGATATAACCATTTTCAGTCCTATTAGGAAATTTATTATTAAGCAATGAGAGTCCACGTAACTATCAAATTCCTCTCTCATCAAGTCTTGCTGCCAAAAAGCCTCCAAAAAAATCTTAATTTTCCTTACTTTGTTACTAATAAAATCATTCATAAAGGCTTAAATCTTCCATTAGTCATAGACTTAGCCGAGATATATATCTCTATTTTCATTCTAAACTCTCTAGCCACAATAATCGGCTTGTCCGTAAGCTATCATCCTTATATATTCCCCACAATAATGCTAGGTGGCAGAAAAGATGTCCTAAAAATCTTGTCGTATTTTTTATCTGCATACGACAAAAGAACCCACAGTAGTCCTGTTGTCTAGTATTGTTTATATTCGTGTTAAACCTCAATAACATCACAAATTCAAAGGAATATTATGAATTTTGGTGCTGTTGTAACAAATCATCTGCTTTCCGTGATGACTATAAAGTCGCTATGTGACTGTAAACTGCATTAAATAAAAATATTTGGCCTGAATTGCTGACGTAACTAATGTTTAAAGCTTTCTCTCAATATGTCAGATATTGTACGCCCCGTATCTCAGAGGCCTTTACTTTTACTTCAATACCTGAATTATAGAACATGCAGTAAATTTAATGGCTTTATATCTCCTGAGGTTTCCTCTGGCTCTGACCAGTGATGCGGCTGAGAGGGAGGCGCTGGGATCCCTCGGATTCTGCTTGTTCTTCCACAAGTGGCGGGAGGGGGAAGGCGGACTCCTTCCGGGGTTCCCAGCAAATTTAAAATTTCGTATATAAGAATGAGTGTGTTCATGTTTTGTTTATTTCTTTGTTAACCGTAATATTTATTTAATTTATAAATTTTATTATTATATACCTTTATTTATTTCAGTTTCATTTTATGTAATTTGACTTTCCTTTTGTATGTATATATTGTGAATATTATATGAATGTAATCTTATAGCAATATTATTATTGTCCATTGTGACAGATTGTAATATATCCGAATAAATAAATATTTTCAAATATCTGCTGAGAAAAATGTTTTTTTCATAAAGTTAAAAAAAAAAAATAAGGGGAAAATCTGAAAAAAGTCCTTTTTTTTAAGCGGTTATTTCAAGATGGGGGAAAATACGCAAGGTCTGCGAGTGAGAAAACTTTTAATGATTTTTTTTAGAGTGGATCAGTTCATACAATCATACCAAAATATCAAAATACAGCTATATAAACAGTTATACCCAACACACAGATATTTGGAATTAATAAAAAACTGTGTGATAATTTGCAGAGTTTTCTAATTATGATTAGCAAATAATATTAAAAATTATAATTATTAAGTTAATTGTAAACTTTTAAAACAGTCTGAACAAGAAATACACGATTTTTAGTATCAGTAAAGGCCGATAAATTATAATAAAGAAGGAACACGAATAACGAAAAAAAAAAAAAAACATTCTTTTTTCCGTTTTAACATATAAATAAATACCACATTTAAAATGAAGACCATTTTCGGCTATTTTTCTTTGAATTATTTATTTCTTTTCATTTTAATTAACTGTATATAAATAGCTTTATATACAGTTACACTTTAATATATTTATTTGAAAACAATAAACTATTTTGAAATAATTTGCAGCGTTTATAGAGCTAATTCTTCCTGGCTAATATGTCGCAAGAATCGAAAATACCAAACTGATCGCAGGATTAATCGTTGAAACCTTGTTCCTCCTGGAAGAAAACATTCTCAGGAATGATGAGACATCTTGAAAAAAAAAATGTTCGGCCAACGATAAGAGCGCCGGCTGGATTGACGGCTACAAAAGAATACTTTATCGGAACGGAAAGGCGATATCGGAGAAGTGAAAACATATTAAACAAGATATCCCGTTTTGATCTGGCTGAAAGGACCTCGGGCGGAGGGTAGGGAGGAGATATATTGGATTGGGATCCTCGGCCTCTACCTCTCTACTTTATGGAGCGGAAACCTCCTCTAAATTAAATATTGCCTGTATTAGATCATTTTGAATAAAAATAGCCCCGCTCGGGCCGGAACGGAGGGGCTGGAGGCATCCATATTCATGGGAGGCTGTATGGTTAGCCCGACCTCCGAGGTTTACCTAACCTCTCAATATGTCAATTAGCATTCTCGTCAGAGATTCCTGTCGTCCTCATCTCTTCTCTCATCTTATCTACTCTGATATTACAACTGTTATCCCAGATGTAAGTTTAACTATGCATACATCATAGTCTCGATAAACCTTGGATCCTCCTGTTACCAAATAAAAAAATGATGTGCACAACACACGACTGTTACTGACCACTGTTTATAAAAAAAAATGTGAGCATTATAAAATACAAAAACCTGAACCTCTACAACCCATCAAAAATCTTGAGCCCAGTACATATCGAGATCCGTACTGTTTCTAGGCCGACTGTGAAATAGGATATTTAGGCCCCGAGGTTTTTCCCCAATTATGGGAACCCACTTTAAAGAGGCTGGGTCTGCAGGAGGGTCGCTCCCCGGCAGAATTAACAGAATAAATAATAATCTGCCCCCGACGGGATTTAAACCCACGACCTGAAAAACAGTAGGCTAGACTTTATATATATATATATATATATATATATATATATATATATATATATATATATATATATATATAATATATATAATATATATTTCCTATTATTTCCATCTTAATTTATACTATAAGTACCATTAACCCCGTTTCTAAATACCACTTAATAGTAGCATGTGATAGGTGCAATAACATTACACCTGTAAAGTATGAGGCTTGTAGTAACCTCTGAAATCTTAAATTTTTTTTTTTTTTATTTTTTTTTTATTTGACAACAAGTAATATACAAATGCCTTTAGGCATATATTGTAACACTGATGACTATTACGAAAAACCTCCTTCAGGATTCTTATGAATTCGTGAGTGAAGAAACCTCCCAGTGAAGGCACTCCTTGGCGTGGAAGATCTGCTAAAGAAGTAGGTCTCTGCTCCAGAGGCGTTTCAGTCTCCTTGGTGGGTTTTGTGGCAGTGTATCAGTCAGTAATGTTTGTACCAGTAGGTTTGGATGTCCTGCGAGTGAGTCGTGAAAATGTTTGTAATATTTTTTAATGATATCCGTTACGATTGGTATGTTGAGGTATTTGTGTAATGCTTAAATCTTAAAAATAATAAAAAAATCTTTTTTTAATATTTTGATTGAAATTTGCAACTGTTTATTATATTACGACGTGTAGATATGCTGGTTAATGATAACATACATAAAAAAACATGAAGAGAAACTGCCTATTGGCAACACTATTGTAGTGAATTTAAACCATATTATTGTCTGACGTCTCGGTGCATTATCAGGAATAGAAGATGAAGCAAAGATTGAAACTAATGGATTAGATTGGCAGTGGATTTTTTCATGGAAGGAGTGATACGTTGTACGGGCCAAAGCAGCAACATATGGAACCTTAGGGTATTTGTGGATGATTTTATTCGTGACAAAGTAAGGAGCTTTGATGATTTTGGATTGTAAGGATTGTATACGGGAATAATTTGATGATTATACCATACCGCAACGAAACAGTCCTGGAGACCTGTAATGTCTGAGTGAAACGTCGGTGAATACATTTTTTATTTACTTTTTTCTAAATTTGTATGACCGCCACTCGATTCATCTCATGCTTCATATTTATCACACGGTCAACTATTTAATCTTATTTTAATAAGTTAATTTAAAAAAAATTCAATTCGCACAGCAATTTATTCAGCTGAATAGAATAAACATCAAACATTAGATATTTGGAAGTCATACAATTTTTTTATAATTCTGAAATCTGATTTATTGGTGTTTTTCTTTTTAATTTCTAAAATTAAACTCAAGTATCTTTTTTTTTAAATCCCATCTAGAATTATTTTTTTACAAAACCTGCCTTTCTTCCCGTTTTCTCGAGGTCGTCCTATTCACATCCCGCCCTGAAGAAAGCACATCCCCTAATAAAGGGAGTTCCCCATTGGGTAGGAGGCTGAAAGCTCTAATACATCTTGATAGAAGAGTTCATCCTAGCGTGAAGTGGAAAGAGTTGGGTCGATGATATAGGGCTCAGCCTGACGAGCAGTTGTTGCGGAGTTTCTCCGAGTCTATGACCGTGGATCTTTGCCAAACTGCTCGCCATAATCGTATGCCGGGGCGGTCCTTAGTTTGATAGTGTTTGTTTCCATGTTTATGTTCACTATACATTGGAAGATAGGAGAAATCGTTAAAAATGTTTGCTGTATCTTCTTCGTCTACGATGACTTTTCTATTGAACTTGAAAGTACAGTACGCTATATATATTCATCTTAATAATTTTGAATCTAATAACGTTTTGGCACACTCTTATTCATCATGAAAGAGAGGAATCAACAGAAATGAAACTGGCCAATAGTTCCGAGTTTCTAAGCTTAGAGGTACAATGCGTGTTTTCAATTGTTCAAAGATAATATTTGTAAGCCTATACTTTCCGGAATACCCGAGCGACGTAAAATGTATAAAATAAATTTTCGTTTTTGCTTTAGCTGATAAGCCTATTGAAAAACTAAAAGGTGAATTCTACCAACCGATAAATTCGAATTTGGAAAATACACTGTAAATGTAGCTTAGTGTAAAAAATATAATTAAAAAAGTAATACTAATGTTCTAAACATTTATTGAAAATAGTCAATTTTTTCGTATAAATATGGGTCTATCCATTTGAAATCGTCCAATTTTCATTTATTTTTTCGCTCAACAATTTTGATTTTCGTGATTTTTTGACCAGTCATTCTCCATTGTTTCCTGAATATGAAATAACCATTTTTTTCTTCTGGCTAATACTTTTAGCGTTGCGGCCGTTTAAAGTCAGCTACGCGGACGAAACATGTGTTGGAAAAATCTTTCTAATTCTTGTGAATCTTTATTCATCAAATTAGAAAAAAAAAAAGATAACAATTAGATACGGACATCCATCATATGTATTTTTTCCCACCACAACTCATTACCTAAATAGTGAAGAATGTTGTTTAAATAAGTCTCGAAAATGAAGAAGAAACGAGGATTTCAACGAGATAAAAATATATAAAGGAAAAGAGACTCACTTTAAATTATTTTTTATTTTATAGCTTAGTCCATAGTCCTACTAGCTTACTACTACTATCTTTATTAATTTTGATTTGATTTTTCTGTTAAAAATCTGAGTAACTATTGTTGTTTATGTTTAACCTTGCAAAACGAGGCTAAACTTCTTTACCATCATCACATTTTTTTAAAAAATTTATATACAGAAACTTTCTATGCCATTTTTGCCTCATTTATTTATTTTATTCGTATTTTTTAATAAATTATTACTGTACGAATGATATAATAAATAAAAACTTTTTGGCCTTGATGAAGAAAAAATATATTCAATATATTTTTTTTTTATTTCAAGTTAATTCATGATTTTTTTATTCTATGCGAGTTCATGAAAAATGCATTTCTTGTGAACAGAAAGTTATTAGAGAAGCCTCTTAATTGAGCAAGATGTTACTAGGACAGCAAACTATGTTATAGTTAGGTACATTATATATATATATATATATATATATATATATATATATATATATATATATATATATATAGCATTTCCAAGTCAAATTCAACCTTTTCCAAGTCAAATTCAACCTTTTCCAAGTCAAATTCAACCTTTTCCAAGTCAAATTCAACCTTTTCCAAGTCAAATTCAACCTTTTCCAAGTCAAATTCAACCTTTTCCAAGTCAAATTCATCCTTTTCCAAGTCAAATTCAACCTTTTCCATTTCAAATTCAACCTTTTTCGATTTCAATAAAATAATAAAAATCAAATTAACATGATTTTATGTTTTAATGGTTATTTTAATTACACCTTGTGTTTTTAACCCTTGTGGCTTGTTAAATGTTCCCAGTGGCCTTTCTACATATAATTAGTCACGAATATAATAATAAGTATAACCGATACTTTAATTTTAAGCCATTTGCGATACAAGGTCTGGTAGTCGGATTAGCGGGATTCGTTTTATTTTAGTTTTATAATCGTGGGAGAAAATATTATCAATAGAGGTTTATTTTAACTTTTTCGTATTTATAGGATAGTAGGCTCAGCAGATTCGTTCCCAAAGGTTCGTTACCGATTATACTATTAATTTTAATTGCGCTCGCTCAAATATGGGTTTATTATAACTTTTTCGTATTTATTGGATACAAGGCTCAGTAGCTGCGTTCCCAAAGGTTCTTTCCCGACCATTCTATTAATTTCAATAGCGCTCGCTCAAATATGGTTTTATTATGACTTTTTCGTATTTATTGGATACAAGGCTCAGTAGCTGCGTTCCCAAAGGTTCGTTACCGATTACACTATTAATTTTAATCGCGCTCGCTCAAATATGGTTTTATTATGACTCTTTTGTATTTATTGGATGCAAGGCTCAGTAGCTGCGTTCCCAAAGGTTCGTTACCGACTACACTATTAATTTTAATCGCGCTCGCTCAAATATGGGTTTATTATAACTTTTTCGTATTTATTGGATACTAGGCTCAGTAGCTGCGTTTCCAAAGGTTCGTTACCGATTACACTATTAATTGTTATCGCGCTCGCTCAATTATGGGTTTATTATAAATTCGTGTTTCTTTTCTATGCTAATTTCTGTATTTGTGTTTCGGGAGTTTTGTTAGTGAATGTGTCAATGTTTTTTTAGCCAGTTGGTCTAATGTTTGTTTATTTCGTGTTTTTTGTAACCTTTCATGTATTGGGTTACCGCTTATCCTTTTTTTCAGGATAGTAAGTTATCTTTTTTGTTAATATTTTGGAGTTTGATAATAATCATCTAAACAGAACGATTTTATAAGTACATTCTTATTTAATAAACCTCTACTTGAGTTAGCGCAACTAAAATTAATAGTATAATCTGTAACGAGTCCTTGGTTAAGCAGCGACTGAGCCTAGTATGCAGTAAATACGAACAAGTTAAAATAAACCTCTTCTTGAGCGAGAACACTTAAAATAAATTGAATAATTGGGATAGCAACCTCCGCAACGCATCAACTGAGCCTAATAGCTAATAAATACGAAAAAGTTATAATAAACCGATATTTGAGGGAGCGCGATTAAAATTAATAGTGTAATCGGTAACGAACCTTTGGGAACGCAGCTACTGAGCCTTGTATCCAATAAATACGAAAAAGTCATAATAAAACCATATTTGAGCGAGCGCGATTAAAATTAATAGTGTAATCGGTAACGAACCTTTGGGAACGCAGCTACTGAGCCTTGTATCCAATAAATACGAAAAAGTTATAATAAACCCATATTTAAGCGAGCGCGATTAAAATTAATAGTGTAGTCGGTAACGAACCTTTGGGAACGCAGCTACTGAGCCTTGTATACAATAAATACGAAAAAGTTATAATAAACCCATATTTGAGCGAGCGCGATTAAAATTAATAGTATAATCGGTAACGAACCTTTGGGAACGCATCTGCTGAGCCTACTATCCTATAAATACGAAAAGTTAAAATAAACCTCTATTGATAATATTTTCTCCCGCGATTATAAAACTAAAATAAAACGAATCCCGCTAATCCGACTACCAGACCTTGTATCGCAAATGTCTTAAAATTAAAGTATCGGTTATACTTATTATTATATTCGTGACTAATTATATGTAGAAAGGCTACTGGGAACATTTAACAAGCCACAAGGGTTAAAAACACAAGGTGTAATTTAAATAACCATTAAAACATAAAATCATGTTAATATGATTTTTATTATTTTATTGAAATCGAAAAAGGTTGAATTTGAAATGGAAAAGGTTGAATTTGACTTGGAAAAGGTTGAATTTGACTTGGAAAAGGTTGAATTTGACTTGGAAAAGGTTGAATTTGACTTGGAAAAGGTTGAATTTGACATGGAAAAGGTTGAATTTGACTTGGAAAAGGTTGAATTTGACTTGGAAATGCTATATATATATATATATATATATTATATTTATTATAAATATTATAAGCAGTATAATAAGGAATATTGATTATTTACATTTATTATACAAAATCCTACATGATCTGGATACTTAAGGGACTTTCATTGTTGAATATTTGAAAACTAATAATTTTTAGAACTTAACTGCCTATGATCGTTTAAATTCATAGGTGAAAACGATATTAATTAAATTTGTAATAAAAAAATATTTACCCAAATTTAGAAAAATAAAGAAAATAACATAGATAGTCGTGTTAGAGTTTTTTTTTTTTTTGGTTTTTTTCAACAACAATTTTTATTGAGTAAAATTACAATCTGTCCCAATTTGGACATCAATAGTAGTGCTAAAAGATATCATACATACTACATTCATATAATATTTGCACAACATAAAATTACAATAAAATAATACACAATAATGGATCAATACAATAAAGTCAAGAATTCACTTTTACCTATATACACATACACACACTCATACATACGTCACATTGAGTGGAGAATCTAGCCAGTGCTATAACTCCAATATCTTTACAAAAGGTCGCGGGGCCACTGCCGTTTCAACCTTCTAGGTGGGTTGTATGGATGAGTGGAGCTGCATAGGGATTGAGCTAGAGGATTAGGATGATGAATTAGTTTCTGGTGGAATTAGGAAAATTTGGATGGAATCAGGTCTGAAATAAATGGAACATTAAGGTCGTGGTGCAAGGTATAGTCGGAGACATAATAAGGAGCATTTACTATTGTACGGAGGACTTTGGATTGAAAGGATTGAATGCGTTTGATGTTAGTACGTTTAGCTGTCCCCCACAGTTCAAGTCCGTAGGTCCAGATGGGCTTCAGTATTGTCTTGTAGATTAATAATTTGTTGTCAACTGTAAGTTCAGATTTTCTGTTGAGTAGTCGGTATAACTGTCCGAATCGTCAGTTGAGTTCTTGTCTTTTAAGTCTTGTATGTGGGTTCCAAGTCAATCTTCTGTCTAACAGTAAGCCAAGATACCGGACTGTATCTGAGAGAGGAATTGGTAATGAGTTGAAATAAACTGGCGGACAGGATTTTCGTCTATGAGTAAAGGTTGTGTGTTTACATTTGGCTTCGTTCACCTTTACACGCCAGTTATTACACCAGTGTTCGATAAGGAAAAGGTGTCACTGAAGGTTTAAGGATGCTGTTTCAGGATTGGAACTTCGTGTTATAGGTAATTGAATTATTACAAAACAGCTAAAGAAATAGTTCTTTATTTTAAATTTATTTTGTTATGAATATCCTAATGATTAATACTATGTGTCTGCATAATATTGAATAGCAGTTATCTCATTTACTATAACTTACTTTAAGGTATATAAAAAAAATTAAAATAAAAACATTACATAAATTGTTTATACTTCCGTCAATATTAATATTAAACTATCTTAGTATCCTTCCATTTACATACCAAGAGGAGATGGAAATGTAAGATACTTCTTTGAAAAAGAAAAAAAAAAAGTCTCTCTCCTCTGATGACAAAGGGCCAAAAATTCCTTTCAGCCATCATACCTTCCATAAATTGACGTCCCTCCTCCATTTCTCTGATAGACTGTCTTAATAATTCAATCGTTTCCGAAGATGCATTGAAATAAAAAATGAAGGAAAGAGGAAAAAACTAAACAGAGATTGGAAAGGAAATGACAAGAGAAAGAAAATGTTGAAATAAATGAAGCGAATAACAAACGCAAAAGGGTAAAACATGTAAGAGACGTTTGTTCACATATTCTCTCGAAAATGTCCCTTTACCAGAGTTATCAAGTGTAATTGCTTTCAACCCGAATATTTTCTTCTTGTATTTTATGTTTTTCACTAAACTTTATAAATTTTATTTTTTAGTTAAAAAAGTACCTATTTTTTATAATTTTTTTTTGTTTCTAGAACGTGTAGTGAACCGTAAATGCACTTTTAAAAGACTATAGTATAGTTTTAATGGTTGGCGAATTAAGGCTGTGATATATATTAAATTGACTTCGTAAAAAAACAAAACCAGATATCGTTAAAAGTATTACATCACCAATGTTATCCGAACCCCGGGTTTGAATCCGGCTTTTGGTAAAATAGTAATAAATATTTTGGTGAAATATGTATCTTGATATTTCAGCTCTGCATTAGGAAGGTCCTCCTAGGTCACAATAGTTCTCTACAAAGTGAATACAATAATTTTTTTTTTTTTTTTATTATTATTTATTACGAGATAATACAATCTGCCACCTTCTGGGGCAATGAATATTAAAGATATAAGAAATCATTCATTCCATATGTACATTGGAAAAAAATTAAAAATAAATAATTACTAAAGATCAAACAAAGAAGAAAGAAAAAAAAATATATACACAAAATTAAATAAATACTATAAAGAAAATAATAATAACAATCTTGTTCACATTCATACCTATTTACAATATTTACAAACTGCTCCTGGGATCACCGAATCAAACCTCGAGATCCACTAGTGGTTGTCGAAGCACAATGCCAGAAGATCCCAGCGCCTCTTATTCAACCGCGTCACTGGTCTCGAGAGCCAGTGGAGGCTGAGCGAGGGCGCTAGAACCTCATACACTCAGGGCATGAGTGGAGAAGCCAGCCATTGCCAGCACTCCAATAACATATTTACAAGAGATCTCTGGGCCACTGCCGCTTCAACCTACGAGGAGGGTTATAGGGATGTTTGGAACTGGATAGGGAGTGTGCCAAGGGATTAGGAAGGTGAGTAAGCTTCTGATGGAAGATTGAGAATTTGGATAGGATTAGATCAAGGAAAATGGGATATTCAGGTCATGGTGTAAGGTTTTGTTGGTGACATAATATGGGGCATCGACTATTGTTCTAAGGACTTTAGACTGAAAGGATTGGATACGTTTGATATTCGAAAATTTTGCTGTTCCCCACAGTTCAAGTCCGTAGGTTCAAATGGGTTTAAGAATAGTCTTGTAAATGAGTAGTTTGTTGTCACCATAAATTAAAAAAAAAAAAACTGGAAAGAAAAAAGAAAAAACTGGTGCCTATGCGTAATCTTGGCATAACCACCACCAAGTATATCGTTCAGCCTATAAATAGTACGAATAAATAGTCTGCATACATTCAAATTTATGATTCTCATGGGTTGTAGAGGTGTAGTTTTTCTATATTAAACAGATCCATTTCCTTTTGACATTCAATAAATATCTACAAACTGATATTTTTTCACAACATTAATGAGAAACAATACAATTTTAAACGTCTTACAATTTCACAAAGTACGAAATATTAATTTAAACATAACACAAAAGTCAACACAGTGTTCAAGAAATTCAATGAAAGATATACGGAATCAAGAACAAAAAAAGCCGAGATCACCCTCTGATAATCTGTTTAATTACCACTCTAAAAAAATATTTAAAAACTTTTTTTAAAGTAGAAATTTCATCAATTCCCTAATAAAGTATGTTCCGTTACAGTTAACCTACAAGTACGAATCTCTACACGTACTGCGACTAAAGACCATCAAAAATGTGTTTTGAAGGTACAATTTTGTTTTTTAACAGTATTTAAATTATATTAAAAAATAAATAAATAACAATTTACATGTAATTCCATACAACTATACTCTATTAAATATTTCGTCATTAATTTTAAGATTCTCAAATGAGACAATATTAGTCCCATTTAGGCTAAGACTTTATATTTAATATATGACAACTCTAAGAAAGCCATAAATTTTCTTCATGTTTAATATAGTTTATATTAAATATTGTTTCTTAACTCTCAAACTTTTCTTTTGAAAAAGCACGAGACCATGTATGTATCAAAAATCTAATATGCAAAATAATAAATTAGGAAGTGTCAGGGAGTGTGAAATCGCTTAAAAAATAGTACAGTTGTTCACCAGTGTCGGCTGTGACAGGGGAGTTATTCTATTATTTTAGCTGTAGATCGACCCTTATGTTAGGCGAGCCTCCTGGGGAACTCAGACTCCCTAAAGTGGGTACCAATGGTGTTTGAAAAAAACTGGTTTCTGAGTGTGATCTTAGCCTATCTCATTTCTCTGGCTTTATTGATGTACTAAACCATCGTGTGTTTTTTTTTTTAATTTATTTATTTATTTTTTTTTTTGTATGATAAGATATAGAGTAAATGATAAATTTAAATAACAATTAAGTAATTTTAATCATCTAAAGTGATGTTGAAAATAAGTTATTTTTAATCTTTGAAAAAAATGTTTATTGATACATTCTGGTTTTTATTTTGGGATTTATATTTTTATGAGTGTGATGGACTGCTTTATAAATACCTAACCAATAACCTCCATGGGTTGTGTTCCTTCAATTGCTTTTATAAAGATGAAGAAAAAATATGCTTTACAGTTAATACAATTTTTAATGATAGATTGAAATAATAATAATAAAGTGATTTTAATGATGTGAAGTGATGTTCAAAATAAGTGATTTTCAATCTCAAAAAAAAAAGAAAAGTATATTGTTACAGTTGTGGTTTTTATATTGGAATAGTTTTTTTATGAGAATGATTAAGGTTCTCCAGATTGGATTCCTTCATTTTTTTTTTTTTTTTTTTTAATAAATATTAAAAGTTTTCAGTTTATAAAATTTTTAATGAGGAGATAGCAATAAAATGATGATAAGATGGTGGTTTTTGTCATTAAAAAAAAATGCACTATTAGCATTATATATTGTTTTATTTCTTGTTTGTTTGTTTTTTTAACGTCACTTTGTGCTTCTATGGCTTATCGGACGATGCTACAGGGGAAGTCTTAAATTTTGCCTATCCAGGTTTTATTAGGACAGGGATCTTTAACGAGTACCTAACCTCGCATAGGCTCGGGACCACCTTTTAACGTACCCTCCGAAGGACGGCATAACTAACGATTTTTTACTCCCATTAAAAAATCATAAAAAACCACCTATGGTTTGAACCCGTGACCTTTGGCAGAGGGAGCTGTTATGCTAGCCAAACCCCGCTACCGGTGATTCTGGATTCATTTCTTAATTCGGTTTATAATATGAGTAGCTATATAGTAGCTGTTAAATCACTAAATGATTGGTAATTATTTTCAGTTTACATACTGTAGTTTAATCGTGAAATGTTTGACATTAAATCAAATTATTTGAAATTGTGGAATCATGAATGAATTGAATATGAATTAAAATTAAACCGTAGATTACAAATGCAGTGAGATGTTACACAAATGTAAATAAACGGATTGCATTTTTTTAATCAATTACCGCTGGCATCCGATACTAACCCAACTTCCAACGAAAGGTTTCCATGTTCGAGGAGGTGGGGATAGGAACTTGGACTTGTAAATTGGCAGTTGGTCAGACACTGGCCTGAGGGGGCTACCAGGGGGGCAAAGCCCCGGGGAGTTGTTAGATGAGTTGTGTATGCGTGTGTTCGTGTGCTGTGTGTGTGTGTGTGTGTGTGTGTGTGTGTGTGTGCGGGTGATGTGTGACAGCTGGAGGATCGATGGCCGAAGGTCGCCTAGCAACAGGGCCTCTAGCTCTCTCCTTCCTTCCGCGCCTCTTTAATTAAATCCCTTCCAATTAATGCCCTTCTCTCTCGTCCCTTAGGTTAAAAAAAAAAAAAAAAAATGTCAATGCTAATCCTTAGGTTGCTAACCCTTTTGGTGGAAATTCGATTCTTCCTAGGGCGGAAGGGTTCTGTCATGGCAGGCTGTCACCTCAGAACGGATTAGGAAAAAGAAATAGTCTGACCTAGTTCGGTCTAAAAAAAATCTAGTGCTCCCAACACACGACTTTCACTTACCTCGATTGTTAAAACCGATTTCAGAATTTCTTAATACAGGTAATGCTATAAAAGGTTAAAGAACTATAATTAAGTTTCGTTGGAAACATCAGAATAAAAAATCTGGTGCGGGAAACACACGACTTTCACTTACCCCCATTTTTAAAATCAATGAAAGGATTTTCTAATACAATTAGAGATTAAAATACGTGAAACCATTAAAGAAATAATTAAATTGAATTTATAAAGAAACATGTGTTTTATTAAAAAAATCTATTATATTATTATCCGGAAGCTCCTCCCGGCTAAGTCCGATGGACTCGCTGACCAACAATGAGAGCGCCCCCCCAGGCTTGCTGGAGGGTGTGACGTAGGTTCGAACGCCCTACTCACATATTTTAGTTCACAAAATATCACCAAAAGTCATGGATTCCTCTGAGGTAAAACGCTCATTATCCGGAGGTAAACTAGTCCCCCGTTCGGGTCTCCGGGTGGGGACTGCTTCAGGGGAATCATGGCGCAAGATGAAAATTAGAGATCTAACAATAGGGACGTGGAACGTTAGAAGTTTAAATACGGCAGGTGGGTTAAAGTCGGTCGCGAATGAAGTTAAGGGGTACCATTTAGATATCGTTGCATTACAAGAGGTTCGCTGGACAGGGGAGGGTTCGTTAACAGAAGGAAAGTATACTATTTGGTACGGGGGGAGCGTTAATTATTGTCTAGGTACCGGGTTTCTGATTAGGAATAGATTTCTTTCCGCTTTACGGGACGTACAGTTCTTTAGTGAAAGAATATCGGTTGCTATATTTCAAGGGCGTTGGTTTAAAATCGCGTTTATAAACATTCATTCTCCCACCGAAGACAGTGATGATGAAGTAAAATGCGAATTTTATGATAAACTAGAGTCGGTTTACGATAAGTTACCACGAAATTACATTAAGATATACTAGGCGACGCGAACGCAAAGGTTGGAAGGGAAGAAGTATATCGTCCTACAATCGGTAAAGAAAGTTTGCACGAATATAGTAATGATAATGGGACCCGACTAATAAACTTTGCCATTTCGAAAAACCTAGTAATCAAAAGTACTACATTTAAACATAAGGATATTCATAAGTATTCGTGGACATCGCCGGATGGACAAACACGGAATCAAATCGATCATGTTTTAATACAAAACAGATGGCAAAGTAGCATAATTAACGTGAGATCGTATCGGGGTGCAGAATGCGGTTCTGATCATGAATTAGTAATCGCGAAACTTCGACAAAAACTAAATACAAAAAAGAGAACACCGAACTATATTCGTCCCGAGAATTTTGATTTAGTTAAATTGAACAACCTCGAAATTAGAAAACAATTCGCGATAGAAGTAAAAAATCGGTTCGAAGCTTTGGAATCATCAGACGAGGAACACGAAGATGTAAACAAACTATGGGAAGGGATCAGGGATAATATTAAAGAGGCCGGTAATTTATGTCTTGGAAAAATTGAAAATAAAAAGAACAAACCTTGGTTCGACAGGGATTGTCAAAATATGTGCGAAAAAAGAAAAACCGCTAAACTGAATTCCTTAAATAATCCAAGCGATAATAATGTGGCTTATTTTCGGTTAGTAAAGAAAGAAACTTCAAAACTCTTAAAAAATAAGAAAAGAGAGTATCTTAAAGGCAAAATAATAGAAATAGAAAAACACAGAAACGAAAATGACGTAAGAGAGATGTACAAAGGTATAAACAAATCGCGTAAAAGATTTGAACCTCTATTGAATGCGATTAAAGATGCAAATAACAATATAATTGCGGATCCTTCTGAGACATTAAATAAATTTAAACAACACTTTGACGGCATCTTAAATACGGAAAATAATAGACCGTCAGAAGCTATATAACATCATGATTGAACAGGGAATACCTAGAAAGTTAGTAAACCTAGTAGAGATGTGTTTGTCGGAAACATTCCATAAAGTTAGAATCGGTCATAATTACTCCGAGAGATTTGAGGTGCGATCGGGTTTAAAACAGGGTGACTCCCTTTCACCTGTGTTATTTAATATAGCTTTAGAATATGTCATAGAAAAGGTGATGTGTACCGAGAAAGGCTTAAATATGGGTGACAAGATTCCGGTTTTGGGGTATGCCGATGATCTGGTACTGCTAGGTGAAGACACGGAAACCATACAACTAAATACAAGTGTGTTAAAAACCGGTAAAGAAATAGGACTCGAATTAAATACCGATAAAACGAAGTATATGATTAGTAGCAGAAACGGTGTCGATCTTGGAGATATTGATGTATCAGGTCATACTTTTGAACACGTAGAGAAATTCAAGTATTTAGGTTCAATTATAACTAGAAAAAATGAAATCCAGGAAGAAATAAAGTCCCGGTTAAAGGTGGGAAATGCGTGTTATTATTCAGTTGCTAAGTTACTTAGTTCGCGGCTTCTATCTAAAAACTTAAAGATTAGAATTTATAAAACTATTATTCTTCCAACGGTTCTTTACGGATGTGAAACGTGGCCGCTTGCTTTGAGGGATGAACAGCGGCTTAAGGTTTTCGAAAATAAAGTATTGCGTAAAATATTTGGTCCAAAGAGAGATGAGGCCACTGGGGAGTTTAGAAGGTTGCATAACGCGGAATTGCGGAACTTGCATCCTGTGAATATAATTGAGCTGATTGCATCGCGGAGACTCAAATGGGCGAGTAGGGTTGTTGGGCTCGATGACGAACGGATTCCGAGAAAGTTGGTATTTGCTGATCCGACTGGTAGGCGTCCGAAAGGTAGGCCGAAGCGGAGATGGGAGGATTGCGTTAAGGCTGATCTCGGGAGCTTGGGCTTGAATGGTGAGCATTGGACGAGTCTGTGTAGGCGGAATTTGGTGGTATCGGCATCGAACCTTCGGGTTCGCTAAGCCTATTATTATTATTATTATATTATTATTATTATTATATTATTATCTAAAATAGTTAGATTTATCGGTTTTTCATCACTCTTTATTATTTTTTACAAGTCTGTTCATTAGATAGTATTTATTCTAAAAGCTTTAGCTTTCCAACGGTACTTTATACGTGTATATAACTGTTGCTATGTCCAAAATAAAAAAAAAATTGCATTAAAAAAATATGGTTTCAGTTTTCTCCTCTAGTTATATATTGAATTCGTTCAACTTATATATGTATGTGTTTTTCATTGGTGGTAACAAGGTAATATATTTATTTTTACAAAATTAAAGGTACTTTACAGCAAAAAAATGTAAAATATCGACATTTAAGCCCTGTCAGACCATTTTAATCAGAATGAAAACTACATGATTTTAAAGCCCATCAAATTCTACATCGATATAGCGAGTTTAATCAAAGTCGTCGGAACCGTTTCCGAGAAATGAATGAAAAAGGTTTTGTAATGTCTCGGGTGCATATTTCTCTTAAATATGAAATTTCAGTTTCATAGGGCTTACCGTTTCCGCCCGGGAGTTACCACACACACACACACAGACCTTTTTGCGGGACTTGGTTATTTGGACTCAGGGGACCCTAAAACGTGTAGTTCCTTTGAAAATTGGAATTCGAAAATTTTCACGATCGCAATACTTCCCCTTACTATATTTAGTAAGTGAAAGTAAAAATATTAAATATAATTCAATTTAAAAAATATTTTAACTTGATTTTAATAAAACGAGTATTCATTTTCGTTGGAAGGATAGGGTTTAGAATACATTATAAACGATATTAATTTAATTTTTTTTTTTTTTATAAAGGTTGAATATGCATATAGTGTCTAGGCGTTGATGACCTTAGGGTTTTACGCCTTAAAACCTAAACAAACAAACAAACAAACGATATTAAATTGTTAATCCATAAAAATTATTATTAGTATTCCCAATTCGTCACTTTATATTTCCTTTTAGTACTTTGTGTATCGGATATATATATATATATATATTTTTATATCTCTTTCCAACAGTATATTTTACAGTTCTTGTTATAATAAAAGCAAAAGTTACATAGAAAGTAGTTTTGCTATTTTATCCTTTAGTTAGTCATTAAATTCATCCAACGTGTATATTTAGCCGTCCTTCATCAATGTCATTACAATGGTATAGTTAATCTTTTAGAATGTACAAAATTAAAAGTAGTTAAGAAGAAAAATATTTTAAATATCTGCATTTAAGCCCTGTCAGACTATTTAAATCAGAATGAATCTCACATTAAATTAAATCCTATTAAATTTTACATCAATATAGTGAGTTTGGTCAAAATCGTTATAGAAGTTTTTGAGAAAATCGTAAATTCATGCAAAATGCATGGTATATAGTGGCTCTTTTAATTAGTTAATTTTGATGAAAAAGTTAAGCTGTAACATCTCGGGCCTATAGTTGTCTTAAGTATGAAATTTCAGTTTCGTATGACTTTTTGTTTTGCGCTAGACTTACCGCACACACATAGGCCTTTTTTCGGGACTTGGTCATTCAGAATCAGGGGACTCTAAAACATGTATTTCCGTCAAAAACTGGAATTCGGAAATTTTCACGATCGCAATACTTTCCCTTACTATATATTTCATATATAGGTAAGAGAATGTAGAAACATTACCAACTTTAAAATAGATCGTGCCTAAGCAATAATTCGAATATTTTATCTTTAGAATATTGAATAAAACCCTGTAAATAAACCGTAAAACACTGTATTTAAACGGCTCATTTATCCACCATTCATGCTGTTACGAGGGATTAAAAAAAAAAATGAAAATAAACTGAATACGGTATAGACAAATATATACAAATGAACGGATTTATATTAATAACACAAAGACTTAAACAGATTTTCAAAAAATAAAAGTAGATTGAAATAAAAATTCAACCGTGCGGGATAATTTTTAAGTACTTCAAATGTGTTACCTGTAAATACTCTTAATCCATTAATACCTTGATTCGGTTGGAAATTTCGCTGGAGCTTTTAACGAGAATCCATTAAACTAGAATGTTCCATCTTAAAGTATGATTACGAATTTACCAACAATTTATTCCAATCTCGATGAATTTTCTGCATGAAAACAGGCTCAAGTGTTTTATTATTTTTGTTTTTTTATACCTGTTATATTTAAAATAAACATAACTTAATGGACCACGCTTTAAACATTAAAACATAATAATATACCCCTTTATAAGTAGTAAACTAGGTATAGTTTTTTTTTTTTTTTTTTTTTTGTTTTATTTATTTTATCGAAGAATGCATTTTGATCACAATCATTCCTAAAATAAAGATTCCTGTGGAATTTCAAATTTTTATTGAAAGATTAATCGTTATCATTTAAAATAGGTTCTTGTAAAATTTCTTTACAATTAATAAAGCAAAATAAAAAACATTCAGTTCAATAAAGAATCAAAACTAAATGCCTATATGTTTTATTCCAATTATGTTTTCCACGTTTCCAAATTATTTAATTTGGTTTAATATTATAGTTCACTATTGTAATGTATTGAGGATACTGAGGGGAGTTCATAATTAAATAATTTTAATATTAAACAATTAATGATAACGAACCTTTGTCGGCAAAACATCAAAAGGTGTTTACCTAGCCCCCTAGATTTCCCATCGGTATGGACCCCCCCCTCCCCAGCGGTACCAGAGACCCCTGGTACAGCGGCAGCCTACAAGAATATTAAGGGTGGTCAAAAGATAAGAATAAGATCACAAGTGCTGTACCGCCGACCGGGGTATTTCCCATGTCAGCCCACCCGAGGTGACGAGGATGGGAGAGAAGATTCGTAGGGGAGTCTTATTCGAACCAGGAGTTAGTCAAGTTTTATCCTCAAGAAGAGTGAGTCGGATTGGTAAACACGATACCTTTGGAAAGGAAATCCAATGGTATCATTAAATATAGTTTATATATTGACTAAATATAGTAAGTAAGCTAGTTTTTGAAGCTACCGCTGCCTTAGAAAAGCAGCCGGTCACAAACATAGCACTATTTTATTTTATAGCAAAACTTAGCTATAATGAGAGTTTAGTGATATTTTTTATCGATTCAACGATACAAAAGGAGAAAAAGATTACAAAAATAATACAATTTTTGCTTGACCAATAAATACAAAAACTAAAAATTATCTATTTTCAATATTACCCCAAAAATATTATTTATAGTAAGATCACTAATGATTTTGAGTTATATTGTTAAACATATTATTTTAGAACTACATTAATTTATTAATTACATTTTCTGGAAAGTATTCCAAGAATTTTCTCACATTACTTATATAAATTTATTATCATTAAATATATAATTTTTTAATTTAATGTTTTAATTTATGAAAAATGCTTTTTATATGTCAGCATTTACGTATAATGATTATGAATTTTTTATTGTTGCAAACAAATATAAAAATTTATATCATTATGGATTAGGAAGATGGTTAGTAGGAAGATGGTAGGAAGTGGTTAGGGTGCCGTATTCAAAAAAACACACATTAACAAGTAGTATTTATTCTAATTGAGTGCCAACGTTTCAGCATACATTGTGTGCCTTCATCAGGGCTAAACCTTAGATAAATTAAATTTTACCTATTTTATATGACTAAGATCAAGCTTTGAATAAAAAATTTACAATTCTCAGGAATCTTTATTTTAGGAATGATTTTGATTAAATATTTTTTTAAGATAACTATACTTAAGAACTTATATAGGGGTATATTTTTATGTTTTAATGTTTAAAGCATGGTCGATTATGTTAGGTTTAATCTAAATATAACAGATATAAATAAACAAAAATAATAAAACTCTTGAGCCTGTTTTCATGCAGAAAATTCATTGAGATTGGAATAAATTGTAGGTAAATTAGTATTTCGGGCTAAGGTCTTAGCCCTGATGAAGGCCGTTAATGTAGGCCGAAACGTCGGGACACAATCAAAATAAGTACTACTTGTTAATGTGTGTTTTTTTTAGTGACCGTACCTCCAACCATCCTCCTTGTATAATATTCTCAACGGTCAACTAAACTCCAAAATTATATTATTATACTTTTATTTTTATTGTGTTGATTAAATCTTTTATTATTATAAGATTAGTATATGTTTGTAATGAAGCACATAAAAATAAATAACGTGTTAAAATTTTATCTTTATGTTACCGAAATTGGGGAACGAGGCATTCCTATAGCTAATATATCTCCAGATCCAGGGTTAAAACCGGGCTCTTACAAAATAATTATTTATTATTTCACTTCGTCCGTGAAGTGACTTTGTAGTAAGCGAGACCCTCCTGTGGCTGACCCAGGTATTTGACAGGTATTGACCACAAGGTGGGTAACCAACGATAACTATACATGAAAGACGGCTGCTAAGAGTAATCACATTCTTCTAATCTTCTTCTTCAACAATACTGTAATTGTGTTTAGACTGGAATTTCGAATTTGTTATGTGATATTTTGATAAAATAAAAGAGATATTTATTACATTTATCTAGAATAATACAAGAATCCAGAACTGTATCATAATCTTCCGGAATCTGGAGAACCTTCCTCAGCAACTCTTCATCATCCGAAGGGGAACTTACTCCCCTCCCACCATACTTCACCACTAGTAAATAAGTAGGGAGAAAAGTTGGTTGCTCGCTTATCTTCTGCTGATGTAGCAGTATTCTAGTTTCTCAGGGAATTCTTCAATTTCTCATGGTTTGTTTCTGACTGGATTTTCAGTCAGATATCTTGCCAGCACTTTCATAAAAAAAAAATCTAGTTTATAATTGAAATATTCTTGAATTATCGTCTTATTATTAGTCACAAATCCACCTTTTTACATAATAAAACCTATAGTAACGTTCAGAGTCCAAGAAAAACAAGTTTCTTGTTCAATGAGTAAATTATGCTAAATATCTAATATATCAAATTCATAATCCATTTTAACATAGTTCACAATTATAACAAACAAATACCTCTACCTCTACATCTTATAAAGCGTCATGAGTTTAGTACTTACTAATAATATCTGTGGAATGAGCCTTGGGTACCTACTTTATAGAGGCTAGATGTGCCCCAGGAGTGTCTCAGTACACCAGTATTGCTCCACTGACGTAATAGGGGTACTCACGACGTTTGCTATAGCATGCTATTTGTGTTATTTTGCTAAACCCGTCGAGTTTCTACAGTTATTTCCTGTATAAAATTGATGGGCTTAGCACAATAGCACAAATAGCATGCTATAGCAAACGTAGTTAATGGGACGGCCCCTTACTTCTGATCCAGAGTCATTTGAGAGTAAATGTTCTTTTCCCAAACTCCTTTATAGAGTTTATAGTTTCGAATTTCGCTTGTTACCCTGCAATCTTCCTTGATACATCTGCATTTCCTAACTGCAGAAGGCCGAAGGATGGAAAACCGCAAGGACTAGATAAAGTTGAAGAGGGATAGCTGAGGTAATTAGCCAACTTGGCAATTATATCGAGGAGGTCTTAATTGGCAGTATCTTCTTCCCTACCTCCGACTCACTTCCAATCTTCCACCAAGCTGATCATCATCGACTACCGCTTTGTTATTTCCTTGCAGTCAACGAATAAACAATGGACGATGCACTAATTATATAGTTAATTTCTGAATAATGTAAAACAACTCTGTACTATACCTATTGGAGTGACGCGGTATAGGCAATAATTTGTTTGTTTAAATTATAGGTGTAATAATCAGGAATCAGTAATTTTTTGAACATTTTTAATTTTGCCTACGTTTCGGCTTAAGCTTGTGAGCCATCATCAGAGCATTACTGAGCCATGTCCAAGCATAAACTGATAACAAATTTTCAAAAAATGACTGATTCCTGATTATTCCACCTATAATAGTTTCTACAGTCGACTATACATCCTAATATAATTGTTTGTTTAAAGTAACTTTTATGTTACTGTGAATATTCGGGGGTTGTCCTGAATTTTGGCTATCTAGGTTTAATCAGGTCAGGGATATTTAACAATAGCCTAATATACCACAAATCATTTTACATACCCTACGAAGGTTAGAAATTTTTGGTTTATTAATTTCTATAATGAAACTTTGGAATTAATAAATAAAAAAATACCCGTTCCAAAATTGGAGAGCTTACGATTTCAGATTCATATAACCTAAAAAAAAATCCATTAGTCCATTAACTTTAATAAGTTTTAAGTTATTTCATGAAAACAGACAATTTTATGAAACCTAAAGGAAATATCAACGAAAACTAAACATAAGAATTAAAAATGTATTTCATGCAAAATAACAATTACTAAACAATTGCCTAATAGTAGTAACCGTTTTGTTTTGCGCGTATTGTACAGTATTAGCATTCATTTAGACATTATACTATATATATATATATATATATATATATATATATATATATATATATGTTATATATGACTAAAATTGTGCGAAGATCATTTAAAATAAGCGTTTTTATTCAGCCAATATTGAATTAAAGGACATATCTGTTGAGTTGAAACAGAGCCCGCTGAAATAATAAAAATTCGTTGACATATCTCTCAACTAGCATTAATTGAGCCGCCCTTTCACCGCTTCTATTAATTGCTGTTAAAATTAATTATAGGGACGGGAAATCCAATATAGTCGCTTCAGATAAATTAATATCTAATTGTGTTTGTGTTTGCTTATAGATCATATCTAATGTCAACTTTGAAGTGCATTGTGTATTCCGAGATTAAATTCCCTCTCCTCTATATGCAAAAAACATATTTATATGTTTCAATACTTGAAAATATTAATTTCCGCTTGCATAGAACTCGTAAAATATTGTCGTCATAACTAAAAACTTTTTTTTTTCTCTGATATACGTTTTATTGGATCCTCTCATCATTATATATATATATATATATATATATATATATATATATATATATATATATATATATATATATATATATATATTTATATATATATTTTTTTTTATCTTCAAATTTTTTCATTCACACCTGTCAATAAATGATTGACAATCAGAGAATGTGATGACGAAGGAAGGCATGATGGAGAGAAGATGCCCAGCGGCACCTCTTCCTGGCGTGCTTCCTATTACGGATTTAGCTTAGAAGGTCCCTCATCCAACTTCTTTTCAGTCTTCTGCGAGTATTGTCCGGCATGTTACTAGTGGCCATGCTTCGTAATAGATTGTTAGTATGTCCGTGTAAGTTGTTGTGAAATCGTTTGTAGAGGGTCCGAATCTGTTCGTTGACTGTTGGCATGTGAAGGTCTGTATGTAGAGTAGTGTTGCTAACGTACCATGGTATATAGAGTATATAGTAAGGGAAAATATTGCGATTTATTTTTAGGGTTCCCTGAGTCCAAATGACCAATTCCCGAAAAATGATCTCTGCGTGCGTGTGTTTGGTAGTCCAGCGCGATAACGAAAAGTCATACGAAACTGAAATTTCATATTTGAGACAACTACGCCGAGATGTTACAGCAACCTTTTCACTAATATCGGCTGACTTGAAATGCTACTTTATATCATGGATTTTGCATATTTTTACGATTTTCTCAAAAATGGCTATAACGATTTTGATTAGAATATCGATATAAAACTTAATTAGCTTCAACATCATGTAGGTTTTATTCTGAGTAAAATATTCTGACAGGGCTTTAATGCCAATTTTGTATTTATTTTCATCTTATAAACTACCTTTAATTTTGTAGATTCTAAGAAAATAAGTATGCCATCTTGTTAGCATAGAGAAAATACAGATAAATATATAAGTTTAACGAATTTGATAACAACAACGAGAGAAAAGAACAAAATATTCATACATTTTTATTTTATTTTGAACATAAAAAGTAATATGGATGTATAATATACCGTTGGAAAGCTAAAGTTTTATAAAGATAGAAAATATTATCTTATAATCAAAATTTTAGAAATTGATAGAAAGTGATGAAAAGCCGATATACTCATTGTCATTGGTGATAATATACCAGATTATATAATATAACACATTTTTTGCGCCACTTATATCATCTTTCCATTTGTTTTATCTTCATGTTCTAAATTCTTCACAAACAATTTCTATAATGATATTTATTTTTATCCATTTTTCTTTGATTACGTGAATCAGAAAAAAAAAAAACATATGGTTTTTATAACGGTTGGAACAGATTGAATAAAAAAAATCTTGGGCGGGCAACACACGATTTTCACTTACCTCCATTTTTAAAATCAATAAAAGAATTTTCAAAAACAGTTAGCGATAAAAATACGTGAAACTATTAAGGAATTAATTAAATTGAATTTCTATAGAAACATGTGTTTCATTAAAAAATCTATCATATTATTATCTAAAATAATCAGTTAGTTTAATGTTCATTTCATCAATCTCTATTAACTTTTAAAAGCTTGTGTATGAGATAATATTATTTCTAAAAATGTTCAAAAACGAAAAATTGCATTAAACAAATATTTTGTCTGTTTTCTCCTTAAGTTGGGTATCGAATTTATTCAATTTACATATTTACCTGTTTTTCATCAGCGTTAACAAGATAATATAGCTATTTTTATAGAATCTACAAAATTAATGGTACTTTGGGGGAATTAAATTTAAAATATCGGCATTTAAGCCCTGTCAGACCATTTTAATCAGAATGGTCACCATTTTAAACCTACATGATATTAAAGCCCATAAAATGTTACATCGATATAGCGAGTTTAATCAAATCGGAACCGTTTTTGAGAAAATCGAAAAAAGGTACAAAATGCATGGTATAAAGTGCCTCTTGTGGTAAGCTTATTTTGATGAAAAAGTTTTTGTCACGTCTCAGGCGTATAGTTATTTTAAATATAAAATTTCAGTTTCATAGGACTTACCGTTTCCGCCAGGGAGTTACCACACACACACACACACACACACACACACACACACACACAGACCTTTTGCGGAACTTGGTTATTTGGACTCAGGGAACCCTAAAACATGTATTTCCGTTGAAAACTGAAATTCGAAAATTTTCAAGATCGCAATACTTCCCCTTACTATATATAGTAAGTGAAAGTAAAAGACAATTAATACCAGTGTGTTACCTAACTATGTAAAAAGGTGTTGTTACCAAATATCTTGTATCTTATAAAACATTCCTGTTCTGTTCTTGATTGTTAAATAAAATTTACCAGTACCACAACCTTCATCAACAACGGAGGTAAGTGAAAGCTATGTGTTGTGAGCACACGATTTTCATTTTTTTTTATTCTTCAAGATAAAGAAAATAAGAGAGACTTAGCCATGGCCTATATATAAAACTCTGTTATGTGGTCAGCCTGAGAGAATTTTCATCCCCTCCTTTCTTCTTTCTTCTGACAGTTGATTGATGGAGTTCCTTATTCGGCCGACACCTTTAATCATAGAACTCAATCAGACTAACAGGTGTGCCTAACAGCTGAGTCCTCGATACTTTCTCAACCTACCCACTTCATTCCCTATTAATAATATAACAATAAAACAATAGTATATTGTAATTACTTAATCAATGTCGACTTTATTGTATACTGTCTGGTTATATTAGGTTATTAGAAAAAATAATGTATTATTAATTAATTATGAGAGTATTATTTATCTCCTCCTCAATTAAGACTCATCATATCACACTTATAAATGATAGATAACTATTTTTACTGACAATATATATAATAAACATATATATTTGCATATATATTTGTGTGTGTGGATTCATATATTGGATGTAATATATGTTCTTAGCGTTTTTAAATTTTAATTCACTTATGTTTTTATAAATAATGTTTACATATTCTAAAAAAATTGTGTTGGCAACACAAAACATTTCTTTTCCTCGACTATTAAAATCAGTTTACTCAATTCTAACTATTAAATAAACTTTAAGTTTATTAGTTAATAAAGTTTTAATTTAATAAAATAAAAAGTTTACTCAGTTTTTTTTGAAAACTTATGATTTATTTTATTATTTATTTAACGTCACTTCATGCTACTATGGCTAATCGGACGATGCTACAGTGGGAGACCTAGATTCTGCCTATCCAGGTTTTATTAGGATAGGGATCTTCAACGAGTACCTGACATCGCACAGGCTCGGGACCCGTGACCTTTGGCATATGGGGCTGTTATGCTAGCCACCCAGCTACAAGTGATCCTCTTATGATTTATTTTTAATAATATAACAATACAAATGGAGATTCACTCACAGCTTCTTTCTTTGTGGGGCCCATAAGCGAACTGGTAGTTACTTACGAAAATAGATGTAGGGAATGATGTTTATACCCAATAACTTATAATCGAGAATCATAATGAAGAATCCAAGTGGTCAAGTGCCTACACGGCTTGTCATATTATTTATTTTCACATAGTTGGTTTGAAATGTTAAAATATTTACTGAACTTTACTTTCAATATAAATTTTAAGCTCAAAAAAAATATATCAAAGGGATAATATTTCTTTTCTTTTTTAATATAATTTATAAGTGCATTACTGCATTAATGTTTTTCATTTTCCACAAATTAATAAATTTTAAGAAATATTTGTTAAATTATTTCATTATAGAGAAGAGAACTGTATGAGTGTTGATATATGTAAATAAATAGATATTCGTATTCAAAGAAGTTATTTCAACAGTATTTGAATCATATTTTTAAAAAATTCATAAATATTAAATTTTATGTCTTTTAATATAAGATATTTTTGACCACGCCTGTAAATGCGCACATATTGACTTGTACACAGGCCCGTATAAGTTTTTAGACCAGTGGAATACGGCCCACAGCAGTGGAATATGACCGTATCCCTTTGCATACCTGTGAAATTCGGGCGTATACCTGTCTACATCTGTGAGTATATTCGTATTCGTATATTTTTTCGAAATACGAATGCATTCGTATTCTTTTTCGAAATACGATTGCATTCGTATTCGTATTTTCAAAACTCGATCTTCCCGAATGCATTCGTATTCGTATATCCGAATGCGATTTTGCCCATCTCTGCCTTGGGCTCAGTAAATACAGAGATTCGTTCTGTTTCTGGGCCAACGGCGGTGATTTGGCCTTGATCACGCTCAGCTCCCAGGTTTTTTTTCGAATTTGGGTACCCAATTTAAAGAGCCTGTTTGTAGGAATAGAATTGAGAGGAATGTAGGAATGTCTCCAAACCCTAAGAACACCCCCTCCCCATCCCCCCCCCCCCGTCGACTGAATTAACGGAATAAATAAATTAATTGAATATTTAATATTCCCAGAGACATATATATATATATGTAATGAATTCCATTTTATTAAGCTGTGTAGTATAATACGAAAGTTCTTGAAAGTTGTGACTAATCGAGGTTACGGAGGTAGTTATTGATCTTAAATAATTCAACTTCACGAATAATGTTTGGAAGCTTAAATATGTACAAGTTATTTGTTCTTTTAAATATTTTATGGTCATGCAAGTTTCAGGAGCTCATTTCATATAATACAGGGCCTGCTGAAGTTCTCAGTTTGTAAAGGAATCGCTCTAACCGAACCCCATTACGGAGTATAAAGGGGAAAAAAAAAGGCTCAAACTTTTCCATTACCATTTGGACTAATAAGCCCTTAGCCAGATTCCATGAGATTTATAAGTAGGCTGGATAAAAAAAAAATAAACTTCAAAAAAAAACAAGAATCCCTGACTTTTTAATAAACATGAGAGGAGGGAATAAATATTTGGCGAGTGGGGCCGAGGAGTTAGAGCAGTTACCGGCGGGAGCGGTTCCCTTGGAGCAGTTCCCCCTGTAATTGAATTAGTTACGCTCTATTTAACTTTTTCACAGTCACTCATGATAACTTGATTCTAGGGATCTTTCTCCTCTCTTCCCTCCCTCGAATTAACATAACCCGCTCGTTTCAATTCCGCCCGCCCTGAAAATAATAATAACAAATTCCGCCGGCATAAAACGCGGCTAATCTTTGCCCTTCCCGGCTAAATAGATTTGCCGCCTAAGTGGCCATATCTCTCTCTCCGGGGCGAATCGGATTTCATTACCCGATCTTAGGAGGGCTATAATCTGCTCCAGATAATTGGCCCTCCGATTCCTTCCTAATTAGCTCTCTGATTTTCTCATAATTGGCGATGGTCGCTACTAATTGACCTTTGATGAATTCGAAACCTCAGGTGTAGATCTCCTCAGTCTGAAGCGATACTCGGCAACCATAGCTTCTCCAGCCATTTCATTGGTACAGTTGATAGAAATATTAAACCAAACCATTCTAAGGTAAGGTAGGAGTCGAAACCGACCTTAGGGTCTGTTTTTACTTTCAATTACCTATTTATGAAATAAATAGTAAGATAAAGTATTGCTCTCGTGAAAATGTTCGAAATTCAGTTTTCAACGGAAATACACCTTTTAGGATCCCAAGTCCATGTAACCAAGTCCCGAAAAAGTCTTTGTGTTTGTCCGTCTCCGTGTGTTAAGCAATGTTAATAATAATAATAATAATGTGTTTTATTGATTAAATTTACATACATAAATTTAATCAGTAAAACACATTATTATTATTATTATATATATTGCATACTATGTATAGACTTTAGTCCACCTGCAGAATAGCGCGCCTTAACTTATTCTTTATAAATATTACAATATATAAATAATAATTATAACATAAAACTAACTGAACATCCTCCCTCCCCCCCTTTTCCCCCTTCATTTAAATATTGGATTCTGATATAGTATATATATATATATATATATATATATATATATATAAAACTTATGCGTTGTCCGTTATATATATATATATATATATATATATTATATATATATATATATATATATCCAGGCTCTTGGTAATAATAATGCTACCCAATTTTCACCGTATAGATAACTTATGTATTCCTGTTTAGAAAATACTGCCCCGCCAAGCCAACGCATCCTTATTCCTGATAACACAGAGCAGACCCCTACATAATGGCACATATCCTCTATGTCTTTATTATTACATAAACTACAATAATCTTGTTCTTCCGCCCTCGTGTGTTAAGCAATGTTTTTAATGAGTGTAATGCTTAAATATGTTAATAGTTTATTTATTTTTTAAATTCTCTTGGCAGGAAAATAATCTAGAATTTTGGTATCTCATTCAAAATTATAAATTTATAAGAACATGTAATGCGAAAAAAAAAATTGGCTTTCCGAATACCGACTTTCGACTTTTATTTTTTTTTTTTCTGGACTTTTGAAACGATTTTTGTACAAATTCAATATCGTTATGTTTAGTCTTCTTCTTCTTCTTCTTCATTGGCGCAACAGACGCATGAAGCTGTCCTTGGCCTCCTTGATCTATCTGCCCGAGACAGTCCTGTCTGCAGCATGTCTTGTGCTTATTCCTTCTCTTCTCAGGTCTGAAAGGACGTTGTCTTTCCATCGGGATCTTGGCCTGCCCCTAGGTCTTGTCCCACTTGGAGTGCTCCTAGATACTTTTAGCGGGCCCTTGCTACTTTCCATTCTGAGCACGTGTCCGATCCAATTCATTCCCTGCAACCAATTCATTCTCTCACTGATAACTGTTCCCAGGTATTGGAAGCTGGGAACGACCTCAAAAGCATATTTTCCCATTATGGTCTTGTCGTGGAGCTGTCTCATTCCTTTTTATACACATCATCTTAGTTGTCTTTGTATTTATTTTGAGTCCTATGGTTATTGCTTCCTTTTCTATTTTGTATAAGGCTTCCTCCACAGCCTTTAGGGATCGTCCGATTATAGCCACATCATCCGCATAAGCAAGTATTTGTACCATTTTAGAAAATATGGTATTGCTATTGTTAAGTCCTGTTCCCTTAAAAATTTTGTGTAGGGCTAGATCAAAAAGCAGCGGTGCCAATGCATCACCCTGTCTTAGACTAATATTGTTTAGTCTATTGTTAAAAAATCGAACACAGTAGAATCTAGAAAAACAGTAGAATCTATACGACATATTCCTAGTGGTCTGATCTGCTTTTCACTGTCGGTTACACTAATGAGATTAAGGAAATTTATGCATTTATTGGCCGAAATCGATTTGGCAATAGAAACTAATTTTAGGACAGAAATGTACTTGACACACGTATCTTGACCTCATGAACAACCTAATTGACAAAGGGCTAAAAGTTAATTATCGAAAACAAATAGACTTCAGGAACATTGATGCAGCATTAATTATTTGTTTTGCGGAGAAGCAAACAGAACCTAATGGAAGGTAAACTCCCGCCTCGACGCGGGCAGAATTGATTTTGTTGCCGATCTCAAGTTGAACATCCTCCTATTATAACGGATATGTGTAGCGAGTATGTTGGATATGTTTTATTGCCATAGTTCATATTTGAACGAGTATTTAGTTCAAACTTAATAATAAAATGGTCCAGTTATATTTATACACGTTAATTTATTGACTGAATAAAAAATGGTGAGTGGCTAATATCAAGAAGTTATAAAGTTTTGTTATATAATTTTGAAGCTGTTCCTGTGCAACCTCCTGGTGTAAAAAAGTAGTCTTCATCAGAAGACATACAAAATCTTGCTCTGTCTTTTTTTTTTTAAAATAATTGTCAATAATATATTCAATTGTATATTATATACACTAGTGCTTTTTGGGCATCAAAGATACAGAACATCTTTAATAGTTTGGTAATACTGTGTTGCAGACAATAAGAGATAATAACTTAAACGAAAATTAGTGAGTCTTGTAGTTTAGATCCATTCATTGCAATCCAATATTTTACCTTTTATCCAATCGAATTGTGAGTATATATTGTGGATCGGATTTTGGAAAAATAGAGCCTTTCAGGCTCATACATAAAGCGAGTCATTAAAGAATCTATTTACAGTCAGAATCTATTACAAAATACTTACTATTATTTTTAAAAATTTGTATATTTATGAACTAATTTAGCTTAAACGATTTTTTTTGTATTGCACTATTTTTTAAATGCCTCAGAAAAAGCTTTAAAAAATTTTTTTATTAAAATTATTACTTTAATGTTAGATTCTGCATAATGTAATTTTTTATTCTTATTGCTCATATTTTAAGATGCTTTTGCAGAACAATAAACTCTTTATTGAATTTTTGGCCTTCTTTACCACAAACCTTTATACAGTACGGCCCACCGAACTGCACATTTCGACAGATCCTTTCTCATTCGATCCACAATCCTAAGGAATTCCATTCCTCCTTCCATCCGTCACTCCGATTCTCTTTCTACCTTCAAATCCCGCATATTTTATCACTTAATAAATATCCATGCTCAATAAAATTGTAAATAAGCTTTTTAATTTTTGTTGTTGTTTTATTCTTATTTAAATATGTCAATTTTACATAAGTAATTATTAACTTGTTTGTATGCATTTAATTTTTTTTTTTAATTTTTTTTTTTATTGAGATATATTACAATTTGTTACAAAATGAACAATAATAATATTGATAAGAGACCACATTCATACTATATATACAGAAAATAATAATAATGGTCAAATTTCATAAAATATAACATAAATTCAAATATATACAATAAAATAATAATAATAAATAAAAAACAAAACAAATCGAAACATAAACCTATTATTGAGATAAATAAAAAGTTGGCAAATAAATAAACATCTTACACACAATCATAACTATATATACAATTGCTAAAGGGACCCCAGCAAGCGCTTCTTCCTCCACGTGTGGAGGAAAAAGCGGAATCCAGGAGATCCCAGCACCTCTATCTCAGCCGCATCACTGGTCTGAGCCAGTGGAAGCTGAGTTAGGGCGCTGTAGCCACAAACATACCGTACATGAGTGGAGGATCTGACCATTAATATGTTCTAAGACTCCAAAGCACTTTTTGTACGTTCTGTATATTTTATTCTAAAGGGGCATATCCCAGGATAATAAAGAATTTATTTATTTAAACCTTTGAAACGATATTCCTTTCTAACAGATTTTTAATAGGATTCCATTTTACACTTACAACATTATAATTCAGTAATTGTTAATCACAAAAGTCTCAAAAAGGCAATTAACCTCATCCTTCATTGCGTTCTGAATAAAAAAACAAGGGCTCGATTGTGATCCAAGTCTGTTCCAATTTATTTTATTAATTAATTGTTTTTTTTAAACTGATATTTCACTCATGTTTGGGGAAAAGAGCTTAAAGTCTTAGAATTTGACGTTTACAGAAAAATGTACCGAAGTTTTGAAAAATCATTTTAAATCTTGTCTTTAATAAATTTCTTGTAATAAAATAGAGATAATGTTTATGTATCAAAAGTACAATAGACATAATGTTTTAGACAGAGGATACAAATTAAATGAAATTAAATTTTATAGAAAATTTAAATGAAACTTAAATTAATAGCGTTACCCGATTTAAAATTAAATGAAAAGAAAACAAACTTAAATCAATAAACATGATATTCTATAATTATACTGTTAAAATTAAATTAGAATAACATTTTAAATAAAATAGAATAAAAACAAACTTCAGGAATCAAATGTTTCAGTCTTTTGTGTTTATAGTTTTTGCACGAGTTATCTTGCGCAAAACTAACTATCGTGCATATATGCTTGTGTGGGCTGTTGTGGCAGGAGTTAAATACATCAACAGTTATTATTAATACATATTTTGGAATTTTGGAAATATTTAAAACCCTCAAGAATTGGGATTCATCTTGGAAAAAAAATAGCAGTATAAAAAGCATATCATAGATATATTTTATACGATTTGAACCTTTAAGTAACTAGGGGCACACGTGATAAGTAACAGGGGACATTCATTAACCAGGACAGTTCTTATATAGCATTTCCAAGTTTGATTTAATTATATAATATATATATTTTTTAATTTTTTTTTCTCTATATATAGCTCTTTCCTATTCAATTTTTATGGGATAAGTAACATTTGAAATGGAAAAACTTACATTTGGAATAAAAATATTTACATTTCAAATGGAAAATATTTCAATATAGATTATTATTATAGAAGAGTAAATATAATTAAGAATGTAGAAGTTAGGACTATCTCTTCTCTTTCTTTATATTTGTATTTATTATAACATAAATAAAACTTGATTATAACGTTTCGAGGTAGTTTGTTTGCCTCATCTTCAGATAATTAAAAAATAATCTAAAATACAATTTAATATTATAAACCCAACTACATAAACAATAACAAATATTATCAACAATTTAGAATTCAATTCACTATTATATTTAAAATATTTTCTAAAATAATTTTATTAAAATTGGACCTACTAATATTTCCATATTATATCATAATATTGGTCATATAATCATGCATTCTTATTTACACATAGCACTTATATAAGAATCAATTCGTCAATTGTTGTTAAAAAATTATCTCTATTTCAATATCACACAAAAATTGTTTCAACATAATAACTGTTAAATAAATGCAGTAGTTAGGACTATCTCTTCTCTTTCTTTATATTTGTATTTATTATAACATAAATAAAACTTGATTATAACGTTTCGAGGTAATTTCTTTGCCTCATCTTCAGATAATTAAAAAAATCATCTAAAATACAATTTAATATTATAAACACAACTACGTAAACAATAACAAATATTATCAACAATTTAGAAATCAATTATCACTATTATATTTAAAATCTGATTCTAAAATAATTTTAATTTTAAATTGGACCTACTAATGTTTCCATATTATATCATAATATTGGTCATATAATCATGCATTCTTATTTACACATAGCACTTATATAAGAATCAATTCGTCAATTGTTGTTAAAAAATTATCTCTATTTCAATATCACATAAAAATTGTTTCAACATTTTTACTGCTAAATAAATGCATCTATGAAGCAGACTAAAGTAACCTTTCATCTAATTCTATTCATGTCCTAGTTAATGTTTTTTACTTATATTACATTTACCTTGGAAAAGTTTATAATTGCCTCGGAAATGCTATATGAACCTCCTATTACATAGGTTTAAGCTCTACTCTCTGGTAATTAGGAGAAACAAAGCTTAGAGTAATCCCATTGCTTTGTCACATTGATTATTCATATGTTCTGTAAAAGACAATTATAAGTCTAAGGTTGCTGAAAGATATTTAACACTTGACTTCCGCTTTATACTTAGTCCCTCTACTTAAAACTTGCTGATCATCCTCCTTCGTTTTCTAAATACAATAACTTATGTTTTACTCTGATTTCGCTTAATTTACCACCTTTTAAAATATTTCAATTGTAAAATAGAAACTTTAACAAATTATTATTTATTTGAAAACATTGTGACCTCATTTTTTTATTTAAAAAAATTATACCTTAAGCTCCTATGCCCAAATCGATGATTTACTACAAAGCACCTTAAAGAAATTCTTAAGATTAAGAAGGCATTCAAAATTATAATTATTGTTAAGGCCATCGAGGTTGTCCTAAGGATTTACTTACACTTGACTGGTGCACAGTGGGCTAAATAACCAATTTAGGTGGACAAAAGTAAAGTCAAAAGTTTGGAATTTTCCAGTGCTTCACCTTTTTATTATTAGTTGGTAAGACCGTTTCCCACTATACCGTTATTACAAATAAATAGTAAATGAATGAATCATTCCTGTTCACACAAGTGCCTAATAACCAACAGTGGGATTATTTTTATTGATGGTCATTTATTCTGTTTAAGATGTATTTAGAGCAATATTTTTGCTTTTATTTAACAATAGGCATTGCTAAGACAGGTAAGACATTATATTTCCAAACTCGTTATTGAATATAAATTGCAATCTCACCTGTAGAATTGACATAGCAATTTGTAAACGAAAAACTATATAACCCCCAACTTATCCCAAGTATTTGTTTTACCAATCCTTCTAGTCATTAGATATTACAAAGAATTTTTGCGATTTTTTGGATGATACATCATTTTTTTCAGACACAACACTTCGAATCAAAAATTTTACAATCTATAATTTCAAGAATTTCCTAAACCATATAAAATACATCTATTAGCAGATTTTAGCAACTCCGAGTCATAATTAGATTTTTTGTATTGTTTTTTCCCGTATTCTGGGATTTCAAACGTAATATATAGGGAAGTTTTAGATTTCAGCAAATAAATTTGTTTTTTGACCACGGTTCGCTCGCTAATCGTGTAAAAAATTTAATTAGTTTTTATAATATTTTTTTCCGTAATATGGAACCCCAAAGGTTAAATATAGACAAGTTTCAGAATTTTGTCCACCTAAATCGGTCATATTGCCCACTAAGTGGCGGGTGAATTGATTCACAGGACTTGCTTCAACTAGGGATTAATTTATTACTAAAATTGACAAGGGTGATGGTATTGGTGATTTTATTAAACTGTAATGATCAGATATAAAGGATAATGTTTAGTAATAAATCTTATAAAATGGTGAGGTTAACGAACAATAATAATCACGCACAGCCTTTACCCATTGATTGTGTTTTCATACAGCAGAGACAGAAATAAGAACCTACGTTTTTATTCTAGATTTAACTTCTATCTACATAATTTAAAAAGATTGACAATGGAGTCACCTGTAGCATAACAGCATTCTATACCCAAGGTCACGGGTTCAAACTTGCAGGATTGTTTTACAGGAGTAAAAAAAATAAAGATACTTATTACAGGTCCTCATTAAAGATCCCTATCCTAATTAAACCTGGATAGACAAAATTCAGTATTCCTACTACAGCATCGTCCGATTAGACACAGTAGCATTATTACGTTAAATGAACAGAAAAACTACCGTATTGCTCTATTCACTTATAATATAATAAAAAATTCAATTATGTATTAAATTCACAATATACCCTGAATCCTACGAGTGGTCATCCTTGTCATTAAATCCATTCAAAGTTCAAAAAACAAATGCTATTATCAACAGTCTTATTAATGTAATGTACTTTTACTAATGTTAAATAATATATAATGCTGAATCATTAGCTACTAATTGTGCGATTCTATGAATCATGGTCCTTCGGAGGGGGCGTAATAAAGTTGTCCCCTAGCCTGTAAAAGATTCTCATTACAGGTACTCATTAAAGATTTATATCCTAATTAAACCTGGTTAGCAAAATTTAAATGACTCCTACTGTAGCATCGTTCGATTAGCCGCAGAAGCATAAAGTGACATTAAATAAACAAAGAAAAAAAAACACTTGATAATGAAGAAAAATATATGTATTTAGTTTTGAAGGAAATTCAGAAATAAAAAAACGGAATTAAAGTGAGTAAACAATTATGTTTCTTGGTTGTCTTGTAAAAAAAAAAAAAAAAATCTACCAACCTATCTGGTGAAGGGAATTCCTTGACGAACAGAAAAATACTCTTTCCTATTTTATTACACAATAAAATAAAGGTAACGTCCTAAAAACAAATCAAAGAAGATATAAGCCCTAGCTTTTATGGCTATTGACTAGTCGGTAGGAGTCAAAGGAGACCCGCGTAACTGCCGTTTGAGCCCCGCCCCAGAAGTCAATTTACTTAACTGGCGTGGCTTCAACGAGTTCCAAATGAAAGGATTTTCGCTGTTCTTTTATCTGTTATTTGTATTCCTACCCGCTCCCGGCCGCCACTTCTCCCGCCACTCTAAGCGCTCTTCGACCCATTTCCGGGAGAATAACCTCCTCCGTCTCTCTTTATTGTTAAACATATTTTTTGTATTTGCTCGAAGATGGCTTAATTCGTGAATATTGTCGTTCTACAAGATATATAATTCAATATCATAGTATTTTTCATAAGCTAATAAAAAGGGGTTTCTTTTACGTTTCGCGCCTTAGTCATCTCCTTAAGAAAATACAGCTCGGAAAATACTGATGATTACCAACAAGTTTGGAGTCGAAACAGTTATAAAAATATTTAATATTTAAAAATACCTGAATTATAATACTCAAATTACTTATCCCTATAGGCATGACATGCTCAATGCCGGCATGCGGCATTCTTCCTGATGATCTGGCTTCTTTTGCATGATCTGTTAACGTGCCTTTATTTTACATCGTGTATATATGTATATTATTCCTTACTGCTTTTTGTATTCCTCGAAGATCGAAGAGGGAGTGACCCCGTGACATATAATAAACATTTATACTGGAGTTTTGACTTTGGTCAGATCCTCCACTCATGCACTTATATTTGCGGCTATGGCGCCCTAACTCAGCCTCCTCTGGATCGCACCAGTAAAGAGGCTGAGAGGGAGGCGCTTGGATCTCTTTACTTCCGTCTCTTTCTCCACTGGTGGAGAAAAAAGCCCAGTCTAGGGTCCCTCTAGCGGATTGTGAATATTGTATAAAGTGGTGATTATTAAATTTCCTATATATGTTTATTTATTACATACATACATACATCGATGGCGCTACAATTTGTGAAGAGTCAAGGCCTCCCTTAGTCCCTATTTTGTGCTGCTGTTTTCCAATTTCTGATTCCCAGTTTGTTCCGCGCATCTGTCGCCACACAATCCTCCCACCGCAAACGAGGTCTGCCAACTTTTCTGGTCCCATAAATCTTTTCCTCGAGGAGTTTTTTGGGTATTTCATTACTGTTCATCCTAGCAACATGCCCAGCCCATCTCAGGCGCCCAGATTTTTATAAAATGATCTACGTCTCGGTCCTCATAGAGCCTCATGAGCTCTACATTTTTCCTCATTCTCCAGGTCTCTTATTTATTACTACAATATTAAAATATGGACGAAATCACTCATCATCATCATCATCATCGATCGGCTCTACAACGTATCACTAGGGCCTGACCTCCTCAAGTAGCTTTCTCCAGTTGGTTCTGTTGAGTGCCGCTGTCCTCCAGCTCCGAACACCAAGCAGGTTTCTCGAATCTTCCTTCACACCATCAGCCCATCGTAGTTTGGGGCGGCCTCTTGCTCGTGTTCCATGCAGCTCTTCATCGAGGAGCTTCCTTGGAATTTTCTGTGCGTCCTTTATTATTTTAACAATGTCCGGTTCCTTTAATAAGGAAAACAGCTCGTTGTTTGTTTGCCTTCTCCATGTTTGATTTTCACTTTTTGGGCCATAAATCCGTCGTAAAACCTTTCTTTCGAAGATGCATAGATTTCGCTCATCGCTTTTGGAAAAGGTCCATGCTTCAGATCCCTAAGTAAGTACAGGCCTTATAAGTGTCTTGTACATTCTTATCTTTGTAGCTCTTGAGAGTAAACAGCTTCCTAAATGTCGGCGTAGTCCAAAATAGCACCTGTTAGCCGATGCTATTCTTCTTCTTATTTCAGCCGAGATATCATTATTTTCGTTTACTAGAGAGCCCAGATATGTAAACTCACACGTTCAAATGTATACGACCCAAATTGAACGGTGACTTCACCTGGGGGCTTCGCTTCTTTAGCGACCATGTACTTAGTAGGACGAAATCACTACTTGAGCAAAAAATTCCTGGATTATAAAACTCGAATTACTTATCTCTATAGACATGTTATCCTCAAAGCCGGCCTGAGGCATTCTTTTTGATGTTCTTGCTTATTTTGCATAATGTGTTTACGTGGCTTTATTTTACATCGTGCATATATGTGTATGTATTCGATACTGCCTTTTGTTTTAGTCAATTTCTGTTCCATCCTGTGTACAGGATTATTGTTTTTGTACTTTTTATCGAATTGCGCAGGTGATCTTCTTTCCCATCTGGGCTTGCCTCAGTGTGATAGTGACTTCTACTTGTATTATAAAAAAGGTCTGTAATTTCATTTAAAGAAAGAAATAATTTTAAAAAAATCTTAGAAGAAGGAATATAGACCTTTAAGGGAATAAATAATAACGAATCCGGATATTTATTAGGATGAGTTATTTATGCTATAATTAATTAATTAATACATTTTAATAATACATCTGTTCCTGTATCTTTAAAAGTTTGACTATATGTAGGTAAAATGTCTTCAGTAAGCTGGTAGACGTGTGGTTCTTGGTTTAAAACGCCATATCCTCATAAGCAGAAGCCATACTTTGAAGAACTGCAAGAGAAAAATAAGCGTAAGACTGCTGATAGAAGAAGATGGCAGATGAGTGACTGAAGGTAATACTAAGCGGCAAAGTTGGTCCTCGGGTCTGCTCTGGGGGGACGGAGGATATGAAATCTCACATAATCAAATCTGAGTGGACAGCCGCCGAGTTTCCTTTTGGTCCTCTTTCATCCTCTCCTTGGACCTCGCAGTTTTCTTTCATGTCACACCCCCCTTCCACCTCCTTCCACCCTCTGTCCTCTTCCACCCCCGTCGTCCGTCCCCAAGGAGTTCCCGCCTGTCATATCTTATCTCCTATCTCCACAGTCCGTTCCTCTCTATATATATTCCCTTCCTGGAACAAATTATCCTTCTCGCTAGTTCGCCTGTCTTGGAATTTCAATAAACTTTCATTAGATCCTTCAAATGTATATATATACATATATATTTTTTTTATATATGTCCATTTCAACTTAATTTATCTTCATTAAATCAGACAAACAAAACGACTGTAGTTCTTGCTGTAAAATCAGAGTCCGGTATGTAATAACAAAATTTATAAATAAAATAAATACTATTTTTTTCTAAATCTTCTATTTGATCTTATCTAATTAACAGTCAATCCCTTAATAGCGATTTATAATTACCATTATTTTCGAAAAGGTACTAATTGCACATTTAGTTTCGTTCCAAATCATATTATAACATTTCATTTTATAACTTTATCATGGTGTTATTAATAAAGTAAAAAAAAAAAAATAGATTTTAATACAAAAAGAATCAAATTAGCCATTTTAATAATTAGGTAATGAGAGATTTTTGTGTTTTCTGTAAGATTTCCTAGCATAGATATAGTATATTTTAATATTAATATGAGTCATTTATGAAAACTAACCGTAGGAAAATACCTAAACTCATTTTTCTCCTGACACTGTATAAATACCTCTTCATTTCCTTCCTATAGTTTGTAATTTTTGCTTTTACCAAATAAACTTTTTTTTTTTCAAGTCCGGAGATTTAATTTTCCACGTTCGGGGATTTTCTCCATCATCAGGACTCGCGGACAGCAACATACTTACTAATTGTCAATTATAATAAATAAAAAGTCATGATAATTCCACACATAAAGTCTACCAATCATAACAACATATTTTTGCTCTTTTTGAGGAAATTTTCATGTGCGTAATTTTAAATGACTATTTTTCTTTATTTTATACCTAACTAACTTCGAGATACAGGATACCTTCATAACTGATATTTGTTTCCATTCGTTACGTCATTGAGTCTTGAAGATAGAGAAAACTCTGAAACGTAGGCTCATAATAATGAGAACTTTTTAATTAAGAAAAATGTTGAGAATTCGTCTATTACTTGTTTTAAGCAGCCAAAAATGACTAGAAATTTCTGGTTGTTTTCAGTCTTGTATGAGGATTTTAAGTTACAAGTTCAACAAGATAAAGTCTAAGGTATGAGATTTGTTTAACAGGTTCTATTTTTAATAGAGTCAAAGGACATTGTAGGGCAGGACGTCATAGATGCGTATAGGTTATTTGGTGGAATTTACTTTTATTCTCCAGTTTTGACACAATACTTCTAATTCTTTAATGTGAAATAGAACAGTATGGGATACAATATATGGATGAGTATTAACGAATAAGACGCAGGTTTCATTAGCATGGGTATAAAGGAAAGTTGTATGATCGTTTGGGTTATTAGCTGTATGAACTGTGGAAAATTGGGTGTTAAGATTTTGGGCCTTGAGGAACACCAGCAAACAAAGAGGAGAGGTGAATAAGAACAATGTTGATTCATTTTAAAGGATCTGTCAGAGAGGTAGGACTGGATAATGAATACGATACGTGGGAGAGATGAATTTACGAACATTTTACAACAGTCCTGGGAGCAAGAATAAATAGATAATGAATCTTAGCTGTACATATGAAAAAAAAGAAGATAAAAATATATTTATCTCACATATCAAATGCAAATGAAAGACTCTTAACCAGTGACTGAAAGTACTATACTCTCTTCTTTCTAAATAATCAAAACTAAAAATTAGACAGTAATTGAATGCCTTCTTTAACCATACGGACTTACGCAAAAAGACTCAAATTCAAAAAAATGCAATCATTTCAATCAGAAATTTTAAGACTCATAATGATAGCTCCTAGGTACAAAACCACAAAACTCAACATACGGACTTCCAACAGTCAACAGTTGAACACTTACGAACTATCTATTCTCGTTTTTTTGTAATCTGCATGGACAGGGTAATAGACTTTTGAACATTAGAAGAAAGCTGAAAGGAGCTGGATGAAGAGACCACCTTTGCTAAATTCAAGCCTAGGAAGGTGTGCGGCTGGGTACTTTTCTTTCCATGTCTATCATGTCTGCTGCTTACGTTTTATATTTTACATTTAATTATTTAGCTTTCTGACTTGTGCGAATAAAAAATATAAAGATAAAAGAACAAAAACCGTTCAAACACAGGCATATTCATATACAATAATCAAAAGCCTAAGAAAAAAATAATATATTAAAATGTTAGGAATTTAAAAGCTAAATGACTAAGTCAGAGAAAGTGCCTATCTTCATGTATCTCGTTACATCCCCTTGACAGGTAATTATTGAAATATAAATATTATTAATATTTATTATAATTTAATTCTTTGAGTAAATAAATCTATTGCTAGGCCATTTATAAATAAAATCAATAACACTCCTTTATTTCCTTTTTCTTTCTCCTTACGTTTCGGCCTTTCCCTTCTTCACGGGTTCTTTAATCATTCCTTTATATTTCATATATTTAACATATATTTTGACACATTTAAAAAATATCTATTATAGGCTAAACTAGTCTTTCGGGTTTTATCATCTATTGATATCATCATTTTATTAATTAACCTAGCAATAGATTTATTTATTTAAACAATTGAAACTATAAAAAAAAAATAATATAATAAACTAATAAATAGATTGGGGGCTTTAAGTCGATTCATATAATTTAATTTGTTTTAAATGATTAAATAAAGTTTTGAATATCCCATTAGTTGCAGAACTTAGCCCGAAGTAGATATACTTCCTTTACTCCAAATTACCACTCCACCCAATCCCATTGTCCGCAACCTCTCGTCTCCTCTATTTCGGTCATCCTCAGAGGCGGGCTGAAAAGGCGATGGTCTCGAGAACTACCTGCGTTAAATAGCTTGAAGTACGACTCAGTAGTTTCTTCTTACACCTACATTATGCCCATAGCTCAATGATCAAATTTACTTGATATATTTTTGTTAATACAGTTTTAAATAACACTATAATAAATTTAAAACAATTTTCACCAACACTCCTTTTTTTCTTTTTCTTTCACCTACGTTTCGGCCTTTGCCATTTTCAAGGGTCATTAATCATTCTTTTATATTGCATACATATATGAATAGAATATACTTTTATTGCAATCGGGGATGATCCCCATACAATAGGAGTGTGTACATACATCATATTTTTATATACAGTTTTCAACTTTTTGGTGTAACAAACTAAAGAAAACAAAAAAATTATATTATATATATATATATATAATAATTATATATATTTTATATATAAAATACTTAGGAAGATCTATGGGCCCTACAAGACACCCGAAGGATACAGGCTAAAGTCCAACAAAGAAATATATGTTGACAACAAAAGCCTGGAGATTGACATCAGGGTAAGAAGGCTCAAATTCTTTGGTCACATGATGAGGACGAGCCCTGAAAGGTTAAACGGGAAATCTTCCGACGATTCCACCAGGCAAGAACACGACTGGTTTTTTCAAGCAGATCAGGGTCGACATGGATTCAGCAGGACTGAAGGATTCAGACTGTGGGGATAGAGAGACCTACAGAGTTCACTGAACAATATAAAGGTCTTCGTGGTCAAAGAACGCCAAGAAAGGGATTATGCGTCGTCGGAGGAAAGAAAATGCAAACATGCGGAGCTCATGAGGGAAGTATGGAAAAGAAGGAAGTCGAGGAAGCAAACCTGAGCATGATATTCGCGTGGTCTTTAAAGCCTTTTTCCGCGCGCGCCAAAAAAAAAAAAAAAAAAAAAAAAAAAAAAAAAAAAAAAAAAAATATATATATATATATATATATATATATATATAATAATAATAATAATAAATATATGTACATAGTCATATATGAGTACAATAAAAAAAAATATATTTAGCCACAAAGAAAAAAATTACAAATAAAATAAAATAAACCATAATAATTAGCAAAAAAAAAAAATATATATCCATTTCTTATGACTTCAAAAACAAAACAAAATCATAATAAATGAATTAAGATACATTTTTTGAGTTATTATAGGTGGAATAGTCAGGAATCAGTCATTTTTTGAAAAGTTTTTAATTTTGCCAACGTTTCGGCCCAAGCTTTAAGCCATCATCAGGGCAGTTACTGAGCCATGTCCAAGCATAAACTCTGTTTCATCAATTAAAATAATTTTTGTAATCATTCATATTATTAGTTTTTTTTTTGCCAGTTTTAATAATTATTTTCTTTGTACTTGTGTATTATTCTCAATGGACTTAGTCCCACAATAAAGTTCTTTTTTCATTCATTCATTCATTCATTCATTATATATATATATATATTATTAATAATATTATATTAAACATATTTTGTCACATTTAAAAAATATCTATTCCAGGCTAAACTAGCCTTGTCAGATTGTTATTAAGTACTTACATTGTGAGTACATGATAACAAGCTAAGAAAAAGGAAATGAAGGAGTGTTGAGTGAAAATGGATTATTTTATTTTAAAGAAGCTAGCAATAAAATATTATTTTTTTAGAAAATATATTTGGAATATGACTTCATCAATCGATGATCAAGTTTGATTGGCAATCCAAGACGTTGGGATATTAAGGATCTCGTAGCTCACTCGACATTTGAAGTTAAAAGTTAGCAAGTTAAGGAGTACATTAAGTTGTGAAGTGGAAAAGGAGCATGTTCCGCTCGAAATACCCCGAAGCCTAAAACGAAATTGCAAGTTGTGTGCAAGTGTGGAATTGAGATGTTAGAGCAATGAATAGATAATGGAGAGAGTAATTGCGAAGGGAAGCGAGTCAGCCCTCAATTTACATCTTAGTAGCTCCCTGCCTCTCTCTCACAATAGTCTCTCGTCTTGGCATAATATTTCTCTAATCGAGGCTAAGGCTACACATATGACAAATGTTAGGAAAATCCCACTTCCTCAGCCTGTTATTACAGCTCCTACACTCGGAGCTTTTGTCTATTTTTCACGGGACTATAGTCGAAGCTATCTCATCTCGTATCCTGATAAACTATTTAGAAGTATCAAGCTGTGTACAAATCGGTAATAAAACAGCTATATTAATAGTTGTGCGTACTTCTTTATTATATAACTATAGGGGATTACCGTACAGACTGATGACAAAGATGTTTTAATTTTAGAAAGAATTACATGCCCAGGGGGAGCCCGTGGCTGAGTGGCTAGCGCGCTAGTCTCTCATGCTAAAGTTTTGAGTTCGAATCCCAGTCCCGGCGGGGCTTTTATAAGAATGTAATTAAATAGGGATTCATTCACAGCCCTCTTCCCCGGGTATGTGAGACCCGTCAGCCAAATGGAGGCCACTCACAAAATTAGGGAGTGATGACCCTACACTACAAATTTCATCGAAAAACGCGAGTGTAATCTCCCAGGAGAGTTTACCTGCCCACTCAAACCCGCTTGTCCGCAACCTCTCAACTACATCTCTTCTCGATAATCCTCCGAGGAGCCTTAAAATACGGTTGCCTCTATACCTGCTTATAAATTAAACTTTGAAGTTCTACTACTGGACAGCTTCTTCACGTGTCTATTCATGTCTATTATTGTAATTTATCTATTTTACTAATTGTATTTGTATGTAAAATGTTTAAAAATTCTCAAGTTGATATAAATGACGGAGCTAAGTGAAAGTCGTGTGCTACGCGCACCAGATTTTTTTTTTTTTTTTTTTTTTTTAATTTGGTGTCTACAAAATTGCTGGAATTAGAAACATTTTCCAATCACGTATCAACCGGGAAGCTAAATTAAAACAGACGTAACTCTTAAATTATTAGCCAGAAAATTATTTTATGTACGGTTTCATATTCAGAAAATTATGGAGAATAACTTGTAAAAAAAAATAATGACAGGTTTGGATGATTTCGCATAAATTAAAATATATGCATATATTTTTTTTTTAATTTAATTTTGCTTTTTAGAGAAATAATAGAATCTGCCACTATCTTGGGCAATAAGTTAGCATGAAAATTATTTTTAAAAATGAAAAATGTCAACAGAAATTTGATTAAAAATATAAATTTATATATATATATATATATATATATGAAAGTTGTAGATTTCGTCTAGGATACTTAAGGGTGTAACTAAGACCCTCCCTGTGTGCGGACATATGTGGCAGATGGCACCGAGGGAAGAAAAGTGTGGTAACCTGTTGGAGTGCTGTCAGGGACAGTGGCCGATCTATCATGGCTCTCCGGCCACAATAAAACATATAGAGCAGAAAACTCGTCCTTATCTCTCGCTCGCCATCCCTGCTTTCGTCACCTCAAGCTCCACTGCCTCAATCAATAGTTGGGCGTAATATGTTAAGTCTTACGTCGGGTTAGGGGACATGTCTTTCATCCCTTAGTATTTTCTTTTATATCAAACTTGACCTGTGATACTTATAATTATACATCACCTAACTTTCCCTCTGAACGTCTAGTACGTTTGTGATTCTTTCATATGTAAGACTATCAATAGTACACCAACGAATCTAACTTGATTGTATAAATGTGGAGTCATTTCTATCAAATTTATCTTAAAAATTCTTAAACGCCTTCTTCAAAGGCCTTATGGTCTAGAACTGTATGAACCCATGGACTATATATGATAACAAGTAAGGTAAAGTTTCACTACTACATAGTGCCTGTTTACAATTTTAAAAGGTGTTTGAAATGAATAGATTTCAATAAGGATAGGGAAGAAGCATGACGTGTTTTTGAAGTTGAAGATTTCCAGAGATGAATAAGATTATTTGACCTATATAGGAAGAGTCTATATGCGAATGATATGAAGGATCTTGTAAATAGATAGAGGATTCATTAATTTATTGCTCAGTTGATATATAGTTGTCAGTTACATCAAAATAAATACGCTCACTATTCGAGAGTAAGTGCTACTTTAAGACGTATATTTACCACATTAATATAGTCGAAGGTGACTATAACCATTATTTATTATAACTATTTTTTAATGTTTATAAGTGTTGTCAAATCACTGTTAAGTCTGAGAACAGCATACTCTAGAATTTCTGTGTCTGAAACGAAACATACAATTTGAGTTATGGATCTATTTGAGTTTTCAGTTATACGATGCTCGCCGTTTTCGGGTACTTCAGCTCTTACCAGACATACAGTCAAACCTTCCTCTTAACTAAAAATGGTTCATCATTCCATTATTAAAAGTTCATTACTATTTTAAGATCAATCTATACTTTGGTCGCGTTTATACTGAACGCGTTTTGGCGTTTGAAGCAATACCTGCCCAGGACTAAATTCTAGGAACCCGCTTACCGCTTAAGCCACCAAAAATGGCTGGAGTATAATCTCGCCCTTACGGAGTAGAACTATAGATCTCTACTAAACCATCGAATTCTTATCGTATCCAATCCTTACAATCCAAAATCCTTCCTAAAACCCTCAATGCTTATTGCTTTGTCAGAAATAAACCCATACATAAAGACCTTAATGTTTGATATGTTACTGATTTGGCCCTGACCAGGTATAAATTCATCCAAGAAAAACTCTATTCACACTCTAACCCATTAGTCGTCTGAGAAGAAGATGGCCACGGGACATAATGATTTAGAATTCCTATTACAGTATTTGCCTATGGGCAGTGTCAATGCATGTAATTTATGTCATTGTATTATACACCTATCACACTAATTTGATGTATTTTTAAAAAATAAATTTGTAAATATCAATAAAAATATTTAAAAAAAAAGTTTTACGATGAGTTCAATTTAAATATAATTCATTACTCTTTTTACTTTCAGTTACTGTACATAGTAAAGGAAAGTATTGCGATAGTGAAAGTTTTCAAATTCCAGTTTTCAACGGAAATACACATTTTAGGGTCCCCATTAGTCCAAATAACCAAGGTCCGCAGAAAAGTCTGTGCGTGTGTGGTAACTCCCGGGGGGAAACGGTAAGTCCTATGAAACTGAAATTTTATATTTAGGACAATTATACGTCAGAGACGTCACAAAACCGTTTTCATCTAAATGAGCTTACCAGAAGAACCACTTTATACAATTCGTTTGCACCTTTTTTCGTTTTCTTGAAAACGGTTCCGACGATTATAATTAAACTCACTATATCGATGTAAAATTTAATGGGGTTTAATGTCATGTAGGTTTCATTCTGATTAAAATGGTCTGACAGGGCTTAAATACCGATATTTTAAATTTTCTTCCCCTAAAGTACCTTTAATTTTGTCGATTCTATAAAAATAACTATATTATCTTGTTACCATTGATAAAAAACAGCTAAATATGCGAGGTGAGCGAATTTTAAAAACTAAAGGAGAAAACTTAAAAAATATTTTTTTAAGGATTTTTTTGTTTTTGAACATAAGAACAGTAATATACATGTATGATATACCGTTGGAAAGCTAAAGATTTTAGAAAAAATATTATCTTATACTCAAGTTTTAAAAGTTAATAAAGAGCGTTGAAAAGAAGATAAAACTAACTGATTATTTTAGATAATAATATAACAGATTTTTAAATAAAACACACGTTTCTATATAAATTCAATTGAATTAATTCTTTAATAGTTTCACGTACATTTATCTTTAACTGTATTTGAAAATTCTTTCATTGATTTTAAAAATGGAGGTAAGTGAAAGTCGTGTGTTGTCTGCACCAGATTTTTTTATTTTTTTTTAATAACTTGTTCTTTGTAGAATACTGAGAAATGAACTTTTCGAAGCAATCCATGACAGTTTAAAGTGTTTATACTAACCACTGTTGAACCTCTTCGTATCGCCTTTAAGTGTGTGCGACCTTTCCAGAATCCAGCTTGACCTTTCTGACTGAACACAATCGCGGCATCCTTTGTGGGCCTAACCCCATTTACCATTGTCGAGCGGCTTTGATGTGTGCCAATTAGATGAGATAACTCAGGTCCACTTTTGCCGAACTTGGGGAAATAGAGTTAGATGGTCGCTATTTATCTATTACTGGATCCGCTGGTACTCCATGTAATTTTAACGTTAACCTCTCAAAAATTTTGTATAAAACCCCTATAAATTTTACTAGTTAAAAGATATTGACATAGACCTCATCAAGTTAATGTTACTTTGGCTTGGGTTGCTGTGGGAGTCCTAAATTTTGCCTTCATTGATTTAGTTATGATAGGTATCTTAAACGAGTACTCAGTTATTACAAGAGCCCGGGACTATATTTTACATTCCCTATAAGGGACGGGATAACCAATATTTTTCACTTAAAAATCCTAGGGTCATATGCCGGCTATGGCCCCGTAACCTTAGTCATGAAAGGCTGTTATGCCAGCCACTGCACGACAGAAAAATCCTTTAAAAATGTTAATAAGGAATTCAGATTAAAGCGGAATATAATAATATTTAATTCATCGTGTCTTTTTCTCTTTATTAATAACTTTTTGTAGAATAGCTGATGGTCAAAACTACCCGAAGTTATTGGGTTGTGTAACATGAAATGTCCGTTTTCAAGGTAAAGGATTTTTATTAAAAATACGATATGAAAACAAAATTATTGTATTCGAAGTATTTACCTTCTTTTTCTACACATTTTTTCCAACGTAGCTCCAATATTTTTAACCCCGAACTGAAAAACTCTGAGCTTTGAAGTAAAACAAAATCTGAAAACGCACTTTTCACTTTGGTCATCATTTTCAAAAAGTTTTCCTTTGACGAAGTTGTCTGAATTCCTGAACAGGTGGTAATCTGTTGTAGACAAGTCGGGAGAGTATGGTGGGTGCGGAAGAACTTCGTAGCCCAGTTCTTTCAATTTTTGCACGGAATGTTTTGAAACATGGGGTCTTGCTGCCGCTCAGTGAGATCATGAGGTACCCATGTATAGAGCTTTTTTACTTTCCCAATACACTTTAAATGTCTGGAACCGTAGATGCACTTGCATTTAGTTGTGCTGAGAGTCCTTTAACTGTTTGGTAGGGGTTTCCATCTACTGTATGTTTGAGGACATCGTTTCTATTACGGACGGAGGTCTTCCTCGGGGCAAGTTTTTCAAGTCGGTATCCCCAGCTGAAAACTTAGCAAACCAACGGCGAATGGTCCGTTCATTAACCCTCCCTTCCCCAAACGTCTTGCAAATATTTCTGGCGGCCTCAGCTGCTGAATGGCCGAGTTTAAACTTGTACAAAAATATTACTCGAAAATCGCGTGTTCTATGTTCATATTTGGAGGTATACTAAAAAGTCTGTAATTGATTGGAAAGCTAATGTTTATAATACAAAGGTAGAGGATTAGTAACTGTTTAATTTAAATATGTAAACATTCGGAAGAAAACAACAGAGACCTGCAAAATCCTTTATGTATTTCAGAAACTATAAAAACGGACATTTCATGTGAAACAACCCAATACATTCTGAAAATCACCGACTAACTTTTAAGAGTTTATCTTAAAAGCGTGCGATTTCACCTTTCATAAAACGTATTATATTGGGTTGTAAACTAAGTTCTAAGCGTTTAAACATTCTAAATTAATCATCTTTCTGTTTATCAAATCTTGTTTACTTGATACATATAATGTTTGCTTATTCAAAAAAAAAGATTAGTTAAGGTGCTTTTATGGATCAGTTTCAACCATCTTTAAGTGGCATTTCGGTTGCTCAAAATGTAGGAGAAAAAAATTAATTTTCATTATCTAATGATTTTTATTTCCAAAAAAGAATACGCTTCACAGAGAGTTAACGAAATTTTTATGACGATGATGCCTAAGGAGAAAGCTCCGTTCGAAAGTGGTTTGATTGGTTCAGGACCGGATATATAAAGCCTGGGTCCTTCAACTTTTGGTGATGACCAACCAATATGCCTCCCATGCTAAAGGTCACGTGTTCAAACCCGCAGGTGGTCTTAGGATTTTTTAATGGGAGTAAAAAATCCTTAGTTACGCCGTCCTTCGGAGGGGACGTTAAAACGTGGTCCCGAGCCTGTGCGATGTCAGGTACTCGTTAAAGATCCCTATCCTAATAAAACCTGAATAGGCAAAATTTAGGACTCCCACTGTAGCATCGTCCGATTAGCCATAGTAGCATAAAAGTGACGTTAAATAAAAAAACAAACAACAAACCAACCAATATGGCAACCTATAATAGATCAAAATATGTCATATATAATTGATTAAAAATATTTACAAAAATTTGAATAACTTATAGAAATCACCTATAAAAACGCTTTAAACAATGGTTTATTATTTCTAAATGACTATATTAATTTATAACTGTTTATATAGCTGTTAATAGGTTATTAGCTAAAATTAAAAGCAATAATTAATTCAAAGAAAACGGGTATATCACCACTGTGCAAATTTCAAAATGCACTATCTCAGCTAGTTCTAAACAAGTTTCAATATATGTATTACATTTTGTAGAACATTTTAGGTATTTATTTTTTAATTAGAAAAAAAGGGATTTTTTTTATTTATTCATTATTCGTTATCACTTTAATGATTCTAAAACTCTGAATACAATTTCTTTATCTCCGAAAATAACTCAGTTATGAACGTATTTATCGGTAAAATTTCAATTGTTTACTTTCCTTTCTATAATTATTTGCGGATTTTTGGTTTAAAGAACACTAATACATTTGTTATATATCTTTAAACATAACTGAGTTTGTAATTAAATCACTATTAATCGGCTAACATTTAAAAAAATAACCAGCTGATATCAACGGCTAGGTGTTAGGATCAACGTTGCATGACTAAGTATTTTTGTGGCGATGCCGGATAAATGGAGAAATGCCGCGGATGCAGACGGCTGACAAACGGATTTTATTTTTTTCGTTATTAGTTTTCTAGCTATCTTGAAACGTAAACCCTCAAAATTTGACTGGGGGGGTGTGATATTTTTTTTTTATTTGTTTGATTGATTACAAAGGTTTATTACTGAAAATAATAAAACAAAACACTACTAACCTATTATACACTACCCATAATTATTAATTATTAACATTAAAAGTCGGATAGTTTAAAAAACATCATGTAATTTGCAAAATAAGGTTGAGATGGTACTCTGGGTAATTCAAGGGACAGCTTGGTATTGGGTAAGTATGAAATTGATTTAAACAAAACAAACAAAAAAAAAGACTGTCGAAAGATATTCTCTTTGTTCGTCCCCTTATTACATTTCCTTAAAAATCCAGAAGTGACTCGTAGACAGGGCTGTAATGCCTCCTTCTTGTTTACCCTTAACACATCCCGCTTGTTGTCGAGTATGCGTTTCTGTTTTGGTATAATCTGGTCCCGACCCTTTCTTAGATGGATTCAATTTGTATTTTCATCTTAGCCTCGGCTCTGCTTTACAATGCAAATTTTCTTCTATCAGCATCGACCTCTCCTACCTTGTGCTCTTCCTTTCCAGTTCATGATCTGAGGCTTATATTTCTCTACTTTTTCTGTAGTCTAAACTAAAAAAAAAATATATTTATATATATAAAAATAATAATAATAAGTATCAATAATCACATTTAATGTATAAATAAAAAAATCAAGAAGAAAGGATCTACCAGAATACAAACAAGAGAAGTTAGATGTATGTTAAAACGAAAAATGCTTTGATGTTAGAGAGATGAAAGAAAATCAGAGAGAGTATGAGATATTATTTTTTCTAGAATGTTTAGGTTTCTAACGGTACATTGTACAACTAACTGTTATTATGTTCGAAAATTACGTTAAAAAATGTGTTTCTTCTTTAGCTGGATATCAAATTCGTTCAACTTATATATTTACCCGGTCACTGGCTAACAACATAATTTCTTTCGTAATTTAATGGGCTTTTGTATGATGTAGGTTTCATTCTAAATTTAAATAATCCGCTAGGGTTTAAATTCCGATATTTAAAATTTTTTTCCTCTAAAGTACCTTTAATTCTGTTGCATTCAAAAAGATTAACCATATAATCCTAATGATATTGATGAAGTACGGCTAAATATTCAACTTTGACGAATTTGATGACCAACTAAAGGATAAAAGAGGAAAAAGAGAAAATCTATTTTTTAATGATTTTTTTTTTAATAATAAGGACGTATAATATTCCGGCAGAAAGATAAAGATTTTAGAAAAAATATTATCTGATACACAAAGTTGTAAAATGTGATTTAAAGTGACGAATTTGGCCAGATCTAGATACCATTCCTTTTATGACAAACTCCATTCCCATCCTAATTCTCTAGTTTCAATGCTTTCTTCCTCTTCGATTCCCGACGATCCTCCGAGGCGTCTGAAAAGGAGATGGCCCCGAGACCTAGCTTAGAATATATTTACAGTGCTTCCACTGGGAAGCTTCTCTACATGTGTTTCATGCCTTTATATATTTTTTCAAATTTATTTGTTGTATTCCATTATACAGTTGTAAATTGCAATAAATAACTAATAAAAAAAGTGACGAATTGGGAGTAAACTTCTTGCTGATTAACAATTAGTTATATTATTGGGTTGATGCAAAATTAATGCAGGTTTCCTCTATTGCAATATCTTAATTCCAATTGTGTAAACAAAGCTAATCCTAACATTGATCATTATTATACCAAAACAAACCTTATCTAATACCCTCTCTTTCACCATGAATTTGTTTAGTAAAATCGTTTTGTTCAGTGTGTTCAAAGGTCTTGAATCGAAAATGTCAAAGTGCGATTTTCGTCAAATTTATTTTTACGAATTTAAATTAGGGCGCAGCGCTGCGCAAACGGCTCGTAATATTAATGAAGTGTGGGGTCAGGGGGCTATTAATGAGTGCACGGTGCAGCGTTGGTTCTTGAAGTTTCGCAGAGGAGATTTCGACCTAGAAGACAAGGAAGGTCGGGGCCGTCATCTTGCTCTGGACAACGACCAGCTGAGGTCAAAAGTGGAAGAAGACCCAACCAAAACCACACGAGAAATGGCGGCGGAACTCGGAACTCAAAAATTGCAACGTCTTTGCCCAGCATTGATGAATCGGAAGGGGCCGATCCTGCTCCACGATAACGCCAGACCACACGTTGCACAACCAACGCTTCGACGACTGCACGAGTTGGGCTACGAAGTTCTCCAACATCCGCCTTATTCACCTGACCTCTCTCCTACAGACTTCCACTTTTTCAGGCATCTGGACAACTTTTTGAGGGAGAAAAATTTTCAAAACCAGGACGACATTGAAAATTCTTTTCGTGATTTCATTGAGTCCAGGGATTCGGATTTTTTTTCTGGTGGAATAAGAAAGCTTGTTGAACGTTGGCAAAAGTGCATTGATTCAGATGGAAATTATTTTGATTAAATATATATGGTTAAAGTAAAGATATGGCGTATTTATTGTATTTAATTTAAATCATATGTTTCCAACGAAAATGAATACACGTTTTATTAAAATCAACTTAAAATCTTTTTCAAATTGAAGTATATTTAATAGTTTTTAAATTTATTTTAACAGTCGTGGTAAGTGAAAGTCGTGTGTTGCCCAACAGATTATTATTTTTTTTTTTATTTCGCCCTGTCCGTAATTTTATTGATAAGAAACAATCGACCATTCTGTTTTGTTTTTTTTTTTGTTTGTTTTTTTAATTTTCGTCAAGTTTCCTACACCATAGAAAACCAAGGTTCGTGGTTCTGTATTAATGCGGTGACTAACTAAATAATTATAACAATTTAAAATTATTACCAGAGGGTCAAAATTAACTATAAAAAGTCTAAATATGTGTCAGATAATGCAGAAGGAGATTAACAACGGGTGAGCACATCATTGCTCACACACAAGAGAGAATATTCATTTCTATATCTTATTTCTGTTAAAGGGCAAGTTAAAGAAATAAGCAAGCGATGCATTCAAGGATGGCGCTCACTCTTCTAGTTTAAGGAGGTCTATTGGTCGTCTATGATCTTGGAAGTCAAGAAAAAACTCTGGATGAGCACCGTACTACCTGCCATGACCTATGGTTGCGAAACATGGGTAATCGATAAGAAGACTAGCGACAAGTTGAGAGTAACGGTCAGAGATATGGTGCGGTACTTTCTAGGAGTATCGAGACGAGATAGGAAAATAATTAAGTGACTAAGATCAAGGACCGATTCCCCAGATATTATGGGAAAAGTCCATATAAGGAATTTAACTGGATCGGACATATTATCCGGAGAAACATTACAACATGGACCAGGCAACTTATGGAGTGGTACCCAAGGGAGTCTACAAGGAAGCGTGGACGTCCACCGACAGACTGGGACAAGGAGATGAAGAACAGCTGCGATGGGGAAACCTGGAAGAGAGTGACATCGGATAGAAAAGAATGGGCCAGATACATTACTTAGTGTGGTTGCAAGAATAAGCCTATAAAAAATTCTTACAATCGAACTCAAAACCTCAACTTCGGGTTGATTTTGTACATATATATAAATTAATTGAAGAAAAGAGGAAGTTTTGTATATATATTTTTTTGTTATATTTTATGTACAAATAAAAGTAATTATTATTATTATTAGGTTTATGTTTTATGAGTGACTTTAATCTATCTCTGGTTTGTGTTATATTTGGACGAATATGGAAAGAGTCCTAAGTATCTGATCTCTTCGAATGCGTTCAGCGATGTATTTTTAAATGTTTTGTAATAAGATCAGTTAAAAAAACAGTCACATAGGATTGATAGAGATGCCAAAGATCCGATAAAATCAATCTATAACGTAAACTTTTAACGTATATAGTAATAGTAAAAATAAAGAAATGGGGCTGAAAAGGCAAATAAGGATATTAACAAACAACAGTTGATGATAGAACATGTGAGGCAGTTATTATTCCTTGAACAGTTATCGCTAATACACCTTAATTACTGAACTAAACTGAGAGTCGGATCCAAGTGACTAAGTTCAACCTGAGAGGATGTCTCAGAAGGTATAGGAGATAATCAGCTAATACTCAAACTGCCAGCCTTACATATAAACTACATTTTCTAATGGTTCTGCTCGAGAAGCCATCTTCATTAGTTAAGTGACTACTGTATCCTCAACTACATCCAGCATTGGATAGCACAAACACACATTCATTTATTTGTGTATGACCTTGGCACGTACACGTGTGCCACCCTTTGATTAATTATTCCATTGGCAATATATATATATATATATATATATATATATATATATATATATATATATATATATATATATATATATATATATCGTAAATGCCCCTTATATTATGCGACCTAGACACTAGACCTTAGGCGAAAAAAAAAAAAGTTTATAAGACACATAGTTCGATTTTCAATAGAAAAGAAAACCAAATATTGATGATTTTGCTATTATCCATGTTTTTTCATCAGAAAGTTCAGAATATTTATTAAGTGCTGTCTTATTTTTGAGCTTCACGTACTGAGAACCGAAGAGAACAAAACGCCGCTGCCAACCGATGGTGCTATGGCCTGGCTAAATATTTCAGAAGCGAATTCCTCTTGAACTGGACCAAGGTCAATCTGTACGAGACTGGTACGTCCAATTGTTGCTTACGGGTCAGAGGTATGGACCTTCATTAAAATTGGATGAAGCTAGACTCCTGGTTTTCGGAAGGAGCTTTCTGAAAAAAATTCTCGATTCTGTAAGAAAAGGTACTACCTTCAGAACAAGGATTTCTGACTTATTCGAGAATGCTCCGATGGGCTTTGCATGAGGAGGGGATGAGCGACACGGAGATCTCCATAAAGGTAATTGCGGAAAAGCTATAACGCAAGAGAAAAGTCGGAAGACCAAACGTGAGATGGCTGAACGGCTTTATCATAATTTAGGGTATTCTTTCTTGTAGGTTTATAAGAAATATACATTGCAATTTATTTTTTATTTAAAGGGGAAAAATCAATTTTCTGTAACCAAGTAATCAACAAATTATTCCTGAAATATTAGTAATAATATAGACATATAATATACCGTTGGGAAGGCCAGGGTTTCAGAATAGTTAATAAAAAATAAAAGAAAGTTTACAAGATAATAAAAAATTGTTGTGAGTCCATAAGCTTATGAGCATATGTTATTGGTAAAGAGGGAGGTTATAATGGTTTAATGAACAAGGTCTAGTTATGTATGTGCAGGATGTTGCACTGTAAACGAAATGGGATTCCTATGAAAACTTACTTTAACTTTTAAAATGTAATATAAATAGTTCGTTTGTAATATAAAATAGTAATCTTAATATTTTATGAGCTTAGCTTATGAACATGTGTTATTTATAAGAGAGAGGTTATCACCGTCGTACAGGCTCATGCAAGTTATATTCTTCCATTTTGTACGCAAGATCTTAGAAACGATATTACATCCCAAACTGTAACTAAGTTGTTAATATAAAAATAGTAAGTTCTTCTAAATCTTTTAACTAACATTGTTATTAATTATTACTATTTTATAAAAACAGATGTTTCAATGTAAACTAAGTGGGATTCCTATGAAAGCTTAATTTAATTTTTAAAAAAACATTCCTCAGATAAACTCTGTACATTTCGTAGGACTAACACCCGATCGAAGGATGACTTGGGGCCCACATGTCAAGATGAAAAGACAGACTCTCAACCACCGGCTGAAAATACTATACTCTCTTTTTTCAAAATCATTAAAATTAAAAATTAGAGAGAAACTGAATACATACACATACCTTCTTAAGCCAATATGGACTTACGCTTCACAGATTTTTGGTTCAGCAAAAAAGACTCACATACAAAAACTGCAATCATTTCAATCCAAAATTTTAAGACTCATAACGACAGCTCCTTGGTACGTAAACAACAGAACCCTACATACGGACTTACAGCAACCAACAGTTGACCAACATATGCGAACAATCTATTCTCGATTTCACATTAAACTTAACGGACACGACCATAGACTGATCAACGACATGTCAGTTGCTGAAATGCCGGTCAGAAGAAGGCTAAAACGAAGCTGGATGAGGGACCTCCTCAGCTAGATTAAAGCCTTGGAAGGGGTGCTGCTGGGCACTTTACTTTCCCATGACTATCATGTCTGATCTTACTTTTGTCCAACACATTTGCTGATTGTCAGACATCTTCTGACAGGTGTAAATAAATATATAAAGAAAAAAAAATTAAAGGTAATTTAAATAGTTTATTAGAAATATAAAATAGTTTTATACCTAGTAGGATAGGAACTTTTTTTTTTATTTCTATAGTTTTTGAATACTTACACATTATTCAAATTTTCTTTATATGGAAAAATTAAATTTTCCGTTTTATAGGCTTCACATTCAAATATTAAATAAATAAACTTATAAAAAGTATGATTTATGTATTTCGTTTCTGTCGATGAATAAATATAATAATGAATAGATGTTATAATTCAACATATTTTCAAGGTAAATCTACTTTTCGTTACGATAAACTGAATCACAAAGCGATAAACTCTAGATCGGTCCGACAGAGATTATTTGTAACATAAAGAATCCTCATTATAATTTTATCCGTGTGAAGCAAGGGCGGGTGCACCAGGTAAAAGCATATAATGACATCGACATTTACTTATTGGACAAATAAGAAGGCCTAAATGATTAAATAGTAACCGAATATCTTAGAAAATATTTGTTAAATCGCAGAAAGTACATGAATAAAAGCGATTTCTCCTTATAATGGTCCGGCCCACCAAGCTTCCAGAGAACAACACTAAGACAAAGTGAGATAGATTCTGCGGGGCGAAGCTGTTAGTCAAGCTTAGAGCCGTTAAGAAGAGAAATGACCAGAGGAAATGAGAGAGTGTATAGGAAAGTGATAAAGATTGAAGGTAGCCTGGAAGAAATAGGAAGGTGAGGCCCGGCTAGGCAAACACATAAGGAGAAGTTTCTATCCTAGATTTGGTGGCACAAGATCAAAACATATTTCAACTCCATCGATTTGGTGATTACCAGAATACGTTAGCAAAGAACGATTTTCATTGGTCTATTAGTTAACTAAAGATAAGACAAATGTTTAAATAAATAGCATTGTAGTTAATAGTAGTAATAATTTATAAATTATTTACACTTTAATAGTAATTTGAGCAGTGTTATTTTAACGTTTAGCTCCAAAACTATACAAATCTGACATTTTAAATAAATTATTAAAACATCATTTGATTTTATCCTTAATATGTCGAACTTCTGGACCCAACATGGATCTCATCATCCCCAAAAGGGATGTTGTAGGAAATATTTTATTTATTGAACTCAAATAAAAATATATTATCAACGTAGCGTAATAATTGATGGATATTAGGAGATAATTAAAATAATATGGAAAACAAAAAGTCACTTTAATAAACAAAAGAATGTAAAAAAAATAAAGATTTAACACTACAGTATATAAATTTTATTTAAAAATTGCACTTCTACACGTACTTGAAAATAAAATAAAAAGATGTTTTTGAGGCCCACACACAATTTTACAGAACTATCATTACACATAACAACATTGCACAATTTACAGGTAATTAGTTGATTACCTCAGTTTTGCAAATATAAATTAAATATTAATAATTAAATAACTTTTCTCCCGGCAAAACTGAGAGACCTGAAACCGTATTTTAACCTCTTCGTGTGTTAGGTACAGCTAATCTCTTCGTACAGCTAAACCGTTACAATAGAAATACCTTAAATTGAGGTATAGTTATTATTATTTTATACATAAACCATTTTGGAAGTAATATATAAACAATTTTGTAAGTTGCAGAATACTATTAATTCACTTTTTATCAATTTAGTAATAATTTTTTATGTTTGATAGTTTCAAGAATATTATCATTTATATAAGTCTATAGGCGAAGGAATTCTAACGATAATTCTAATATTTACCATACAATTAAATACATCATAGGAATAGGGAAAGAGCTGTATTTTTTTAAAAAATATTACTTAATTATCTATTTATACCATTCCAAGTGATGGAAAAAAATTTTTAATAAGTTTTTTTTTTCAGTTATTATGGCCTTCGTTATTAGTATTATATTGTATATTATATTTTAACGGAGCCTAAGTATTTGATTAAAGAAAAAGTCAACTTAACTTGAAATATATCGTTTCCTTCCTATAAGTTAGTTTAGGTATTGTTTTTTTAACAACTTAAACTTTGAGTTGATTTATTAAGAAACTTGCTCCTATTTTCAGGATCTAATCCAGACGCTGTCCCGACCCGGGTGAAAAGTTATTAATTGCGCGGGAATTCCCACATCGCAGAAATCCAAAATAGGCTCTTAAATATTTAAAAAAATTTCTTTTTTAATATTCTTAAAATTAGTATATAAGAATTTACAATATAAGAAACATAAATAAATAAACCGCTTTTGATTATTTATTACCATGTGCTAATAATAACCACATTTTCATTCGGGCTGAACTTCTACTTAATCAAATATTTTATACAAGTCCAGATTTAATGTTTTGCTAGTGGTTCACATTCAGACAATCTATTGATGAATTTTTATAGATCTAAATATATAGGTCTATATGAGAATTTATAAAACTATAGCATTTAGGTTCTATAAAAAGCAAATATGAATTGAAATTTTTTTTTTTTTACTCACTTCGGCGGTACATAAACTTAACCTGGTATAAATAAATTTAAATAAATGATAAACTGTAACTTTGGTAGAAACATTATAAGATTTACTAATATTTATTTATATTATCACTTTTAATTTAGATTTCTGTACATAATCATTTAAAATATTTCAACAGTGGGAAAAAACCGCTAAATCACTAGTCATGAGCTGATTTTTATATTTCTATGGTTTCTCTTGATTCGCTGATATAATAGATTATTAGTATTATGTTATTTTTAATTTTCTGCGCCCTAACTCAGTCTCCACTGGCTTACACCAGGGATGCGGCTGAGAGAGAGGCGCTAGGATCTCTTGGATTTAGCTTTCCCACTTGTGGGGTCCCTTTAGCAGAATATATTTATTGTATATAGTTATGTTTGATTCTATGATGTTTTTTTATTTCCCAACTTGTATTTATCTCTTCTACAGGTTGTTGTTTTGATTTGTTTTTTTAATTATTAATTGTTATTTTTTTGTATATATTTGAATTTATTTATTTCCGATTTTATGTAATTTGACTTTATCATTATTTTCTGTATATATTGTATGAATGTGTATCACATCACTATTACTACTGTTCCTTATGAAACAAATTGTAATATTTCTAAATAAATAAATATATAATAAAAACAAAAAAAATCTTATGAGTAGCGTGTTCTGATGTATAGAACACTAGTTCTTGGGCCTAAGGGCCTAGAAAAGCAAGAATTTCAAAATATATTTAATCTTAGACACTTCAATGTCTAGTAGCAACAGGGAAAACCGGGAAAAGTCAGAGATTTTAAAAGCATATGAATAAGTCAGGAAATTCGTACTTCGGTCTGGGCAAATTGTCCCTAGATAACATTCTTTACTCAGACTAAAAGTTCCTACATGCCTACTTGTTGTGATCTTGCAAATATGATAAAGTGAGTTTTAAAATAGATTTGTTGTTCACCTGGGGTTGGGTAGATATAGTTGAATCTTATCGTAAAGTAATTAGCCATTTTTACATATATTTATAATCTATTAATCTATTATACCATATTAATTATAATCATTCTTTGTTTTTCACCTAAATTATAATTATTGTCGATTTTCACCGAGATTTGGCCAGGTAAAAAACTTTTTACAATATAGAAAATTCAGGAAATCTCTTTGAGCTGATTTGATAGACACGCTGTTGTAAAGATATTATTTATTATATTTTTACACACATATTTTTCTTTATTTTATTGAATATAATACTTTCATGACGGTGAGATGTTACTACATAAGATATACTATATGTATTTATACTCCCTACTAAAGTCTTCGATCAATCTTGCTGCCTTCCATGATATAATCCCATTCCTTCCAATATACGGCATGCTTCTTCCTTATCCACCACATTAAGATCTCTACCTTCAACACATACTATCGAAAACACATCTTCTGTTATTGTTAAACTTTAAATTAGGTTTTTGATTTGAAGGACTAAACCATTCTAATGACCAAAACTTATATTTGATTAGTTCAAAATCAGTTGTTGTTTTTTTATCTCCTAATCCTTATGTTTATTATTTATAGGGTCAACGGTCAACTGTGGTGTATTGACTAGTATCAAACCTTCTATGCCTAATGCCGAGGGTTCAAACGCGGTAGATGACCCTGAGATTTTTAAAGAAAGTAAAAAAAAAGATAGAATCATCTTATTAGCCACAATAAAATTATGTGATATATGAATAAAACAAAGAACCATATATTTTTAAAGTTATTTATTCGATTGTAAATATATTTATGCATTTTAGTATTTAACTTGATCAATTGGAAATGAAGAATTGTTCTTCTTAAACGATTTTCAATGAAAAAGAGTCTTTTAGTTTAAATACGTGAATGCGAATCCTCTTCCCTCACATGCTAATCCGGCTCAATTCTAGCTTTTGATATTCCGTTATTATATGAGAAAACGTGCTGAAATCGTAGTTTCATATTATTCACCAGATGCTCCGGTGTCCGCCGTTAGAATATATTCTATTAATACAGGGTTAATAAAGTGCTGGGTTTACATGAGATAGTCTATTCCGTAGCCGTGTATATAATCTCGGTGCCTTATCTATTGTCTCAGTTTTTATCACTTAGGATCTGAGCCTCTATGGAGACAAACGTTTATGAAAGAGCCGAGTCACTATCCCCTCTTAGTCATTTATTTCCCCGTCCCGGCTTAACTGTATTTTATAGCCACTATTTCGTTTTTACGTTAAAACATATTATTTACTATAGAAATGCAATAAACATCCCCAATTTGAATATTAGTAACTATTATAATGATATAATTATACCACACCACATACATATTAATTTTTACTTTCACTTACCTATATATGTAATATATAATATGGGGAAATATTGCGATCGTGATTTTCGGATTCTAGTTTTCAATACACGTTTTAGGGACCTCTGAGTCCAATTGACAACTGAGTACTTCAGTTTGTTCTTTTTAAGTTTAGTTCGAATATGGTAAGTTGTATAAAACTTAAAGTTCATATTTTATACATGTTTATCTCTGTGATCTTGGAGCAACTTTTTCATCTAAATAGACAAACCAGCAGAGCCACTTCATACCATGCGTTTTGCATTTTTTTACGATTTTATCAAAAACAGCTCAAAAGATTTTGATGAAACTCACTAAATCAATGAAAAAATTAATGACCTTTAATATCGTGTAGAATTCATTCAAATTGAAATATCATGACAGGACTTTCATGCCGATAGTTACAATTCTTTTCCTCTAAAGTTAATTCTCTAGATATGAAAATTTCAACTTTATCATGTGATTATTATGGATAAAGAACGGCTAAATTTACTATTTGAACAAATTTTATAACCAATTAAAGGACAAATGATCGAAAATTTGTTTTTTTATAATTTACTATACTCTTCTTAAGTAATACTAATACTTTTCTTTATTGTGTATTACATGATATGTTAGTGAAATTAATAATATTTCAAAAAAAAAAAATTAACACTAAAATAAATCTTGTAAATATCTGAACAAGCGGTCTATTTTAATTAAATCAATATTTGTTATATTATCCTGTTTACGAAGACTTATATCAATCTATCCAAACTAAAGCTGTAAGGTCCATATAATCCGTCATTTGCAATTTCCAATTAATTATGTAATAGAATATATTATATAATAAATATAATATAATAAAAATATAAAAATTAATCTAATAAAAATTCAGGCGGAACGCAACACCGTACATGCCTTGTTGTTCTTACCTGGTGTCTTAAACTCCTCTTTCATGTCTCATCTACGATCTATTCGCTTACAATATACATAATTTATTTATTACTATAGTATAATATTTATATTATAATTATATATTATCTTTTGTATACTTATTATAAAGTTTTTTTTTTTTTTTCAGGTAAGTAAGGAGGCCTAGATTCTTGCCCGCATAATCACTGTGTACACTATAAGTAAGATTTTCAAACCCGTATTTTAATATATAATCTAGTATATATTTATTAAGAAATAGAAATTATTGGCTAATTTGATAAAGAAATTTTGAATTGCACTTTATGCATCTTATTATGTCATCATATCAAATTGATTACCTCCTAATATCCTATTGAATTTTTTTTTTTTTTTTTTGCTGTGCATACTTTTTTCAAATCCTCCATTTATTGGTCAAACAATACATACATTATTTAAAAATATATCATAATAAATAAAAATAAATAAATAAAACGTACATGTTAAAATTTTCATTTACGCTTAACTTGTGAACTTTATTGTAGGTGTGTATTCCTATAACCATATTTTGAAAACTGAACCTTTATAAATACACAATTTTTGTATTATCTCAAATTTAACAACTACGGAGTAGAGCTATGAGGCTCTACTAAACCATCGAGTTCCTCTCGTATCCAATCCTCACAATCCAAAATCCTTCGTAAAATCCTCAATGCTCCTTATTTTGTCACAAATAAACTCATCCATAAAGACCTTGATATTCCATATGTTCCTGACAAAGCCCGAATCAGGTACCTTTCCTTCCATGACAAACTCCGTTTCCACTACAGTCCATTAGTTTCAACCCTTGCTTCCTCATATATCCCTGATAATCCTCCGACCGTTTGAAAAGAAGAGAGCCACTAGACTTTATAGTTTAGAATATTTTTAGAGTGCTGCCACTGGGTAGTGTCTCTAAATGTATTTCATGACAGTTTTCTATATAACCATGACATTTACCAGATGTATTTTTTTTAAAATACAGTTGTCGATATCAATAAATATGTTTAAAAATAAAATTAACAATATGCTGTTTAATTGATAAGTATGGGTCGCAACCCAATACAGTTGGGCAGTACTGTTTTGTTTTGTACTATTAATGAAATAAAGCATTCCTCTATAAAACGTCATTGCCAAACTCTTAAATGTTATATAATCAATCATTTTCAATTAATATTTTATCATACAACTTGTTTACTTGATATATTAGCTAATACAGTGGCAAATTTCATTAAATAATACATAAAAAATATTATAAGTAAAATACTGATATCCTCCCCAAAATATCCTAAATATGCAAGACTTGGCCTGTTACAGATATTCTCTTTTCACTCCAAACTCCCTGCCCACTCAAACCCGCTTATCAGTGACCTCTCCTCCATACCTATTCCCGACAACCCTCCGAGGCGCCTTAAAAGAAGATGGCCAAGAGACCTCCTAACGTAAGACATTGGAGTGCTACCAATGGGTATTTTCTTCTCAGGACTACCATGTGTACTAATCATAAATAAAGCCTATTTACTTGTTGTATTTATTTAATACAGTTTTAAATTTCTTTAAATAAATAAAAAAAATAATATGGTCGCAACCCTATGCAGTTGGGCAGTGCTGTTTTGTTTTTGTACCATTAATGAAATAATGCATTTCTGTCTAAAACGTCATTGCCAAACACTTAAAGGTAGATAATCAATCATTTTCTATTAATATTTGGTCTTAAAGCTCATTTGCTAGATATATTAGCTAATAGAGGGGCAAATTTCAGTAAAAAATATTATAAGTAAAATAATGATATCCTGAATATGCAAAATTTTTACCCATTCGCACACAAATGCTGGACTAAAATTAACTTCCGCTCTTGACTGATTCGAGTCTATACTTAGCTATAGTTATTATACATGGAACTCTGTTCCTACTCAATATACTTCCAACCTTTAATCCCGTCTATTGAATCTAGTGATTTTCTTCTTTTTTTTTTTTTTTTAATTAAACAAAATATTAAAGATTGAGAAACAGAGAGTAGTGGGCAATCTATTGTAGTATTTCCGATCTTAATGTTCTATTTACTCCAAAACGTTGCTGCAGCTATACTTCATCTTGTCTTCTTTACCCAGATAATAAATATATACATTCATAGCCTCTGGTTTTCCTGGTATATACAGCTAGGGCAAAGGCAGGTGATTGGAGCTACCTGATACTCAACCTTATTAACCACCCCTAATGACTACACCTTAAGCCCCAGGATCCTGCAAATCCTTGGAGTCTAGGTACAGCTCCTTCATTATATCGCTCCTTTAACCGGATGAGCCCTAATAATGAAAATATTTAATAGCGTTGAAGGTAGTCCTTGTTCCCTTTACGGCCCTTAGCGGGAAAATGTCTTGGCTTTGAAGGCGGCTCCTTATCGTTTTACACCCTTCGCAAATTGGACCTGCATCCCTTTGGCACAAAGTTTTGTATATACGCCGTAAATTGACGATGTTATAATTAACAGCTTTTACAATATCATGATAGGTTTTCAAACGAAGATTCCTGGAAACGTGTAATTTATGCAATAATTGTTTATTATTCAACACCAATGTTGAAATATCTTCTACTGTTTATTAAATACAAGTCAATGCACACCAACGAAAGTAATAAATTCATTCAATAAAAGATTACTTAGAAATTTGTTTATCAACATGGTAGTTCTTATTATAGTCAATTGATAATAATTAAAGAATCTGAAACAAATCATACAGTTAAAAAAAAAATCTATTTATAAAAAAAGTAGTTATGGGTGTATGCATTGGCGATTCGGGGTCAGGTCGGAGTGGCGTAGTTAATAACACCCTATAGAAGCCATAGGGCATAAGGACATGAACTCAAACGCGGCAGATGGTCAGAAAAATCTAAATATGTCGTCCTTTATGAGCCACTCGTTAAAGATCCCTATTTTAATTAAACCTGGATAGGCAAAATTTAGGACTCCCACAGCAACATCATCCCATTAGCCACAGCAGCATAAGATTCTCACTGTAGTATGATTCCTGTAGGACTCCAACATTGTCCGATTCAAATATTAGCATAAAGTGACGTTAAATAAATAAATAAACAAACATAGGTGATTTTTTTAATAATTATTTTCATAGTGTCCTGCTTATAAAAGTCTATACTTCTTTTTATTTAAAAATAACTGAATTATCAGTATACATATAAAAATTATATTGTTCTATTTTATATAAATATTTGCGGTGGTTCTAAGACTGAATTCATTTTTTTTATAATTTACAAAATAACTGAGCTATGGGCGTACACATAAGATTATAATTTTTTTTCTTTATCTTTGAAACTAACTGAGTTATGCGCTTACAAGTAATATTTTTTTCTTTAGAAAATATTGTGGTGTAATGATTTAAAAATTCTATTACTTTGTATTTGTTTTTAAAATAACTGAGTTATGATCATATATATGGGTATACTTTTAATTGTTGGTCCTAATGGTGTCATATTTTTTTTTAGCGTAAACAGTGGCTGAGTTATGGAGAAATTACACCTTTTTTGAGTTGTGACTTGTATATATTGGTTTTTTATTGTTTTTAATTGTACTTCTTCTAAAACTTTTCATATTTTTACCTCAATATTAAAAAATTAATAGAGTTATGCGTGTGTAAGGGTATGATTTCCATTTATGTTGTCGATTACTTATGTAAACTATTAAAGATAACAACAACAAAATTGGGTTTTTGCCTGTGTAATGTTCAATTATTCGTTGTTTTTAACAAATATTACTTAAAGACCCAATCAGTATCGAAATAAAAGGAAAGAAATTTTCAAGGGTTTCTCTAAGTATGAAAATATAAAAGATATAGAATTTTTCCAATAATCGAACTATAATCAATGGTGCAAAATTTTCTTTTCTTATACTGTCCTTCCGCAATGTTATTTAATGTCCGACTGTGACGCGTGCCTCAGGACGTTATCCCAGATCAGGCTGTCGGGAAAGTACGTAATCTAGTTCAGTATCGGACTGCAGGAGTATCCTTGACCCACAGAAGCCGTGCTCAGTTTGTGATGGGACCAGCGCATTGGATGGTTGCTTTTATTTTCTCGCTCCATGCACCGCGTACTTTGGTAATAGAATCCGTTTCATGCCCATATAAGTGTTAGTGTATTTCATGAAATTCTGGCGGACCCCTCGCAATTGACTTTAAATCGTTACATATTCATGTCACGGGAAACTTAAAAATCAGATCTCAACATGCTTCATCTCAGAATGTTGATCATTATTAAAAGGGTTGAGACTGATTGATATTTTGAAATAATCAAGCATTTGCCAGGTTCAATCAACAATCAAGTCGTATTATTGTTATTTATTATATATTAAAATGGTTATATCTGTAATCCTGTAGCAATATTATTATTGTCCATTTTAATGAACATGTTATTCTTAGAGAGCACTTCTTGAGTATGATTTACCCCAGATAAAATTACGACTCTACAACCATAATAAACTAAGTAATCATTTATTAACCATCAAAGGTCCCATTTTATCTAATGAAAAACTAAATGTTAGTTATAAAATAAATTGTACAGATTGCGATAAGATATAAATTGGAGAAACCTCTAAAAATAATACTAAAAGAGTGAAACAACACAGTACAAATTGCAAAAATATCAACGCCACAACATTGGCACAGCACAGTATTCAGCTTAATCACTAATTTGATTTTGAAAAACCTACAATTTTAGAAATATAAAAAAATAATTTAACGGAAAAACAATCAAATCTATATATATATATATATATATATATATATATATATATATATATATATATATATATATATAATATATAAACAAAAATATAAAAGATACCATGACAATACAGATTCAAAGATCCTTAGATCTCACTGTGCAGATGCAATAGGAAAATTAAAATTGTAAACTATAACTAATTGAAGTATATTTAATAATATAGCAACGTTTACTTTTCTACAGTAAATAGGATGACAAATAATAGTAAATAGTAAATTATTGACAAAATATTAATTAAAAATGAATAATATTTTAATCTTTACACGACTTTCAGGTAAATATAATTTTATGTAACATTGTTATAGATTTTTTAATTAGTAATATCTTTTAATAAATAATAATTTTAATTAGTATATAAAAAAGTGACTTTCTAATGTTAAATGATAATTTATTAATGTATTTAAGTGAGTCCTGATCGGAAAGGCCCTCGAAACGTTGACTTGTTTTAATGTTTATGTTTGTGTTGTAGGATTAAGAAACAATATAATTATTTATTATCAAATTGTATTCTTCCGATTAACTAATTTTATTATTATTCGTGGATATCAGTAATTATAAGTATTAAAACTATACTTATTATCATGAGGTTTTTAGCATCTCTTGCTATTTAAGTAAGTCAGAAACCAGACACATTTTTTTAGGAACTCGAGAATAAACTAGAGATGGAGAAAACAAACAGAGAAGAAAGATAAAGGAATCGGAAACCATTCCGTGAGACAGTTCTATTTCGGAAACGGAGGCATCCGAGGTCGGACGGGTGAAGAGATTAGGAAAGGGAAGAGGCGATCTGAGGAGAATTGGAGGAGGCGTCCCGAATCAATATGTACACCGAGGAGGTGAGGAAGATGGGGCTAAGTGAATAGCGGAAGGCACAAAGAGAGACGGATTGGGAAGCAAATTGAATAGAGTTCTCCGGCCTAGCATTAGTGCGAGTGGGTAATCTCCTCCCTCTACCCGGCAACACATTCCCTGCCTAATTGTCACTTGACCAGGGAGGGTCTCAGGAACTGTCCGGTAATTGCCTGTTTAAGGGACCAATGAGCTGGCGGGGCTCGCTTTAAGCGGCATCGACATGAGATAGGTAAAAAAATCGGACTTAATTAGTGCTTACCGGGATGGGAATAGTTTCAAATTAATCTACCAAAGTAAAAAATTATGTCTTTAGTAAAACTTTGTCCCTAAACTTAATACTTGTATTTAGCTACTAACCCCTTGCAAGGAGGGAACTTTGCTGCTATCAAATTAAACCTCCTATTTTACTTTCACTTACTACATATAGTAAGGGAAAGTATTGCGATCGTGAAAATTTTCGAATTCTAGTTTTCAACGGAAATACAGATTTTAGGGTCCCCTGAGTCCAAATAACCAATTCCCGCAAAAAGATCTGTGCGTGTGTGTTAACTCCCGGGCGGAAATGGTGAGTTCTATGAAACTGAAATTTCATATTTATGGCAAATTTCCGCCTGAGACGTTACAAAACCTTTTTCATCAAAATGAGCTTACCAGAAGAGCCACTTTATACCATGCATTTCGCACCTTTTTTTGATTTTCTCTAAAACGGTTCCGGCGAGTTTACTTAAACTCGCTATATGGATGTAAAATTTAATAAGCTTTAATGCCATGTAGGTTTCATTCTGATTAAAATGGCTTGATAGGGTTTCAATGCCGATATTTTAAATTTCTTTTCTGTAAAGTACCTTTAATTTTATTGATTCTATAAAGATAACTATATTATCTTGTTACCACTGATGAAAAACAAGTAAATATATAAATTGAATAAATTCGATACCCAACTAAAGGAGAAAACAGAAAAAAATATTTTGTTAATGCAAGTTTTCGTTTTTTAACATAAGAGCAGTAATATACATGCATGATATACCGATGGTAAGCTAAAGATTAAAAAAAAAATATTATCTTATACTCAAGATTTTAAAAGTTAATAGAGAGTGATGAAAAGAAGATAAAACCAACTGATTATTTTAGATTATAATATAATAGATTTTTTAATAAAACACATGTTTCTATATAAATTCATTTTAATTAATTCATTAATAATTTCATGTATTTTTATCTCTAACTTTATTTGAAAGATCTGTATTTGATTTTAACAACGGTAAGTGAAAGTCGTGTGTTGCCCGCAACAGATTTTTTAGTAGTAGGTACATGAGCCTTAGGGGCGAGCCCTATCTTTGGCTCGCCTAAAAGCTGAAACGACAAAGTAAATAATTATCCTTCCACTTAAACATTTATCGTGAAACTTGGAGATTGGTCAAGTATTTAATTAGTTGTTCATATAAATCGAATTCCCAGTGCTCTTTCCAAAATAAGGAAAATACCTTTATATTAAATTGAATTAGATCATGACGCTATTTATTTCCACAAAACACTCAAATCTTCCTTATAGTATTTTGTGTTTTCTACAACAGTGATTCTCACCTAGTGTTCCGCTGACAATGTCCAGGGGGTCCGTGAGATATCATTCGAAAATTATTTTAAATTAAATACATGAAAAATATTTTAATATTTGGCTTTCGATCAGACATGCCTTACACAGACAAATCCAACATTTTAAAGTGATATAATTAAAAGTGATCACTGACATTTAACTACAACTGCAGAATCACAACCTTGAAATTGGTCATTTTTCAACATTTCGAAAATAATGAGCTTAAAGGACAAATAATGAACAAAAGTTGATTTCTTTATGAATATTTAAATAAGTACCTGTTTTGTATTAGTTTTAAATTTGTACAGCCTGGTTCTTTCTTCTTCATTTTTATTTCTTCATTTCTGTAAAACATTTTTTCGGTAGCGGTAAACATAAAATGTATGTGATACGGTGTAGCCTGCTAGCAATATAAATATATATTTAATATTTAGGATTCACGAGGTCCCTGCTATTGAAAGACGAAGAGGTCCACGAAAAATTGTTGTTAAGAACCACTGGTCTACAATAAAGCCTAGTTATACAACATTTCGTTAATACGAGTGTTTAACTCTGTATCCATAAAATTAATCTTAACCTTAAGTTCAAGCGGAGCAACTCAGTTTGTTTGGCAACTTAACTGAGTTCCGGGAGTTATTGTTGGATAACTACTTATTCTCATAGCGCAGCTTAAGGATCAACCCTGGAGCTGATCGCGGAACCTCGGACGCCGAAAACTGAAGAATAAATTTTGACGGTTAAGCATGATCTCGGCTTAATCACTTCCTTGAACAGTCGTTGACATTGAAACGGTAGGAAACCTTAATATGTACACGGATTCCTAAAATCATGTTTTTTATGTTCTTGTTTTTATCATTAAACATTCGTATTATGTTTGCAAACCATGCTCTGCGCAAGAAATAAGTTTTTAACAAAATAATTTTCAACAAAAATCATGCAGAACCTCATAAATATCTATTAAGAGTCACCAAGATCCTTCTTTATTTATTATGTTCTATCTCCACTAATAATGTTTTAAACCAACGCCGCGCATTGGTCAAGGACAAACTACTCCTTCATATTTAATATATTTATGAGTTTCTTCAGCAGCTGCGGATTCTCCTCCCTCTTCCCTCTCTTTTTTTAGGATCAGGACCCATGGCAAATAAAAAGGAATTAAATTGAAATCTTTCCTATATATGCGCTAGTAATTCCGTTACTTTAAAAGATGGGGGGCGGGATTCGAGAGATTTTTAAAATCAGTACACCGCTATTAATTAAAAAAAAAAAAAAAATTGAAATGTCACCTATTTACAAGCACATAACTCAGTTATTTTTGAAGATTGAGAAATATGTGTATAGAGTTTTAGAATCAGTAATTCGGAAAAAAAGAAAAAAAAAGTTTTATATTTTTAATTCACAAATTAGGAGAGATGTGATTCCCCCTAAACTTGGTTATTGTTTAAAATAGACCAGAATGAAAAATATTTTCGAGATGAAGTCACCGCCACTCTTCAAATTAATAAATGAATACCGAAAATTTGAAACGAGCAGTGGTGATAGACCGTTTTCCTTTGAATTATTTATCGCTGTTCCGATTGCTTAATTGCCTTTAACCAGCTATATTTAAACCCTAAAATAGAAATTTGGAATTAATAAACCATTGTGTGATCATTTGCATATTTTTTTAATAGTCGAATGGGATTAAACATGTATATAAATGGTCTAAAGCAATTATTAAGTTATTAATAGGATTAAAATATTTACAGTCCTTTGAAAACTTGAATTTGACAAGACAGTAATTTTTACTTTCACTTACCTATATATATATAGAATATAATGTAAGGGTAATTCGATCGTGAAAATTTTCGAATTCCAGTTTTCACCCGAAATTCGCGTTTCAGGGTCTCTTGAGTCCAAAAAAACCAAGTATTGCAAAAAGGTCTGTGTATGCCTGTAGTAACTCCCCGGCGAAAACGAAAAGTACAATGAAACTGAAATTTCATATTTAAGACAGCTATATGCCTGAGATGTTACAGCATCTTTCTCATCAAAATCGGCTGACCAGAAGAGCCACTTTATACGATATATTTTGCACCTTTTTACGATTTTCTCGAAAACAGCTCTAACGGTTTTTATTAAACTCGATATGTCGATGTAAAATTGGACGGGATTTAATATCATATAGGTTTCATTCTGATTGAAATAGTCTGACAGGGCTTAAATGCCAATATTTTAAATTTTCTCACTCTAAAGTATCTTTAATTTTGTAGATTTTATGAAATTGACCATATTATCTGAATAGCATTGTTAAAAAACAATTACATATATACGTTGAACGAATTCGATATCCACCTGAACTGAGAAAACTGCAAAAATATTTTTTTAATGCAATTTTTATTTTTTGAACTTAAAAACAGTAATATACATGTATAATATACGGTTGGAATGCTAAAGATTCTAGAAAAAAAATATTATCTTATACATAGAAATAGAAAAAAAAAAATTATTCTGGGACTTTGTCCCTTAAGAATAACATGAAATTTACAAGTAAAGTTAGCACATCTGGCCTGAACCCATTAAATAGATATAATTATTTACATAAGTAAAAGAGGTAGAAAAAGAAATTTATATAAAATTATGTACATACACATCTCTATGTACCAAAGATAAGAAAAAGCGTAAAAAAAGTAAAGGAAACAAATAGTAAATTGAAAGTAAGAAACAACTAATTTTGAACACTCTAACGAAAAATAATAATAATATATACATGTATATATGAAATAAAATAAAAAATAAATAAGAAGGTAAACATAGGATATTCATTTCTTATAATGATTACAATGAAAAATATAATTTAAAATTAAATATTAAACATACTGTTGTAAAAGTTAACAGAGAGTGATAAAAAGCCGTTAAGACAAACTGATTGTCGTAGATTATACTATAATAGATTATTTAATGAAAAACAGGTCTCTACTAAAATCCATTGTAAATATTTTTTTAACAATTTATTTAGTTTCTAAATTTGTTTAAAAATTCTTAAATGGATATAAATAATAGAGTTAAGTGAAAATCGTGTGTTGCGCGCACCAGATTTCTTTTTCTTTGTATATATATATATATATATATATATATATATATATATATATATATATATATATATATATATATATAATTGTAGAATAATCTTGCTAGGACTAATTATGTAGCAAGCGACCAACTCTACCATTTTCCTTCTTTAAGTGGAAAACATGCTTGAAAATGAGTTGCTCATAATGTATAGAGATATACTGGCTGATAGTCTCGGGACCCGAGCTGTTCAAAAATTAGGAATGATATTCAGAAGGCTGGTGGGATCATATAAGGAGAGGAAGAAGGACAGATGGATATATGCAATTTCTTTTATTCAAGAGAAAAGGCCGACGTTATAAGCCTTGGCTAAGGAGCGGCTCCCGAGGCTGGCAATAACTTGATCCCGATAAAGTGTTATTCCAAAGACGGAGGCACAAACTAGCCTATTAGCCGGTCCCCACACGTTCGGCCACAATATCCAATATACACCCTCCCCTCTTCCACTTTATTATATATACCCCCTCCCCCCTCTCGCGGCCCTTCGACCCGCTTCTCTTATCAACAGGAAAAAAAAACCCAGACCACTCTCACCTTTTTCCGTTTTTATTTTTTCGAAAAATAATGTTCCGGGTCGGTGCACAACTTCCCGGAGAGCCTGCGGGAGGTAAAAAACATCCCGCGAAGTTTTTGCCTGCCGAAGAGATAATTACTTTCTTTGGGAGCGCGAAAGAAAAAAAAAAGATTGTTGATGGAATAAAGATCGCCGAGTGTTAGCCCGCAAATTAGTTCCGAATTTTATTAAGAAATATTTCATAGCCTTTCAACCATCAATCGCCGTCATCTTATCCCATTTATGACTTTCAAGCTTCTTCTGTGTGGTATATGGTTTCCTCTAGATTGTACTTGTGGACGGAATAAACGGTTTTTTTAGTTTTGTCCTTCAATCGAGCCATCTAATTCATACGAAACCATCTAATTCCTCCCGCATACAGTCCTTACAATCCAAAATCCTTCGCAAAATCCTGAATAATCCTTATTTTGTCACAAATCAACTCCTCCATAATGACCTAAACATCCCATTTGTTGCAGACCTAGCCCGTGATAGATACTCCTCTTTCCATTCTACACTTCCTGCACAAACAAACCCACTTGTCCGTAATTTATCTTCTTCAGATATCCCTGATAACCCTCCAAGGCGACTGAAAAGAAGGTGGCCTCAGGACCTACTGTCTTAAAATAGTTAGTGAAGTGCTACCACTGGGTAGTTCTTTCTCAAGACATTTTCATGACTTTTGGTTTTCATTCTACATATTTACTTATTTTATTCTTTAGTACATTTGTAAATTACTATGAGTAAATAAATAAAAAAAAAGTTCTGTCCTTGATGCCTGAAATAGCCCCGGTACCTTTCCCATAGTTAATGAATCACTCACTTAAACAAACTAAAGTTTTTGTGTTTTTTAAACATATTTATTGATATTTACAACTGTATTATATACATCGAGTAAGTGTGATGGACATAGTAAACTGTTATGAAATACATGTAGAGACACTACCCATTGGCAGCACTCTAAAAATATTCTAAATGCCTCGGGGCCATCTTCTTTTCAGACGGAGGATTATCAGGAATCAAAGAGAATGATAGGAAAGAAACTCACTAGTTTAGATTTGATACCTGGTTCAGGCTATTTCAGTAACAGATGGAAAATTAAAGTCTTTTTGGATAAGCTTATTCGTGACTAACTTGGGAGCGTTAAGGATTTTACAAAGGATTTTGGATTGTAAGGATTGGATACGAGAAGAATTCGATGGTTTAGTAGAGCCCTATAGCTCTACTCCGTAAGTCCATATTGGTCGTATGATGATCATATAAATAAGTCTTTTGTAATTGAGTGGAAGGTTAGAGAGTTTGTCCAGTAAGTGTTTAAGCAGTCGAAAACGTCGGGAAGTTTCTTGTCGTTTCAGGCTTGTATAGGGATTCCAAATTAGACGTTTGTCAATATTGAGTCCTAGGTATCAAATCTGTTCAACAGGGGCTAGTGGAGTGTCATTAAAGGATATACATTTTTTTTTTCTTATTTATAAAAACATATTACGATTTGTTACATAATGAACAGTAGTAATAGTGATGAAGTACACATTCATACAATATACATAGAAAATAATGATAAAGTCAAATTACATAAAATCGGAAATAAATAAATTCAAATATATACAAGAAAATAACAATTAATAAAAACAACAACAAACAAATGAAAACAACAACCTGTAGTAGAGATAAATACAAGTTGGGAAATAAATAAAAATCATACAACCAAACTTAACTATATAAAATATATACAATCTGCTAAAGGGACCCTAGACTCGGCTGCTCCCTCCACAAGTGGGGGAAGAAGCCGAATCCAAGAGATCTCAGCGCCTCTCACTCAGCGCTTCACTGGTGTTTGCCAGTGGAGGCCGAGCTAGGGCGGAATAGCCACAAACATACAGTACATGATTGGAGGATCTGACTAGTGTCAGAACTCCAGAGAAGGATATAAATTAACTTTATTAATGATAAATGGAACATCCGAAAAATATCACTGTAATTACTTAATAACACAATTACATCTTGAAATGGAATACACTACTTTAAAGTTCAGGGGAGGCACATATTATATAAAGGGAAAGCACAAGGAGTGAAGGAAGGCGACGAAGTTATAAATAACTAACCATTTTAAACTGAATTATCTTAATCTGACTTGTATTAGCAAACGATTTAAATTAATAACAAACATAATTAAGCATACTATTGGCACAACAGACGCATATAGCTGTCCTCTGCCTGCTCAACCATCCTAACTCATTAAAATATTTAAGATTTATGATTTTTAATAACCCTAAAAATTTAAATAATCTTCTCAAAGCAGTAATTTTAATAAGGCTACTTAAAAAACTGTGTATTTAAAACCTAAAGAGTAATCTTAATCTGAGGACAGTTTTTAAGAAGCCTTATTAAAAGTACTGTTTTGACGAGATTATTTTTATTTTAAGGGTTATTACCAAGTATAAACTTTAAATATTTTAATGGTTTATTATTTTAATAATTTTGCTTTGAAAGACAGTAGTTTTTCTACCTTTACTAGAATTAGAGATATCAAATAAAATGTGTTTTTAGCGAGCATACTTCCAGATTTTTGTACGCGACTCCTGGTTAGTGTTGGTCTCTACTATTTTGTAGAGTCGAATCGTTCAATCAAACCGTTCTTGTTTTACCTTTAAAAAAATCTGGTGCGAGCAACACACGACTTTCACTTACCTCCATTTTTAAAATCAATGAAAGGATTTTCTAATACAGTTAGAGATTAAGATACGTGAAACCATTAAAGAAATAATTAAATTGAATTTATATAGAAACATGTGTTTTATTAAAAAATCTATTATATTATTATCTAAAATAATCAGATTTATCGGCTTTTCATCACTCTTTATTAACTTTTACAAGTTTGTTCATTAGATAATATTAAATCTAAAAGCTTTAGCTTTACAACGGTATATTAGATGTGAATATTACTGTTGCTAGGTTCAAAATAAAAAATAAAAAAGCATTAAAAAAATATTTTTTTCAGTTTTCTCCTTTAGTTAGATATTGAATTCATTCAACTTATTTATTTATGTGTTTTTCATCGGTGGTAACAAGATAATATATTTATTTTTACAAAATCTACAAAATTAAAGGTACTTTACAAAAAAAAGAAGTAAAATATCGGCATTTAAGCCCTGTCAGACCATTTTAATCAGAATGAAAACTATATGATATTAAAGCCCATTATATTCCACATCGATATAGCGAGTTTAATCAAAATCGTCGAAATCGTTTTCGATAAAATCGAAAAAAGGTGCAAAATGCAAGATATAAAGTGGATCTTCTGGTAAGCTAAAATTAATGCAAAAGATTTTGTAAGGCCTCGGGCGCATATTTGTCTTAAATATGAAATTTCAGTTTCATAGGACTTAACGTTTCGACCCGGAAGGTACACACAGACCTTTTTGTGGGACTTGGTTATTTGGACTCAGGGGACCCTAAAACGTGTATTTCCGTTGAAAACTAAAATTCGAAAATTTTCACGATCGCAATACTTCCCCTTACTATATATAGTAAGTGAAAGTAAAAATCATCAAAATCGTTGACACGCATTTGGGATCCTCTTCGGTTGAGGTCATAGAGTGAGGACAGTACGTGATATGTGATGAATGGTATAACCTACTTTCATGTCAAGATATAAGTTCTAAAGTTACAGGACCTACAGTCTAAGGTTGGAGAAGGAAGGTGCGAGGACTCGTGACAAATAGGGGAGCAACTGTTAAAGCTAGCCTGAGCCCCGGCGACAGAAATTAGACGAGGGGATGGGGTTTACATGTAAATGAGCTCGGACCTAATCCTAGGGGGGGGGGGTCTTCTCTTATTATCTCCAGAAGGGGGGTGAAAAGGGGGGTGTTGACCGCTCCTGTCTCCATGGCGACAAAGAGACATACCCCGGGTCGATATAATCTCGGCCAACAAGTTGTATCCTCTTCCCTTCCCCCCGTCTCCCCAAGGCGCGTTACAATGGTCACGTGACCTGATTGTGGCGGTCGCAACGTATTGTCGCTCCTTTGAGAAATTATCTCGGCTCCTTGAGGCTCGGCCTTCCATTGTGCTTGCCAGCTACCAATTTTCTCAGGAGACCCTTCGCCCCAAAACCCACCTCCACTGTCTAGATCCTAACAAATTTCAAGCCTAACTACGCGCTGTTTCCCCGCTATAAATCAAGTCGTTTGGCCTTGAAAACATTGTTGAACTCAAAGTTACAAAAACTTACTCTTATGCTGTCTCTCTACAAACCGTGAAGAAACTTCGGATTCAGTACTTACAGAGATTCGTACTGTTTCAGGGCCGACGTCCGAGAAAGGTGAGACCTATGTCACGCTAAGCAGAAAGGTTTCCTTCTGAGACTGGATGTGCCATAGAAGGGTCATTATCCTCCAAGATTGCTTCTTGGCTCAAATAACAGAAAAAATAAAAACCGCCTTATTCGGGGTTCAAAATCAGGAACCGGAGAACAGTCGACTAGTGCTCTATCCACTAGTCCACGCCACTCCCTAAAAACTTAGTACCATTAAACTATTTAAGCTAGGTCACATGTTTGTAGTAGCTAGCATAAGTGCCTCCTATGCTCAAGGTCGTTTTAGCTACCAGATGGTTCAACGATTTTTTGATTAGGGTAAAATCTTTAGTTTTCCGTGGTTCGGATAGGACGTAGAAAGGTAGTCCCGTGTCTGTATGATGTCAGGTACTCCTTAAAGATCTTTTTCCTAATTAAACCGAGATACTAAAAATTCGTTAAATAAATAAACAAGAGCATATAAACTTGAACCTAATTATTTCGGGAAAACTGGCATGATATTATCTATTCAAAGGATAAATAATGCAAAAAAAAAATCCAATGAAACAAGGTCATTCTACGTTTTTTTTCCTAGTAGTTGGGTGCCTACTTTTCTGTGAACCCTATTTCAGTATCGTTCCATTTTCAAAATAAACTATTAAGCTGCCTAAAACAATAATTGTTTGAAATATTCAGGAGCCTGTTTAGTAAACGATTTTTAATTTTGCCAACGTTTCGGCTCTATCATATCATCAGGGGAGTAATGATACATGCCAAGCATAAACACGTTACATAAGAGCAAAACATTAAGTATTAACTCTAAATAAAAAGAGAATTTATGAAGGTCCCTTTACAGAATTCCTCATGCTTATGGCAGAATCACTGAAATACAGTTGACCATGCAAACTCAACCTTGTTATAATAGTGCTTATATTTGTGCGTATAGTATAATTAGCCTGCTTGGCTTAATTAATGTTGTTAAGTACTTAATTACTTGGCAAAAGTAATAAAGAAATATCTGCCAGCCCTGCTACCAAAAAAAGTAAATAAAATAAATATAAATAATCTGTCTTTATCCGCCACCCAAAATGTTGGTCAAATGAATTGTTTATTCTTAGAGTTTTACCGAAAACCGGACGTATTAAGCCACCAATACAAGTCCTAATATAAACTCGTTGTATATTATAAAAAAAAAGTTTGTTAAATCTTTTTTTTGATAAGTGGTTATTTTAATAGAATATATTAAATCACAGCTATAAATAAATAATATAACTATAATGAACTAACAGGTTCCATTAAAGCAAGGGTAACATTATTAAAATAAAATTCAACCATCATACCACAAACACCGCTACCTAATATAATAATTGACATTAAGAGGAATTAATTATGTATTTAGCTAGGAATAATGATAAAGAAATTATGATTATTTATATTTGCTAAAAAAAAATCCCAATGGATATTTTTTATTTATTTGTTTACAAACATTATTTCGCTTCTCAGGAATACTGGCTTGACACACTAAACTTCTTCCATGACCTTAGACAAGGTTTTGCGTCACGCTGGTGACGTCACGTTTGACCTTGTGTTACTAAAGCTACCGTTTGGTTTTAGTTGTAAATTATTAATTTAAAAAATATTAACTGTATTATACTTATAAATGTGAGCCCAAAACGCTATCAAGAAGAATAATATCTCTAATAAGAATCTCTAATAATACCTATAATAAGAAAAAGAAATGAAACAATGTATATAAAAAATAAAAAATAATATTTATATTATTAATTTATATAGTTTTTAAATTATTACATTCTAAAGAAGGATAAAGAAAAATACTGTTTTTAATATCAAATTTGTTTCTTGTTTTTGTTTTTTTTTGTATATATTTGAATTTATTTATTTCCGATTTTATGTAATTTGACTTTATCATTATTGGCTGTATATATTGTATGAATGTGTACTACATCACTATTACTACTGTTCATTATGTAACAAATTGTAATATTTCTCAATAAAAAAAAAAAATAATAAAAAATAATATATAACAAGCTGACAAGGCTAGTTCAGCTAATTTTGATTATATTTTAATTTTAAAATAAATGATGTTGATAAAACCCTTGAAAATGGCTAAGGCCGAAACATAGGGAAAAAGAAAATGTTGAGTGAAAATGGATCATTTTATTTAAAAATAACCTAGCAATACATTTATTCACTCAAACAAATTACAATTATAATAAAAAGAATAATACCTATAAAACGATAAAAATATTTTTTTTAAATTATTATGAAATAGTATAACAAACAAAATTATTAAATTCTTAATGAACCCGAAGGTTCAATAGCGGTGCAAATAATTATTGAAATACGTTATTTTTTAAAAATCGTTATATGATTATGTTAAGGGGAGTCTAAAAATCAGACCTCAACATGTTTTGTTTCAGAATGTTAATCGTTGTTTAAGCGGTTGCAACTGATCGGTATTTAGTAAGATCATTATTTGCAGTCTACTATTCTTAATATATAAGGGGAGCCCGTGGCTGAGTGGCTAGCGCGCTAGTCTCTCATGCTAAAGTTGTGAGTTCGAATCCCAGTCCCGGGACTTTTATAAGGATGCAATTAAATGGGGATTCACTTAAAGCCGCTCTCCCAGGTATGTGAGACCCGTCTGCCAAATGGTTGGTGGCCACTCACAAAATTAGGCGTAGGGAGTGATTACCCTAACCTACAAAATGCATCGAGAAACGCGAGTGTAATCTCCCAGGTGGCCATTAGTTATTTACTTTTCCTCAAAATTTCAATAAAGACCATTCAACTTGATGTATTTTTTTATTCTGAGTCAAATGAGACCAGCCCCCAGATGATCAAAATCAATTATTTCGAAAAATGGAATTTTTTCCGCATTTGCCCTTCTGTGTAATTTTGCTGTTCAAGGATAATTTTGATCGTCTGTCAAAAGCAAAAAAATAAACCAAAACGTTGATCAATAATTGAAAACAATAAACCAGAAGGTGAAACGTGTCACAAGCAATTCTGTAGCAACTCTTTCAGGACTTGATTTAGTTTTAAATTAACCAATTTGCTATTGAAGCAAGTGGCATTTCACTCTTTAAAATGCGGTTATAAATCTGCCGATCCTTTCTGAACCAATTCCCTTGACAAATCTGCCAGATAGGCTGGATGAAATCTCCCGTTAAAAAACGGCTGGAGTAGAAATAATATCGGGAAGGCATTGTAGCGATGTAATGCTGATCGGAGGACCCGATCCAGATCGGAGCTAATCGGATGATGGCATGGTGTTCCTTCGGTGAACGTTATAACCGAATCCATCTCCCAGGACCGCCAAAAGCCAGGGGGCGTGAAAAAGACCCTCTCTCCCATCTCCTCCTCCCTCGGCGACTGCCACTGAAAGCAATTTCCCTCGCCTCCTCAGTCTTATTGCCATCGCCGCCAGGTCCGCGGTAATAAGCTTCTGTAGGGCTTTAGTATTCTTCTTTACTTCTAGGCGCAGCCCCTCAAGGGGATCTAAGTCCCTCCCATCGGCTCCTTTCAAAACCCTAACATCCTTCATTATCCTTTTGCAGGTTGAGCTTAGGATATCAAGTGCTTCCTTACTCATTACCGAACAACAAAGATTGGAGTGGGATCCCGGAATCGTCTTTATGTACAAAGCATGCCTCAGGGGCTGGAAATATTAGTACGCTGTCTTTGTTATAATGGAATATGAATAAATAAAAAAACAAGTAATGTTTACAACAAGACGCGAATTGTCACATCATTTATAAAAAATCTGGTGCTGGCAACACACGACTTTCACTTACTTCCGTTTTTAAAATCGATTAAAGAATTTTCAAATCAATTACGAGATGAAAATAAGTGAAACTATTAGGGGATTAATTAAATTGAATTTCTATAGAAACATGTGTTTTTATAAAAATTCAATTATATTATTATCTAAAATAATCAGTTAGTTTTATCGGTTTTTCATCACTGTTTATTAACTTTTACAAGCTTGTGTATTAGATAACATTTTTTTTTCTAAAATCTTTAGCTTTCCAACAGTATATAATACTGTTCTTATGTTCAAAATAAAAAAAAAAATGTTTTGAGTTTTCTCCCTTAGTTGGATATCGGATTCGTTCAACTTAAATATTTACCTGTTTTGAATCAATGGTAACCAGAAGATGAGGGTTTATTTATAGAATCTATAAAATTAAATGAACTTTAAAAGAAGAAAATTATAGTTATAGGCATTTAAGACCTATCAGACTATTTCAATTAGAATGAAACCTACAAATTAAAAAAGGCCGATTGTTTAATCAAAATCCTTGGAACCGTTTTTAAGAAAATACGTATAAAGGTAAAAAGGGCGTATAGTTGTCTTAAATATAAATTTTAAGTTTGATAGGAGTTTTATTTTTCGCCCGGCAGGTACCACACACATACTCAGACCTTTTTGTGGGACTTGGTCATTTGGACTCAGAGGACCCTAAAACGCGTATTTCCGGTGAAACTGGAATTCGAAAATTTTCTCGTATGCAATAATTTCCCTTACTACATATTTTATACATAGGTAAGTGAAAGTAAAACGCTGCAAATTATTACACAATCGCTTATTATTAAAAAAAAAAATACATTAGGGTATATACTTTTCAAAAGACTATTCATTGACAGTTGACCAATAGGAAAACAATAAATTATTAAAAATTAAACAGTCTAAAATGTTCTATCACCAATGCTAACATCTAAACGCTATTTCTCTGCTATTTCAGAACCGATTTCAATGTTTCTTTTTTCGTTTTGTAGAAAATTTAATCCTCTATATAATAATGCATTCTCTCTCCTCGTCGTAGTGTCTTAATTTCGTAAATATTTTCGATTTTTTTTCTAACTTCATTGATAATAATAACTAAGTTTCGGAAGAATTACATATATTATAATTTATGGCTAGAATAATTAGATAATTTAAAAAAAAAAGACTATTTGCGGTTCCTTGGTTAAAAAACTTCCCATTTTTTTCTCCCCATTAAAAAAAAACAACTGAATTATTCAATTAAATTACTTTTTAAAACTAATCCAGATGTTAGAATCATCGTTGGATTCCCTGATATTATTGTGCTAAATTAAAAAAAAAAAGTTGGTCTAGTAGTTTCGCAAAACGTGTACTGGGGACGTTGGACAAACTTTTTTTTTTTATTCCTTTTTTGGGTTCTACGTATCTTGAAATGTAAGCCTTCGAATGAGGGGCTATTTTTTTGTACATTACAAAGGTTCATTATTGAAAATAATAAACCAAAAAATAATGCTGCAATGCATAAATTAATAATGATTGAAACCCAGAAATGGCTTTCCCATTATTTCATTAAATTTTTTCTACGATTTTAATAACGAATTAGGGAACAGCTTTATCTCTCCTCATTTGAAGAAGAGAATAGAAAACATAGCATTGCTTTTTAACCTAAATAGAGTTGTGTGGAAAGGAAGGAACCTAAAATTCCAAAAAGTTTAATTTGTCCCCAAAACAAATTTTAATCATTAAATTTAGGCATTAGGCAAAGCTTCTGATTTTATCATATGTCTCCGGAAGAATGTTAGAAGAACGACATGAGTTTGAAACTTTTGCCTATAACTAACATGCAAAGAGTGTTTCCAAGTGGTATGCCAAAACAGCACGAAGAATTAGGCAAACAAAACATCTTGCTGAATTTTTGTTATATTTTTTGTTAGCTCATTTATATTAATTATACGTCCATGTTTTAAATTATAACGAGTTTCATAATTATCCGATTTGGAATTTAAGTGACTTCCATCTTTAAAATGAATTAATTACTATTTATTAGAAATATTTATGAAAAATTCATTTTTTCAAGATTATTTCATCATAATTCTTTCACCTGCTAAATATAAAAAAAAAAAGCATACAGTAATTGAAGTAAATGAGTTAAATTTAATTAAAATAAAAAATTGAGTATATTTGCATAGTTCAATGATTGGGGTACCGTTTGTAAAAGATAAAAAAACATAAAATTATGACTGAAGTAATATAAAAACAACATTTAATTCGATTTCCTCGTGCACAGAATAACAAAAAGATTCTCGGAGAGGGATTGATAAACATTTAAGTTTTGTAGATAGTTTCTTGATTCCTTTAGGAGGATTGAAGGTTATTCCCATCAAAATGCAAATGTTTCACTAACACCGAGGATTTTCTCTGCAACTTGTACAACTTCCCTCCGTGTTTTAGATTGAACAGGAGTCTACTAGTGCTTTCTCGAGAGTTGGAGATTTACTTTTAATGAACTATTGAAGATTTACTGAAAAGTTTTTTTTCTTATCCAACAACTATCTTTTAGCTATACTCAACATTCACATTAACTAAAGAAATATTGTATGAATAATACAATAATACTTTATTTATTTTTTTGTTATGTACTTGATTGAAAGAGAAATAATACAATTTGCTAAACTCTAGAGAAATAAGTACTACGGTTATAAGAAACCATTCATGCCATTTGTTCAAAAAAACAGAAAAAAAGAGCAAAAAATAAAATAAAAATTTATAAAAAATAACCATAACCAAATTCATACCTACAATATTTACATACTATCCCTAAGGACTATAAATCGAAATGATTCTTATATTATTATTTGTTATTAAAAGCAATTCTTATAATATATATATTATATTCTTATTTACGGGGATAAAAGTATGAAATGAAATCACGCACAGCTAAATGAAATTCTTTGAGAAGAGTAATCAAATGAAATTAACCAATAGGAGTTCTTCGAGAGCATGTTGAAAGTTATTAAATATTTAATAAATAAACCCTTATGTTTATCAATTTCTAAAACATTTAATGTTGAGAAAAATAAAATAAACTTATTTTCCCTTTTATAGAGTCTGGCACCCAGGACTGTTTTACAAACTCCGTAAATTCCTTTCTTCCACATATTTCCTGGTTCTTCCATCCTTCCTCTCTGATAGATCCATCAAAATAAATAACAATAGTTCATATTTATCCCTTTTCACATAGTATTTGTTGCCTCAAATACACTTCAAGCCCACATCAAAGACCTAGAAGTATGGTGTCTTCTATAGAACTGGAGAATAAATTTAGTTAAATTCCAACAAATCCCATCAAATAACCTTTACCCTTCGTCGTAAACCTTTGACTTCCTGCCCTACAGTATCCTTTAATAACACTCAACTAGCTCCTGTTGAACAGATCCGATACTTAGGACTTCTTCTTGACAAACGCCTAACTTGGAATTTACATACACGACTAAAACTACAAGAAACTGCTCGCCGCTTTAGGCTGCTTCAACACTTACTAGACAAACGGCCAAGCTTATCCATAAAGACCTTAATGTTCCCTTTGTTACTGATTTGGCCCGGACCAGGTATCAATCCTTTCATGACAAACTCCATTCGCACTCTAACCCACTAGTTTCAATCCTTTCTTCCTCTTCAATTCCGGATAATCCTCCGAGGAGCCTAAAAAGGATATGGCCCCGGAACCTTCTAGTTATAAAATATTTTTAGAGTGCTTCCAATGGGAAGCTTCTCTACATGTATATCATGTCATTGTATTATATAACACGTCACGTTTACTTGATGTATTTTTGTTAATACAGTTGTAAATACCAATAAAATGATTAAAAAACAAAAAAAAAATATTTTCTGAAAACAAGTGACTCAGCTGTGATGCACGTCTCCCCACGGGGTAGTTAAGCATGACCCACCGGTGGGTCACCCCGCCCCCATAGAACAGATAAGGTCTTCTCGGCGTAAACGTGTTATTCTAAAAATTCAATGTTACTTTTGTTTTCTCTTGCAATAAATGACTTTATTTTAACTGCCGAGGTAAGTGAAAGTTGTCTGTTGCCTGCACTAGACTTTTTTTAATTTTTAAAAATCCTTTGTAATTTAAGAATGGACATTGAGCGGTGGAAAAGTAAAGTGGAGGAAGTTGATAAAAGAAGACAGACATGGTTGAGTGACTAAAGAAGGCGACAGGTTGAGGGTGGTGGAATGTGGGAGTGCATTGTGGTGGAACACCTGCTCGGCATACCATACTGGCATACCACCTCCCTCTCCCACCTTCCACTCCCACCTCCCGCCTCCCGTCTACCGCCTCCTTAACAATTACAGAAAAAGGAGCACGTCCGAACTCCCTGCCCCCTTCGGCTTTCAAAGCTCCTCAATTGCTAGTAATGTCTCAATCACCTGCATTCCAAATGCGTTTTTGCTCCTAGCACTTTACTGGAGTAACATCACAAGAACCCAGATTAAATCTTGAAAAAAAAATTAAAAATAAAATATAAAGTCTTTGCTTAAAACTATATTAAAGAGCTTACATATGCGATTTTCGGCAAGGGTATAAGCGTTGATTTCGTAACCATGGTGACGTTACCAACATGCTCCAGACTGGCACCTGCGCAGCGGTCTATACATACCTGTGCACTAGAGATAGGATATCGATATTTTTGTAATTTATAATATCGGTATTTCAGTGGATAAACTATGGTTCAAAAAGTACCTCTTGCAGTATATTGAGTTAATAAAATGAATATCTTAATTCTCTTGACCCTAAAATATTGATATTATTATAACATAAATTTGAACGAAACAAAACCATCATGATATTATTGTTAATATTTAAATCTTAATAAAACTAAATTGAAAAAATATCTTCATTATATTAGCATTAGAAAATTAATTTAATTTTAATAGTATAGAATTCAATTAAGAAATACTCTACGCACAAATACCATACAAAAAAATCTGGTGCGGGCAACACATGACTTTCACTTACCTCCATTTTTAAAATCAATGAAAGAATTTTCATATACAGTTAGAGATAAAAATACGTGAAATTATTAAGGAATTAATTAAATTAAATTTCTATAGAAACATGGGTTTGATTCAAAAATCTATTATATTATTATCTAAAATAATCAGTTAGTGTTATGTTTCATTTCATCACTCTCTATTAACTTTTAAAAGCTTGTGTATGAGATGATAATGTTTCTAAAATATTTAGCTTTCCAACGGTATATCATACATGTATATTACTGCTCTTATGTTCAAAAACGAAAAATTGCATTAAAAAAATATTTTTTCTGTTTTCTCCTTTAGTTGGGTATCGAATTTATTCAATTTATATATTTACTAGTTTTTCATCAGCGTTAACAAGATAATCTAGTTATTATTATTAAATCTACAAAATTAAAGGTACTTTAGGGGAAGAAAATTAAAATATCGGCATTTAAGCCCTGTCAAACCACTTTTATCTAAATAAAACCTACATGATATTAAAGCCCGTTAAATTTTACATCGATATAGCGAGTTTAATCAAAATCGTCGGAACCGTTTTTGAGAAAATCTTAAAAAGGTGCAAAATGCATGGTATAAAGTGCCTCTTCTGGTAGGCTCATTTTGATGAAAAAAGTTTTGTCACGTCTCGGGCGTATAGATGTCTTAAATATGAAATTTCAGTTTCATAGGACTTACCGTTTCCGCCCGGGAGTTACCACACACACACACACACACAGACCTTTTTTCGGGACTTGGTTATTTGGACTCAGGGGACCCTAAAACGTGTATTTCCGTTGAAAACTGGAATTCAAAATTTTCACGATCGCAATACTTCCCCTTACTATATATAGTAAGTGAAAGTAAAAATATACTTCATTTCTAATTAAAACATATGTTGTGTTTTTTTTTGTTTGCTCTCAGACGTAAGTGGTGAAGTTGGCCATTGCCAGCACTCCAGTCGCGTATTTATAAGAGATCTCTCGGCCACTGCCGCCTCCACCTACGAGGAGGGTTCTAAGGATGGTTGGTACTAGATAGGGTTGTGCCAGGGGGTTGGGAAGGTGAGTAAGTTTCTGGTGGAAGGTTGAAAATTTGAATGGAATGAGATCAAGGGCATAAGGAATCTCAAGGTCATGATGTAAGGTCTTGTTTGTAACATAATAGGGAGCATTGACTATTGTTCTAAGGACTTTGGACTGAAAGGAATGGATACGTTTGATGTTCGAAAATTTATTAGTACCCCATAGTTCAATTCCGTAGGTCAACATAGGTTTGAGAATTGTCTTGTAAATTAATATTTTGTTTCCCAGAAAGTTGTGATGTTCTGTTCAGTAGTCTATATATAATTGACCATATCTTCGTTGAGCTCTTGTCTTTTAAGTCGAGTATATGGGTTCCAGGTCAGTCTTTTGTCTAGTAGGAACCCAGGTACCGGACTGTGTCGGAACAGGGAAGTGGTATAGAGTTAAAATGAACTTGTGGACAGAATTTACGTCAGAAGGTGAAGTTGACGTGCTTTCTTTTGGATCAATCGACTTTGATGCGCCAATTGTCGCAGCAATGTTTAATCAAGGAGATAGAATGGCAGTATCATCGACAAAATATGCCTGGAAGGTATCAGGGTCTAAAGGTATATCAGCTGTAAACAAGATATAGAGGACAGGACCTAGGACGCTTCCTAGAGCTACGCTGGCCTCGATTGGTGGAGAACTCTGAACCACAGCGGACTCTGAAGGAACGGCTAGAGAGATAGGATCTTAGGATTATATATAAGGATTGGACACGACATTAACTTGAATTCAGGGTAAGAAGGGTAAATAGTAGGCAGATGGGAGATTTTTATTTTATTATGAATAAATCCAGTTGTAGGAGCACAGCTCGGTATGTTACCAAACTCTAAGAAACTTAAGGTAGTATACTGTAGGGAATAATAAATTATTTATGAATGTCTTTGGGGAGCTGCCAATGGGTAGTATCCCCACATGTGAATCCATGCCATTTTTATCTTGTATCTCATTTACTAGATGTATATCATTATACAGTTGTAAATAGCAATAAATCTATCTAAAAAAATTTATGAATGTAATAAAAAATAAATATAAAAATAAGTAAAAGTTCCAAATCAATTATTTAGTATAATTAATAGATACTCTTCAATATTAGAAAATTGAAACTAAAACAATTTAATTAATTCTCTTACCTTTTTACTTTCCGTTCATATATTTCATCTCTAACTATATTTAAAAATTATTAAATAGATTATTACAACGGAGGTAAGTTAAAGTCGTGTGCTGTGCGCACTAGATTTTTAAACTCTTGTCAGTAAGACCTATATCTGTTAATATTTACAATTAATATTTTCTAACTTCAAGAGAGATACACTTTATTCATAAATAAACAAACAAAATGATGCTGCCCAACTTGATTGGGTTGCTATAACACAGCATACCGATTTTTTTCCATACTGGAATATTCTTAACATTTTATTTAACTATAAATACAATATTTTTTATTTTTTTACTCTTTTAAATTTTTTTCCTACTTATTTTTCCTGTTTTTTTTTTTTGTTGTTTTTTCTCTTTTCCTTTTCTACTGTTTCACATTTTCTTACAAATACTTAGATATATCTATACATATATACCAAAGATTAAATTAAAAAAAACAAAAACAAATTATATATACATTAAACAACTACATACTAAAAAATGACACTATCATCAATAAAAACAATACCAAAACACTCAACACCCAAAATCAATATCTTTATATTATAATAATCTGTTAAAATTAAAATATAACTGAACACAGATGCACATGCATGCCCCTCCAATTGTACCTATTAGGAGTATATGTGATAGTGCATAATTCCCAGGGAGTCGAGAACCACACTTTCTGCTATCCTTGCTACGTCTTTTATATCGACACCTATGTCCTCCATGAAGCTCCTTGTTGAACCAGGCTAGTGTCTGGGTGTATTGTTATTGATTTTTGTTTACCATTTATATACTTCAATTTATCAGATTCGCAACAGTATAAAAACAATAAAATTATATAGATAAAACGCATAACATCGTTGAACAGTTTGAGACAGGAGAAGCGCTTAGCTCTAAAATTACCGGCTGGAGTATTACAGATGGTTTATTTCGAAATGAAGCAAATTTACGAGCCCGTATATTTTATATAGCAGGGGTGGGATCCGAACATAAATTATCATTTATGAGTCCGTCTTTACACTTGGATCTACCGGTTTTATAAATTAAGCTTATACAAATCCGTTTCTTCAGGCAATGAAAATTTATTCTGTCACTTTCCTTAATAATTACTGGAAAGTTTTTATAACTAATTACGTCTCTGTACACTTTCATAATTGCTGGTTAGTTTTTAACATGTCATACGATTTCTTCAAGAGTTGGTATTCATATTTTCTATTCATCATTTCTTGATATACTTTTTTTATTATGTCTTGACTTTTTCAATCAAGCTAAGCGTGTATTCTACCATAGTTCAAAGTTATAAAGGATTGTCTTTTTATAAGAAAAAAAAACCGATAATTAGCTTCTTTGAGATATAGATATGGGTCAATCTAATTTTCATTTTACCGTTCGACAATTTAAATTTTCATGAATCTTATACCAATTATTCTTTATTTCTTTATCGAATAAAAAAGCGCAGATAAAATATTTTTCAATATTAAATGCTCATGATAAATTTTGGTTTATTTTTTTCAATAATGAACCTTTGAAATCGAAAAATTATAAAAAAACATTACCACCCTTCAAAATTTGCGGGCTTACGTTTCAAGATGCGTAGAACCCGAATAAGGAGTAAAAAAAATCCGTTTGTCTTATAAATAAATACCAAAAATGTATTTATTCTTAATAGTTTAAAATAATATTTTTTAAATAAGTGGTTAAGTACTGGTGGCAGTGGTGATATGCTATATATTTTGCTTTGAATTATTTTTTGCTTTTCATATTACTAAATTGCCTATCTACACCTTTATAAACAGTTATACCCTAATATAGTTATTTGAAAATAATTAACCATGTTTAATAGCCCGTATATTTTATATAGCAGGGGTGGGATCCGAACATAAATTATTATTTATGAGTCCGTCTTTACACTTGGATCTACCGGTTTTATAAATTAAGCTTATACAAATCCGTTTCTTCAGCTAATGAAAATTTATTCTGTCACTTTCCTTAACAATTACTGGAAAAATTTTTATAGCTAATTACGTCTCTGTACACTTTCATAATTGCTGGTTAATTTTTAACATGCCATACGATTTCTTCAACAGTTAGTATTCGTATCTTCTATTGATCAATTCTTGATATATATTTTTTTTTTTGTCTTGACTTTTTTAATCAAGCTAAGCGTGTATTCTACCATAGTTCGAAATTATAAAGTATTGTCTTTTTTATTAGAAAAAAAAAACGATAATTAGCTTCTTTGAGATATAGATATGGGTCAATCTAATTTTCATTTTGCCGTTCGACAATTTCAATTTTCATGAATCTTATACCAATTATTCTTTATTTCTTTATCGAATAAAAAAGCGCAGATAAAATATTTTTCAATATTAAATGCCCATGATAAATTTTGGTTTGTTTTTTTCAATAATGAACCTTTGTAATCGAAAAATTACAATAAAAAAAAAAAATTACCATCCCTCAAAATTTGAGGGCTTACGTTTCACGATGCGTAGAACCCGAATAAGGAATTAAAAAAAATCCGTTTGTCTAATTAATAAATAAATAAATAACAAAAATGTATTTATTCTTAATAGTTTAATTTAATATTTTTTATATATGTGGTTAAGTACTGGTGGCAGTGGTGATATGCTATCTATATTCCTTTGAATTATTTTTTGCTTTTCATATTACTAAATTGCCTATCTACAGCTTTATAAACAGTTATACCCTAATATAGTTATTTAGAAATAATTAACCATGTTTAATAAATGATTTTCAGCGTTTTTTTTTCTTTGTATTTCATATATTGTTTTTGTAATTTTTGTTCTATTGTTTTTCTTATGATTATTATTCTTATTCTCCTTGTAAGTTTTTTTTTTTGTATTTTAATGTATGAAGTATTTTTCCTTATTTACATAATTTTATTTTATTATACTTCCTTTTGTTTATGTATATCAGTAAGTTGGTATATTATAAACTAAACGATTCATCTGTATCATGATCAACTGTCATAAGACAATTCTCCTATTGGTGGACGGAATGAATAAATATAAAAAATAAAGTAGAGAGAAAACATAAAATTGAGCTGCGATCTTTATATTTTTGCAGAAATATTAGTCCACGATTCCTTTCCAAGGATCCTCATTTCAGACTAAATCTTCTGTAGAAAGGAGATCTAAGAGGTACAAGAGCGAGTAATATTGCATGAGATCTTTGTAAAAAAGCATCCGTTAGACGTAATTCATCAAAGGTAGCGAGCGGTATGAAGACCTCTGCAGTAAATACTCATAGGTTAGGCCTTTTTTCAAGGGACTACTTCTTCTGAATTATTTAGGAGGGGTATGTAAAGAGGGTATCTCTTCCCCTTGTAAAAACCTAAAAACAGAAGAATAACAGCGGCGGGGGGACCGAAGCCCTACGTAGATGAAGATCAGATTCCTTCTTAGGCACTTGTGTAAACCCTAAGATGGAAGGGAGTTATATCCGGAAAATAAACTTATTTGTATGAAAGGATGCTCGATCCTGGGCCCCCTGTATTCAGGAAAAATCCCAGGAGCAATCTCTCAACTTCAAAGGAGAGATTCCAAGATAAATTTCCTTTTCAAATGTATTATAGAGCTCGGGTGGAAGAGTCGGTAAACGGAATGGAAGTGGTGAATGAATTAAATCAGATTTTCTAGTCGGGCTAAGACATTAAAGGAGGCCTGTCTGCATAAATACCTTTATAGCGTCCAATGCGATTTTTTTCCCTCACTTTCTTCTTCTTTTTCTTATAAAGTTTCAATATTTCCCTTTTGAAAAGGTTTAGTTACTCCCTTGAACCGAAGCGGGCTGACAATCAGAGCCCTTTGATTTTTGTGCTCGGAAAAATAAATATATTTTTTAAGAGGTTTCTCAACCCGGTCTTGAAAAAAAATTAACGGAATCCTTACCTATCTCTTTTTACATTGGCAGTGGTTGCTGTTGTGTATTATTAAAAAAAATTTCTTTATTCATATAACGTCACTTCATGCTGCTGTGGCTAATTGGACGAATCCAAAGAGGGAATCCTATATTTTGCATATTAGATTAGGATAAGGATCTAAATCGAATGTCAGTCTGAGAAACCCCATTGCACAGATGGCACAAATTTGATTTTCCAAACCATGCCCATTTGAGTCTCCGCGATGCTATCAACTCAATTTATTCAGGGTACAAACTCCGCAATTCCGCGTTATGCAACCTTCTAAACTCCCCAGTGGCCTCATCTCTCCAGTGGACCAAATATTTTACGCAGTACCTTATTCTCGAAAACCTTAAGCCGTTGTTCATGCTTCAAAGTAAGTGGCCACGTTTCCTTCCACGCATTATTAACACAGCATAAAATTACAATAATATATATATATATATATATATATATATATATATATATATATATATATATATATATATATATACAATAATAAATCAATAAAATGTTTACAAAGTCTAGAAATCACTCATATACGTCATACATAGAGCACATTGAGTGTGGAATCTAGCCAGTTCTAGAACTCCAATATACATATTTACAAGACGTCGCGGATCCACTGCCGTTCCGATCTTCTAGGGGTAGTAAGGATGTGTGGAGCTGGAAAGAGATTGAGCTAGAGCGTTAGGGTGATGGATAAGGTTTTGATGGAATTTAGAGAATTTTGTTGCAATAAATAATATAACTAATAAGGACTTAATAATTGTATTTAATTATCAGTAAAGGGACATGAACATTTAAATACACACTTTTATTTACATTGTTATTACATGTTATTATATGCACAATTTTATGTACTATATAATCAAACTGTTATTCATGAAGTCAACACTGGTTTGAGATTGAAGATTTACGTGAGTTAGTGTATTTCATCAATAACACGCAAGGGGTCTAACTTTATTAATGAAACGAACCTATAAAAACTAAAGTGTTTCCTCAGCTGTTTTGTTTCTCATTCAACATGCCATGTTCTCAACAGGTAGTTCCAAATGCTCAACAGGCAGGGCTAAAGACTTTTTTAGTTATTCACAGATTTCTACTGTGATTGTTTAAGACTATTGAAGCCCTTGAGTTCAACTGTCCTTCAAAAGAAGAGAATGGTGCTAGATTTTTTATCTTATATTTATATCCAGTTTACATTTACTTGAAGGTTTTTTTGTGTTAATACAGTTGTAAATATCTCTATAATAAATTTAAAAAAATATATTTATATCCACTGTTATAACATATAACAGTGGATATAAATATATAATAAATTTGGATATTTGTAAATATATATTGTGCATATCATTCATTACCTTATAAACATTAAAAAAATGTGCTACTAATTATTTAAAAAATCTATATATGCACTCTTTAAACAGGTTTACATTAGCAAAGCTAGTAGGCACTTTAAATTCAAAACTCTATATAGTTCTCCCAAAATATAAGCAAAATAAACAGACCGATTCATGAGGATTTCTTATTTTTTCTTTTATCACAAACCTTATGAATATTAGAGAATTATCAAGAATATTCTTACATCTTTATCCCGAGAAAACCACATAACGTAAATAAATGACAGATTGATCATACATTTTGGCGCCCGAATCATGTCCAAGAAGAGTCAATGTAAAGAAATGTATCTTCTCAAATCAGATAGTATCTAGAAATTTCTTCATCTCTTGTTAATGTCGAGATCAAATATTATGTTTTTAGTTGCATGTAAATTGTATGAATGTGCCTAATTTGAATATTATACATATAGATAACATTATATTTCAATTTCTGTGCTACTGATACATGTGTTCTCGTACATATACGAGGGGTTACCTGTAGCATGGTGGTTTGCAAGCCCAAGGAACTCGCAGGTGGCCCTAGGATTTTTTAATGAGAGTGAAAATGCCGTCCTTCGGAGGAGACATTAAAAGATGGTCCCGAGCCTGTGCGATGTCAGCTACTCGTTAAAGATCCCTATCCTAATTAAATCTGGATAGGCAATATTTAGGACTCCCACTGTAGCATCGTCCGATTAGGCAGAGTATCAAAGAGGGACGTTAAATAATTAAACACAAAACAAAAAAAAAACACGTACATATAAGATGAAAATTACTAATAAAAATGATGATATGTGTTTGAAATTTCATGATTTGTTTATTTAACGACACTTTTATAATACTGTTAGGATCTTAATTTTTATCCATCCACATCTTATAAGATTTGAGATCTACTATGTTCGGTGGCATAAAGGGTAATAAACTAATTAACTTAATATACACATTTATTTATTTATCAAATAGTACATATAAAAACACATTATTATTACACATAAAACTTAGTACAGTGAGGCATTGTTATTCTCGAGAATACTGAGGTTCTTTTTACCACATAATATAACATAGGGGTACCTTTGACAGATCTGTATAATTGTTCCCTGGCTTGACCCCTGACATGGCTGGACTCCTCTTCCTCTCCGCTCCAAGCTCAGACTCCCCAGGTACTCCTCTCTCCCGGCACTAGCAGTGGAGGGGTCTATTTTTTGTATAGCCCTACTAAGAAACGTTTTTGCTTTAAGCACGGAAACTGTTCTATTTGAAATGGTTCTAAATTATTTCCATTCCTCCAAATATTCTCGATACATAGCAGATCGCACAGGCTTGGTGTTAACATTTTACATCCCTTTGAAGGTCGATATAACCAAAAATATTTTTCCTCTTAAAACATTCTAGAGTCATCTGCCGCTTGCGAGCCCGCAATCTCGGACATAGATGGCCGTTTGCCCCAGATGACCTTTAGGGACTTTCGTGGTATAAGGTAATGTCACCAGTTCTCAAAAGAATAATGCGAGAATGACGGGGATGTACACCTTGCTTAAAACCTCAAGACCCTGGGCTGGGATCCTGTTTTAGCAGAACAATGTTTATTCTCTCATATTAGCAATGGTTCAACTCTGAGTCATGAACGGAAGACAATTTGTCTCCTAAATACCTTGCATAATCGGTAACCAAGAAACAATACCTACCGAAACAAGATGGGTTGAAGTGGTTGGTACAAGTTATTAAATAATGAATTTAATGATCAAATATAATATGGAATGTAGTATGAATACTCATGTGTTATGAATGCAGGAAATCCTTCTTCATAGCTTTCCCAACTGTTTCTAAACAGCATCTCGCCTGCCCAGATAAGTTAATGTTGGAGAACAAAAAATAGGCTGTAAATTGTACATCGATCGGGAACTGAAAAGCGGGGGGAAGCTAGATGCAAGAGAAGGGGGGCGAATCCCCCTCCCTGTTTACAGTAACAGTAATTAGAGCGCTGTCGGACGCTAAACATGTCCAGACTTGTCTTGTACCTGCGCTCTCGTTACAAAAACCAAAGCTGGCCCAAGGGCATTGTTATTCTCCAGCTACACAGCCCCTTGTTAAGGCTTTTCTCTGATTCCCCTTCATCCAACTTTAAAATTAAAATATTAATATAAAAAAAGAAGTATTTCTGGTTCTTAGAATCAGCTTTTATTTTTTAAACCCCAGAACAGAGTTGTGCTGGCACAAAATCGATTCAGAGCTTGCTGTGAATCTTTCCATTTATTCCCTTACAATTATTTGGGTCTCTGTTTTCCTTCCACATGCCTTTTATGTATAGCAAGAAGAAGTATTGCGGTCGTAAAATTATTGCACTCCGAGTTTTCACGGAAAATACGCATTTTAGGGTCCTCTGAGTCCAAAGAACCAAGCCATTCTTACATTCCTAAAATTGTTACCGGTCCATATTTACAGCTCTATCATTATTAAAGCGACACTGTACTCATTTTAGACTCCTTTGGAAGTTAGCAACAAGTAGAGGTGAGTAATGGTAAAAACAAGATACTTCATTCCGGAAGGAAAGTGGAATCTATATACGTATACAGATTGCTACGCACATTGGTTCAAAAATACTTTTTGGAACAAAACATTATTTATGATATGCAAGCCATTTCAACGTCAGTCTGTTCTTAAGTAAATTTAATTTTAAAACTAATATTATAAATTTTTATTTTCACTTATCTACATGTAAAATAAGTATTGCGATCGTTAAAGTTTACGAATTAGAGTTTTCGCGAAAAATACAAGTACTGGCGTCCTATGGTCCCATGAATATGAATTACCTAGCATCGCGAAAAGGTGTTTGTTTAGGTCTAACAGAAAAACGAAACGTTTTCCAAAACTGAAATTTCATATGTTTAACAACTATATGCCTAAGATGTTAAAGACATTTTTCAAGATTTCTCCAAAAATGGTGCAAACTATTTAGATTAAGCTCGCTATGATGATGTAAACATTAATGAGCTTTAAAATTTTTGATGCTTTATTCTACTTGAAATAGTCTGACTGGGATTAAAGAAATACGAAAGAATTTGGTTACCAACTGAAAGAGAAAAGAACAAAAATATTTCTTTGGTTAGTTTTTTTTTAATTTATATTCCCAAATAAAAAATAGTAATATAGGTTTGTTTGTTTATTTATTTAACGCCCCTTTATGCTGATGTGGATAATCGAACGATGCTACAGTGGGAGTCCTAAATTTTGCCAATCCAGATTTAATTAGGATAGGGATCTTTAAACAGTACCTGACATCGCACAGGCTCGGGACCACCTTTTAACGTTCCCTCCGAAGGACGGCATAACCAAGCATTTTTTACTCCTATTAAAAAATCCTAGTAACACCTGCGGGTTTCAACCCGTGACTTTTGGCATAGAAGGCTGTAGTGACGTAGGGATATGACACATAGAGCATAAAGTTAAGTGATTTTCGTAAATACTAATTTCAATTGTTATGCTATTTAATCTAAAACGTATGTTGCATATGGTTTAATTATTGATGTATGGTTTACGATATATGTTTGGCTTATCCAAATTAATAAAAGTATTTCAAAATTTATTACCACTTGCTCCATTTTCAAGTTTTATGATGCATATATCATTCCACATGAGATGCATATATATAAACTTGAAAATGGCCAAGAGGCCGAAACGTTGGGAATTTTTCAAATATAATTATTTCTTTTGGATCGGCAAAAAATATATTTTGCAATAAAACCCTTTTTTTCGCTTAAAGTTGGTTAAAGATTTCTATAACACTTATTCGACAAAAGCTCAAACCTTCTGACTTACTACAAAAAACTCATTTATAAAACAATGATCAGGCCTATTTGGACCTAATTGACCTAAGCTATTAATCTATGGGGGTCTACTAAACCATCAAATTCCTCTCGCATCAAAAAAATCCTTAGTTACCAATAAAATCATCCATAAAGACCTAAATATCTCATTTGTTGAAGACTTGGCCCGTTACAGATATACCTCTTTTCATTCCAAACTCCCTGTCCACCCAAACCCGCTTATCCGTGACCTCTCCTCCATATCTATTCCTGACAACCCAACGAGGTGCCTTAAAAGAAGATGGCCAAGAGACCTACCATAATTCAGACATTGGAGTGCTACCAATGGGTACTTTCTTCACAGAACTACCATGTGTTCTAACCATATATCAATCCTATTTACTTGTTGTATTGATTTAATACAGTTGTAAATTTCTTTAAATAAATTTTTAAAAAAAGTTGATTTTTAGGTTAGTTTTTTTCTTTTTATTCGCAAATAACAATAGTGATAAATAAATAATATACTCTAATTTTGTTGAGTTTATTTCTACTTCCCAGAAATGATTTCATCATACATCTACATATTTTTTTTCTCCGGCAAAAACAAAACAATAACATCTAAAAACTAAGTGGTGTTTGTAAGGGCTCAACAGCCGAGGGAGCAAATTTATCGGAAGGAACCGCAGGGTGACTTATTACATTTAGCCGAGCGATGTATTATTCAGCCGTGGGCTATCTGCGGGATCTGTAGATGATCGGTAAACATTTGGAAGGGTGCCATGGTCTTTATCCAACCGCAATCCTATAATTTTACCAGTCATAACTGTCGATAAGGGCCTGGTGATATATAGGCCCTCCTTGGCGACAGATATATCTCTCCCGGTCTGTACTTTAATATCGGCACCAAACAGGGAAAGCCTCCCTAGGGCTATTTCTGTAGGATTCAATTCTTCAAATGGATACAATTGTATTATGAAGCTGGATTCACTGTTGGATATAAGTGAAGAAATCAAGAAACATAATAATTATTGGAGGTTAACACATAATTATGATCCATCTTTTTCTTCGCTGGACAATTTATATTTTCTTATTTCAAGGAACCTAATAAAATTATTTTTATGAATTAAAAGATGATCATTGACATTTATAAATTGTTGTAAATTATTTACATACCATTAATCTGTGACATATAACAATTTGAGTGTAGTGTTATTTATGTTTAAAAAATCTCTGTCTGAACGAGTTTATCGCTCTGGGAGTTTTAGTTTGTCGTAACGAAAAGTGTAATTAGCAAGGAAATATGTTCATTTTATAGCAATGTTAGCATATAGATTTAGAAAAACATACCATTTATGTGGGGGTGGGGTAGCTGAGTAGGTTAGCCCGCCTTGCTTTCAACACGCGTTTCCTAGCAACCGAGAACCAAAAACTTGCGACACAATAATTACAAGTTCGAGTCTCAGTCTGTGGTGGGGTTTTTATCCCAGCATTTATCCCCCGCCCTCGCCCTCCGGGTCCGAGAAACCCCCGCATAGCCTTCAAAGGCGAGGTAGGGATGAAAAAAAAAACATACCATTTATGTTAACAACTTGGTTACAATGCGGTTCGTGATTTTTTCAGAGTCGCGACAGGCCGTATAGGCCCTGTAATCTTGCGGTGTAATCTCCTGGGAGATTACACTAACGTTTCTCGATGTATTTTATAGAGTAGGGGTTATCACTACCTATGCCTAATTTTGTGAGTGGCCACTAGTTGGCTAACGGGTCTCACGTCCCCGGGGGAGAGGCCGTGAGTGAATCCCCATTTATTATATGCTTGAAAAAGTCCCTCCGAGACTGGGATTCGAACTCACAACCATTAGCGTGGGTGACTAGCGCGCTGGCCACTCAGCCACGGGCTCCCCTAATTCGGTACGTGATATTGTTTCTAAAATCTTGCGTACTAAATGAAAGAATATAGCTTGCACGATCCAGGGGTGGTTACAAATAACCTTCCTCTTTATCAATAACTTATGTTCATTAGTTTATTGACTTACAATAACATTATATTAGCCTGTACGATTTGTTTTATTACATATCAACTTTTCTAAAATTTTGCGCTTTCTACGGTATATTATACGTTTATATTACATAGGTACTACTTATATTTCAGGAAAAGCTTTTTGATGACTTGAGTTAAGAAAATTTATTTTTCCCGTTCAAAATAAAGCTAAAGTGCAATGTATTTTACTTTTAAACCGTCAGGGAAAAATGTTCTAAATGATAGTAAAAATCATATCAAAATCCGTTCAGTGGATTAGGAGTTCGCGAAACCCTATAATCATAGTATCTTTTCAAATATATATATGTTGGAGCGGTGTGGTCTGGTGGATAGGTCTGCTGTTCTCCGGGTCCTGGGTTCGAATCCCGGCTATGGCAGGATATTATTTATTCTGTTAATTCAGTCGGGGGGCGACCCTATGGTATGGAGACCCTCCTGGGGCAGACCCAGCCTCTATAAAGTGTGTACCTAAATTAATTGGAGAAAAACCTGGCGACTGAGCGCGATTAAGGCCTAATCACCTCATTGCACTGCCGTTGGCCTAGAAACAGTACGAATCTCTATATGTACTGAGCCCAAGACCCTTCATGGAGTGTAGTGGTACAGGTTTTTTTATGTATATACATACATATATGTATAAGTGTAGTAAATAAAATAAAAACCATTTACTAAAATAGCCTTGTCAGCTTGTTTTACAATCCTATATTAATGAAATGCTTCTCTTTCAATTTTAATGAAAATTTAAATAGAATGTTATTTATCACTCATATATTACTTTAAAATATGTTATATAAAACTTACAAAACCAGATTAAATACAAATCGGAAGCTATTAAATATATTACACATTAATTTTCTTCGAATGATAAAATTATTTATGCATCAGTATATTAAGAGGAACTGAAAGAGTTGGAGTAATTTAAAAAAAAAAAAAAATATCTAACGCTTATCTACTAAGTTTTTTCCCCAACTTCTGAGAGCCCACTATATAGGGGCTAGGTGTGTCCAGGATGGTCTCTTTACTCCAGGGTCGCTTCGCAGCTGAAATTACACAATAAATAGTTCTGCCACAGCCGGGCTTCGAACCAGGAACCCGGAGAACATTAGAATAATGATCTCTCCCAATGAGATAGGTTATTTTATTTTAAAAATGAGTTGAGATGTTATTTCGAAGTATTTTTAAAATATTGTTTGATCGTTTTATGGGCATAATTACTTTTAAGAATATTAAAAGAGGAATAATAAATTTCGATTTAATATTCCTTAATTCAATATTAAATAATTTTAAATATTTTCCTCTTTATACGTCCATTTAAATAAAATTAAGTAATTTCCCTCTATTTTTTTTTTTTTTTTTTTTTTTTTTTTTTTTTTTTTTTTTATCATGGAGCTAATGTAATTGCTACTGGTCAAAGTTTGTTCTAAATACGACAGTCCGCTGCCTCTTTACCTAATATACTTAATGAAATGAAAAAGAAACTTTTTTCTTTTATTTTTTTTATTTAATATCCTCTCTTATTTAACTTTCTTCCTTTTCAAGTATATATATTTTATTTTGAATTAAAAAAAAAGAAGGAAAAATGCCGGAACCTTTTCAAAACTGTTGGTTTTAAGGAGACCAATATTTTAAATATATTTTTACTCGACGGAAGGGAGGGTTAAAAGTTGGGCCTCTGATTGAAAAAGCAATATTAGTAAGGAGAAAGGGGACATAGACGTGGTAGTTAGGACGTGGAATACCCGGGTTCGCATGTCCCTTCCACCGACCTTCGGGGCAGTAAAACTCGACCCAGGTTCCATTTAATTAAACCCCCATGAAAGGCCTGGTCTATTTTATATCCCTCGTATTTTTCTTCCTCGATTCATTTCACCACTCTGTACATAGCTTCGTCTATTTTATTGCTAGTGTTTCGGTTTAGTGAACGTCTTACGCTTGATTCATAACTGTTTCATAATCCGTTTACTAAATTACTTTTTTTTTTTGTAATACCTTCACAATTTTTATTTTAAACATTTATTCAGATTAATGTAATTTTATCGTTAGTTGCGCAATAGTTTGAATTTTCATAGAGCTGAACACCGTAAATTTATCATACAAATTTTAATTTATTGTGCCTAAGAGATACAGTGGAATTTCGTTCGTGGTTGCCTAGGATCATTAGATCGGGTTTAGGAGATTCGTTTAGCTTAAGAAAATATCATTGCAAATGCTATTATAAATAAAATTAAAAGTATTACTTTAATTTACCTATTTATGAAATATTTCGTAAAGGGAAGTACTGTGGTGATGAAAATTTTCGAATTCCGATTTTATTTGGGTCTCTTGAGTCCAATAACAAAGTCCCGCTAAATAATTAGTGTGATGTGGTACGTATATATTAACAAAAATAAGTTGCATAAAATTAAAAATATATACATGGTATGTTACAGCAATTTAAAAAAAAAAAAAAAAAATCAGAGGAACAGAAGAGCCACTTATGTATATAATATTTTTCACGTTTATTCCATTTTTTTAGTAACTATTTTTTATATATTTTCATTATGAGGTTTCATTCTGATTAAAACATTCTGACAGGGCTTAAATGATGACATTTTAAATTTTCTTTCTCTAGAGTACCTTTAATATTTTAAATAAAAAAAAAAAAAAAATCAAAATGATGAAATTCAACCAATTTGATATCCAACTAAAGTATAAAAAAGCTAACAATTTTTTAGATATATTTTTTTTCCTAAACATATAAAAGATGAATAATATACCGTTAGAAAGCTTAAGATTTTAGAAAAAAAAATGATTTTATGTACAAATTTGCCTTTAATAATATTCCGCTTGTCCCGGTTGAACAGATCCGCTATTTAGGACTCCTGCTTGACAAACGACTTACATGGAATCCGCATACAAGACTGAAAAGACAAGAAACTGCTCGACGTTTTCGGCTACTCCAACACTTACTAGATAGACGCTCTAACCTTTCACTTAACTACAAAAGACTCATTTACTTGAAAATCATAAGGCCTATCTGGACCTACGGAGTTGAGCTATGGGGCTCTACTAAACCATCCAATTCTTCCCGTACCCAATCCTTACAATCCAAAATCCTTCGTAAAATCCTCAACGCTCCTTACTTTGTCACGAACAAAATCATTCATAAAGACCTCCAAGTTCCGTATGTAGCCGATTTGGCCCGTGCCAGGTATCATTCCTTCCATGACAAACTCCATTCCCACTCTAATCCACTAGTTTCAATCCTTGCCTCCACTACAATCCCTGATGATCCACAGAGGCGTCTGAAGAGAAGATGGCCTCGAGACCTTGTTTAGATTGATTACTAGAGTGCTGCCAATGGGCAGTTTCTCTTCACGTTTTTCATGTACATATTCTTTATAAGCATATTTACTTGATGTATTGTAGTATACAGTTGTAAATTTCAATAAAATATAATTTGAAAAAAAATGTACAAATTTGTGGAAGCTAATGCAAATTGACGAATAATGCATACACTTAATTGATTGTGGTAATTAAAAATTTTATACTGGGGTCATCTTTGGGTTTAAACCCGCAGTTAGTCCTAGGATTTTTTTTAATGAGAGTGAAAATTCCTTAGTTATACCGCCATTCGGATGGGACGTAAAAAAGTGATTCCGAGTCTGTGTGATGAGGTAATCGCTATTAAACTTGAATAGGCAGGAATTTAAGACTTCCATAGTAGCAATGTCCGATTAGCCACAGTTGGATAAAGGAGGCGGTAAATTAAAAAAACAAAAACTTTTATACTGTTACATTGTTTAATCTAGAACAACAACGAAACTTAATATAATTCTTTACACTTTATTTAATTGTTTTTAAATTGACTTTCACAACCGTGGGGTGTTGCCCACGCCAGATCTTTTTGTTAGATATGTTGCTTTACTTCTTTGGTTGTTTCCCTTATTTCTCTAACATTTTTTATGGCTTTGACGATGGAAGAGGTAAGGAATAGCTGTGAAATAAAAACATAATAAAAAATAAATAAAAATTTCGCTATGTTTTTCTTATTTATATTCCTTATCGGGGGACTCTCCTTTGAAAACATTTCCCTTATCCAACATTCATCAGGCTAACTTCTCCAGATTCACTAGAAGTCGGATGAAATCTCAACATTCCCTTTGAAAGATGTCTCATCTTCTTTTTGCTTTCTGATTTCCATATTTCGAAATGTTTAAAAGTGTTTTTTTTCTTTTTCTTTCTCCCTCCTCTTTAAAGAGAGCTCTAATGAAAGCAAATTCCCCAAATGGAAATTTTAATTATTTAAAAAAGAAAATTTGTTAGATAAAATTATTTTCTTATTTATTTACTTAATATTTTTCTGTATATAAAATATTTAACACCTGAAGTTATTGCGATAGGAAAATATTTTATCTTTATTCGATAAATATTAGGCCGTTTTACAAAAGAATTCTGGGATATATTTTTTTAAAAACAATTTATTTAATCCTGTCAACAAAACAAAAGATGACAAATGTCATATATAAAATAGATTGTAAAAATAGTGAAAATAAATCATATTATGGACAAACGTCACAATGGCTCCATATGAGAATACAGCAACATAAACAAAACTGTAACTTGAAATACACAAAATCAAAATTGGCTACAGGTCTGTCACAACACTGCGATAAATATAAACATAATTTTGACTTTGATAATATCTCGGTCCTACATAAGGAAGAAAACATAAATAAAAGGGGGATCATTGAATCAATTTACATAACAAAAAATTTAGAAAAATCAGTGAACCAGCAAACAGACGTTGACAACCTGAACACCTTTTATGCAAGTGCTATTGACAAAGTAAATATATAAATCCTTTGGCACCCCACCCCAAGTTTAGTCGCGCATGAGAACACCTATAAGGCGGCCGAAAACTGTTGAGTAAGTTAATAAAAATTTTTCTTTTCTTTTTTTGAATACATAGATCCTTTTTTCAATTGATGATGAAAAATAATATGATATTTTTGAATACAGGTTTTTTTGAAAAATGATATTATAAAAAAATTATGACGACGCTGCTGAAAAGCGGTGAAATGAAATGATAATTAAGATGGATATGCATGGTAGGTGACATAATTATTAAAAATAATTTATTATGTGTTGTAATTAAATTGTTGAAAATGTATAAATGCAATGAAACTTTAATTGATTACAGAAGCTTGAGAATGGCCCTAGAGGCTGAAACGTTGCGATGACTGGATTAAATAAATTGTTTTAAAAAAAAAATATATCCAAGAATTCTTTTGTAAAACGACCTAATATTTATCGAACAAATATTCAAACAAAAGAATAATTACGACAATGATGAGAAAAAAATATTTTATCTTTATTTATTTTTCTGCGAAAAGTCCAAATAACCAAGTTTCATTCCATATTTATGAGACAGTGAACAGATTCGGACCCTCCACAAACGTTTTCACAACTTACACGGACATATCAACTCACTAATACAAAACATAGCCACTACTAACATGGCCTCACAACACTCGCAGAAGGCTGAAAAGAAGTTGGATTGGAAGTTTGGACCTCCTAACATAAATGTTAATTGAGAAACACGCTAGGAAGAGGTACTGCTGGGCATCCTCTCTCCATCATGCCTAGCGAGCCACATCACGTTCATTGAACTATCACATTCACCGGTTGTCAACTACATGACAGGTGTGAATATAAATATATGAAGATAAAAAAAAAAAATATAATATATATAATATAATATATATATATATTATATCAATTACTATTATAAAAGAGTAATTTAAATTATGAATGTATCGCTAGTTACTATATAGCTGCAAGTGTTTGGCAGCAAAATGTTGAAGGAATTATTATGTGTTGATGAAATAATAGTTTATTTTGACAGACAGAATTATTCATATATAGGGACTAAATATGAATAAGATTACATTATTAAATGACCTATATTAGGATGTAATATGGAAATACATGTAAGTAGAATTTTAATAAACAGATTGTAAATATTTTAAGTGATAAATGAATTCTAAATTATTGATGATGTTTGTTATTGTTTATTTGGTTGCTTATAATATTTATTGAATTGTACTTTAGATGATATTTAAAGATCTGAAGATGAGGCACAAGAAGTACCTCGAAACGTAACAGTTTTATAATCATAGTTTATATATGTTATGATAAATAAATATATAAATAAAATAGAAGAGATTGTTCCGAATAATACATCATAATCACACATATATATATATATATATATATATATATATATATATATATATATATATATATATATATATTTTATGAGAGGTATGTATGTCTTTCAGAGTTGCTGCGTAACCTTTTACTTAGAAAACCTTCGCATCTTTAACAATTTTTTTTCGATTCTTTAAAAACGGCTTTACAAATTTGAAGTAAACATTTTAGGCAGTATTTTTAGTGACATATGTCTCAATAACTTCTAAACCTTATATTCTAGATCTAGGTCATTAAAAATGTCTAACCGAACTTAAATGTCGAAATATTTTTATTTACTCTTCTAAAGGAGTTTCAATAGTGTTAAACATTATTAATATATCGGTTATGCATCGATAAGGTACGCTGTATCTGATATACCAACTATCTAATTATCTAATATTTAATAAATAATATTTTACTTCAAGTGATATATACAAAATTGTTGTACATGTATAACAAACCGTTTGAAAACTTAATTTCTATTCAAAAAAAGAATATTATCTAACACTTGGCTTTTGAAGGCGGTGGACATTGACACAGACATTATAATGGTTTATTTGAAATATAAGCTGGAAGTAAACAATAAACTATTAACTAAATAGAGAAGATTTCTTCAAAATTAGATTAGTTTGACCTAAAATCAAAACGGTTTATTCGTCAGATTTCTGTCAGAATTCGTCCACAAGCTTATGTTTTGAAACCTATACATACACACATAAACATAGTTCATACACATAAATATAGTTCAGGGTTCAATGTTTGAAAAATGTTAATATATTTCTTTTATTTTATCAGATAGTTTGTGTTTCACCTTGAATCTGATTCCTTATCATTTAAAAACGTTGCCTAATTTTGCTATAAATTGATAAGTTTTATCCTGGAGACCTTGTCGCAGGGCGAGGGGACAAAAGGCTTGACTTAATTGAAATTTGATACGGGAGGGGGGCCCGGCAGAGGAGGTGGGGACGGAACAATGACTCGGGAAGTTGTCTCCCTGAATTACTGAGGCTTTGATCTGAGCCCCGCCGACAAAAGACCTCTAATTGCTGAGGAACCGGCAATTATGTACAAATTGTAACGACCGCCGCGGTCGAGTATCTTACGGACACAACACTCCGTATATCAAAGGCCTGGCAAGTATTATAAACACTTGTGTTTAAAATAAACCAGAACGAAAAAAAAAATGATTCACACATACTAATCACACATAGCTCAAGTCTTACTTAACTTACTGTTCAAGCCCAACTAGACTTAAATTTATGTATTATAATATTCATTAGATATTCATTTCAATTATAATTTCGAATTTTAATTTAAGTTTATTTTCAATTGAAATAATAAAAGAAATTCAATTTTCAACATTTATTGTAGCGTTAGAACAGTAATAATTCGGAATCACTTGTAACTGGATGGCTAGCATAACAGCCTCCTATGCCCAAGGTCACGAGTTCAAAGGCGTAGGTGGCCCTAGGATTTTTTAATGGGAGTAAAAAATCCTTAGTTATGCCGTCCTTCGTAGGGGACATTAAAAGGTGGTCCCGAGCCTGTGCGATGTCAGGTACTCGTTAAACATCCCTATCCTATTATAACCTGGATAGACAAAATTTAGGATTCCCGCTGTAGCATCGTCCGATTAGCCATAGTAGCATAAAGTGACGTTAAATAAATAAACAAACAAATAATTCTTTAACATTTTCTTTTTTAATTTGTTTAAAAATTCTTGAATTGATATAATTAATGGAGGTAAATGAAAGTCGTGTGTTGCGCGCACCAGATTTTTTACTACTAGCTTTGCCATATAATACTACAACAAAAATCACATTTAAAAACAACTGGCCGGCGAAGGTGGAATTCGTCACTCCTCAGTTTAAACCTCCTTCATCTGACTTGACTCCTTCCCTAGCTGCTTTCCGGCCACCGACGGACTTCTCTTGATGAACTTGAATCATACTGCCCTCTTCTTGCCGATAGAGCAAGACTGACCCATTATCTCTCCTCTTATTTTCAAAGAAATATGATTTTTTTGGAAATTGCCAGTCTTTGTCAAGACAAAGGAGAGCGAAGCTGATATGGGAAGTTCCTGGGGTTGGTCGTCCAGCTTCGTAAACCTTTATCATAAATGGGCCAGGCCTAATACACTTGGCTGCCACTGAGGGAAACTACCACGGACAACCAAGGGTGTTAGGATAATGCCGTTTGAACTTTTGTCGACAGAGCTTATTAATATTTATTTAATTAATGTAATAATTATCCAATGATTAATCTATACCAATCAGTATCCTTAATACGTAACTATATATATAGATATTAATAATAGAAGCAATCAATATATGCAACAATTAATGAAAGTGGAATAAGACGTGGGGTAGTTTATTATAGTGGCTACGTAATTTGGAGAGTATTGGCCGGGCGGGGCAGGTGTCTTCTCCCCTCTACCTCTTAGTGATTACTCCTCCAATTTAATCTACGCCTTCCTTCTGCTTACCTTCGTCTTCTCTTAACTTTATTGTTTAAATCTTCGGCTATCACTGATACATTTAGGGAAGAATCCTTCAAGTTCTCTTTCATTGTATATGCGTCCACAATGAAACCCAGAGAAATAGGGATGGGGGGATGTTTGTAATCTATTTGAATAGTAAATAATTCACTGTGAATTGAACATGTAGAATGAGACAGTCCTGCGGTAAAACAAAGAAGAATAAAATAATGAAAAACTATTTATTCCCCGTTGTGGTTCTTCAATCATAACAAGATTAAATTTTGATGTAACCGGAATATACCATCAAAAATTAGCAAAATCAAAAACAATAAAAGTTAGGAAGTAGTGATTTAAAGAGTTGTACAATTTTTTTATTTTTTTATTTAAAAGAAATTTACAATAAAATACAATAAGTAAATGTGCTAATAGATCAAGTGGGCGTGATACAGGCATGTGAAGAAACTACCCAGTGGTAGCACTTCAAAGTTTATTCAGCTAAGCAGGTCTCGAGGCCATCGTCTTTTCAGCCGCCTAGGAAGATGATCAGGAATAGGAGATGAGAGTTTGCAGACGAGTGGATTGGAGTGGACGGGTAATTTGGAATAAAAGGAGGAATATCTAGTTCGGGCTAGATCTGCGACTAATGGGATATTTAGGTCTTTATGGATTATTTTATTGGTGACAAAGTAAGGGGCGTTTAGGATCTTTCGGAGGATTTTGGATTGCAAGGATTGAATGCGGGAAGAATTGGATGATTTGGTGGATCCTCATAACTCAATCCCATATGTCCAAATAGGCCTAATGATGGTTATATAAATTAATCTTTTGTAGTATGTGGAAAGTTTTGATCGTTTGTCCAGTAAGTGTTGTAGTAAGCGGTATCTACGAGCTGTTTCTTGTCGTTTCAGTCTAGTGTGAGGATTCCAAGTAAGACGTTTGTCTAGATGGAGTCCTAGGTACCGGATCTGTTCAACTGAGGTGAGTGGAATATTGTTAAAGGAAATAGTGGGACAGGTGGACAAAGGTTTTCGACGAAGGGTGAAGGTAATTTGATGGGATTTAGTAGGGTTGATTTTAATTCTCCACTTTTGACACCATTCTTCAATGGAAGAAATGTGAGACTGAAGGGTTTTGAAAGCAACAGATGGGTCATTATTTACGGATAACACACAAGTGCCATCTGCGTAGGTTGTGAGGACAGTACCATTTGTACAATTTATTTCTTTATTTACAATTTTTTGGACTAATTGCAATTTTCCATCTGCAAATAAAAGCTTTTTGTAATAAGCAAATACGTTGACTTCCAAATAATTGGTTAGTTCCGAGCATCTCTAGGCCACCGCTTTAAAAGTCTTGGCTTGTATGGATTGGCGGTGGATTCAAGTGCTTGTCCGATGGGTTCATGTTGTAAGTTAGTCTGTCGTAAATTTTTTTATAATATTATGTGGCAGTATAAGAAACTATGAGTAAGTCCAAGTCCTTTTGAAGTAATTCCTTAGTCAAAATAAAATGGTGCATCTACGATTTTTCGTAATATTTTCGATAGGAAAAATTAAACTATATGGAGGTTGGAGGTTTAGACGGAGTCCATAGATCTATCTCGTGTGTCCATAAGGGTTTCATTTGTACTTTGTAAATAGTAATTTTCGTGTTCAAGAATAATCTTGTATAAAGATTCTGAATTTATTTTAATTCTAAAATTCCGACACCATACCTGAAGGTCTCTGATGTTTTATTATAGGGTTTGAGAGGCAATAGTAGGATCGTTATTGACTGATAACACACAAGTATCATCAGCATACGTAGAAAGGAAAGTGTTAGGATTGGTTGGGATGTCAGCTGTATAGATTGTGAAGAGAATGGGTCCGAGGATACTGCCTTGTGGGATGCCAGCGGACAATTTTTTAGATATAAAATCAAAACAAAAACTAACAACGTAATAATTAGGCGCTTTTTATTTTTGTCTAAAATTCATTGTCTGATTCTCAAATTTTATTTTGTTTGGCTTAATGTAGGTCTATAATTGTATAAAGATTCAAGATAAAAGCACAAAATAAACTGAGGATCCTACAACAGTACTGCGAGAAGAATTCCCTGACTGTAAGTGTGGAGAAATCAACAGTTGTGGTATTTCACAAATCCCCTAGGCTGAAGCATCTTAAGTCCCTTTACTGGCACGGAGAAAAACTGGAATACTCTAAAGACTTAACTTGCTTGGGCGTACCCTTCGCTTTGTCAGGAAGATTTGGTAAAGCATCCCAGTATTTCATTTAAAACTTTTCTGTTGCTACAGCAAAAATATTGGAAATTTCACGAAGGGGTAGACGTAATTCGTGTGAGACAAAAATGGTACTTTTTGATTCTATGGAGGATGGGGAGCGGCGTGGTCTAGTGGATAGAGCACTAGTCTGCTGTGCTCCGGGTCCTGGGTTCGAATCCCGCCTGTGGCAGAATATTATTTATTCTGTTAATTCAGTCGGGGGGCGACCCTAGGGTATGGAGACCCTCCTGGGGCAGACCCAGCCTCTATAAAGTGGGTACCCAAATTAATTGGGGAAAAACCTGGCGGCTGAGCGTGATTTAGGCCTAATCACCTCATTGCACTGCCGTTGGCCTAGAAACAGTACGAATCTCTAAATGTACTGAGCCCAAGACCCTTCATGGGTTGTAGTGGTACAGGTTTTTTTTTTTTATTCTATGGTGTCTTCAACACTTATGTATGCTTCCGGAATATGGAGCTTAAGATATCTTGAAGCAATTGAAGTGGTGCAGCTAAGATTTCTGAAACAGCTTTTAGGATGACCGAGGAGCACTGCTAACTACATAGTACGTCTCGAAACTGGACGAAACACCTTGAGCATCAAAGTTATGAAGAAGGTCATAAACTACTGGTACAAATCGTCACTTATGCCTGAAGAGAGGTTGCCACGACTTCGCTTTAATAGACTAATCTCAATAGATACAAAGAATCCTGATATAAACTTTAAATGGGTCACACAAGTGAGAGAAGTGGCTGCTCGATATGGTTGTAGGGAGGAATTTGACTATATAAACGCAGTACAATTTACATCTTTTTAGTGTCAGTGTGCAGAACTCTATACCCCTTAAATAGTGAGGATCCACACACCAATTAAGTGATTTAATATAATTTCGCTTATTATCTTTGTTCATGATGATTATCTTTATTGTTTTTTTTAATTAAAAAAAAAATTTGGCTATTGTTTTTGTATATTATTTATCTTTGAATAACTAGTAAGATGAGAAATTCAATATTAATGTGTATTTGGTAAAGTTGGAATTCTATAACCATATTTGTACAAGATGTATATCTTAAACAAATAAAATATATACATTTGTTTTAATAAATAAATAATCTTGTACTTTTGTCAAGTAGCCTGGATAATTGTCCAAACCGTCTGTTCAGCTGTTTTCACTCGTCTAATGTAGGTCCTTAACGTCAGTGTTTTGTCTAAGTAGAGTCCCAATGAAAGTACTTTTTCTGAAGTTAAAATAGATATAACCTCAAAATACAATACAAATATTCGAAAAATTTTAATTTTCAAAAAATGACTGATTCCTGATTATTCCACCTATAATATTATAAATCTGATCTAAAATACGCTGTCCAATTTTTTTTTTAAATATATTTACCTCGCGCATCCAGTCCTTACAGTCCAAAATCCTGAATGCTCCTTATTTGGTCACAAATCAACTCCTCCATAATGACCTAAACATCCTATTTGTTGCAGACATAGCCCGTGATAGATACTCCTCTTTCCATTCTGAACTCCCTGAACACAAACCCACTTGTCCGTAATTTACCTTCCTCAGATATCCCTGATAACTCTCCAAGGCGACTGAAAAGAAAGTGGCCTCGGGACCTACTGTCTTAAACTACCACTGGGTAGTTCTTTCTCTAGATATTTTCATGACTTTTTATTTTCATTCTACATATTTACATATTGTATTCTTTAGTACAAATTTGTAAATTACTATAAATAAAAAAAAATATATATTTATTGGTTTTAAGGGATTTCTTCCCAAGAAGAAAGTTACTTTCATTAATATTATCATTATTTATTCGTTACCATATTTTCAAAACCTTTCCTTTGTACTTATACAGTTCATTCAAGAAATCGTATGTTAATGAATGGGAGAGAGAACGGGTAAGACGGGCGAAGGGTGGGGATCGGGCAGCGGTAAGTTCCCAAAAGCTGTTTCAATTTGTTGCTCGGGATTAGCCGGGCGACACCGCCTAATACCGGGTATACAACTTCTAAACAAACTGGCTAAAAGTTGGCAAACCAACCGGTTAATGGAAAAAGGTTGTCCGTGCTACCGGTTCACACCCTTCTCAACAACTGCCTCGCCGCTAGCAATTTTATTCCATTCTAATCCCTAACTATTTAAAGTTTTCAAAGTCGACTACATATTTAATATATTATTTTTTTAATTTTTACTAATAACAAATGTTTTCGTTTATGAAATATATAGTAAGAGAAAGAAAGTATAGTAAGAACGAAAATACACGTTTTAGAGTCGCCCGAGTCCAAAAAAACCAAGTCCTACAAACAGAATGTGTGTGTGTGGTAAGTCTAGCACGAAAAATTAAAATGTTATTTTTAACACAAACATAAAAGCGAGATTTCGCATCGGCTTATTCTTCGAAATCGGGTGACCGAAAGTTATACTTTATACTATGCTTTTGCACCTTTTTACGATTTACTCTAAAAAGTTATACCTCTATATAATAAGTACTGGATGATAAAATTTAGTAGTTGAGAATCATTTTTTTTCGGAATTGAATAGATTAAACATTACTGCCTTGCAAGACTTTAAAGCCAAACAAAATAAAATTTGAGAATCAGACAATGAATTTTATACAAAAATAAAAAGCACCTAATTATTACGTTGTTAGTTTTTGTTTTGATTTTATATCCACAAAATTGTCCGCTGACATCCCACAAGGCAGTATTCTCGGACCCATTCTCTTCACAGTCTATACAGCTGACATCCCAACCGATCCTAACACTTTCCTTTGTACGTATGCTGATGATACTTGTGTGTTATCAGTCAATAATAATCCTACTACTGCCTCTCAAACCCTACAATCCCACATCAGAGACCTTCAGCTATGGTGTCGGAATTGGAGAATTAAAATAAATTCAGAAAAATCCCACCAAATAACCTTTACCCTCCGTCGTAAACCAATGACCTGTCCTACAGTATCCTTTAATAATATTCCGCTTGTCCCGGTCGAACAGATCCGCTATCTAGGTCTCCTGCTTGACAAACGTCACACATGGAATCCGCACACAAGACTGAAACGACAAGAAACTGCTCGCCGCTTTCGATTACTTCTACATTACTTGACAAACGCTCTAAACTTCCACTTAACAACAAAAGACTCCTCTATATGACTATCATTAGACCTATATGGACTTACGGAGTTGAGGGGCTCTACTAAACCTTCAAATTCTTCCCGGATCTAATCCATACAATCCATAATCCTCAACGCTCCTTACTTTGTCACAAATAAACTCATCCATAAAGACCTAAATATTCCATTTGTTGCTGATCTAGCCCGAACTAGATATCACTCCTTCCATAAAAAACTTCTCTCCTACTCTAACCCACTAGTTTCAATCCTTGCTGCCTCTTCCATTCCTGACAATCCTCCGTGGCGTCTGTAAAGATGGCCTCGAGACCTTCTAGTTTAGAATAGTTACATGAAAAAAAAAATATATCTACAAAATTACAAGAGTTAAAGAGATTTTCCTAACAAATCTTTTCAGCTGTGATATTGACTTAAAACGGCTGCATCACTAGACGGATTTGCCAGAAAAAAAATTTTATAGACGTATTTTGATATTTTTTCATTCATAAAAAGATACAGAATAACTGGAAAAAATTATGAAACTAAAAAAAAATGTTGAATGGCAAGATCAGTACGTTCAAATGGATCGACCCATATAGAATTATTTTAGGAATATCTGTAAAGAAAAGAATCATTTTATTAAACTAAGTTTAATGACACGATTGCAAGGAGGCTCACTCAAAGGACTTTGTTTCTAAGAGCTTAGAAATGTCCTTGCCCTGAGTAATATATTCTAGTGAACTACTCACTCCAACGGACTTGACCCATTTCCTTGTAAATTGTCTCATTTCTACCGTTGGCTATTAAGGCTCTATTTGTTCAAGAGATTTATTTATCGTAAAAAAATAAAAATATTTTCTTTTATTATTGTGTTAAACATTACATCCATTAAAGAATCATAATAAGCTTACTCTCGCTCCTTACAATTATATTAAAAAGAATCACTAGGATGGTTATAACTCCCGTTTACATGATTAAATTCATATAATTTTTACATAAGATAATATGTTTTGAATTATTGAAACAAAATCTTTATTATCCACACCTTATCTCTCCGCATGCTTCTAAAAAAAATCTGGTGAGCAAAAGACACGACTTTCACTTACCTCCGTTGTTAAAATCAATTTTTAGAACTATGCATAGCGGTCATCTTTCAAATCGGCTCTTGGATTTCTTGCTTTTTCAGTTGGATATCATTTCAGAAAAGTCTTGAAAACATCACCAGGCTTCAGGATAACAACAATAGTAAATATTGGAGCAAACAACGGTAAGTTGGGTTACAATTTACACTGTAAAGTGAATGCTGAGTCACCTCTTCATATCAGCTGATTGCCAATAGCTAGGCAAGGCTGGTCTTGCTTAACTTTTCTTAAGTTATTTTTTTTTCCCCACATCTGGTTATTATTTAATTATTTTCCTTACATGAAATGCGATATTATCATCAAGTAATGTCCTCCAAAGCTTCAACTAAAAGATCTAGATCTAGTGGTTCAATCCCGTCTCCTACGAAACAAAGACCTCGCCGTGATACTAATAAAAGATTACAAGCAACCCCTTCAGGTACTAATTCAGAATCTGAACCACAACCTGGCACATCGTCACAAGGGATGACTGACGAATCGCCGTTTTTCACCCCAAATCCTTTTCAGATTTTACATAATGAAAAAGAAAACATGGAATCTACTCCTATACCCAGTGAACCACGGCCTCCTCCAATATTTGTCAAAAATATTAGAAATTTCCAGTTGTTGTGTGCGCAATTGAACAAAATTACCGAATCTACCAGCTACTACTGTATGAGTAGAACCAATGATACCAAAATATCTCCTACTACTGCCGAGACATATAGAAAAATAGTGAAATACCTAAGTGAAACCAAAGCAGATTTCCATACCTACCAGCTACGCCAAGAGAGAGCTTTAAGGGTTGTAATCAGAAACTTACACCCCTCGACACCAGTTGAAGCTATTAAAGAAGAACTAACGGAGATGGGCTATAAAGTGCGGCAAGTCACTAACGTCCAAAAGGATAAAAATTCTCTACCTCTCTTTTTTGTGGATTTGGAACCAGCTGAAGGAGTTGAAAAAATCTATGACCTCAATAGATTGTACTATTCCAGTGTAAGAGTTGAAAAACCTTACACAAAGAGAGAGATAATTCAGTGCCATAATTGTCAAGCATATGGTCATACTAAAACTTATTGTCATCACATACCACGCTGCGTGAAATGCGGTGAACAGCACAGGTCTGTGGAATGTACGAAACCAAAATCAACACCCGCTGTATGTGCTCACTGCCTCAAGGACCACCCGGCTAACTATAAAGGATGCCAAATCTATAAGGAACTCAGGACCAGGTTTCAAAAACCTCAAGTACTGGATGAAACAACAAGACATGCAAGCACCAGAAGAGAACCCTCTAAACTTATTGATGCCAATGTATCATTTGCCCACCTACTTGGAGGTGGGAATCAAAGTACCGAAGCCGTGGCCCTGCCGGAACTAATAAATATACCTCAATCCATTCCACATATACCTCTTTCTCAAAATGTAACCAATCCTAAGAATCCTAATCCACCACAAATCTCTCATATTCCTCCTCCTTCAAACGCCACAGACCTTACCAGTTTGATGACGTCCTTTATCTCCGAAATGAAATCCCTTGTTATGCCTCTAATATCACTCCTTACGAACCTTGTATCAAATCTCATTCCTGCCTTACAAAAACCATAAATGACCTCACCTAATTCCTTATCCATTCTCCTTTGGAACGCAAATGGTGTTAGAACTCACACTGACGAACTTACAGCCGTACTGCAAGACAAAAACGTTGATGTTGCACTCATTACTGAAACTAGACTAACCACTAAACAGTACTTCAAAATACCAGAATACATAACATACCGGACAGACCATCCAGACGGCAAAGCCCATGCCGGTACTGCTGTCATTGTCCGCCGATCCGTCACCCATCACTTACACCCACTTCCCGCCCACGATTACCTACAAGCAACTTCCATTGTAATCAAAACCTTTTCCTTTCCGCTTATCATCGCATCAGCATACTGCCCTCCTAAACATCCTATTTCCTCTGCCCAATTTGGATCCTTCCTCAACTCCTTGGGAAATCACTTCATTTTGGGTGCCGACTTAAACGCTAAGAATCAACAGTGGGGTTCTAGAACCACCAATTCTCGTGGACGGACGTTGCAGTCTGCACTCAACTCCCGACGCTTTCATCTCCTACCTCCCGATTCTCCTACCTACTGGCCGACAGATCCTAACCGTAATCCTGACATCCTCGACTTCTTCATCCACTGCGGATTAGGCTCCCTGAACTATTCCGTAACTCGCCTTGATGAACTATCCTCTGATCATAGTCCATTAATCCTAAATGTATCCATAACTCCTATTCCTAAACCTTTCCCACCGTCATTCATTAGAGGCCCTGTCAACTGGAACCTCTTCCGCGAAATCCTTACCAATGATATTGACCTCAGAGTACCTCTCAAAACCCAAACTGACCTTGATGATGCCGTATATTCCTTTACAACCACAATTCAACAAGCTGCCTGGACTGCCTCCTCTCCCAAACAATCCCAAATAATTCCTAACAAAAGCCATTTACCACAACACCTGAAGGACCTCATCAACACCAAACGCCGAGCCAGATCATTATGGCAACGCACCCGCCACCCAGAAGATCGCCGCTCTTACAACTTTCTTTGCAGAAAATTAAAGCGGGAGTTGGCGATATTCCGATCCCAATCCTACAATTCCTACCTCTCCTCTCTCTCGACTCGTGACAATTCCCTATGGAATGTCACGAAGATAATTCTAAAATCCCACACCATTTCCCACCCTCTCCGGCGCTGTGATAGTTCCTGGGCTGCTTCCGACAAGGATAAAGCCGAGGAATTCGCACAGCACCTTTCCAAAGTTTTCACTCCTCATCCTGAGCTCAATCCAACCCATACTGCAACAGTTGAAGAGTTCCTTATGTCACCAATACCACTATCCTTACCACCTAAAGCAGTTAATCCATCTGAGGTTAAATATCTTCTTAAAAAGCTTCCTCTCCGTAAATCCCCAGGATACGACCTCCTTACTCCTCAGATCTTAAGACAACTTCCTCCCAAAGCCATCACATTTCTTGCATATCTCTATAACTGTATCCTACGCACTACCTATTTCCCTCTCATATGGAAACATTCAACTATCATCCTTTTCCTAAAACCAGGCAAACCTTCCCACAGCACTTCATCTTACAGACCTATTAGCCTGCTCCCGTTCCTCTCCAAAATCTTCGAAAAACTCCTATTAAAACGAATCCTAGCCAAATTTCACAATTTTCCTTCACATCAGTTTGGATTTCGTCCTCAACATTCCACGGTTCAGCAAGGACTCCGAGTTGTAGACCACATTTCCTCCGCCCTTGAGTGCAAGGAGTATTGTTCGGGTGCCTTTCTGGACATAGCTCAAGCATTTGACCGGGTGTGGCACCCGGGACTGCTCTTTAAGCTCAAAACCCATTTACCTCAATCCTTATACCTAATCCTCCGATCCTATTTATCAAACCGCTCCTTCCGAGTTCGCATTGGTTTCGAATTTTCCAAACATTATACTGTTGAGGCCGGTGTTCCTCAAGGCAGCGTCTTAGGACCCGTCCTCTACATCCTCTACACCGCCGATATCCCTACCGATCCCGATACCTTTCTGGCAACATTTGCTGATGATACCGCCATTTTGTCATCCAATTCCGATCTTGAAGCAGCATCGCTAAATCTCCAAAAGCACCTTTCCCTTGTCGAAGACTGGTGCAATGCTTGGCGCATTAAGGTGAACGAAAGCAAATGCACTCACGTCACATTCACCCTTCGACGCAAATCCTGTCCAACGGTTAATTTCAATTCCATACCGCTTCCTTCCTCAGACACAGTCCGGTATCTCGGCTTTTTACTAGACAAAAGACTGACGTGGAACCCACATACAAGACTCAAAAGAAAAGAACTCAACCGCAGATTCGGCCAGTTATACAGACTACTAAACAGAAAATCTCATCTTACAGTTGACAACAAATTACTGATATACAAGACAGTACTGAAACCTATATGGACCTACGGACTTGAACTGTGGGGGACAGCTAAACTTTCTAACATCAAACGCATCCAATCCTTCCAATCCAAAGTCCTCCGAACAATAGTTAATGCTCCTTATTACGTTACCAACTGTACCCTACACCATGACCTTAATATTCCGTTTGTTTTAGACCTGGTACCATCCAAATTTTCCAAATTTCATCAGAACCTTAGTCATCATCCTAACCCTCTAGCGCAATCCCTATCCAGCACCACCCATCCCTACAATCCTCCTCGAAGATTGAAACGGCAGTGGCCACGAGACCTATTGTAAACATTTAAACTGGAGTTCTGACAATGGTCAGATCCTCCACTCATGTACGGTATGTTTGTGGCTACAGCGCCCTAACTCAGCCTCCACTGGCTCAGACCAGTGATGCGGCTGAGATAGAGGCGCTGGGATCTCTTGGATTCCGCTTTTTCCTCCACAAGTGGAGGGAAAAGCGCTTGCTGGGGTCCCTTAGCAATTGTATATATTGTATATAGTTATGATTGTGTGTAAGATGTTTATTTATTTGCCAACTTTTATTTATCTCAGTAATAGGTTTTTGTTTCGATTTGTTTTGTTTTTTACTTATTATTATTATTTTATTGTATATATATATATGAATTTATTTATGTTCTATTTTATGTAATTTGACCATTATTATTTTTTCTGTATATATAGTATGAATGTGGTCTCTTATCAATATTATTATTGTTCATTTTGTAACAAATTGTAATATATCTCAATAAAAAAAAAAAAAAAAAAAAAAAAAAAAAAAAAAAAAAAAGAACTATGAAATAAGTTTCGAGATGAAGAAAATGTAAAAAAAAGGAATTGAGTTTCGATAGAAACCTGTGTTTCAATTCATAATCTATTAAGTTATTATATAGAACAATCGATTTGGTCTATTCGCTTTTCATCACTTTTTTCTGCGTTGTGTAAAAGATAATATCTTATGTAAAATCTTTAGCTCTCTAATGGTACATTATTCGCCAATAAGACTGTTCTTATTCTAAAAAAAAAAAAAAAATAATAATAAAAAAACAAAAGAAATTATTTTTGCTCTTTTCTTCTAAGTTGTATAAAAAATTACTTATTTATTATTACTCTTTTTACATCAATGCTAACAAAATGATACGGGCAATTGATCTGTAGGTAACAAAATTAAACCCACTTTAGAAGTAGGAAATTTGAAAAATAAGCATTTAAACCCTATCAATTTTATTTTTTTAAAACCTTTTTTCAATTATTATGAAACCTACATGATGTCAAATTTCATAGATATTTTCATTTTACATAGATATTCTTCTTCAAGTGGCGCGATAGACCGTGTAAAAACTCTGGGGCCTCGTGGTGCAAGTCTCCTGGGAGATCAACACTCACGTTTCTCGATGCATTTTGTAGGGTAGGGTTATCACTCCCTACGCCTACTTTTGTAAGTGGCCACCATTAGGCGGACGGGTCTCAGATACCCGGGGGAGAGGCTTTGAGTGAATCCCCATTTAATTACATCTTTATAAAAGCCCCGCCTGGACGGGAGGTTAATTAAAATCGTTAAGACTCGTTAAAAAAAAAAAAAAGTTGTAGAATGGTGCAAAATTGCATAGTGGCATTTCTCGTTCACCTATTTGATGAAACATTTGTAACATTTGGGTCGTATAGTTGTCTTAAATATGAAATTTTAGTCATGTACGAATTTTCAGTGTGACAGATTTGCCTCAAACCCAAAGACCTCTTTGGGGGACTTGGTCATTTGGTGCTGAGGACCTAAAATATGTATTTTCTCTGACAACTGGAATTCGATAATTTGCAGAATCGTAATACTTTTCTGTACTATATATTTAAAATATTCATATATATGTAAGTAAAAGGAAAAACTTTCAATTTTTTTCATAAAAAGACGTTTAGGGCATTAGACTAATCTGCTAGGCTAGTTTCCATTAAAACAAAACAAAAAAAACTTTACATACCTACTTTTGTAAAGTTTTATGCTCAATAAGATCCTCAAAGCCATTGTACCGCAGATTACAAGTACACTTTAGCACACTCATAAATGACGTATGCATAACATGCTAAGTAGTGACTGCTGCTGAAGAGGAGATATATGAGAGATCTCTTCCTCTTACAATTAATTGTAATATCTTGTCGGGAGGAGGTGCCGGTGTTAATAACTCTCTCTTTATCTCTTCCATTTCTATATCATCCTATACATTTAATTTTGATTCAATATTTTGCTCGTGTTAATATATTGTATTTTAAAATATTAAAAATATTTTATTTTTTGCCTTATAGATTAAAAATTTTGATAATTATAAACAGTGTCTTAAAATAATATTATAATGTTTATTCTATGATAGGTTATAATTTTTATATTTTATTTGAATCAAAATTATACGTCATACGTTTTATCAATACTTGTAAGATAATAGTAATATTTTTTTGAGTTGAACTCCTGTCTACCTCCTTTAGGAGAGGATTATTTTTATATATGATTAAGCTATTAAGCTACAATACTATTATTTAATAGTATGTATACAGTTTAAAATTTTACAAAATCATAAGTAAATACTGCACATTCTCTCAGATGAGACTTGAGGCAATAATGAGTGATTATTATGTATCTTATTTGAACAAGCTAGAAGTAAAAAAATTACATTTATAAAATATCTGTTAAACTGGTTCAAACATCGCCATGAGAGAGGTCAAATAGGCTTGATAATCGTTTTGGGTCTAAGTTGATCGAAAATATAAGTTATCTTTTTCAAACTGTACGTGTAATAATTAATAAATTGTGTATGTGCTTAAAAGTAAAAAGCAATACATAACTACAGTTTTATCAATTTTATTTATTTTTTTTAATTGTTTCGCCAATATTCAAGGGAATGCGTGACTTTTTTGCTCATGACCCTTTCTGAGTAAAATGATTTCACAACTAAAAATTATTATCCATAGTAGATTCATATATAATTTTTTTTCACTTAATTTATTTATTCGCATCTGTCAGCAATATTGTGACAACCAGCAAATGGGATAACAAAAATCAACGAAATCATAACATGTCAGACGTGAGGAAGGACAGTACCCAGCAGCACGTCTTCTCGTCAGCTTTTTTTAATGTTTGTTGTCTAGCATTTTTTACTTAATTGGAGATTACTTAATTACTTTTATGTGGTGTTTATCAGTCTAACATTATTTGATCAGGGGCCATTTGAAGGGTTCACGGCTTTGGTTAGCTGAGCGAGGTCTTGGAGAAGGCTCAAAAGGGGCTGTATAAGATTATTCAACCCACTTATTATTTGTAATATTTTGAATGAATTTTCTCCTGAAGACGGCTGCAGAGGTATTCCCCTCCTCACACCGGAACCTGATGGTTCGTTGTGGGGAGACGATGGCTGGAGTGGTGGTCCCGGTTGTCGAGTCAGAGCTCTCAGCTTTTGAGCTTTCAACTCTATATGTGTATCATTATTCTGAGCTGTTGGGTGGATTGGTGTATTTTGAGGAAGATCTGGAAATTCCTGCAAATTTGGTAGTGGAGGATGAGGTCGTTCAGAGCGGTATATTCTTGAAGTTCTTTGAATCCTCAAGCTCTTCAGAACTTGGCACCCACGATAGTTGGCTGGATGTCCTCCTTGGCTGTTGGCGCATGTCGCTAGTGTTCCTCTTGCCTTCGTACAATTAACATAATACAAAGAGCCTGTCGGGAAGATTGATATATGAAAATTAAATTAAAAACGTTAATATTAATTGTTTTCTACATTGCATCATCCATCACCTTTAACAATTTTAAGAATGACAAGTTTCTCGATGAACACTATAAACGTTCTTTATAGTTTTAGAGTTAAATTAATCAGATAAGCACAATATTTACGGTCATAATGATTGAAGGTTCATTTATTTAAATAACTTCATTCCTCTCTGCAATATCTTATAAAAAATCGCTATGCCCAATACTCTGTTAAAACAATTAGAAGATCTTTTAATCTCAATTATAAACAAGCGGTTTTTTAGATGGGATAAGAGTATAAAGTTACTATAGCAGTGCCAAGACCAAAACATAGCTGGCCGACACACTAGACTTGTCATCCCATAGTTTAAAATAATATTCCTTCAAATTTTCAATATTCTCACACTAATCCTCCAAAGTTTTCAAAATATTACTGCAATGTTAAAATGTGGGCAAAATCCCCCAGTGAGGAAAAAAATGGTGAATTATTGAGTTCAAATATCTTATCGCGATAGACATGTCCTCAATGCCAGCCTACCTCACTCATTCTGATGATCTTAAATGGTGTGTTGTTTTCTATATTTTTAAAAATATTATTTAAGGATTATATAATTTAATTTTGTATTTACGTGCCTTTATTTTATATCCTATATATACGTATTCCTTATTGCTTTTTGGTTTAGCAAATTAGTCTTCTATTGAATTATTGCAGGTGAAATCCTTTCTCACACACGAGCTTTCCTTAGTGGGATAGTGGCCTCTAATTAAACTGAAAAATGTCTGTAATTTGAGTTAAATAAAGAATTTATTAAAAAAAAATAAAATAAAAAGAAGAAAAGTTTTTAGTGTTTAAAGTTAGTAGTTCTGTTGTGAAAATAAAACTCTCCGATAACACTGAGACGACCCCTTAACATCCCTCATGGCTGCAGACTCGAACGAATTGCAATGCTATATTATTGGCATTGCCGTTTCGGTGACAGCGACCATCAGAAAAATAATTCCATCTCGGAAGATAATTTTTAATGGTACATCCAGCTTAGTGGCTCATATAGCAGTTTAGTAGGGGCCGAGAGCAATCAAGCGAGTTTGGGCGCCATAAAGTACCCCCTAAGTGCCGACAACTATTCCTGCGCTGGGTACCCCATCCTTCCTTCTCTCCGGTCGTTAACTATCTCCATAGTGCTACATAAAGCTCCCGCCAACTTACTAGCGCTATCTCATCCATGATAGTAACAATAAATTTCGTCCAGCTTCGTCCTTTATATCCTTCATGACAGTGAGCTCCTATACAAAATAGAATCAAAACAATCCTGTGAATTCCCATATTTTTTAAATGAGAATGGCTGTAAAATATGAGTATCCAGCAGTTTTATTGAGAAATATTACAATTTGTTACATAATGAACAATAGTAATAGTGATGTAGTAAACATTCATACAATATGTACAGAAAATAATGATAAAGTGAAATTACATAAAATCGGAAATAAATAAATTCAAATATATACAAGAAAATAACAATTAATAAAACCAACAACAAACAAATGAAAACAACAACTGTAGAAGAGATAAATACAAGTTGGGAAATAAATAAAAATCATACAAGCAAACTTAACTATATACGACATATACAATCTGCCAAAGGGACCCTAGACTCGGCTGCTCCCTATACAAGTGGGAGGGGAAGCCGAATCCAAGAGATCCCAGCGCCTCTCACTCAGCGCTTCACTGGTGTAAGCCAGTGGAGGCCGAGCTAGGGCGGAATAGAATATGGGTGTAAGTATGAGTAAGTTGATAATATAGCGTTTATTATTATTTTCAATTTGAGACAAACATCTGATATTCTTTTATATTTCAAATTCATGTTAAGGTTGCAATATTAGTAATTTAAATAGGAAGTAATTCTGACCATACCTAGTATACATAGGTGAATAGTAGTGGGGATCCGCAGAAGTTGCATGCGTATGTTGCATGCGATAAGAGAGAGAGAGGCATCTCACATGCGATAAGAAAGGCAGCGGCATTGGATTTTTTTTTCCTCAACTCCTCGTCTCGTGTACTTCGTGAGGAAGCCAGGAGATTTGTCCGAAAGGAGATAATCTGAAGGGGAAGCGTCACTCGAGGACTCAGGGTAACTGGGAGAGTACCAATAACCCTTCTCTCTGTGTTGTGTTTTGTTAGTAACCATATTTTTCAGGGAAATAAGGGATAGTAATGAAATAATTTATATAGATTTAGAGGATAGACTATGTTTGTTTTTTTTTTTTTTTTTTTTTTTTTTTTTCAACAACAATTTTTATTCAGTAAAATTACAATCTGTCCCAATTTGGACATTAATAGTAGTGCTGAAAGATATCATACATACTACATTCATACAATATTTACACGGAATAAAATTACAATAAAATATATACACAATAATGAATCAATACAATAGTCAAGAATTCACTTATACCTATATACACATACACACACTCATACGTACATCACATTGAGTGGAGAATCTAGCCAGTGCTAGAACTCCAATGTATTTACAACAGGTCGCGGGGCCACTGCCGTTTCAACCTTCTAGGTGGGTTGTATGGATGAGTGGAGCTGGATAGGGATTGAGCTAGAGGATTAGGATGATGAAATAGGTTCTGGTGGAATTTGGAAAATTTGGATGGAATTAGGTCTGAAATAAATGGAACATTAAGGTCGTGGTGCAAGGTATAGTTGGAGACATAATAAGGAGCATTTACTATTGTACGGAGGACTTTGGATTGAAAGGATTGAATGCGTTTGATGTTAGTACGTTTAGCTGTCCCCCACAGTTCAAGTCCGTAGGTCCAAATGGGCTTCAGTATTGTCTTGTAGATTAATAATTTGTTGTCAGCTGTAAGTTCAGATTTTCTGTTGAGTAGTCGGTATAACTGTCCGAATCGTCGGTTGAGTTCTTGTCTTTTAAGTCTTGTATGTGGGTTCCAAGTCAATCTTTTGTCTAATAGTAAGCCAAGATACCGGACTGTATCTGAAGGAGGAATTGGAATGGAATTGAAGTAAACTGGCGGACAGGAGTTTCGTCGAAGAGTGAAGGTTACGTGTTTGCATTTGGCTTCGTTCACCTTAATGCGCCAAGCATTACACCAGTCTTCGATAAGAGAAAGGTGTCTTTGCAGGTTTAAGGATGCTGTTTCAGGATTGGAACTGGATGATAGGATGGCGGTGTCGTCTGCAAAAGTTGCCAGAAAGGTATCAGGATGTGTAGGAATATCAGCAGTGTAAAGGATGTAGAGGACGGGTCCCAAGACGCTGCCTTGAGGAACACCGGCCTCAACGGGATAAAGGTTAGAAAATTCTACACCACAGCGAACGCGGAAGGAACGGTTTGAGAGATAGGATCGGAGAATGAGGTATAGAGACTGGGGTAAATGGGTTTTCAGCTTGAAGAGTAATCCAGTGTGCCATACCCGGTCAAAAGCTTGCGCAATGTCCAGAAACGCACCAGAACAATACTCTTTGCATTCAAGAGATGAGGAAATATGGTCTACAACTCGGAGCCCCTGTTGAACTGTGGAATGCTGAGGACGGAATCCAAACTGATGGGAAGGAAGATTTTGAGATTCTAATATGGGTAGGATACGTTTAAGAAGAAGCCTTTCGAAGATTTTTGAGAGGATGGGGAGTAGACTAATAGGCCTGTAGGATGAAGTGTTGTTGGAAGGTTTGCCTGGTTTTAGAAAAAGAATGATAGTGGAATGTTTCCATAACAGAGGAAAATAGGTGGTGCGTAGGATGCAGTTGTAAATATAAGTAAGGAATATAACAGCTTTCTGCGGAAGTTGTCGGAGGATCTGGGGAGTAAGGAGATCGTGTCCAGGAGATTTACGGAGGGTCAGTTTTTGGAGAAGATATTTGACCTCAGAGGGATTAATAGCTTTAGGAGGTAGGGAAAGTGGAATTGGTGACATAAGAAAGTCTTGCACTGTTGCGGTGTGATTGGCGTGGGATTCTGGGTGAGGAGTGAAAACTTTGGAGAGGTGTGTGGCGAATTCCTCGGCTTTATCTTCATCAGACGCAGCCCAGGAGTCATCACAACGTCGGAGAGGATGGGAAACTTGATGGTATTTTAGGATCTTTTTCGTGATATTCCACAGGGAATTATCACGAGCTGATAGAGAGGAGAGGTAGGAATTAAAGGACTGGGAACGGAAGGTCGCCAACTCCCTCTTCAATTGTCTACAATAGAAGTTATAGGAGCGGCGATCTATTGGGTGTCGGGTGCGCTGCCATAATGATCTTGCTCGGCGTTTGGTATGGATGAGGTCTATAATATGTTGTGGAAAATGATTTTGGTGAGGATTTATATTGGAGTGTTTAGGAGAGGAGGCAGTCCAGACAGCTTGTTGGATGGCGGTGGTAAAGGAATAGACGGAATTATCTAGGTCATCTGGGGTTTTGAGGGTTACTCTGAGGTCAATATTATCGGTTAGGATTTGGCGGAAAAGGTTCCAGTTGACAGGGCCTCGGATGAATGATGGTGGAATGGGTTTTGGAATTGGAGTGAGAGATACTTTTAGGATCAGTGGACTATGGTCTGAGGATAGTTCATCAAGGCGAGTTACAGACAAGTTGAGGGAGCCTAATCCGCTGTGGATAAAGAAGTCGAGGATGTCAGGATTGCGGTTAGGATCGGTTGGCCAGTAGGTAGGGGAGTCAGGAGGCAGGATATTAAAATTTCGGGAGTTGAGTGCAGACAGCAAATTTCGTCCCCGAGAATTCGTGGTTCTGGAACCCCACTGCTGATGCTTGGCGTTTAAGTCTGCACCCAGAATGAAGCAATTTCCTAAGGAATCCAGGATGGATACAAATTCGGAATTGGAAATGGAATGTTTAGGAGGGCAATATGCAGATGTGAGGGTTACCGGAAAGGAAAAAGTCTTGATTACTATTGCTGTGGCTTGTAGGAAATCATAGGTGGGAAGTGGGAGTAAATGATGAGAGAGGGATTGGTGGACAATGATAGCAGAACCGGCATGGGCTTTGCCGTCTGGGTGGTCAGTACGGTATGTCATATACTGCGGTATTTTGAAGTACTGTTTAGTGGTTAGTCTTGTTTCAGTTATAAGTGCAACATCGATTGTTTTGTCTTGCAACAACGCTGTCAGTTCGTCAGTATGATTTCTAACACCATTCGCATTCCAAAGGAGAATGGATAAGGAGTTAGGTGAATTCATTTAAGGATTTTTCAAGGCAGGGATTAAATTTGATACTAGATTTGTAAGGAGTGATATAAGCGGCATAACAAGAGATTTCATTTCGGAGATGAACGATGTCATTAGACTGGTAAGATCTGTGACGTTTGATGGTGAAGGGATATGAGGAATTTGATGTTGAGGAGTTTTTTGAAGATTAGGTAAACTTTGAGAAGTAGATTGTTGTACAATAGATTGAGATTGTTGAGGAAAACGTTGTTCCGGCAGTGCCTCGACTTCATGATTCTGGTTTCCACCTCCAAGCAAGTGGGCAAATGACACGTTAGAATTTACAAGTTTAGATGGTTCTCTTCTGCTTCTGGTTGGTGCAGCTGTTTCATTCGTATCCTGAGGTTTTTGGTATCTGGTTCGGAGTTTCTTGTAGATTTCACATCCCTTGTAGTTAGCCGGGTGGTCCTTGAGGCACAGAGCACATACAGCGGGTGTAGATCTTGATCTTGTACATTCTTCTGTTTTATGCTGTTCACCGCATTTCACACAGCGTGGTATGTGATGGCAATAACTTCTGGTATGACCATATGCCTGACAGTTATGGCACTGAACAATGTCTTTCTTTGTGTAAGGTTTTTCAACCTTTACACGGGTATAGTAGAGTCTACTGAGGTCATAGATATTTTCGACTCCTGCTGATGGTTCCAAGTCCACGAAGAATAGAGGTAGTGGACTTTTATCTTTTAGAACGTTGGTGACTTGCCTCACTTGGAATCCTAGTTCTGTCAGTTCTTCTTTGATAGCTTCAACGGGTGTTGAGGAATGTAGGTTTCTGATTACGACCCTTAATGCTCTCTCCTGGCGCAGCTGATAAGTATGAAAGTCAGCTTTGGTCTCAGTCAGATATTTCACAATCTTTCTGTAGGTTTCAGCAGTAGTCGGAGATATTTTAGTATCATTGGTTCTACTTATACAATAATAACTATTAGGATCAGTTACTTTGTTTAAATGCGCACACATAAGTTTAAAATTTTTAATATTCTTAACAAATATTGGTGGAGGTAGTGGTTCCCTGGGTATAGGAGAAGATTCCATGGTTTCTTTTTCATTTTGGAGGATTTGAAATGGATTCGGTGTAAAAAACGGGGATTCATCAGTTATTCCTTGTGATGATGTGCTGGGCTGTGGTTCAGATCCTAATGAGGTAGCTGACGTGTTCGCTGGTGGAATCATTTTTTTATTTTGTTCACGGCGGGGTCTCTGTTTTGTGGGAGACGAGTTTGAACCTGCAGATCTAGATCTTTTACTTGCAGACTTTGAGGACATGACTTGATGAAAATATCTCATTGATCAAGAAAATAATAATAATAATAAATAAATAATGAGATAAGAATTAAAGATAAAAGAAAGATAAGTAAAAGAAAAGCAAGCCCGAGCTTGCCGAGCTAGCGGCAATCAGCTGATCAGTGACCCTCCTTTCACTTTTTCGTGATTGTACAAAGTAAATTATAACTTTGCTTACCGAAATGTCTCTAATATTCACTGCCGTAGTATTCCTGAGGTCTAGTGATGTTCTCCAGACCGAATTCAAGCGAATTCCTACTGAAAAAAGCAAAAATCTGAGAGACGATGTAACATATGACTCTGTTTTTTTTAATTTATCTATTTTGTAAATATATTTTGTGTGTTTGAAATTGATTTTTATTTGTTTTTCTCCTTTAAATATAAATGGTTTTATTTCGCCAATGTTTCATTAATTTTTTTTATAACTTACAAGGGCTAATTTTATATAAGTCTAATGGTTTCGTTATTTAAAAAAAAAAAAAAATAAATAAATAAAGAAAAAAATAAAGTGGCGCCCATTATAATAAAAAGATAATAATGGGTCACTACATATTTTTGCCAGATTTGTGGCCGTTTTGTTTGGGATATAGTCTAAAATATAGGGTTCGCACAGTATTTGAGACTACCGAAAAATTGTATATATCCCCTAGTAATGTAGTCAGTATTTATGCTTCAGTTTTTTGTAGTGCCGTATTCCATACAATACGTCTCAGTACGCTTTTCTGAACCAGTTGCAGCCTCTTCGCCAACATGGGTGGGCCATGCAGCAATGCTGGCCTGATCACACTTTTATAGATCTTTAATTTGAGGTGGAGTGACAGGTTTGGAAATTTCGAAACGTTTTTCAGTCAGTATGTCTTGGCCCCCACTATCTATAATTTTTTTATTGCAATGGCGGGCTAGTGTCAAGTGTGCAAGTCGATTGTGATACCGAGGTGTAATATACTAGTCGCTGGTTGCTCTGAAAGGAAAAAAAAATAAACTCCGTCTTTTTGGAATCGACCGTAATATTTAGTCCGTCCTCGTGATTTAAATATAGGCCGCCTTTGCCTGCCGTAGAGCGTCTGTCTCTGCACTTATTGAGTGATAGGTAGTTATAGATAGCTTTTTAGTCGGCATAAGCCTCAACAGTCGTTACTTTATAACTCCAACAGTTTTAGTCGTTATATCTGAATACAAATAAACACACATATTAATTAACACAAACATTTTGCGGTACTGGGTCATTTACACTTAGGGGACCGTAAAACGTTATAAATACAAAATTTCATTTGAAAATTTCTCAAAGTTTCTCTTACTATATCAGTGGCATATGGGTAAGTGAAAGTAAGAATCCCCTCCTTTGGGGGCGGGATGGCCGAGTAGTTTAGCGCGAGTTGTTTTGAACGCGCCTTGCCTAGCAACCACATAGGACCATAATTTGAAACCAAATAATTACGGGTTCAAGTCTCGGTGCTGGGTGGCTTTTATCTCAGCAGAAACCCCGTATAGCATTCAAATACGAGGCAGGGGTGAAAAAAAAAAAAAAAAAAAAGTAAGTGAAAGTAAAAATGGATGAGCTGGTTTAATATTACTTCTATTTAGTAGAACGTAAACAAATCCGTATTGTTTTTTTAATTTCTAGCAAGATGGAAAACAAATAGATAGCTGTAGATTGGAAAAGTGGCATTGACAGGAACCTCACTGAATTAATGTTGCGTCATTCACTGACACTCAGCGTCCGTGATGAGCAGAGAAGACTCTAAAACCACAAAAGGCCTAGCCGGATAAGCATGTGAAATCTGCCCCCGCGTGTATTAGAACCAAATTTATACCATTGAGTCACACCTACGAGAAACAACCTTACGCAAATTTTTAGCCCCTTTATCCTAACGGGAGGAAAGTTATGGAGGGGGGAAGAAAAAACAAAAAAATTGTTTTCTCCTGAACAGCTCAACCGATTTTGATGAAAAAAATATATGGTATGGACTTTACAAATAGGTTTCAAAAAATATTTTTTTAAATTTTTTTCCACGAAAATGCTGGTCAAAAAAATTTTTTGAATTTTTCAAAAAAATATTTTCTGGTTATGATGGTTTGGTACACCTCTAATTTTTCAGTACTTTATTTCATTGGAGGGTCCTCCATAACATATATTTTTTTCAATTTTATTGCAAGTGTACCCCATGGTGAAAAATAAAAAAAAATTTTTTTCTCCTGAACGGATCAACCGAATTTCACGAAAAAAATATATGTTAATGGTTTTCTAAAAGGGTTTGAAAAAAACATTTTTTTCAATTTCTTATTTCGAAAACGTGAGTCAAAATTTTAATTTTTTATTTTATTTTTTTTTATTGTGGATTGGACACCAATAATTTTTTGCTAATTTAATTCATTAGAGGGTCCTGCACAATATATATATTTTTTTCGAGTTGATCTAAAATGTACCAAATAGTGAAAAATAAAAAAAAAAGCAGCATTTTTTCAGCTCTCTGTGTAGTAGCTGGTCACGCATGAAGAGTAGGGATAGAGCTGTAGGATCGTAATGTCATTAGATATTACTTACACACTATCAACATACATACTATTTATTATACCTATTATTTATACTGATTTATGGAATGATCGTTCAAAAAATAAAAAAAAATACCAATATTTTTTGCTACTTCAGGTTAATTAGATAGATAGACAATAATTAAAGAATAAATAATTTTTAATGTTCGTAAAAAACGGAATAATTTCATTCGTTAACGAAGATAGTGTTTTTTTTCTTGAAAATTTTAAGAGCGTCTAAATTCAAGTCTGACATCATAGCTTTTTAGATTAACATATAATAATACGAAAAAATATATATTAAAAAATGTTTGTAGTTATGTTTTGTATAAATATAGCATGTAGTGCTATGTAGTAGTTATTTAAGTAAAAAAAAATGAAATAAATACAAAAAAAATATATTCCATCCAATATAAGATATTTATAATAATTTATTTTTAACTTTTATTTATTTATTGATATATATTACAATCTGTTACAAAATGAACTACAGTAATAGTGACCACATTTATAATAATAGGTATAATAAATAGTATGTATGTGGATAGTGTGTAAGTAATATCTAATGACATTACGATCCTACAGATCTATCCCTACTCTTCATGCGTGACCAGCTACTACACAGAGAGCTGAAAAAATGCTGCTTTTTTTTTTATTTTTCACTATTTAGTACATTTTAGATCAACTCGAAAAAAATATAAATTGTGCAGGACCCTCTAATGAATTAAATTAGCAAAAAATGGTTGGTGTACCAATCCACAATAATTAAAAAAAACATTAAAAAAAAAATAAAATTTTTGACTCACGTTTTCGAAATAAAAAATTGAAAAAAAAATTTGTTTGAAACCCTTTTAGAAAACCATTAACATATATTTTTTTCGTGAAATTCGGTTGATCCGTTCAGGAGAAAAAATTGTTTTTTTTATTTTTCACCATGGGGTACACTTACAATAAAATTGAAAAAAATATATGTTATGAAGGACCCTCCAATGAAATAAAGTAACGAAAAATTGGACCAAACCATCATAACCAGAAAATATTTTTTTGAAAAATTCAAAAATTGTTTTTGACCAGCATTTTCATGGAAAAAAATTTAAAAAAATATTTTTTGATACCTATTTGTAAAGTCCATAACATATTTTTTTCGTGAAAATCGGTTGAGCTGTTCAGGAGAAAACAATTTTTTTTGTTTTTTCTTCCCCCCTCCATAACTTCCCTCTTGTTAGGATTAAGGGGCTAAAAATTTGCGTAAGGTTGTTTCTCATAGGTGTGACTCAATGGTATAAATTTTGTTCTAATACACGCGGGGGCAGATTTCACATGCTTATCCGGCTAGGCCCTTTTAACTAACCACTCGTGGAAGAGGAGATGGTATAAATAACGCAGACCACAGCGGAGGATTCCGTTTTCACTTGTAAATGTTTGCGAAAAGAATTGGTAAGTACATGATTGTTGGAGTTGGACTGGATAGGGCTATGGTTGGATTAATAGAAGGGTGGAATGTTGCCGAGGAAAGCCTTTGAGAGGAATATGTTTGCCCCAGGGGCCGGTTTTAAATCTGTTTACAGAGGGTTCGGCTCTCGAGAAAGGATTTCCCGTTCAAAGCCTCTATCCTCCGCTCCTTCATCCACCTCCTCTTCCTCTTCCTTTAGGCCCTTTTAATTAGCAGTGGCTGTCAACCGTTCTATCAGACAAAGCCAATTCGCTCCATCCCAATCCTCTTCTTTTACCTTTTACTCAACAACAACAGGTAAGCTCTAATTCGGATGTTGGCTGCCTAAAACGAACCCCGATGATTGCTCTGAGCCTAGGATAGCAATGGGAATCACTGGATTGCCTGAGCCTTATTTCCAGTGGCTTATTTTTATTTTTAAAGATCAACGAGGCTTTAGTCTTTCTTCCTGACTAGAAAAAACAATTGATCATGGATTTGTATATCTATAATCAGCTACTTTTCCCAGTCAGTAAGAAATTGAGTTTACTGACGGAAGAAGTTAAAATAACTAAATCCCACGCACACTCACAAAAATTATAATCCGATATTCTTTGAAGAAGATGCTTAGATAGAGGTCTTAACTAAGATTTTTTTTTTTTTTAGAAACAATTCTTTATTGAACAATATTACAATCTGTCCAATTTAGGACATTTTAATAGGGATTTTTTTTTTTTATTATTTTTATTGAGATATATTACAATTTGTTACAAAATGAACAATAATAATATTGATAGGAGACCACATTCATACTATATATACAGAAAATAATAATAATAATGGTCAAATTACATAAAATAGAACATAAATAAATTCATATATACAATAAAATAATAATAATAATAATAAATAAAAAACAAAACAAATCGAAACAAAAACCTATTATTGAGATAAATAAAAAGTTGGCAAATAAATAAACATCTTACACACAATCATAACTATATACAATGTATACAATTGCTAAAGGGACCCCAGCGGTAAACTCAAGAGATCCCAGCGCCTCTATCTCAGCCGCATCACTGGTCTGAGCCAGCGGAGGCTGAGTTAGGGCGCTGTAGCCACAAACATACCGTACATGAGTGGAGGATCTGACCATTGTCAGAACTCCAGTTTAAATGTTTACAATAGGTCTCGTGGCCACTGCCGTTTCAATCTTCGAGGAGGATTGTAGAGATGGGTGGTGCTGGATAGGGATTGCGCTAGAGGGTTAGGATGATGACTAAGGTTCTGATGAAATTTGGAAAATTTGGATGGTACCAGGTCTAAAACAAACGGAATATTAAGGTCATGGTGTAGGGTACAGTTGGTAACGTAATAAGGAGCATTAACTATTGTTCGGAGAACTTTGGATTGGAAGGATTGGATGCGTTTGATGTTAGAATCTTTAGCTGTTCCCCACAGTTCAAGTCCGTAGGTCCATATAGGTTTCAGTACTGTCTTGTATATTAGTAATTTGTTGTCAACTGTAAGATGAGATTTTCTGTTTAGTAGTCTGTATAACTGGCCGAATCTGCGGTTGAGTTCTTTTCTTTTTAGTCTTGTATGTGGGTTCCACGTCAGTCTTTTGTCTAGTAAAAAGCCGAGATACCGGACTTTGTCTGAGGAAGGAAGCGGTATGGAATTGAAATTAACTGTTGGACAGGATTTGCGTCGAAGGGTGAATGTGACGTGAGTGCATTTGCTTTCGTTCACCTTAATGCGCCAAGCATTGCACCAGTCTTCGACAAGGGAAAGGTGCTTTTGGAGATTTAGCGATGCTCTTCAGGATCGGAATTGGATGATAAAATGGCTGTGTCATCAGCAAATGTTGCCAGAAAGGTATTGGGATCGGTAGGGATATCGGCGGTGAAGAGGATGTAGAGGACGGGTCCTAAGACGCTGCCTTGAGGAACACCGGCCTCAACAGTATATTGTTCGGAAAATTCGGAACCACAGCGAACTCGGAAGGAGCGGTTGGATAAATAGGATCGGAGGATTAGGTATAAGGATTGAGGTAAATGGGTTTTGAGCTTAAAGAGCAGTCCCGGGTGCCACACCCGGTCAAAAGCTTGAGCTATGTCCAGAAAGGCACCCGAACAATACTCCTTGCACTCAAGGGCGGAGGAAATGTGGTCTACAACTCGGAATCCTTGCTGAACCGTGGAATGTTGAGGACGGAATCCAAACTGGTGTGAAGGAAAATTGTGAAATTTGGCTAGGATTCGTTTTAATAGGAGTTTTTCGAAGATTTTGGAGAGGATCGGAAGAAGGCTAATAGGTCTGTAGGATGACGTACAGTTGGATGGTTTGCCTGGTTTTAGGAAAAGGATGATAGTCGAGTGTTTCCACAACAGAGGGAAATAGGTAGTGCGTAGGATACAGTATAGATATATGTAAGGAATGTAATGGCTTTAGGTGGAAGTTTTCTTAGGATTTGAGGAGTAAGGAGATCGTATCCAGGGGATTTACGGAGAGGAAGCTTTTGAAGCAGATATTTGACCTCAGAGGGATTGATTGCTTTAGGTGGTAAGGAAATTGGTATCGGTGACGTAAGGAACTCTTCAACTATTGCGGTATGGGTTGGATTGAGATCAGAATGAGGAGTGAATACCTTGGAAAGGTGTAGTGCAAATTCCTGGGCCCTATCTTTGTCAGAAGCAGCCCAGGAATTATCACTACGCCGGAGAGGATGGGATATCAGGGGGGATTTTAGGATTCTCTTCGTGACATTCCACAGGGAATTGTCACGAGTCGAGAGAAAGGAGAGGTAGGTATTGTAGGATTGGGATCGGAAGATCGCCAACTCCCGCTTTAATTTTCTACAAAAAAAGTTATAGGAGCGGCGATCCTCTGGGTTGCGGGTGCGTTGCCATAATGTTCTGGCTCGGCGTTTGCTGTTGATGAGGTCTGTCAGGTGTTGTGGTAAATGGCTTTTATAAGGAATTATTTGGGATTGTTTGGGAGAGGAGGCAGTCCAGGCGGCTTGTTGAATAGCGGTTGTAAAGGAATATTCGGCGTCGTCAAGGTCATTTGGGGTTTTGAGAATCACTCTGAGGTCAATATCATTAGTGAGGATTTCGCGGAAGAGGTTCCAGTTGACAGGCCTCTAATGAATGACGGTGGGATAGGTTTAGGAATAGGTGTTATGGATACATTTAGAATCAATGGACTATGATCAGAGGATAGTTCATCAAGGCGAGCTATGGAAAAATTAAGAGAGCCTAATCCGCTGTGGATGAAGAAGTCGAGGATGTCAGGTTACGGTTAGGATCTGTTGGCCAGTAGGTAGGAGAATCGGGAGGTAGGAGATGAAAGCGTCGGGAGTTGAGTGCAGACTGCAATGTCCGTCCACGAGAATTGGTGGTTCTAGAACCCCACTGTTGGTTCTTAGCGTTTAAGTCTGCACCCAAAATGAAGTGATTACCCAAGTAGTTGAGAAAGGATTCAAATTGGGCAGAGGAAATGGGATGTTTAGGAGGGCAGTATGCTGATGCGATGATAAGCGGAAAGGAAAAGGTTTTGATAACAATGGAAGTTGCTTGTAGGTAATCGTGGGCGGAAATTGGGTGTAAGTGATGGGTGAGGGATCGGCGGACTATGACGCAGTACCGGCATGGGCTTTGCCGTCTGGATGGTCTGTCCGGTATGTCGTGTATCCTGGTATTTTAAAGTACTGTTTAGTGGTTAGTCTAGTTTCAGTAATGAGTGCAACATCAATGTTTTTGTCTTGCAGTACGGCTGTAAGTTCGTCAGTGTGAGTTCTAACACCATTCGCATTCCAAAGGAGAATGGATAAGGAATTAGGTGTAGTCATTTATGGTTTTTTTAAAGGCAGGAATGAGATTTGATACGAGATTCGTTAGGAGTGATATTAGGGGCATAACAAGGGATTTAATTTCGGAGATAAAGGATGTCATCAAACTTTTAAGGTCTGTGGCATTTGAAGGAGGAGGGATATGAGAGATTTGTGGTTGATTAGGATTTTTAGGATTGGTTACATTTTGAGGAAGAGGTATATGTGTAATGGATTGAGGTACATTCTGTAGTTCCGGCAGGGCCACGGCTTCAGTACTTTGATTCCCACCTCCAAGTAGGTGGGCAAATGATACATTGGCATCAATAAGTTTTGAGGGTTCTCTTCTGTTTCTTACTTGTCGTGCTGTTTCATCTAGTACTTGAGGTTTTTGAAACCTGGTCCTCAGTTCCTTATAAATTTGGCATCCTTTATAGTTGGCTGGGAGGTCCTTGAGGCAATGAGCACATACAGCTGGTGTTGATTTTGGTTTTGTACACTCCACAGACTTGTGCTGTTCACCGCATTTCACGCATCGAGGTATGTGATGACAATAACTTTTAGTATGACCATATGCTTGACAGTTATGGCACTGAACTATCTCCTTCTTTATGTAAGGTTTTTCAACTCTTACGCTGGTATAGTACAATCTATTGAGGTCATAGATTTGTTCAACTCCTTCCGATGGCTCCAAGTCCACGAAAAAGAGAGGTAGTGGAATTTTGTCCTTTAGGACATTAGTGACTTGCCGCACTTTATAGCCTATCTCCGTTAATTCTTCTTTAATAGCTTCAACTGGTGTCGAGGGGTGTAAGTTTCTGATTACAACCCTTAAAGCTCTCTCTTGGCGTAGCTGGTAGGTATGGAAATCCGCTTTGGTATCAGTTAGATATTTCACTATTTTTCTATATGTCTCGGCAGTAGTAGGAGATATTTTGGTGTCATTAATTCTACTCATACAGTAGTAGCTGGTAGAATCGGTAATTTTGTTCAATTGTGTACACAACAACTGGAAATTTTTAATATTTTTGACAAATATTGGAGGGGGTCGTGGTTCACTAGGTATAGGAGCAGATTCCATGTTTTATTTTTCGTTATGTAAAATCTGAAAAGGATTTGGGGTGAAAAACGGTGATTCGTCAGTCATCCCTTGTGACGATGTGCCAGGTTGTGGTTCAGATTCTGAATTAGTACCCGAAGGTGTTGCTTGTAATCTTTTATTAGTATCACGGCGAGGTCTTTGTTTCGTAGGAGACGGGATTGAACCACTAGATCTAGATCTTTTAGTTGAAGCTTTGGAGGACATTACTTGATGATAATATCGCATTTCATGTAAGGAAAATAATTAAATAATAACCAGATGTTGGGGAAAAAAATAATAACTTAAGAAAAGTTAAGCAAGACCAGCCTTGCCTAGCTATTGGCAATCAGCTGATATGAAGAGGTGACTCAGCATTCACTTTACGGTGCAAATTGTAGCCCAACTTACCGTTGTTTGCTCCAATATTTACTGTTGTTGTTATCCTGAAGCCTGGTGATGTTTTCAAGACTGTTCTGATGTGATATCCAACTGAAAAAGCAAGAAATCCAAGAGCCGACTTGAAAGATGACCGCTATACTCATGCGCATGCGCAGAACTCTTTAATAGGGATAAAGTAAAACATTCATACTGCATTCACACGATATATACAAAACAATAAATTTATATAATAATAATACAATATAAATAAATACATAACAAAATCAATAAAAATATTAACTAAGATTAAAATACAATATAAAGTAATTTTTTATTCAGGGACTGGGTCCCTTAGGAATAACAGGTTTGTACAGATTATAATAAACAGCATGTCTGGCCAATAAACAAAATGAACATAATTAACTAATATTTAAAATTATGGATGAATATATACACAAAAAAAAAACACGATAAAACAATCGTGAGAAAATAATTGTGTTGAACATAATGGTAATGAAAGATCAGTTTAAATGTTTTTTTTGTTTTTTTTAAACATAATTTATTGAAATTTACAACTGTACTAAATAATACAACAAGTAAATATGATTAAAGAAAAATGACATGAAAAAGACTTGTAGAAGAACTACCCAATGGTAGCACTCCTGTAACTATTCTAAACTAGAAGGTCTCGAGGCCATCTTCTTTTCAGACGCCTCGGAGGATTGTCAGGAATCGAAGAGGAAGCTAGGATTGAAACTAGTGGGTTAGAGTGGAAGTGGAGTTTTTCATGGAAGGTGTGATATCTGGTTCGAGCCAGATCAATTACAAATGGGACATTTAGGTCTTTATGGATGAGTTTATTTGTCATAAAGTAAGGAGCGTTGAGAATTTTACGAAGGATTTTGGATTGTAAGGATTGGATACGGGAAGAATTTTATGGTTTAGTCGAGCCCAAAGCTCAACTCCGTGAGTCCATATAGGCCTTATGATAGTCATGTAGAGGAGTCTTTTGTACTTAAGTGGGAGGTTAAAGCGTTTGTCAAGTAAGTGTTGAAGTAATCGAAATCGGCGAGCAGTTTCTTGTCGTTTCAGTCTTGTGTGCGGATTCCATGTGAGACGTTTGTCAAGGAGGAGGCCTAGGTAGCGGATCTGTTCAGCCGGGACAAGCGGAATATTATTAAAGGATACAGTAGGGCAGGTTATTTCAATTTTTATTAATGTCATTGGTTTACGACGAAGGGTAAAGGTAATTTGGTGGGTTTTGTCTGAATTTATTTTCATTCTCCAATTCTGACACCATATCTGGAGGTCTCTGATGTGGGATTGAAGGGTTTGAGAGGCAATAGTTGGATCGTTATTGATTGATAACACACATGTGTCATCAGCATACTTGGTAAGGAAAGTGTTAGGATTGGTTGGGATGTCAGCTGTATAGACGGTGAAGAGAATGGGTCCGAGGATACTGCCTTGTGAGTTTAAATGTAAAATAAAAAGAAGAAAATAAATATTTACTTTATTTTGATACTTAGTCTTCTAAAAATAACATAAACTTTAAAATAATAATAAAGGATCTTTATCTGACCAAGAATTATTGAAAAATAAACTATTTAAACATAAATAAAAATAATATACTTCAATAATAAAAAACGAATTCTTCTAGAGACAATACAAAAGAAAATTAAAACATACTTTAACGATTGAATTAAAAGAAGTTAAATATCACAAATAAATACTTTTTGGAAACAAAAAAAAAAAAGTAAAATAAAAACGATTATCCAGTTTCCGGATTCGAAACCTTAATCTCGGCCTAATCACCTCATTTTATAAGGCGTTTGAATAGATGATATATGGATTTCTGTTTCTTTGTTGGTTCATCTATTTAATGTCACTTTATAGTGTTGTGGCTAATCGAACGATTCTAATGTGGGAATCCTAAATTTGGCCTATCCAGGTTTAATTAGGACAGGAATTTTTAACGAGTACCTGGCATTACACAGACTCGGGATTTTTTTACGTATTGATATAACAAGACAGCAGTATAACAGACAGCATGACAAAGGATTTTTTACTCCTATTAAAAAAATTTAGAGCCACTTGCCAGAAGACCACAAAAGAATACATCTTAAGTTCTTTGTACGTTATTCTTAGGGAACAAAGTGTCCAAGAATAAAAATAAATATAACTTACCAAAACAAATGAAATTAGTTTTTTTCAGTATAATTTATTTTTCTATAAGAGATATTTTCTGTATAAATTAAATCTAAGATATCAGAATCGTAGTCCAATTAAGTATTAATTGGTTGATAAAAGCTAATTAATGAAGATGGAAGAGAGTCGCGTCCTATTTCTTGGGGAAAACTCAGCGGTTATCTGGTTTGTTCAATTCAGTTCGCGGAAGAATCCAATATCTCTGAACCCTAAGTAAGAGGGATGAGGATTGTGGAACGTCGGAGGAGGCAGGACGGTATCCAGGTCCCACGGGGAGCAGCTCTAACGGAAATGGAGAGGAAATCCGGGGGAGGGGATAAAGGCAGAGGAGCGGCTTGTTGCTGAATTATTATTAAGAAAAGTTGTTTGAACGGGCGCTGACAGCCCCCAAGTTATCGCTACCTTCTTTAGCTTTGGAGGAAGGAGGCTGCTACTCCTAGTTGGGTTTCAGCGGAGAGTCTCCCCACACGTCGGCTAAATGATGGAAAGGCCTGTTTAGGTCCGATACCGAGTCTATTTCCCCTTTCCTCCTCTCCATCCATCATGATCGACGCCAGCCCTAACAATCCTCAACCAACAGATTCAGCCCCCGCAACCTACAACTGCCTCTCATTAATACCCAACTTCATAACTCTGTTTTAAAAAAAGATAAATATATATTTAAATAAGTTATCTACGGTTCAATGAATTATATGATTAGTACTTCAATAAGATTTTTTTTAAATATGCATGAAAGATGAGATTGTTAGTTCGCAGTAAAATTAGATTAGAAAATAGTCAAACAACTATTTATCACCAACGTTTCGACCTTGTTGCGGTTCTTTATCAGGACCAAAAACATTTTAATGTTAAGTACTCAAGACCAGCTCTTTTCGAAACGGGATCGAGTCTACGTAAGCCCATCTTTGCTTTTATTTTGTTTTAACGTGACTCATCCCAACACATGTTATAATATTATTAACTAAACGCTAAATCTAAAAATCTATATCTAAAGTTATTTTTTGACAGCCGATAGAGAAGGGAGTGGATGGCGGAATCCTATAGAGACGGGGTGTGAGCCCTAAAACCGCACTCCATAATAGATTTGGACGGGGAGGGGGCGCCTCAAATATTCAGCCCCGGAGGTGTTCCCCAGAAGAGGACGTCCTCGGGCCAGCGGTGCATTATTTAGCCGGATGGTCAGGCGTCTTCACTAAAGAGCCAGGGTCGCTCTTAAACAGGGCAAATAATTCAAACTCCTTAGAGAATTATGCTATGAAGGGCCGCCCCACCCCAGTTTACTTTCCTCTGATACATTTTTGATAGTGTTTTTTATTTAAAGGGCAGAGGACCTAGGAGGACCTAAGTAGGCATGCATAGTTGATGCCCGCTCCTCCCCCTGCCCCCGGAAACTGGATGAGCGTTTAGTTAAGGGCCCGTGTCTTCTTCATCACCTATTCATGGCTAAACACTCCACCTTAATCTTGGATTAACTTTTCCTCCTTTCTTTGTACTGTAGTTTTAACAATCTCTCCACATCATTCTTTTATAGACTTTTCATTTTATCTCCGTCATCTCAAGAGCTTATTCCCTTTTGAGAGACCTCTTGTAAGCAAGTGTTTGAGAGAAATATTTCCCATTTAACATTCTCTTTTCGCGTAAGTAATATTACTTCTGAATGATATGACAATTCAAAATTAAACAATGTTTTTATAAATTATCTAGCTTTTCTCGGACCAGGAGTTGAAGGTATGGGATTTATCCAGAGTAAAAATTCCCTCCCACCCATACGCGAACTTCTAATACTTTCCAATTAAAACTTAATTATTTTATTTAAAGTTTCCAGTCATCTGGTTGCTGTACAACGCGCTATAATCCACTTCGTTCTCCAAAATTAAATAATTCCTAAATTGTTTTTTCAAAATTTGTTTTCTGTATCTCGAGTCAGCCTTCCGTGACCCCTATAATAAGTTGAAGGGGCTTCTTCCCTCCACACCCAGAAATACTTTTTTAGGCCATTCATTTACCAAAAAATAAAGTTCCTGTATCCTTTCTATATCTACAGTCTCCTTTAATTTAAATTATCAGTCCATTTGCTGGGAGCAACATCACGAAACTCTGACTTTTATATACTATCCCTTATTGATGGGTCATATTTTACATCCCATATAAGAAGAGCTTTCGATTGAACTTTTATTGTCCATTCCAATTTTTTTTTTTAATTCCATTCCTTACAATATACGTCCTGCTTCTTCCTTTTAACGCCTGTTATTCCAAAAGGAAGGTTTTTATTTGTTAATATATGAAATGAGATTTTTGATTAAAAGTACTCAATCACTACAATAACCGAATTACTTAATTTTTTTTTTCAAAATAAATTGTTTTAGAGTTCTCATTCTGTAATATTTATTACTGTTTTTTTATTATTGAAAATTGCTTTCTCACCATATTATACCTTTGTACATAATAAAATCTGTTTATTTTATTCTGCCCAGATATGTTATCTTTGTTTATAAGATTTATGTTATACTTAAGGGGCTAATTGTAAGGCGTAGAATAAAATAGTTTTCTATTATATTATATTCTACTAGGCACACAGCATTTTCCGAGTATGGCTGTGCAGATAGTTGTCCATTATTTTAAAAATTAATAAATTGTTGCATGTATGAATATAACGAAGAACGAGGTAAATAGAAAAATGTATATATTTTTTACTATTAAAACGGATCAAATCATTTTGGTCTAAACTCCTTTTCATGATTTCACTAACTCTTTATTATTTCACTGACCATACCCTGTTTCATGACTGTAACATCCCCTCTGTTTAAATCTCATCCCATCCAAATACTCACAACATCACCAGAACCTTGCGCACTATCCAAATCCTTTACCACAATCTCTTTCCAGTTCCAGGCATCGCTAAAATTCTTTTATAAATGTGCATAATGGAGTTCTTGTAGTAGATTGATTCTTCACAATAGTAAGGAATGTTTGCAGCTTAGCGCAAATATTAATACCAATCGAAGTTGCGTTTGGTTAGCTTGTTCATCGCAGTATCACGATAATAGCAATGGTCGTGAAGCTGAAATTTTTTCCTGGAGGTTGGTCAAGATGTGAAATGAAATTGGGTTTAGAAAAATTCGTTCTCTTAAGAGGTTAAAAAACTCTTTTCAAAAATTGTACACTATATGTCTCTCATACGTGAAAAATTGTATGTACTCTTTTGAAAGGTTACCAACCAAATAAAAGCAAATCTTCCCTAATCTGACAAGTATTAAAAAAAAAATCTGGTGCACACAACACACGACTTTCACTTACCTCTGTTATTAATATCAATTTAATATGTGTTTTATTAAATAATATGCTATAATATTATCAAAATTCAGTAAGTGTTTTTCCATCACTACGTGCTAGAACTACTTGGAGCGTCTGGCGTTGACGGCGCCATCCAGTGGCCTAGCGGTGAAACGATTGCTTAAAAAGTTATTTTTTTAGTTTTCTCCTTTAGTTGGATATCGAATTCATTCAACTTATTTATTTAGCTGCATTTTATCTATGTTAATAAGATGATATAGTTCTTTTTATAGAATATACAAAATTAAAGGTACTTTAGAAGAAGAAAATTTAAAATATCTGCATTTAAACTCCATCAGACTATTTCAATCAGAATGAAACGTACATGATATTACAGCTCATTAAATTTTACATCGATAGAGCGAGTTTAATCAAAATCGTTAGAACCGTTTTTTGAGAAAATCGTAAAAAAGTGCTTAATGCAATGAATAAAGAAGGATTTCCGGTCAGCTGATTTTATTGAAAAAGTTGCTGTAACATCTCGGGCCTATAGTAGTCATAAATATGAAATTTCAGTTCCGTACGACTTTTTGTTTTTACGCTAGAGTTACCACACACACACGCACACACACACACACACCACACACACACACACACACACACACACACAGGGACACACAGACCTTTTTGCGAGACTTGGTTATTTGGACTCAGGGGACCCTGTAACGTGTATTTCCATTGAAAACTGGAATTATCAAATTTTCACGATCGCAATACTTCCCTTACTATATGTATTTCATACATAGATAATTGAAACTAATATACTAAATTTATTACAGAAGTATTGAAGCATGTTAGACTTCATATCCATGTTTTGTGACAAGATAACCGTGGAAACATAGTTCATTGTTATTTGATTTAGAAAAATAATAATAAGAAGATAAAAAAAAAAAAACGTTTCATTTTAAGAACATAGCAGAAATAATTCTTAACATTAGAAAATAAAATTTAATTTTAAGGTAGTAAAATCACACAGAAATGAGAAAAATTCACATTTATGTGCAAACGAGTTGTGACGATGTACAACGAAGCTGTGGGGTACAGTTAGTCTTTTATGATTTAAAGACCCAGATTATTTTAAATTGATATCAAAATATAATATAATTAACTCTTTTTTTTTTTATTGGGCTGATGCGAATTAATGCAGGTTTCCTCTATTGCAATATCTAATTCAATTGTGTAAACAAAGCTAATCCTAACATTGATCATTATTATACCAAAACAACCTTATCTATACCTCTCTTTCACATGAATTTGTTTAGTAAAATCGTTTTGTTCAGTGTGTTCAAAGGTTTGAATCGAAAATGTCAAAGTGCGATTTTCGTCAAATTTATTTTTACGAATTTAAATTAGGGCGCAGCGTGCGCAACGGCTCGTAATATTAATGAAGTGTGGGGTCGGGGTATTAATGAGTGCACGGTGCAGCGTGTTCAGAAGTTTCGCAGAGAGATTTCGACTCGAAGACAAGGAGGTCGGGGCCGTCATCTTGCTCTGGACAACGACAGCTGAGTCAAAAGTGGAAGAAGACCCAACAAAACACACGAGAAATGGCGGCGGAACTCGGTGTGAACAATCCACAGTTGTACGCCACTTGGAAGCAATGGTAAGGTAAAAAGTTGGCCAAGTGGGTGCCAGTAGTAACGCCAGACCACACGTTGCACAACCACGCTCGACGACTGCACGAGTTGGGCTACGAAGTTCTCAAATCGCCATATTCACTGACTCTCTCCTACAGACTTCCACTTTTTCAGGCATCTGGAGAACTTTTTGAGGAGAAAAATTTCAAAACCGGACGACATTGAAAATTTTTTCGTGATTTATTGAGTCAGGGATTCGGATTTTTTTTTTCTGGTGGAATAAGAAGCTTGTTGAACGTTGGTAAAGTGCATTGATTCAGATGGAAATTATTTTGATTAATATATATGGTTAAAGTAAAGATATGGCGTATTTACAATACTACTAAAAACCTGCATTAATTTTGCATCAACCCAATAGAACATTAGAGTCACTTTTCAACACTGATACAGTTGTAACTTCATGCACATTACATTTATAACATCATCCAAGTTCATAAATTTCTAGAATTCAAGCTCCATTATAAATTTAAAATCATCAAATAACAACTTACACGATAGTGATAACAAATAAGTAATGGCGGATGTCCTTGCCTTCGATGAAATATCAGTTGATGGGATCAGTGAAGAGCTCTCGACGTGTGACAGGTTTTAGAAGAGGCGATGCAAAATGCAAGGAGCCATCAAGAATCCCTTATGCTGCCAAGTCTCAATAATCCATAGGCTTATCTCCCTGTCATCAAAAGTTAGCCTAACCTACCTCGAATACCTTTAACGTTTTATTTCCTATCAAACGTATATTCGCCATTAGCGGTATTAATAGTTAATAAAATGAACGTCCATTTTCCTGAACCGGATCTTGAATCCATGACCGCAATGCTCAGCAGAAGGAATGTCAGGAGTACTTTAACTGTAGAATATAGTTGAATAAATTTATTTGTCTTTGGGTAATTCTCTATACAAATATTAGGCTGTTTTGGATACATTACATTTCGTAATTTATGTACTGATATAGTTCCTGCTTTTCTAAGGCAGCGGTGGTTCCTGCATTAATTTATATATGGTATATAATAATTATTTATTTACTTATTTATTCTAAAGTTTCTTTAGAATAATACAAAATACAATAATGTGAGATTTACTCTTTAGAGAAGGATTAAAAAAAAAAGAAAAATATTTATACAGTGAATAATAACAAGTAATGTAAAATATACACTATCAAAATGGAGTAGTGTTGGATACAATAATACAAACATTCACAATGGAGTTATGAAATGACCATTAAAGAAATTTGACCAATATTGAATGATATAGATTTTTTGTTGACTAGTGATTCTAAAGATGAGGCATATAAACCTCTAAACGTTAATGTAACATTGATGAATTAATTAAAAATATTTGAAAAGAAGAGGTTGTTCCAAAGAAATTCTAAAAAATTGATTATTAAGTTCATAATGGAGTTTCTTCGGGATTAAGTTAGGATTTTTCGAAGAGTTTTGTATCGTAAGGATTGGATACGAGAAAAACTCAATGGTTCAGTAACACCCTAAACCTGAAATCCTGAATCCGAATTAGCATTATGATATTAATGTAAATGTGCCTTTTTGTGGTGTGCGATGTTTGAGTGTTTGTTCAGTAAGTGGTGGAAATGCCTCTACTTACCTTTTTACGACATTTCTTAAAGTATGTGAATAAACAAAAAAATATATATATCACCCTAATATGCTGCGTTAAATGTTCTCCTTTAGACAAACCAGAAAAGTTATTAGAACAGTAGCAGAAATTTTAATTAAAAAATATATTTCATCCCAATAAATTTATGATTCCTTTGTGCTTTGTGCTGTATTGATCGTAACATCTTTAAGGGATTAATTATTAAAAACTATTTTTTTTTACTTTAAATAATTTTAATGAGTGTTTGATTAATTTAACATTCCTTGATCCTTATAAACACAAATTATTGCGACTATAATTGTCCTGTAACACTAAGCGGCAAAGCTATTTATTATACAGACAAAATAAATTAAAATATCAGTTTGTTGAGTAATCCTTTAAACAAACAATGCAGAAAAAAAAAATAACCTGGAGGTTACACCCTCATTAAGCATACATAAATCACTGTTTTGTTCGGAGGCTTTACTGGAAAATACAAACGGGTAATTTTTAAAAGTTTATTCTAAAAGGAATTCATTAAAAGTTTAACAATCAGATCTGAATCCGGGTATCCATTTTAATTGGCCTGACTCGTCATCCGACCGAAAATGAAACAGGAGAAATTTCATTTATATCTTTCTACCAATTCATATTTCCAACCGTAGCTCGCCTTGGGCCTCATGTATTCTCCCCTCTTTTTGTTCTCGTCATTATTACTCGATTACATATCTGCGGATAATTATAATTGTCCATTATTGATTCAAAGTAAATTACCAATCGCATAAAATATTACCGTATGTAGAAAAAAAAAAAAAAAACCTATGCCACTACAACCTGGGCTCAGTACATATAGAGATTCTTTACTTTTTCAAGGCCAACGGCTGTATAGTGAGGTGATTCGGCCGAGACCACGCTCAGCCGCCAGGTTTTTCCCAATTTATGGGTACCCACTTTATAAATGGCTGGGTCTGCCCAAGAGGGTCTCCATACTCCAGGATCGCTCCTCGGCAGAAATAACAGAATAAATAATTATTCCGTCACACTGGGATTCCAACCCAGGACCCGGTGCACAGTGGACTAGCGCTCTATCCACCAGACCACGCCGCTCCCCTATTACTGTATGTATGGCATGTGATAATTGAATGCGGGACAAGTATGTATAACACATACTTATCTACTGATAAGTGTTGTTTTTGTTTTTTAAGGTTACTTAGTTATTTTTATATATGAGGAAAATAATAACCTCCTTTATAATTCATTTCATTTCGCCTACTATCAAAACAGCAAAAAATCTTCATTTGTTTTTCTTTTTTACCTCTAAAGTACCTTTGGTTATGTCGTTTGCATTTCTTGTTCATGCTTTAAAATAACGCTGCAAATTATTTCACAATAGTTTATGATTTCTAATTACCTATATTAATGTATAACTGTTTATATAGCTGTATATAAGATATTAAAATAAAAAGCAACAAATAGTTTAAAGGAAATGTCTGTCACCACCGCTAATTTCAAAACGTTATAACTTTCCTATTTCTGAACCGATTTCAATTATTGTTTATTACTCTTTGTAGGAAATTCAATTTTCAATCGAAGAGCAATAATATCAGTTTATTTTAGCATTAATTTATTAATTGATACCATCAATACACCATAAATCACTAGGATTTTCTCGAAAAACGGCTCGAACGATTTTAATTAAAATCCATGTATCGATGTGAAATAATTTGGGCTTAAAGCTTAGAGCTAAAATTATCAAATATTTTTCATTCTGGTTTAAATAGTTTGACAGAGCTTAAACGCCGATATTTGATGTGAGATAACTCTATAAACAATTATTTTCTTAGAAACAAAATGTAATTCTTTCACCTTTTTTACTTTTTTTAAAAAAGTACTTAAATTGGCTTTAGGAACCAAGGTAAGTAAAATCATAGTGTTAAAAAAACAAAAAAAACTTGAGAGCCCATTAGATTTAATCAAATAGAAAATTTAAATGATGATAATACAAATTATAAATTTTGTAAAAGATGTCCTATATTAAATTTTGGAAATCAACGTCCCAATTATAGATTTAAACTTCATGATTAAACAATTGTAATTCAACGTTAGATTAAGTAGATCAGAGAATAAAGTTTGTTCATTTCAAAGTTGACAGAAAATAAAGGTATCAAACGCAACGTATTTAATTCAAATCAACATAGCTACAATACTGTAGGTCCTAGGAAAAATTTTTTTATATAACATACAATATATTCGTTTCATCTTTTGGTGCAGAGACTGTCGATTACATTTAGATTATTTCGTATTCCTCCCGCATCCAGTGCTTACAATCCGAAATCCTGAATACCCCTTATTTTGTCACAAATCAACTCCTCCATAATGACCCAAACATTTGTTGCAGACATAGCCCGTGATAGATACTCCTCTTTCCATTCTAAACTCCCTGCCCATACAAACCCACTTTTCCGTAATTTATCTTCCTCAGATATCCCTGAAAACCCTCCAAGGCGACTGAAAAGAAGGTGGCCTCGGGACCTACTGTATTAAAACAGTTAGTGAAGTACCACCACTGGGTGGTTCTTTATCAAGACATTTTCATGACTTTTTTTTTTCATTCTACATATTTACTTATTGTATTCTTTGGATTCACCATAAATAAATTTAAAAAAAAAAAGATGTTTTACTTTTAACTAAAATACCTAAATTAATCTTTCAAAATGAATTCAGAAAAAGTTCATTGGTAATATATAAAATAGCAATAAATCGAATTAAATAGGAAACGTTCAACATGACAAACAAATAAACTGAATGAATTTTCATTTTTTGAGTATTTGACTTTACGTTTATAATTTCATTTTATTTATTTATTTTTATTTACTTTGCAAATAGGATGAATGACTTCTTATCTCTCTAATAGTAATTGCCTAAGATTGTATAATGTCTGAATAATAAATAATATATATATATATATATATATATATATATATATATATATATATATATATATATATATATAGGGAGCGGCGTGGTCTAGTGGATAGAGCACTAGTCTGCTGTGCTCCGGGTCCTGGGTTCGAATCCCGGCTGAGGCAGAAATATTATTTATTCTGTTAATTCAGTCGGGGGGCGACCCTAGGGTATGGAGACCCTCCTGGGGCAGACCCAGCCTCTATAAAGTGGGTACCCAAATTAATTGGGGAAAAACCTGGCGGCTGAGCGTGATTAAGGCCTAATCACCTCATTGCACTGCCGTTGGCCTAGAAACAGTACGAATCTCTATATGCACTGAGCCCAAGACCCTTCATGGGTTGTAGTGGTACAGGTTTTTATATATATATATATATATATATATATATATATATATATATATATATATATATATATATATATATATATACATTATAATATAAACACAGCATTCTCTCTCGATTAGCACTTGTCTTTACCATGAACTCATAATCAAAACATAATAAACTCTTAATTTAGCAAACTGAACTTTTGAAACATAAAGACACCACATTTGAATCTTCTGAGGTAATAATATCATCTAGCACTAGACTACTGTTTTCCGGGTCCTGGGTTGGAATCCCGGTCATAACATAATATTATTTATTCTATTAATTCAGCCGAGGGGCGACCCTAGGGTAAGAAGACCCTCCTGGGGCAGACCCAGCCTGTTTAAAGTGGGTACGCAAAGTAGGGAAAAAAACCTGGCGGCTTAGCGTGATCAAGGCCTAATCACCTCAATGAAGGGTTATTGGCCTAGAAACAATCTCTATATATACTGAGCCCTTGATGGGTTGTAGAGGTTTACGTTTTTTTTTTTTTTATATTCTTTTTTTTTAAACAATATTATCTGTATCGGATCAGCTAGTATTCCGATAAATAGGTATGGTATTTTATTGTTTAAGCTGGTAAGATCGGACGAGAGGTGACTATCGACTATTAAGGAAATAATAGCGGAGAGGTGAGAGGGGCTGGCGGTGGCAGGGGTCTTAGCCCATGGGTATCGCACCCCCCATTCTCTCCTCCCTACAATCTCATTACAAACCTCTCACTGTTCCTTTTCCCTAACCTTTCAGAAACAGCTTTTTTCCGAATATTTCACTTCCCATGAGTATTCTGTCTAGATCCACTCTACTCTACTATACTGAGAGCCACCCAGGGTATGCTTTTCGAAATAAACGATGAAAAGTTAAGGCATAACGATCGAATCGTTCTTAAAAATGTACAAATGCAACCCATGGATGTTTTAAGTTTAAGATTTAAGTTTTAACGGACCACCAACATTAACATCTCTCAACAAACTAATCTGCCACAGCACGTTCGTACCTTAATAAGCGCCGATCAAGATCAAAGTGGCATAGGACTAGGTACCCTGCAGACAAAACTTATTATACCCAACTGACTAACAAACTGAAATCTGAAATTAGGACATTTAAAATTCAAAACTTACTTAACATGACTGATAACCTTAGTACTACCGACAAATCACTGTGGAGGACCACTAAGAAGCACCTAAATTTTAAAGATTTTAATCATCCCCTCCTTAATGAATCCCAATCCTGGACTAGATCTGAATAAGAAAAGTCCCACAAAAAAACCGCACAGCATCTTTACAATTTACAAAATTTACAATCCGCATCCTTATATTCTTAATTAGAATCACTTCGAATGTATTGAAGCAGAGCTGGATATTCCCCTCCAGATGGCTCTTCCTCCTAAAGCATTTCATCCTTCTGAAATACCATACATAATCCAAAGATTACCTTCCCGGAAAGCACCTGGACATGATCTTATTACTGCCCATATCCTAAAACAACTTCCGAGAAAATCCATCCTACTCCTCACCTACATCTACAACTCCATACTCCGTACGACATACTTTCCTAATCCTTGGAAATCATCTATCGTTAAAATGATACCTAAACCCAAAAAGCCGCTAGAACTTCCCTCTTCCTACCGTCCTATCTCTCTTTTACCTATAATAGGTAAAATCCTAGAAAGACACATCCTTAAACGCCTATACCCAATCCTAGAATTAAACCACATAATCCCAAACCACCACTTTGGATTCCGAACATCCCACTCCACTATTCAGCAATACACGATGGCATGTTGTCTCGTCTGCATTGGAGCGCGGATTGTACTGCACGGGAGTCTTTCTCAATCCTTGCTTCCTCTTCAATTCCCGACAATCCTCCGAGGTGTCAGAAAATAAGATGGCCTCGAGACCTTCTTGTTTAGATTTATTACTAGAGTGCTGCCAATGGGCAGTTTCTCTTCAGGTTTTTCATGTACACTATCTTTAATCAGCACATTTACTTGATGTATTCCTATACAGTTGTAAATTTCTATAAAATAAGTTTTAACGGCTACTTTATTTATCTTACAAAAGAAATGACGCTTAAGCTGTATGTTAAGGAAGCTTCAAAAGTCTCCTTATCCTTCTTGATCAACAACTCAGACATTGATTCCCAAAAGGTACTATATCCATTCCTAGGAAATTTTACAAGAAGAATTTTAAGAAAACTCTATAATTTCTACATTATTTAACCGACAAATTTGTTGTTGTTTTTACGCATTAAAATCCAGAATTGTTTTTTTACTAGCTTAATAACACTACATTAAAGTTATGAAGTGAAATGTTTTAGTATGATTGGAACCAAAGTAATGTGTAATTAGTACCTTTTGAAACGAGCTGCTTTTCTAAAGGATTTTTTTAAAGGACTTGAGAGCTCATCAGATAAAATTGAAGATTCAGATTAAACTTGACGATGAGAATACATATATGTCAAGATATAAATTTCGTAAAAATTTCCTTCAGTATTTTTTTTGGGAAACAACGGCTCAGCTGATACCAAACCATAAATGATTATCAGTCATAGATGGAATAGTACCCAGGATGTAGAAATTAGTTGCACAATGTCTTAGTGTTCCTTTCCTTTGAGTTATTAAGGTTCTCTAATACAGTATCAAGGCTAATTATGTAAGCCTTCTATACCCAAGGTATCCTTTGGTATAACGTTAAATGATTGTTCTAAACCTTAGAACGTTGTTGCCAAAACAACTATAAATTAACTGATATTGTTGAAATACAGGTTTTTGATGTGTTTTTTTTTACTTTTTTACCTAAGCTGATGACACTCGTGTGTTACCATTAAATAATGATCTAAAATCATCTTTAAATAAACTCAACAACTTCCTTCATTCTGAGAAGTACACACCACACTTATTAATCTAGTTTAAGCACCAACAGTAAATTTAAAAATTATACAACTTAAAAACTATTTCCATTTACAAAACATTATTAATTTATATTAATTACATTATTAATTGATATTAATTTATTACTTTTCCCAAACAAAAATATGGGAGTGATAACACTACATAACTCTACCTTATCAAAGTATCAAAACAAAGTAAATAGGGCTTACAAAAGCTGACATGGTACTTTGTTGATAGTCACAATTATAAAAAACTTTATAAAAGTAAACCCTTCATCAAAGATAAAAATCATTAAGTTATTGAGTTACATTGATTAAAACCAAATATATTAACCCTTACGTGAAAATAATACTTTACAGCATTAATTAAAATGAAAAAAAAAAAGTATGGCGCTTAGTTTTTCAAAACATAAGACATGAGATGAACCATTAACTCTCATACTCTTCAACCCAACATCAGAGACTTCGAGCAATGTTGTCAAAATTGGTGAATCAACATAAACTCCAATAAATCATTTGATAGGACCTTCACCCTTCGTCGTAAACCTATGACTTACTGCCCTAAAGCCTCCTTTAATAACTCTCCTCTACTTCCTGTTGAAAAAATCTCTACAAAGATACCTTCCGTCTTGACAAACGACTTACTAAGAATCCTCATACAAGACTCTGCTCCACGTTTTCGGCTACTTCAACACTAACAAGACAAACGCTCTAATCTTCCACTAAACTACAAACGGCTCAGTTATGTATTATACCATTATAAGGCCAACTTGAACGTATGTAGTTGAGCTTTGTGGCTCAACTAAACCATTCGAATCCAATCCTTACAATCTAAAATCCATAATGACTTTAATGTCCCGTATGTTAAAAATTTGGTGTGAACTAGATATCTCTCCTTCCATGACAATCTCCACTCCCACTCCAACCCATTAGTTTTAATCCTTCCCTCCTCTTCAATACCTGATAATCATCCGAGGCGTCTGAAAAGAAGATCTCCTCGAGACCTTCTAATTTTTAAATATTTTTAGAGCTGCCGATGGGTACCTTCTCCACAAGCCTTGTTCATGTCTATTTTGTTTTAGCCTATTTACTAGTTGTTTTATTTAGAGTTGTAAATATTGATATTTACTCCTATAAATTTAATTTTGAAATGTGAATGATCATTTTAGAAGCTTGATGAAATAATGATTAGGGATAATATTTGTTTAAACAAATATATGTTTTGTCTTCTTCTTGAGGGATCCTTTGATGATGAATTTCAATAGCTCTACTATAACAACTGATAAATGCGCTCGTTAAAGAGTGAATAAGGTTTTTGATGTTAACCCGAAATCAGCCCCCGGTGGTTTAAACTTTCCCTAATTAAGAAATGAAAACCAATTGAAGTGCTTCAAGTTGAAGAGTAGATCAAAAGGATAGCTAGTTACCTTTGGCTTCTTTGGATAGTACCACTGACAAGTTAACATCACTCAGCCATTAACCAGTAACGAAATTTGTAGCTTCTGAAGGAGTCTTCGTTCACCTTGGGATAAATTCAGTGTTTTCACCATTTGCCCATTACATTATTAAGTTTATCGTTATACATTACTTCGTAATAATATTATAATTTACAATAGCATAAATCATATTATAGTGTTTTTTAGGCTTTATTGGAATTTTGTAGGAATATTCAAGTTTCAGAAATTTTATAGTTTAAACAGTAAAAGCTTTATTTATTATTTATTTTTTATTAATGCGATATTAAAGATTCTTAATCAAACAAGAAGAAAAATTCTATGTTTCGCTGTTATTAAACATTAATTGAAACAAAAATTTATGAACACCATAATAGGGTTCTAACATATAGAACAGAATGGAATATAAGAGTTAAATACTTATTGTCTCAACTACACATATTGCATTATACTGCTAAAATTGAAATATGTAAGATAGCTATTAGAGACTGCCATAATTTAAATTGGTTAGGATATTAGTCAATATATTTTTTTTTTCTTAGCCCCTAATTTTCTCTTCTTAAAACTTGCATGCAATACTGGTAAGTTCTCCTTTTTCCGCAATCGTGCATTTTAAGGAGCAGCAACTCTTCAACGTAACTTCTGGAGAGTAATAAAATTCTAAATAATAATTCAGGTGATGGGGCTCACCTTCTGGTTTGTTGCGGCCTTACAACCAAAACTTAAACCAATTTATTTATTTGTTGAGTTTCTGCCATTGCTAAGATATTCCTGGGGGTTTCAGTAGATCAAATATAAGGTAATTTACAAATTTCGCTAATTTGAAAAACTTTAAATTCCTCTAACTCATAAATTTTTTAATTGTTGGTTTTTTCATCTCTTCATGTAATTTCTTTGTTTTTACTCTTTAGAATATCGTCTCTTTTGTGATTCTTATTAGAATGCCGTTTTGAAATACCTGGACATTATTTTCCGTTGATTTCGCCACGTGTGGAAAAAGTTGTGAGCCATACAGCAGTGACGGACGAAGAATAGTCAATAAATAAAAGAAATGTATTGAAAAAATAACTTGTTGCACTATTTCTTTAACTGGATTGGAAAGAGCATACAATATCAAAAAAATAAGTATATAATCTCATACTCTTAAGTATACCTATCTAATACAATGTATATTCTCATGAGAAAGGTGAATGGACTATTTTAAACATTAACTTAAACGAGGATTACTCATAGCCTTTTCTTTGGGTATGTGAGACCCGTCAGTTCTCTGGTAGCTACTTACGAAAATAGTCGAGGGAGCGGTGGCCTTATAAGGTTGTTGTTGTTGTTTGGGGTTTTAAGGCGTAAAACCCAGGGGTCATAAACGCCTATAGTTCTCTTTAAGTATAAATAAATAAATAAATCAAAACTAATCAACTAGGCGTATAATAATTAGATAAAATAGTAAAAAGATAAATAAATAATTAAAAAAATAAATAAAATAAAGATAAGTTAAATTAAAAGACTATATTTTATTAAATAGTAGGTGACTCTTAAGAAACCTGAACAGCGCCGAGATGTTGTTTTCATTATCGGAGAGTATGAAGGATATATAAGGTATAAGCCCAAATTTGTTTAAACCTGTCCTATAAGAAAGGCATTCTTCTAAAATGTGGCTGATAGTCAGGATATTGTTACAATGTGGGCACTTAGGAGGTGGCTGCTTGGTAATGAGATGAAGATGGGTCATGTTAGTGTGGCCAATCCTTAATCTGGCCAGGACAACTTCTTCTCTGCGGCTTGAGCGACATGATGAGGACCAAGGCCCCACTTTTGTTTTGACGACTTTCAGTTTGCTAGCAGGACTCTCGTCCCGGCCTTATAAGGTAACAAGGTAGCTTTGAGGGGAATCCCACTCTTATTTCACTTACCTAAATATAAAATATGAAAATTTTCGAATTCCGGTTTTCATCAGAAACGTTTTTTAGGGTCCTCTGAGTCGAAATAACCAAGTCCCACAAAAAGGTCTGTTTGTCGGTGTGTTTGTGATAAGTCCAGCACGAAAACAAAAAGGTTTACGAAACTGAAATGTCATATTTAAGACAACTGTACGCCCGAGATGTTAAAGACACTTTTTCATCAAAATCGGCTGATCGGAAGTCCTACTTACATACATTTTGCACCTTTTTACGATTTTCTCAAAAACGGCTCAAACTATTTTGAATACAGTGACTAAATCGGTGTAAACTTTAATATGCTTTCATATCATGTATTAAAAAAAAAAAAAAATTATTTAATTTTTGGTTTTTAGAACATAAGAACAGAAACATAGAGATGTAATATACCGTTTGAAAGGTCATGATTTTAGAAAATATATTATCTTTTATACATAGTTGTAAATTGTAATGTAGAGCGACAAATATGACATACAATTATTACTAATAATTATATGCAATAATTCGATATTGCTATATTATTTAATCATAATCATATGTTTCTAATAAAACTGAATAACATTTTTACTGTAATGAACTCTATTTATAATCATATTTAATAATTCTTTAATTGATTTTAACAGCCGAGGTAAGTGAAAGTACATAAATTATTGTTTTAATCCTTGATAAATAATTTAAAGAACATAATAATCAAAGTTAAGAGAAAAAAAAAAGGAAAATAAATTGTCCAAGCGTTATAATTAAGGGACTAGGGCACGATTAGCAGTTAAGGTATACCGACCAGTTCACAATAACTGCTAAACGAAAACATCACCAAGTTTACCATAATTACTGACCGCTTTTCCAACTCGCGCTGCATATAATTTATAATCAGCAGTCACCGAAAGCCAGACCATAGACTAGTTTAAGTTCAAAATAACGTAAAAATACGTCGAACGTATTTGAAAGAACACACACGCCGGATGACGTTATGCCGAGTCCGAAATCAGAGAAGCAGCGAAAAGCGGACAGTTATTAGCATGTAATTTGAAGGGTTGCCGTGGATCCGGTTAAAGGAATATAAACAAGGGTTTCATTAGCATCAGCTACGCGCCGGAGGCTGACCTCATCAAAAAGAATACACGGGGCAGCTATTGGGGAAGGGCCAGCTCCATCCGCTCTCATTGGTAGATTTGCATAAATATTGCTTTCCTTCGCCCTATTGCCAGCCTCTCTTCCCTCCGCTAAATGAAAATAATATGACTTACGCGAGGTATTACACCGTGATTGTAATATAGGGATGAAAGTTTAATTTTTCTGTATTGAGACCTATGAAGATAATGTCTATCATTAAGAGACATTCATTATAAGACCAAAAATTCAATATGGGTCAATCTTTTTGAAATCGTCCAGCTTCAATTAATTTTTCAGCCCAAAATGTTTTGTTTTTACTAAAGAATTAGACAAAAACATATTTAAAAAAATCACAAATAATGACATTTAACGCGTAAAAAACATTTAATGCGTAATCAAAAGGGACGATTGAAATGATTTTTTCAGTCTATTTCAATCAAAATTAAACCTACATGACATTAATACCCATTAAATTTTACATCAATATAGTGATCCTAATTAAAATCGTTAGAGCCGTTTGTGGGTAAATCGTGAAAAGGTGCAAAAGGCATGGTATAAAGTACCACTTCCGGTCAGCTAATTTTAGACAAAAAGTTGCTGGAACATTTAATTCTTATAGTTGTCTAAAATATGAAATTTCATTTTCGTACTCCATTTCGTTTTTTTGCTGGACTTACCACAAACACAAGGATACACACACACTCACAGACTAGGGTTTGTCGGTTTTTAAAACCTTTTTTTTTTTTTTTTTTTTTTTGGAGAAAATTATGTAATACGAAAACCGGTTTTTTAGTAAAATATATCTGTTTTCAATGTATGGATAACACTTTTAAAAAATTTGAAAATGACAAGTGTAGCCAAATGTACCAGATTGATGAAAACACTGTTGCAATAGGTCTGATAGAAGAAGAAGAAGAAACTTTATTTATTTACATAATATTTACAATGTACACTCAATACAAATATGTTTGGTTTCATGATTTCAGTGGACCTTTTTTCATGATAACAGAGTTTCAATCAAACTTTGAATTTACTAATTTTCATACAATATTTGATTTAAGATAGTAGGAAAAGTAACACGAAAAAACCTACACAATATAAAATACAATATTAGTTTAAAAGTACATGTTTGGTTCTTTTGTGCGTGTAGCGCTTTAGTGATGTTTTGTTGTAATTACCAATTTCTAGTTTTAATGGGTTTTCAGAAGTTGTGGTTTTATCAAAATAGTTTTTGGTTACTGTGTAGATATACTGTTTTAATGTTGGAAGATTTAGGTCAGAGAGCATTTTTAAAATTTTAGTATATCGTGGGTAGTTATTGATTATTCGCATACATGTATTTTGTATTGTTTCTATTTTTTTATAATTGGTATTGCAAGTCGAGCTCCAGACGGGCGATGCATAACAGATCTGGGCGCGTATGACTGTTTTATATAGTAGTAGTTTGTTCTGAGTGCTTAAACTGGATTTTTTATTAAAATATGGGAACATTTTATAAATACATTTTTTTGTTTTTTCGGATTTTCTATTGATATGTTCAGTATATGTTAACGATTTGTCCAAAGTTATGCCTAAGTATTTAACTGATTTAGACCAGTTAATGTGGACTGAGTTTAATAAAAGATGATGGTTTATGTTCGGTCTGCGCTTAGTAAAGATTATGGCTTCTGACTTGTTTGCATTTATTTTTAATTTCCACATATTGCAATATTTATTTATTTTTTTGAAGTTTAGCTGCAATCTGTTAACTATGGTATCGATGCGATAGGATGATGTATATAGGGCTGTATCATCAGCGTAAAGAGACCTTATAACGTGCGGGTGGCTTGGAAAATCGGATATATATACATTAAATAAAGTTGGCGAAAGGCAGGATCCTTGAGGAAGGCCGGCCGTTACAGGAAGTATACTGGATGTCGAATTATTTACACGAACATAAAATCGTCTATTGTCAAGATATGAATGGATAATATGAATTAGGTAAGAAGGGAAGTTGTATTTAATTAATTTGTGAATAAGTCCTGTATGCCAAACGGTGTCAAAGGCCTTTTCTAAATCTATTAAAAGCATACCGGTATGTTTCTTTTCGTTAAAAGCTTTGGTTACGTAATCAGTAAGCCTTGCTAGTTGGTCTACAGTAGAGTGGTGTTTTCTGAAGCCGAATTGGTCATCTATTATGATTTTGTTCTGTCTAATATGCCGATTTATTCTGGTTAATATTAGCCTTTATAAAATTTTTGATAGAATATTTAATAGGCTAATCGGTCTGTAATTCGAAATTTCTTTCTGGTCTTTATTAGGTTTAGAAATAGCGATAGTTTTGTGGGTTTTCCAGATATTAGGAAAATATCTGAGTCTCAAGATGGAATTATAGATTTTTGTTAAGTGTAAAATTGATTTTTTGCTAATATTTTTGATTACCAAGGAGGGAATACCATCATCACCTGATGCTTTCTTTGTGGCGAGTTCTTTGATTACTTTGCTAGTTTCATTTGGTGAAATAGAGGGAAAGATACTACTTATAGGTATTTTAAAAAAATCACGAACTGATTTTGAAATTTTATTATTTTGGTTTTTTGTACCCAAGTTTGAAGTGATACCGTGAGACTCTTGGAAATGTTTGGCTAGTAGTTCAGCCTTATCATTATCAAGATAAGCGAAATTGTTTGTGAGTTTAAGCGGAGGAATTTTTGATGGCTGTTTTGTGATATGTTTATGTATATTCCAGATAATTTTATCTCCGGTCCTGCAAGAGCTTAAAATTCTAGACCAGTTATCGTTTTTCCACTTATTAATGCGAGTTCTCACAAAATGGTTGAATTTGTAGTAAATAAATTTAGTTTGTGGGTTTTTGGTTCGTTGATATTTTATACGAAGTTTATTTTTTATTTTAATTAATGCTTTTAAATGATTAGGTAAATTATAATAGTGATTAATGTGAGAATATTGTTGAGGAATGGACTCTACCATAGCCTGTCTAATACATTCGTTTAGTTTGCTTATATTATTGTCAATATCTTTTTCATTACGAATTGACGGATTTATGCATATTTGAGAGTCCAGTACCCTCCGGAACTTACGCCAGTCCGCTTTGTTGAAAATAAATTTTTTTGTCAACGGGTAAACAGGTAATGACTTATCTATACGGAAAATGACGGGGTTGTGGTCCGAACTAAGACACGGTAAAGAAATGAGTTGGGTTAATTTTTGTAAATTTTTTGTGAGCGCGAGGTCTATGATACTGGGTTTACAATTACGCTGAGAGGGTATATAGGTAGGTTCAAACGGACTATGTAATTGTATTTGATTGTTTATAATGAAATTTAATATGGCTTTTCCATTTTTATTAGTGCTGTGGCAGTTCCATTGTACATGCCTTGCGTTAAGATCCCCAAAGACAAGAACATATTTATTTAAACGAAATAGTTTATTGAGATCAACGATATTTATTTTATTTGGTGGAATATATGTTGAAATAACGGTAGTTAATTTATTGTCTATTGTAGTGTTTACAGCAACCGCTTCAGTACAAGTCAAGTCGGGGGTTTGAATGAAATGGTGCTGGACGTCGGAGCGGATTAAAAGCATGACTCCTCCTCCCGCCCTAAGGTCTGATATGATTTCAAGAAACTGTGCGTTTTTTCTATTGGATGAATTAATTTAGATTTTATATCAGTTTGTCTTATGGCTTCTTTATGTAAAGTTCATAAATTCAGTGATCAGTTCCATTAATCGATATTTGATCGATATGATACTATACAAAATGTCAGTAAGTAACATATTTTAACATTATGAAAATATAAATTTGTAAACTCAGGCTTTAAAAACGATTAAGCCTAGTTCGGTTGCAAGTGAGAGGGTATTTTCTATTTCGGGGAGTTTTGTGAATAAACTAAGGACACGGCTGAATAGCAAACCGTTGGACGTCCTCTGTTTTCTGAAATCATATTTCATTAATCAAAAAATAAATAGAATATTTAGCTTTGTATTAAAATTTTCCTGAATAGAAAAATCTCGGTCCTTTGCTTAATTGTCTTTAAAACTAAAATTGATTTTAATAAGTATGTATGCATTTACTTTATTTACCGTTGTCATTCGGCTTTGATTATAATTTACATTATATAATATACAGTTATATATTTTCTAATTGTTTTTTATAAGTATCTATCTGTATCAAATAACATTGTTTTTTTGTTTTTTTAAATAATATGGTTATTATGAAAATATATTGTTTTTATTTATTTGAGCCCTTTGCTGAATAACTCGTTTCATTATTATAAAAATATTTACATCCTTCTAGTGAAAATTATGCATAAACAACGAATAATTGTTTTTAAAGTTATTTAATCCACGTAAACTATTATTTCTTTGTTCTCCTAAATTGCATAAAAAAAATTTTACTGTCAATAAAATTGAACAGTAAATAATTTTAGTCAAAAACTGCGTTTAATCACTCTAAATTTGTCTGTTAAAATTGTTTGTTTAAATTACAGAATATTCGAGTTGGGATTTGAATGAGGAGAGGGAAGCAGCATGGCGGATATGAGTAGGTAGAGAATTTCAGAAATTAGAGGAGCGGAAAAGAAAGGAACGATCAAAAGTTTTAGTCCTATGGGTAGGAAAATAAAGGTCGGAATGGCGCTATCTTGAGTGGACTAGGGATTTAAATTGTAGGAGACTGTTGATGTATGGAGGGTGTTGAGAGTTAATGATTTGGTAAATGTATGATCCTAGGAAATATTGTCTGCTGATTGGGGGGAGGAGCCACATTAACTCGCCGTAAAAATGGGTCACATGAGACCTCTTCGGAGTACTGAGGACAAATCTTAAAAATATGTTCATGATTCGTTTAAGCCTATCCTCAAGCACAGTCGAGAGGCCACCATATACTAAGCAGCAATTGTGGGGGAAAATAAGTGCGGATACAAGGAGGATATTTGAAGGTACTTATTGTTCAATATGGGGTTTCCAGAAAGAGTTTGGTCAATGGTAATACCCAGATTTTTGACAGAGGAAGTAAAGGTGATTTGTTGATCATTTAAGGTGAGACTCGGAAATGTGGTATAGGATCTAAGGAGGGAATTGGAACCAATTAGAATGTCCTTAATTAGAATTAGTCCTGAGTTTTTGTAGGATTTAGCATTAGTTTATTCAGGTTTGCCCAGGCACAGATTCCATCTAGGTCTTCCTGAATATTGGCAAATGCTACTAGTGAATTGGAGGGAGAGAAGGATAAATAGATCTGGAAATCGATAATATATTTATTTATTCGGATATATTACAATTTTTTGCAATGGACAATAATAATATTGCTGCATGATAACATTCATACAATATAAACAAAAGAAAACTCAAATTACATAAAATTAAACTAAATTTTTTTTGTGTGTTTATATTACTTAAATTATCACTGATGAATTAGCTATTTCTGTTTTTTTGTTTGTTTTGTTTTTCATTCTGAAAGTCTGACTTGTAAAGATGTACATATATTACGACCATAATTATTTTTTTTAGTTTAGTAATTTGTTATTCACATTGTTTCGGTCATCAATTCTGTATTTTTATTTTATTCTCAAGGGACTTTAGTCCTAGGATAATAAAGAAATCTTTTTTTATTTCATTTCAAATATTAACGGTTGAAAAAGACTGCGAAAAGAATATACCTGAAATGTTGTTAAAATAAAATTAAAAATTGTAAATTTAGTCATGTTTAATTTAAACAAAAATATTGACAATATCTATTAACAAATATTTATAACAATATTAATGATAATATATAATGTAATGGAGCGTAATTTAGATGGGGAGAGAGGAGGGAATAGCTAGATGACAAAGAGGAAGCCCCATACCTTAATACCCTGAGTTAATTAGCTGTTTGCTCCCCTGTTTGCCCCCTCAACGTATCCGCTAATAAGGTTGCAAACACTCCAGCAAAACGTTACCTCTTCTTCCAGCATTCGATAAAATAATACAATATCAGTTCCAGCCGATTCCAAACTATTGCCCACTCTCCGAACCCCACATTAATTTTCCCCTCTTCAAACGGCTTATATTGTCCTCTTTTTCATCGCTTTTAACTTGACCGTTATTAGCTCGCAGGATATTGGAAATGGCCCTTTTTACTGAAAAGCAATAACCGTCCGATATATTATATTGACTATATAAATAACATTTGCTCTTTTTTTTTTAATTTAGTGTATAGAAAAAATATACGAAATTGGTATCCTTTGAATACGGTCAGAGGAAATGAAGGTCACAACGTTTTCGAATAAATAGGTAGCTTTCAGTAAATATTGGGATTGGGAAAATCCACCCATTCCAGCATGAAGCAATATACCTGTTTCAAGAACGATTATAAATATATGCTCTTGTATATTTTGTTATCGAAACATTAATTACAATATGTTGATCCATTCTTGTACAAACACTTTTGTATAACGAATCCAATCGTAGGATCCAGTAATAGATATGGCATTAAATTGTCGAGTTTTCGATTATTATTTTATTTACCGTGCTAAATATATTTCTATAAATATATTCACTGCAGGAACCACCTATATATAACATATATAACAACCTATAAGGTGTTTTCTATAGCACTCTATAATAGGTTGCTACCATATGTAGTAAAGGCAATCGGTGAATATCAAGGAGGATTTCGTTGCAATAGATCAACAGTTGATCAAATCTTCTCATTGAGGTTGAAATGTGAGAAAATGAACGAATTCAACCGGTCAATGTGGGCGATATTCATCGATTTGAAGGCAGCACATGAGACTATCATGCGAAATGAACTATACAAAGGAAGTGTCTGAGACCATTTCGATGTTGGGATTGTACTCAGGCAGGGAGATCCACTGGCCCCACTCCTCTTTAACCTATGCCGTCATAAATAAAGCTGAGATAGATAAAGAGGGTACGATATTTAATAAAACTATGCAGTACCTTGTCAATGCAGATGATGTGGCCATTTTTGGAAGGTCCCTGAACTCTTTTAAGGAGGCCGTTGGATCAAAGTCATTATATGATTGAAAACCATAGCTTCGAAGAGGTTAAAAGCTTTCAGTACTTTGGATCTACCATAAGCTATCAGCTGGATGAAGAGGAAAAGGTAAAAAAAAAGAATGATGATGGGGAATCAGGCATATTTCGATATGTCAAAAACTTTTGAAGAGTATGCTGGTCAGTAATGCTACTTAGTTCAGAATATAGAAAACGTTATGAAAGCTTATTGTAACTTACTCTAGTGAAACCTGGACCATGAAGAAAAAGGCAAGAAATTTACTGGACTGGTTTGAGCGAAGAATGCAAAGGTACATCCTAGGACCGATACCTGAAGGCGGAACATGGCGGCGTAGAAAAAAAAAAGGAGATGTATAATAAATTCATAGATCTCAGCCAGTATCAGGATCCATAGACTAAAATGGTTTGGCCACCTGATGAGATTGGAGGACACCAGAATGCCAAAACCACTTTACGTGGACACACCGGATGGAAAGATAAGCAGAGGGAGACCCAAGGGTCGATGGAGAAACAGTGTTCTGCAGGACATACGGCAGACCAGAATCAACACAAGGCAAGCGAGGAGCAGAGAGGAATGGAAGGTTGAGGTTGAGAAAGTCAGGAGCTGCTAAATGCGCCTGTTGAGCTGAGAAAAAAGAAGAATGAAAATCAAAAGAAAATAAATAACTTTACTCATTGATTGATATGCAAGTGATACAGAATGATCCCCTGAGAGTCCAACATTATGTTTCCTGACAACACCACAATATCCTATGTATAAAAAAAATTAAGTATTGCGTCTATTGTTATTTAGTGCGGCTCTTTCGATTCGAAAGAGTAGGAACGTATTTTATCCAAGATTCTTCATGCATTCTAGAGATTTACGATTTTATTGGATGGATTTATATGGATTATTGCTTATTATTGGATAAGAAACTGCCTTATACCATTAAAAATAGGGGACTGCATAATAAATAAAGTTGCCTATTATGAACATACAAGGGATACAAAGGGATACTCGAGATCATTTCAAGTATCGTTAGGGTAAGAGGTGGATTAGTTTATCCATCCGTATGAAGTTGTAAGGAGAGGGGGAAGGCGATGAATGATAGGGGCTCTATATATATACATATATTGAGGGATGTATAGGATATAGACATATATTGGATCCCGGTTAACAAGATACCTGATACCGGGGTAATAAAAAAGTGCTCCCACTTTGAGGAATGTGTATGATAAATTTTTAAGGGGCTATTTATGAGGGTCTCGTTACTGATAAGGCATTGTTAAGGGCCCTGCCTTGTAAAGAATGCTCCCGCCCTGTACCCTATAGCCCTAATGCCCCATAGAATTTCATATCCGATAGTTATCCAGCCCTTCAGCCTTTAACAATTTTATTTAATTGAATTTATTTCTTCTCTCCCTCCTCTGCCTTTCTTTAATGGATAAACTTTTTCAGCTTTGTTATAATTTGCCCTTGACGGGAGAGAAACGCTTTGGAGTCTCTAATTAAAATTCCTATTTATTTTTATGTTCTTCGTGATGAATAAAGAATAAAAAAAATGTAGCCTTAGTATTACCCCCTGGCTGGGAAAACAATTGATCATGGCGAATAAGTCACAACAAAACAAAACAGTTCTGCCCAACTGTATTGTGTTGCGAACGTACTTATCAGTTAAATGACATATTGTTATATTTACATTAGCTATTTTTTCTTTATCAATAGTTTTATGTTATAGTATACAATGTAGTGCACAATTTACTGCAAAATGAATTAAAAATAAAAAAAAAAACAAGTAAAATTGTACACCCATCCATAAAATTGTACACATGAATGACCAACAGTATCAACTGAAATCAAAACAATTTTTAGTAAAAAGATAGACCACAATTTTATATTCCGGTTCTACTTATTTTTAAACTTGAAAGCTATGGGCGTATTAATGGGTAAAATTTCATTTATTTTTTCTTTCTTTCTTTTTTTTTTTTTTTAATAATTATTCGCATCCATTAGTTCCGAGAAATGCGGCGGACGGTGAACGGGGGACAAACGGATTTTTTTAATTCGGGTTCTACGTATTTTAAAACGTAAAGGTCTCAAATTTGTTTTGTTAGTTTGGTCGATTACAGAGGTTCATCATTGAAAATAATAAACCGAAAAATCAATAAAAAATCTGGTGCGCACAGCACACGTCTTTCACTTATCTGTTATTTATATCAATTTGAGAATTCTTAAACAAAGAAACGAAAATAAATTGTAAAAGAATTATTCACCTTGGATTTCAATAGAAACATGTGCTTCTTTAAATAATCACATTATTATCTACGACAATCAGAGTGTTTCATCGGCTTTTTATAGCTCTCTGTTAACTTTTACAATAGTATGTATAATATAATATTTTTTCTAAAATCTTCAGCAAAAAAATTGCATAAAAAAATATGTTTGCAGTTATCTCCTTTTTTTTTTTTTTTTTTTTTTTTTTTTTTTCGCCGGCTAATCCAATGCACTGCAGCCAATTTAGGCTTATTGTGCGCCGTCCAATCTACTGTTAATACAGGCTAGGCCTTGGTGAATCTGACTAACCTGTGGGGGTTACATTCACGCAACTTGGGATCAGGATACGTCGACACCAAATGGTAAAACCGTATCCTGGCAATCTCTGGCAATGCATATCAATGAAATGCAGTTTCATCATCCTTCTTGCATAATCTGCAAGTCGGTGAGGCCACAAAACCCATATTGTGGAGATGCTTATTAAGTTGACAGTGTCCAGTGTATAGTCCTGTTACCCTCCTTAGGGTTGTCCTGTCCATAGAGAGTAGAGTATGACTTCTCTCTTTGCAGGGTCCATCCAGAAACATCTTGGAGTGATGCTGCTTATCGGTATCCCTCCAGTATTGCCTAGATCTATTATCAGCAGCCGCCTTAATCAGACCTTTGGCTTTGCTGAGACTAATTCCGCACACTGGTTCAAGTTATCTCCTTTATTTGGATATCGAATTCTTTCAACTTATATATTTACCTGCTTTATAGCAATGTTAATCAGATCATATGGTCCGTTTCATAATAACTACAAATTTAAAGGTAGTTTAGAAGAAGAAATTTTGAAATATCGGCATTTAAGCCCTGTCAAACCATTTTAACCAGAATGAAGCCTACATGATATTAAGGACCGCCTAATTTATAAAGGACACCGTATATAAAGTAAAGCAGTTTATTTTCTCTAACTAAATAACTTGCTTTAATTAAGGACTACTTACTCATTTAATGAATTTAGACAACGATACCTCAGTTTATTTTATTAGAAATTATCCCGATAACATTCAAGCCATACTGACTATCGATAATATCGAAAAGATAAATTATTTGAACTATTACATGATGGGAAAATATAAAGCTTGAGATTTATAAGATTTATGCTTTATTTTGTCAAAGTGAGCTGTTGTTTTTTTTTCTAATTTTTTTTTTATTATTTTTTATTTTGCATTTATATTGCTTTAGAAAAAAAGTACTAGACTCACATCAATTATTATACTTAGTATAGAAGAAAATAAACTTTATTTACATTTTTACATATTGACAAAAAATTTATAAATGATTTCGGATGAGACATCCTTACAATCATCAAATGTTTGGTTCATTTGGTAGTTATAATCTAATTATCTAATCTATAATTAGTGGTAAAATTAAATTGATATAAACTATGGTAGTAGGAAAAACTAAATAAAAAACCTACATATAAAAAAAACAACAAAAAAAAACAAAACAGATAACACAATTGATAATATAAAATTAGAAATTAAAATAAACTAGCTTAAGTTAGCAACACATGTTTAGTTCTTTTATGAGTGTAGCGTTTTAGAGATGCTTTATTATAGTTACCGATTTCCTTTATTAAAGGATTTTTGGAGACTGATGTTTTACTGAAGTAAGAAGCTGTTTGAGTATGGACAAAATGTTTAATTGTTGGAAGCTGTAAGTCCTGGAGCATAGATGATATTTTAGTGTAGCGGGGGTAATTGTTAATTATCCGCATTGATAGATTTTGAATTCTTTCAAGTTTTTGGTAGTTAGTCAAGCAGGTTGAGCTCCAGACTGGCGAGGCGTATGTAATTAACGGGCGAATAACTGATTTGTATATTATTAATTTGTTATGAGAGCTCAAATGGGATTTTTTGTTGAAGTATGGGAACATTTTAAATATTAATTTTTTGGCTTTATCGATTTTTCTTTTGATATGGTCTGTGAATGTAAGAGATTTGTCTAATGTTATGCCTAAGTACTGTACGGATTTTGACCAAGGGATGAGAGCTGAATTTATCTTGATTTGGTGGTTGATTTGTGGGCGACGTTTAGTGAAAAGAATTGCTTCGGATTTGTGGGATTAATTTTTCAATTTTCCTTATATTTATTTGCATATTATTTGTACAAGATATATCCTATTTTTTTTTTTTTTTTTTTTTTTTTTTTTTTTTAAGTAAAGATATTCTATCCTATCCTACTTACTCTCTCTCTCTCTCCATGTTCGGTCAGTCATATTGTGTACCTCTTGTCGCTCATACTTGAAAATTATTTATTATATAATGAAGAGGAAATAAAAGATAAATTTATAAAGACCGACATGAAGAGGCCGTTAAGCAGAGAGGTAATTAAGCGGAGTATATGATTGAGAGGGACAGGGATGGGGCGGTGAAAGAGATGGGAGATAGGCCCCCTATAGCCACCCCCAGCTGCCCCCTCTAGCTACCCCCCAGAGTGGACAAATAGCCACAGAGGGCAGTAATGAATGGGCAGATATCGGGCAGTCAGCAATATTCTTATCTCGCAGCGCTCCAATCTGGTAATTACCCTCCAGTTCTGTAAACAACAAGACCGATGGCTCCTCTACGTCTTGGACCATTGTATATTCCCTGCCATTCCATGCATCCAGCATACACTATACAGTCTGTATTCAGTATACTGTATCACATCCTGTGTATAGTAAATAACACAAAGAACAGGCCGTATTGGTCTACTGAAAAGTTATACCTTTTAAAGGCAATCCTGTCATCCGAAATCGGATGTAATTATAATACATTTATTTACTCGTAATGCAAAACACCTTTACATAATTAACGAAAAAAATACGTGAAACAATGATGGTGTTAGGCGTTATTGTTATGGCCAGGTTATAATGCCTCATAAAGTTTTCTTCCCCTGCCAAATACCTGACACCCAGAGTATATAATTGGAAAGACTTTTCTTTTTTATCTTTTTCTTTTTTTTTTTTTTATTCGTATATATTACAATTTATCATAGTGAGTAGAATAGTAATAAGTGATAATAGATCTGAATCGATAACAATTTTTTATTCAATTATAAAAGAAAGAAAGTCAAATTATCATACATATAAATATAAAAAAATCAAAACATAAATAAAATGAAATAAATATATAATAACAGAATTTGTAGGCAAAATAAATACAAATAAATGAAGTTAACAAATAAATAAACAAAACATGTCACATTCATACCTATGTACAATATTTACAATCAGCTCGGGAACCCCGGACGGGGCTTGTCCCCCCACTTGTGGAAGGACAAGCAGGGAAAGACTCTAAAGCCGTTTTACAAGGACGACACCGTTCACTAATATTTTCTCCATATACTTCTTAAAGCGTTAATGGCAACCATTTGATCCTGATTGGCCAAGCCATTTCCTTCCTTTTCCTAACATACATTTTGACTTTTGAAAACTTTTCCGTTGTTTTCATTTATTCTAGTGTAGTATTTATTTATTTATTAAAACCCTTTCCTGCCTTGAAGACAATACGCATGCTTGCAGCTGTAGGAAGTACCAAGATACAACCCACAGCTACTTTGTTTCTTCAAAGTTAGTTCAGATGTTCGCCATCCTTCTTCATTTTTCTCCCCTACACAGCGTGAAGTGACTTGGACCAACACATTCTTTCCACCCGTACACGAATGCTGTGTAGTACGGGTAGTTTTATTTTGTTACTAGGTGAGGAATGTCACTCTCCGTCAGGATGTAGAGGCCTGTGTTCTTCAGAAGATTCGTTCTCAGTGCCTCATAAGCGGTGCAGGCAAGGAGAATATGCTCGGCGGTCTCCGGAACACCACAACTGGGGCATAGGGGACTTATGTTTTTTCCATGCTTAGCAAGTTGTAGTGTAGATTATAACCATCTTGGGTATGCCTTCCTCGTGGAATTTTCCTGATAATCTATATTTTTTTTTTGTTATTTTATGATTATTGCCCTTAAAGAGAGCGATCGAACCTTCCTTGCCTCCTTAGATCTTTATCCTCTTAGAATGCTCCTTTTTTCTTTCTTTCGAATTATTTTAGCCACTCATTGCCGCATTTACTGTTTATTATAATGTTAAATAGATTTAATCTTTACTGTTCTTAAGTTCCCCATCCCATAAATGTAACTGTAAGCATTCTCTGTTCAAGATGGGTTCTCTTTCATCCAAATTCCGCTTCTTTAGATAGCCTATAAATCTTCCAAAAATTGTCGGCTCCTAATTTTTTATTTCCCTAATTTATCGATTAACATAGTTTCGGCTGCGTAGATAGCTTCGGAAAGAATCACTGTTCTGTAATACATTCAATTTGCATTTATCGAAATGAAACTTTTTGTTGTTGAGTTTGTAGGCCCTCTGAAGTTTGGTAGATTCTATAGTTAATGAATCACACACAGTGAAGATATTTAGATATTACTTTTATTATACTTCCAATATACTGTGCTGAGGAGTTTGGTGACTACAAGTGAACACATTCCGAGGTCTCCTTCTATGAGTGTGACACAAGTAATGTTACAACTAGAGTGATAAGTATTGAGGATCCAAGGGTACATATAGCAAGAGATTGTAGGGGGGAGGAGGCGGCATGGGCACCACAAAGCAAGTGCTTGCAGATGGTGGGCACTGTGTCCTATGTACAGGTATGTGTCCTTTGTCGGTACTTGATCAGTCCTTTCTTGGGTAGCTGGTTTAGGGTTATCCATGGTAGTTTTAGGTATAGACAAAGCATATTATTAAGTATTACTGTATATTATTTATTAGTCTAGTCTCATTCTATAACTTATGTTTATTGGGATTTTTTTTAGACCAGAGGACTGTATAATTTCACCTAGGTATTTAAAATAGAAAATATGTGGAATTTTAACCATAATTTGTTGCCAGGAAGGATGAACTTTCGGGTTGTCTTTCCATATATTTGGTTTTCTGAAATAAAATTTTTAAACCATTTATTTCATTTACGTTCCTACTGCTTGGATTGCTTCAATCTGTTACCTGCGACAATTTAATATATATATAATATATATATAATATAATATATATATATATATATATTCCTTAAGTAAAGTAGAGAGAGTGGTGAGGGCGGTAACCATTACATAGAAGGCAGGGACTTAGTGAATTACATAAAAGTGTATTCTATTAATTAGTTAAGATGGAAGGAGCAGAGCGGGAAGGAACTCCTCACGCAAGCGACGTAAATCCAGGTGCAATCTGCCGTTGGACTAATTGATGCCCTATTTCCCCCGAGCCCAATCACATACCATCGGCCCTCCCGGCCCTTCGTCCTCCATCAGTGGAAGTGGCTACCCTTCCGAAGGAACCCTCTATTTATAGCAAAGGTAGCACTTCTTATTGAAAGGCAACGCAACTAGGCCAAGTTATTTCCTTTAGATTTAAGTTATTACTCTCAAATACTGGGTTTGTTTCAATATTTCTAATAGAGTGTAGTAATGAAATGAAATGAAAAAAAAAATTATTTTGGGATTAAGTTCCCCTAGAATAATGAACAATGAACAAAATAAATCCTTATGGGATGGTTACTTAAAAAGAATATATGTATATATATATATACATATATATATATATATAATATATATATATATATATATATATATATATATATATATATATATACAATATATATACTATATATACCTATATTTTACAAAGGATCAGAAGATCCAGATATGAGTAGATAGTGGAAGAGTTGATGTTAGAAGGAAGAGAGAGAGGTAGTTTTACGGATGGAGATGGGCATCGAATTCCAAAAGGCTGAGGAAAGAACGAGAAACTATTTGTGAAAGGATGCAGTTTTATGTGATGGTGTATACATATTGATTGATAGGATTCTAGAATTTAACGAATGGATATCAGAGCGGAGGGTGAGAAGCTCAGTTATATGGGAAAGTGTTCTATTTTTTAAAGTTTGGAATAGGTAGAAACCATAGAAGGATAAAGCCATTTTAAGTTAGTATAATAGCAAGAAATATTTTCACGTGAACTGGCTCCGAAAATCAATCCTATTAACAGTTCATAAAGCGTTTTAATTATATTTATTGTTCATCAGTGCCCATTGTCTACTTATCTTAATAATAAGACATTAATTAGAAATATGTTTTCATTTAACGTCACTGTTTGCTACTGTAGCTTATCAGACAACGTTAATGCGGGAGTTCTTAGTTATTTCTTTATCCAGGTTATTTAAAACTACACACTCCCAGAGCAAAAAAAACCTGTTGCGGCAACACACGACTTTCACTTACCTCGGTTGTTAAAAGTCAATTTAAGAATGAAAACTGCAATCATTTAATCCAAAATTTTAAGACTCATAATGACAGCTCCTTCGTAGTAAACAACAGAACCCTACATACGGACTTACAACAACCAACAGTTGACCAACTCATACGATCACCCTATTCTCGTTTTCACAATAAACTTAACGGATACGACAATATACTGATTAAGGACATGTCAATAGCTAAAATTCCAGTGAGAAGAAGGCTATAGAGAAGCTAGATGAGAGGCCTCCTCTTTTAAATCAAAGCCTAGGAAGGGGTGCTGCTGGGCAATTCCTTCCCTATGCCTACCATGTCTGATCTCACATTTGCTGATTGTTATTACTGTTTGTATGTTCAAAAACTTTATTAACAAAAAAGTATGTTCACTCTCTCCTCCTTTTGTTGGATATCGAATCCGTTCAAATTATGTAGTTTCCCTTTATATATCAATGATAATAAGATTATAGAATTTTTTTTTGTTTCGAATCTATTAAATCGAAGATTCTTTAGAAAAAGGAAGCTTCAAATATCGACATTTAAGCTGTTTTCTGGCTATTTCAGCCAGAGTGAAACCTACATATATTAAATTTTATAGGACAAAGCGAGGTTAATCAAAATCCTTAAAGCCGTTTTGAAGGAAAGTATAAAATGCATAGATGAGGAAGATGGTTAGGGGGGCAGTCATTAAATAGAAACACACATTAAAACAAGTGCTATTTTAATTATGTGCCGACGTTTCGGCCTACATTGTCAGCCTTTATCAGGGCTTCTTTTAGTAAATAAATGTATTTCCGTTAAAAACTTGAATTAGAAAATTTTTACGATCGAAATACTTTCTACTTACTATATATTCCATATATCGGCGAGTAAAAGTAAAAATTATAAATATATATATACATATACTCGGCAAAATATAGCACACTTTACATCTACTGTATACAAAGATATAATAAAATAAAAGGAAAGAATCTTGTTCCGAGACTGAATGCATTAAACTTTGAGAAAGCTGGAAACATAATTACAGTAGTAGAGTTATATTAAAAACGTTAGTAACTAAAATCCTTCTTTCTTCAGTCTTTTTGTCTTCAGTCACAAAGGAAAGTCTAATTTATGGGTCGTGGTTGTGCATGAAGGATGTTACCGTCGCAAAGGTATTTGGTGTGGTACTCCGGCGAATCTATGAACTGAAATTCATATTTGAGACAAATATACGCACGAGATGATACAGAAATTTTTTATAAATATCAGCTAACCTGAAAAAACTTTACACCATGCATTTGCACCTTTTACGATTTTCTGAAAACAGCTCTGAAGATTTCGATTAAAGTCGCTGATCAATGTAAAATTAAAAGGGCTATATATTATGTAGGTTTCATTCTGATTTAAATAGATTGACAAAGCCTTAATGCCGGTATTTTAAATTGTCTTCCTCTAAACTACTTTAGTTTTGTAGATTATATAAAAATAACCGTATCATCTTGTTATCATGGTAAAATAATAGGCAAATATATAAATAGAATGAATTTGGTGAGTAACTGAAAGAGAAAAGTGCAAGCACATCTTTTTTTGCAGTTTTTGAACATAAGAAGAGTAATATAGATGTATAATATACCGCTGGAAAGCTAAATATTTTAAAAAAATATATCATATAAACAAGCTTGTGAATTTTAATAAAGAGTTATGAAAAACCGACAAAACTAACTGATTGTTTAAGATAATAACATAATTGATTTTTTAATAAAACACATGTTTCAGGTCCTACAGAAATTCAATTTAATTAATTCTTTAATTAGTTTCATTCATTTTTACCTCTAACTGTATTGAAAATTCTTTAACCAATTTTAACAAAATAAAGTAAGTGAAACTTGTGTGTTGCCCGCACTAGATTTTTATTTATATAATTTCCTTGTTTGATAATCCTCACTAATATCCAATATAGGGACAGTGGTATTAATATTCTATTTTGATGTCATGTTTCATTGGTAATACCTTGATCCATGACAGCGAGCCTACAAATGGTGGTATTATGAGCTCTTATTAGAGTGATGTATGGCGCTCCACTACGGACCCCTAGCTCAAGCATGACACATATCCCCTGTCAAAATATACATTAGTATATAATAACACTATAATTTGAATTAAAACACAAGGACAATACAGCTATTATATTTTTTTTAAATTAAATTATGTATTTATTAGTGTTTATTAAAAAAAAAAATCAAAACATCTGATATTCAGAACTTCCTTTACGTCCCTACATAAATTACGCTCAGAATGTCTGTATCTAGTTTCTATTGCTGTTGTTTTTTTTTCTTTCTTATCATATCTTTATTTACACCTGTCAGAAGCAGTCTGACAATCAGCAAATATGTTGGACAAATGTATGATCAGACACGATAGGCATGGGGAAGTAAAGTTCCCAGCAGCACTCCTTCCAAGGCTTTAATCTGGCTGAGGAGGTCCCTCATCTAGCTTCTTTTTAGCCTTCTTCTGAGTGGCATTTCAGCTGTTGCATGTCGTTAATCAGTCTATGTCGTGTCATTAAGTTCACTGTGAAATAGAATATAGTGTTCGTATATGTTGGGGCAACTGTTGGTTGCTGTAAGTCTGTATGTAGGGCTCTGTATTGTTTACGTACCAAGAGCTGTCGTTATGAGTCTTAAAATAATCTATTTAATAATAGAATAAATTATTTTTAGCAATAATAATTATAAAAAAATATTTATTGTGCGTTTTAGCAAGTTTTCATTACTTTTTATTATTTTAGATGTTAGATAAATTTATTTCTCAAATCCTCAAGTTTCCATCGGTACATACAGTCCATTATACTATTATTTATGTTTAGTTATTAATTTTAATCTTTCTTAATTTATTATAATATATGATTCAACTTTCCCGTGTTCCTTCTTCTATATTCAATACAGAATTACTGGTATATAATGACCAGAAACAAATTTTGTTGAGTAATATTACAATATGTCCTAATTAGGACATTTTTTATAGTGATCAAGTAAAACATTCATACTATACTCATACAATATAATCAATAAAATGTGTACTAAAATCACTTAAAGGTATATAAAACATAAACATAAACAGATTTTCATAAAATAATTATAACCTCAATCAGGTCTTAATACTATTGTACAACCATTAATTGATTTTTTATTGTGTTAGTTGTTATTTAATATTAGCATTTGTAATAGACTCGGTTATTGTGAGAACCTCCAAATTCTCCACAACCTTAATAAAGTAAGTTTACAAAATATGTTTGTACAACATACAACTTTAACTACCCTCCTTTTTAAAAATCTATTTTTGAAGTATTGAAAAAATATAGAGAAGACAAAATATAATTACATTAACTCTCGATAGAAGCATATGTTTCATTGAATAATCTTTATATTTTTATCAGTAAAAAAGGATAGTCTTTCCACTTTTTATCATTATCCGCTATATTTTACATCTTTTTGTATGATTTGATATTTTTTCTAAAAAATTTAGCATTTCTATTCTATATATAGTCCACACTACTGTGTTTATTATAAAAAAAAAAAACATAAAAAAATATTTTTGTATATGTATATTTGGCCGTTTCTTATCAATGATAATAAGACGATGTGGTTATTTTTTTTTTTTTTTTTCTACAGAATCGAAGACTCTTTAGAAAAAGTAAATTTAAAGTGTAGGCATTAAAGCCTATCAGAATCTTTTAATTATAATGAAAAAATATCTCATATTAAAGCCTGCTTAATTTTACATAAATATATATCAGAGTTTAATCAAAATCGTTTCAGCCATTTATGAGAAAATCATAAAAACATTCATAATGCATTGCCTAAGATTGCTCTTATGGTTCTCGATTTTATGAAAAAGTTACTGCAACATCCTGGACATATATTTGCCTTAATTATGAAATTTCAGTTTCATACGACATTTCGTTTTAGTGCTACACAGACACACACACAAACCTTCGCGCGCGACTTATTCGTTTGGACTCACGGCACTCTAAATATTGTATTTTAATTATTTTTTTTTCTAAAAGGTTAGTTGAGAACTAGAATTCGAAAATTTTCATGATCGTAATACGTTTTCTTTCTATTATTTCATATAAATGTAATTGAAAGTTAAGAGTTTGTGAAATTTACGAATAAATAGGATCTCTATATAATGACTTCCTCATACAGTACATATTATTGGTACTAATATAAATTGTGTACATAAGTGGACTGCGTGGTTTTTATCCACATCCTCGTGTTCCGGCCTCACATCCTAAACCATATGTGTTATGTAACCTTGGGCGACTCCTGATGTCCGGCTGGCCTCCACACGTCAGGCCGCGTCTCTCGCTGCCCCTCTCACTCTCTCTCGACCCTAGATAAGTGGGTACCCAAAACCGAACTTGATATTAAACAAACCAATGGGCTTTAATGACTTTGGATTTGACACAACCAAACAAACAGCGCAGATCCTACATCTTAGACTGAGACTAACTATTAACATTGACTAAATTATAAAACTGACTACTTTTTTTTACATTCATGCACCGTTCTTCTGACATTCAAGTTCAACATCCAATGGTAGGAGGCTACGGTTCTTGTGTTGTATTATTGGATTTGTAATCTCAATTTTCCTGAATATATCTAAGTGATTTTCTCAAGTTTATAAATACATTTAATGGCTAAGTTTATTATGTTTAGAATTTAAGACATGACAAGAATAAATACATAAAATAAGGATAAGACAGACAACACCTATCATATATATTTATGTAAGCTAAAACTTTTTTCTAATTTTAGGTTCATCAGAAAAATAACAGAGACATGAATGCAAAATAATTAGGTGCTTGTTGCTTGTTTTATGGTTTCACGAACCATGAACATGTTTCTAAATTGTGACTCTTTCATCAACATTGGCCGTACACATACAGGAAAGAGGTTTTCCTGACAAACAAGATCTTGTTTTTCGTTTTTCTAGTTATGATTAAGAAGCAGAAATGCGCCTTCCAGTAAATAAGTATATTCCAGCTGACACTGAGAAAGTAATAACACACAGTCACAGTATTACCTTTCCTTAAATGGTTTCTTTCTAAAGAAGCTGGAATCAACAAGATCCAATTCTCTGGCCTGATTGACTAGCTTTGACTCAATTGCGGTTTTTTCTTTTCCTTTTTCCCCTGGGATGATCGAAACGGATTCATTTCTGTCTTTGTGATTTAATTTTTGCCATCCCTTGGCTACGTGGCATCAGGAGCTTATTACTCCAACCCCCTTTCATCCACCTCTCCTTCTTTCGTTCTGTTTATAATAAGATTAAAAACAAAATACAAAAATAGACTTGTGGAAAATATTTTCTCTTTTTTTTTTTCTTCATTTCATTTGCTCATCTCTGCTTCTTTGATTCATGGGTGTTATTGAGATACATTGGTAATATGCACGCAATATTATTACATAACATTTTTTTTTTTTATCTTAATATGTGCCTAAATGGACGATAGAAAAGAAAGCAAATTACACCTTTATCGTTCGTCGTAAACCAATGACTTCCTGTTCAACACTACCCTTTAATTACACTCAGCTGGTCCCTGTTAAACACATCCGATACCCAAGACTCCATCTTGACAAACGTTTACCTTGGATTTTTCCTATAAAACTAAAATGACAATAAATGTCTCGCTGTTGCTATTTCAACACTTACTAGACAAACGTTCAAACATTCCTCTTAACTAAAAATGCACATTTATAAAACCATCACAAGGCCAATGAGGCTTACCGAGTTGAGCTATGGGGCTCTGTAAAACTATCGAATTATTCTCCTCTATAATCTTTATACAAAATCTTTCGTAAAATGGTACTCACATTGTCAGGAACAAACTTATTTATAATGAGCTTAATGTTCCATATTTGTCCAAAACCAGGTACTATTTCTTTCATGAATAACTCTATGCTCACTCGAATCTTAGTTTCTATCCTTCCTTCCTTTTCGATTCCTGATAATCCTTCCAGACCTTCTGATTTAGAACATTTTATGGAGTATTGCCTATAGGTATTTACTTAAACTGTGTATCTTGATTTCGTTTTATATTCTACTCACATTTAAATTGACGTATTAACGTATATAGTTCTAGTAAATACATTTTTTTAAAAGAGAAATTTAAATTTATTTGTCCTTAATTTATATTCGGATCAGTCTCCAATCAAATTCTACGGGTCCCTAGATTCGATGCCCTGCTATGCCAGAATACTTATTTTTGCTCTTTTTTTCAACAGTAGGCCTACTCTAAGGGATAGTGACCATTCCTGGTCACACCCAACGTCTATGAAGTGGGTACCGAAAATCAGGAAATCACTTTCCTGTGTACACACTATGCGTAATAAACTCAAGAAAGTTTTTAACTATTTACATAGTAATATGAAATTCTAATATAAGTGTAAGATACTCTGTTTACAGCTAGAAATTTTATTATGTAGGTCAAATTTTTATTTTTTTATATAAATTTATAAAACTTTAGTTTCTGTTTATTCTAAACTTATATTCAACAGAATTTAAGGTAAACATTCCCAGTGAGAAAGTAATAGCTATATTAAAACCATTTTCTCATTTTAGCCACATTATGCAAATCAGGGTGGGGAGTACTAAGGCTCCCCACTGGGGAAACCTATATTTATTTTTCATTTATTAAAAGGAAATGGTGCGGAAACCTCCGTCCTTCTTGAGGTTGTTGGGATAGAAAAAAAAAGTCTTCTAGATGAAAATCACCGGAATGAAAATGGGAGGTGTTATTCTTTGGCAACTTTTGTCTATATTACGGTTTCCGAGTTGGGAAAAATATCAAGAATCTTTTTTTATTTTCTTAGGAAGAAAACGCCGCGGGAAAAAAGCGACAAAACATTTTCAGTAAATATACATTTAGTGAACAGGGCGACATTCATTTCTGATGAAAGGAATATGATTTCCTTAGAATCTTATTTAAATTTAGCTACCAATGAACTTTTACGCATATAAAACATTTCCTAAAACAGTCAAGAAATGCTGAAAAGGAGCTGCAGTGTATCATTAACTGTTTAAAAATTGTACTGTTTCAAGACGGAGGTCAGGCCTAGATCACGCTTAGCCGCCTATATTATCCTTAAATTTTGGGTACCCACTTTATAGAAACCGAGTATACACCAGGATGGTACACTAGTGGTCTAATAGTCTAACCACTCATTATACCCTAATTTGGGTTATTTTGAATTCATGTTGACATATTTTGGATTAAACGAATGAAAAAAGTATGTTTTACTTCTTCTGCTTAATGTTATGGGCTATATCCATAATCTATACTAATATTATAAAGCTGAAGAGTTTATTTGTTTGTTTGAACGTGCTAATCTCAGACACTACTGGTTCGAATTGAATTTTTTTTTTGGATAGTTCATTTATCGAGGAAGGCTTTAGGCTATATTACATCACGCTGCAAACAATAGAAGTGAAGAATCAGTGGAAAACCAAAAAAAAAATAAATAAATAAATAAAATACGGGGGAAATTAACCTCGCATCCTAAAGATTTAATAATTGTTAATAATTTACCTTTTAATTGTAAAATAATTTAATTTCCCGTTAATTTATCTATTACCGTAATAATTATTAAATTACAGGGGCAAACGTTTAAACACGTAGGGATCGATTTACGTCAAGATCGGGTTGTGGAGAATATTAGTGTGTTCTGTCACAAGAAACTAAAACTAAAAATGTCATTTACAAAAGTGCTTTTAAATATATTCTTTTAAAAACTTCTTAATAGCAATAATTTGCAGACAAAGTGGCGGAAAACAGCTAGTAAAGCAAATAAACCTATATAATAGGGTCTTTAAATTTAACTCTAAGAAGTAAAATATTAAAATAAAAATTATAACACTGTTAATTATTTCATAATAATACGTATATTGTGAATTTCATTAACAATTGTAACATTGAAAGTAATGTAGGGGTGGAAAGAACGTTACTCCGGTTTAACATTGAAGGCAGCGGAGTGATAAGAATCGGTATCGGAAAAGCGTGGAAATCCTATCTAGAAAATAAATTGAATGGAATGATATGTTTTTTCCTTTGTCGGGAGCGATTTCCTTGCACCCCACGTACAAGCTAGGGTTCCCGTTGCAGTATCCAGGCCTCGGATGTCGTGGCCGTTAGCAACTCCGTGTCAACGGGTCGTCATTATAAGGGTCCATTGGTATTTGGAGGGCGGCTATGGGCGTTAACCTAAAGGGCGATGGGCGCTAACCGAAAGGGCGATGGCGCCTGGCAGTAAAGAGAAGGGTAAGTTAACCCGCACCCAACACCTTCCCTTAACTGTCTCCCTACTTCTTTTACTACCACCAACTACTACTAGTACTACCCTTGGGTAGTAGGAACAGGCTTTCCTTACTAGCTTTAGGAATTTAATTATTTTTGCTATCTATCGAGAATACTGGAAGGAAGAGAAATAATTTTGAATTATTCAAAATATAACAGTTTCCGAGCTACGAGCAGGAAGGATTCTTAGAGGGAGTATACAAAAAACACACCCCTCCACTCCTAGAGCAGAGATAGCCCTCTACCTGAGGAGTCGTAGCCCGGACAGGATAGCAAGTGGAAGTCCAGCAACGGACGGAGGAAGTCGGGGGTCAAGCCAGGAAGGAATTATGCAGTTATGGCCGAAGGTACCTTTTACATGTTTTAGTATGAGGTAAATCTGAACAAACCTCAGTATTCTCGATAATGAACAATTCCTCACTGTACCATGTTTTTATGTGTAATAATATGTGTCATTTTATAAATAAATGTGTATTTTAAGTTAATTACTTTATTTCCCTTTATGCCACCTGATCTCAATAATGAATTGATAAACATGATACCTTAGGAAAAGAAATCCAATATTTTTATAAAATAAGAACTGAAATTTTTTATATTAATTAATACAGTTTCGGAGTCATCGCTGCCTTAGAAAAAAAAAGTAGCGGCCGAAAGATAGTATTCTTAATTTAAACTACATAATTTGAATATTTTATCTTCTAAAGTATAGGACAAAAATGTGGCTTTACCTTTTCTCTACTCACTAGGAAAAACAATATATATATATATATATATATATATATATATATATATATATACATATACATAGTCTGGCCATAGACGGCAAACCGTTAACATCGTACCTGTGTCTCTCTCTGCATCAGTCGCTTTTGTTATCGTTATTCTCCTTATTCTTCCATAGTTGTGGTAAATATAGTCACATATATCTGTATACCTGATAATTACATTATTTAAATCACCACTTCAAGAAAGAATCGGTGAAATAGTTCAGTGTTTTATACTGAATAGGCTGGCTGTACTCAGGTTAATCCCTAAGCCTTAGAGTATTAAAGGACGTTGACGCAGGCCTTTATTGATAAACACCTTTCTCTCGTGAGTACTATTATTATTATTTATTATTCAAAATTAAAATGGCTCAATGCTCTATTTGTGACGCCGTGATTGCCAGGGACGAGAAGAGCAGCGTGAGTTGCAGTAAATGCCGCGTGATTTTTCACGGTAAATGCTGCAATTTACCGGATAAAGAAATTGAAGCGATCAAATCAAATAAAAAACCGTGGTTATGTTCTAAATGTGACCTTGGAAAAAAATCTGGGACAACCACCGAAAAATCGTCATCACCTACAGGGAGTAGTCTAAAGCACGTAAAGGAGCCAACGACGTCCGACATACTCATAGCGGTGAATAAACACGGCGACCTCGTCAATGAAGAGGTAAAAGATCTTAAATCATCTCTTGAAAAATATGGGGAGCTGAGCTTTGAGCTAAATGATAGGCTCGCCAAAATTGAAAATCACTTAGAGGGCCAGGCCAAGTATTTAGAAGAATTATCTTCCGAAAACAAAATGCTAAAATCTAAAGTAGGCGAGTTAGAGGTCCGCTTAAATAAAGCAGAACAGGGCCTACTGTGCAGGTCACTGGAAATTAGAGGCGTGCCGGTCCGTTCGGGCGAAACCCCAGCTGCTCTGGTAACCAATGTAGCGGCGGCTCTCGGAATTAAAATCAAAATGGAGGACCTGGACATGATTGAACGGCGGAGGCAGAGAAAGTATGACCCGCGACCGCCTCCCGTCATCGCTCGATTCGTCAGACAGACCACACGAGATGAGTTGATTATGAGCAGGAAGACGAAGAGGGACTTCTCTACGAGGGATATAGGTTGGCAGGAGAATGACTGCCACCGGATCTATCTCAGCGAGGAGATGACCCAGACCAACAGGCACCTCTATTGGCTCGCTCGTCAGAAGAAGTCAGCTGGCAAGCTGAAGTATGTGTGGTTCGCGGGCGGTAGGGTTCGCTGCCGTAAGGACGACGGTCAACCTGTCATTTATATTGACCATGCTCAGGACCTCGATATTTTTGGCTGACACCTGTGCTCTCGTCTACTGACTAGCTTCATTCCCAATTTCGCCTACGATTCTTCTCTTCAATGTTTTCTCTCGATTTCATTATCTTATTATTTCGTAATTTTCATTACAATCACAAATTCAAAAGTTCATTTAATTTTTATCAAGGATATTTGTACTTTTATCAAAGTTCTTTTTATTCTATTAATACCAAAGTTACTTTTATTTCTATTTAAGGTATTTTATTTTTTATTTCTATCAAAGGTTATTTTACTATCATCAAAGCTCTTTTGTTTTATTTTCTCTTTCAAAGTCTATATTACATTAATTAAAACCTATTTTATTTTTATCACGGATAGTTATTCCATAATCAAAGCTACTATATTTTTTATCAAAGTTCTCCTTATTCTATTCCTACGAAACTTAATGCTATTTTTTAATATGATATTTGTATATTTTGTCATATTTTATTTTTACTTCTATCAAAAACTATTTTGTTTTATTTTTAACAAAGTTTATTTCATTTCTATCAGAGATATTTATAATGTCATCAAAGTTCTTTTCATTCTTATCAACATAGTTTCTTATACAACTTTTACTATAGTTATCTTAATTTTTGTTATAGTTATTTTTATTCTTTGTGGAAATTTACATTGTATTTACACTTTATTCTATCTAAGTACTATTATTTATGTGTATATGTGTATGTGTATATTTATGTGTGTATGTATGTATATATAGTTTCGCTGGCATTTATCTTTCATATATTGTTAAATTCATTATTGTTCTTAGCTACATCGTTTTCCTACTGTTTGTATTCTTTCCTCTTCCATCCTTATGTCTAATATCCTAAACGTCTGTCATGTGAATTCCCAATCCTTGCCCGCTCATTATGATGAATTCCTCCATTACTTTACTAGAAATTTTTACCATATCATCGCAGTCTCCGAAACCTGGTTAAAACCCTATATCCCCTCCTCTGCTGTCTCCCTACCTGAATATTCCTTTATACGTCATGACCGAATAGGCCGTACAGGCGGAGGCGTCGGTCTTTACGTCCATAATAGCCTAAAATCCCGCATATTAGAAGTCTCAACCCCATCCGACCAACCACATATTGAATTCCTTTTCTTGGAAATCACATGCGACACCCATCCTCTCCTAATCGCAGTTGTGTACCGCCCTCCTCTCGTTCCTTTTGACGCTCCATTTGAAACAACTCTCTACAATTATATTCCTCTATACAATAACATCATAATTTCCGGCGACCTTAATACCAATATCCTTTCCGATTCCAATGACAAACAGTACCTAGAAAATCTTCTCTTTTCCCTCAACCTCTATCTTGTTCCTTTTTCCCCGACACATCATACACGATGTTCTGACACTTGGTTAGATGTTCATATTATTGATTCAGCACAGAAACTTCTCTCCCAATTGCCAGTCCCATTTCTATCTTCCCATGACTTAATCCAGATATCATATAATATCCCTACTCCAGAAATCCTTCCAAAAATCATAACTTTCCGTAACATGAATTCCCTCACTCGTGAAGACATCCTACCCGATCTTGAAACCCTGAAATGGGACAATATATATTCCTGTTCCTCCATTGACGACATGGTCGACATCCTCACTTCCAACCTGATCTCCATCCTTGACAAACATGCTCCCCTAAAAACCCGTACATTCCGTCGTAGACCTGCTCCTTGGATGTGTCAAGAAATAAGAGAACTACAAAGAAAACGTGAGGCTGCCCGCAGGCGCTTCAGACGTACAAGGCAAGCAGATGACTATGAAGCGTTCAGGGCCCTCCGAAACTTGACACAAACAACAGTAAGGCGAGCGAAATCCAACTATTTTCAAGAAGCTCTGTCCTCCGCTCCTGATCCTAAATCCAGATGGCAACTTCTTCGTAAACTCTCTCTCTGTAAATCCTTTACCTGTTCAGTCTTCCCTGTATCACCCAACGAACTAAATTCATTCTTCTTAACCGACTCCTCCAACATTTCACCAGCGTTTTCTCCTAATTTTTCCCTTTCATCATCATTCGATTCTGACAATTTTTATCTCTCCTACATTTCACCAACAGACCTCATATCTTCTATAATGAAATCCCGTACTACTTCCTTAGGTTTCGATGGGATTCCAGAAATATTGTTAAAATTATGCCTTCCAGAAATCCTGCCAGTCCTTCTTTTCATCTATAATTTTTCCCTCCAAAACTCAGTTTTTCCTTCTTCGTGGAAACAAGCCTTGGTCCATCCTATAAACAAAATCCCTAACCCGTCAGCTCCTAATGATTACCGATCTATATCCATCCTTTCGAACCTTTCCAAACCCCTTGAACGAATAGTACAATCCCAGGTATCTAATTTTCTAGAAGAAACCAACAAACTTAACCCTTACCAATCCGGCTTCCGACCTGGCTACTCCACGCAATCCGCTCTGACCCAAATCACTAACGAATTTATACCGCTATAGATGAAAAAAGATTAACTGTCCTAATAATTTTAGATTTTACCAAAGCCTTTGATTCCCTCAACTATTCGATCCTTTTCTCTAAATTAAAATCTTTATCCTTTTCCCTCAGTTCAATTCGTTGGTTTCAATCCTTTCTCTCCAACCGCACTCAAGCGGTGGTCATTCCTAATCAACCCCTATCTGATTTCCTTGTCCTATCCTCAGGCGTTGCCCAAGGCTCGAGTATTTCGCCCCTTCTGTTCAATACCTACATCAATGACCTTCCTAATTCAATCCACCGTTGTTCCTACCACCTATATGCTGACGACCTCCAAATCTATTTATCTTTCCCTCTCTCCGAGTTATCCGTAGCATTTGCCCGTATTCAGGAGGACCTAGATGGAATCAGTCCCTGGGCAAACCTGAATAACTTGAGGCTTAATCCTTCAAAAACTCAGGCCATCCTTATTGGTTCCAAATCCCTCCTCCGATCGATCACCACTCTTCCTCCGCTTTTGCTTAATGACCATCCTATTGTTTTTCGTTCCAATGTTAAAAATCTTGGCATTATCATCGACCAAAACCTATCCTGGAAACCCCAAATTGCCCCAATTTCCCGTCGATCGATTTGTACCTTGAAATTATTCCACCGATCCCGCCACCTCCTACCACAATCTACCCGTAAACTCCTAGTTTCATCACTCATTTTCCCCCACTTTGACTATGGTTGTTCGAAGGTGCTCGAGGACAGATTGAGAAGGATTATGAACTGCTTTTTAAGATTTGTATTCGGTACCTCGAGACGGTCGCACGTATCCCACCTCTACGACGAGTTAAAGTGGTTAACCCCAAACTTTCGAAGACAATATTTCCTTGGATCATTCCTTTATCAAATCATAAACTCCCACCATCCATTTTATGTCTACAGCCTTTTGATGTTTAAATCCTCAACCCATCATCCGGAAACAAGATCCCGTCTGTCCGACCTCCACACTCCTTTCCATAGAACCAAAAAATATGACTGCTCCTTTTTAGCCCGGTCCTCTTCCTTATGGAATACCCTCCCTTCAAACATCCGTCATGCTCCTTCCCTCTCATCGTTTAAATCCCTCCTGTTTCAATACTTCCTTTCTCTTCAATCAGATGTAAGCTAATTTTTATCATGCCAACTAATGTAAGGTGAATTTTACTTTATTGAGATTTAAAAGTTATATTCTATGTTTATTCTTATTTATTTATTCCTAGAATTTGTAAATAGAGATGACACTATGACCCTTTATTTTTTTTATTATTATTACTATTATTTTATTTTTTTATTCTTGTGTTATCAAATTGTATTTATATATTGTTTTTGGCCAGTTATAATTTATTATTTAGTTCATAATTGTTATTCTTAAGGGACATTGTCCCAGAATAAAGTTTTGTTTTCTATTCTATTCTATTCTATATATATATATATATATATATATATAATTTACTGATTTTCCTAGTTGCGGGCGGACGGGAGAATGGATTAGGTATAGAAGCTAAAGAAATAATCTACCAACAACAACAAATTTATTTATAATTATCTATGTTTAAATATACCTCCTGAACAGTATATACTATCGACAAATATTATATAACATAAGATATTATAGACTAAATTCTTAATAGAGAACTGTCTTAAAAATTTTGATTTGAACAACACCAACGTAGATAGAGAGTGTCAAAAAATCGCCTACAGTAAAAGAATGTAAACAAACTGTGACTTTTTTTATTTAAAACAATAAAGCCTCTAAGCAGGAGGTCCTAGCGACTAATGTTATGTATTTAAATAAGTTAAAATTTTTAATAAAGGACTAATTTGGAGGCATTAATTATTTCTTTTGTTCCGATTATGTGACTGATTTAATAGTATGAGAGGTTGGCCCTCGACCTTTTATATAGAAGGGTGTGGTATGCCACTGCACCACAGATGACCAACAGTCACTAATTTCATGTTTATTATTAGTTCAATTGAGTAATTAAATTTTAAAATACCTATTTACGATAAAATTTTATTAAATGAGGAAAATGACTCTTTTTTATTGATTCATTATTTGTTAAAGCACCTAAATGTGTATAAAAATACAATATCTGAGTATTAGGCCTCTGTTTGAAAATGTAATCACCGAGTGAATGGCTTGATAGTCTGCAACAGTTTAAGTATGCTCATTCCCTGTAAGTGGTGTAAGAAGTATTAACTGAAGCACTTTGCTCCAAGTTTTGTCAAACTTCCTGTTCCTTACACCGCTACATGAAATTTTCCCGTTTTAGGTAAAACTGTACTTTAATATATCTTTTGAACATTAAGGAGCTAGCTGTTATTTTGTAATACTCACAAACGAGACTGTAGTTTTTTGCCTTTAGCAGAGTATGAATACTTTCGTATTAGTGGAAAAAAATATGGTTTATTTAGAGCATTTTAGATTTTATCCTTGTGATGTTGATAGATACCTTCAATCTTTATCATAGTGTGCGTATCGTCACCATGATGGTCATATAACAATTTTTTATAGAAAACGATTTAAAAAGCCTGTACTGCTTCAGCCCATCAAGGTCTTAGTTTTAGTATTTATAGAAATTCTTATTGTTTCTCGAACAATATTTGTGCAAAGTAGTGGTTTGGTCTAGATGACGCAAAGCAACCAGATTTTTCCTTCAATATTTAGATACCCAGTTTATAGAAGTTACGTGTGCTCTATGAGGGTCTCCATAATCCTTCTCTAAATATCACAAGAACATTTTCTGGCTTGGATTTGAGTATATATTTATTGTGAATTATTACTATTACTATTGTTTTAAAGTGTCAATTTCAATTTTACGACTTTTTTTTAAAAACTTTTCTGAATTTTTAATCGACGTAAGCCATATTCATCTTGAACCCTTATCTTTTTAATCTTATTATTTAGATCATTTTTTTTAAATTATTCTAAAGTAGAAATTAAACTCCAGTATGGTTGGGTCGTTTTCAAATTCTACTATAAAATATAAAAGAAAAAAAATTTTAGAAATTGATTCAAACAATATAATTTATAAAGCTTTTTATGAGTCCCTGAATGCTTCGTACATTTAAAAAAATGTAGAACAAAAGTCACATTTTTATTCGTTATAGAGAAATCAGAAGATTAATATCTTTTTTTTTTCAGGTAAGTGATCTGACTTTTATACTCGACATGAGTAAGTAAATTTATGTATATTTTTATCAAACTCTTGATCTTGATATAAATTTTATGTTATGAATTATGATAACTGTACTTAAACGTCTAAAATAACGGTATATATGAGTTTTTCAAACTTCCCTGTTTCATACCTTATTACCATCTAAATAGATGTTTTCAATTTTAAAATCGGATATAAGAAATCCGTCGATATATCTCGTACATTTATAAAGTTAAAAATTTTTTTTGGTATTATTATACAAAAAACATAGTATAGAAAGATAGCTTAGTGGTCTAGCGAAATAAGGAGCTTAAAAATAAAAAATATAATAAATGAATTGTTCTTTTGCCTATAATAGATGAGGATGATAAAAAAAAAAAATGTTGGTGCTTTATCATAATTGAGGCCATTTTCGGCTTCAATTGGTTATTCAAAAAATCTTTGTGTAAATATAACATATGACGTACATTTATGAATACTTACAGAATTTACTGTACTTATTAAACCGAGTAAGAAAAAAAGTTTAAAAAAAGTAACTAGTGATATATGTAAAAAATCGTTTCTTTATCATTATTTATTAATATTATTTATGTGAATGAAAATACATTATTAGGGAGAAATACCTCATGATGGGATTTTATATAAATATGGAAATATATATATATAATTTTGGAATTAATAACAGAGAAAAGTTTTATATATTATATTTTATATTTTCTGGAGAGATACCCCCTATCCGCCTAACGTACGACCTACCCCCATTTTATTAATTACACAATTGTTTATTTACTCGTTGCTTGAGTTTTTTTATCACCTTTTCTTAGAATATTGCACGGTCACTTACAAATTTTTATATAACAGAGATTTAATAACTCTTATTTTATTATCGTGACATTTCCCAAAGTATAATGTTAATGTTTAGAAATAATATTGCTTTATTGAGAAGTAATACAATCTGCCACTATCTTGGGCAATCAGTATTAGTGATAAAAGAAGTCATTCATTCCATATTTACAAAGTAAAACAAATAAAAAAAAAATAAAATGCCTCAATAACAAATGAAGAAAAGAAAAAATAATAATAATAATAAATAAAAATAAACTAAATAAAAGAAAATAATTATAATCTAGGCCACATTCATACCTATATACAATATTTACATACTGCCCCTGGGAACTCCGAATCGAACCTCTGCATCCAGAAATGGATGCCGAGGCACAATGTCAGGAGATCCCAGCGCCTCTCAGTCAGCCGCGTCACCAATCTAGTCAGTGGAGACTGAGTGAGGCGCTAGAGCCACACACTCTCAGGCATGAGTGGAGAAGTTGGCCATTGCCAGCACTCCAGTTGCGTATTTATAAGAGATCTCTCGGCCACTGCCGCCTCAACCTACGAGGAGGGTTGTAAGGATGGTTGGTACTAGATAGGGATTGTGCCAAGGGATTAGGAAGAAGAGTAAGTTTCTGATGGAAAGTTGAAAATTTGGATGGGATGAGATCAAGGACATAAGAGATCTTGAGGTCATGATGTAAGGTCTTGTTTGTAACATAATAGGGAGCATTGACTATTGTTCTAAGGACTTTGGACTGAAAGGATTGTATACGTTTGATGTTCGAAAATTTAGTAGTAACCCATAGTTCAATTCCGTAGGTCCACATAGGTTTGAGAATTGTTTTGTAAATTAATAGTTTGTTTCCAGCCGAAAGTTGTGATGTTCTGTTCATTAGTCTATGTAGCTGTCCGTATCTTCTGTTGAGCTCTTGTCTTTTAAGTGGAGTATGGGGGTTCCAGGTCAGTCTTTTGTCTAGTAGGAAACCCAAATACCGGACTGTGTCGGAACAGGGAAGTGGTATAGAGTTGAAATGAACTTGGGAACAGGATTTACGTCGGAGGGTGAAGGTGACGTGCTTACTTTTGGATTGATTGACTTTGATGCGCCAATTGTCGCACCAATGTTCGATCAAGGAGAGGTGTCTTTGGAGATGCTAGTTCTGAATGGGTTGTTAGAATGGCAGTATCGTCAGCAAAGGATGTTAGGAAGGTATCAGGATCTAAAGGTATATCAGCTGTAAACAAGATATAGAGGACAGGACCTAGGACGCTTCCTTGAGGTACGCCGACCTCGATTGGTAACAAGTGGAGAACTCTGAACCACAGCGGACTCTGAAGGAACGGTTAGAGAGATAGGATCTTAGGATTAGATATAGGGATTGGGGTAATACGGATTTTAGTTTGAAAAGCAAGCCATCGTGCCAGACCCAGTCGAATGCCTAATGTTAATATAAAATTAAAAATCTGGTGCGGGCAACACACGACTTTAATTTACCCCCACTTATTTAGAATCGGTTAAAGAATATTCAAAAACAGTAAGAGATAAAAATGAGTGAAACCTTTAAATAATTAACTAAATTGAATTTACATAGAAACATGTGTTTTATTAAAAGATCTATGATATTATTACCTACAACAGTCACTTACTTTTATCGGCTTTTTATCGCTCTCTATTAACTTTTATAAGCTCTTGTGTATTAGGTAATATTTTTTTCTAAAATATTTAGCTTAACAACGGTATATTACACTGCTCTTATGTTCAAAAACGAAAAATTGCATTAAAAAAATATTTAGTTTTCTCCTTTACTTGCTTTTTAAATTTGCTCAACATGCATATTTAGCTGTTATTTATCAATGCTAACTAGATAATATGGTTATTTTTATAAAATATACAAAATTCAAGGTACTATAGAAGAAGAAAATTTAAAATATCGGCATTTAAGCCGTGTCAGAATATTTTTATCAGAATAAAACCGGCATGATATTAAATCCTATTAAATTTTACATCGATATAGCGAGTTTGATCAAAATCGTCGGAACTGTTTTCGAGAAAATCGAAAAAAGGTGCAAAATGCATGGTATAAAGTGGCTCGTCTGGTAAGCTCATTTTGATGAAAAAGGTTTTGTAAACAACGTGTATTAACAACCTAAAATGTGTATTTCCGTTGAAAACTGGAATTCGGACATTTTCACGATCACAATACTTTTCCTTACTATATATAGTAAGTGAAAGTAAAAAGGTATATAATAAATAAGACAAATTTGTTTGTTTATTCATTTAACGTCACTTAAAGATTTTATTTATGGCTAATCGGAAAATGCTTAAGTGGGAGTCCTCAATTTTGCCTTTCCTGGTTTTTTTAGGAAATGGATCTTTAACGAGTACCTGACATCGCACAGGCTCGGGACCACCTTTTACGTCCCCTCCGAAGGACCCATAGTTAAAAACTTTTTACTCCCATTAAAAATCCTTGGATCACCTGCAGGTTTGAACCCGTGACCTTTGGTATAGAAAGCTGCTATGCTATGGTTGACACCGTTGTAAAACTCTTTTATACAGTGATGTCGGTTTTCCCTTTTAATTAGTTGTTGAGTAGTTTTTCTGTTAAGGTTAATTAAGTAGTTTTATTATTTTGTTTTTATAGATAATCCATTATTCCATTAAAAACTATTTTATTAGCAATGCCACCTACGTATAGCGTTGGTGAAGGAAAGTTTTTGCACAGGCAAGTCAAGCTCGCACCCTATTCTCATTAATATTTGCACCGTAATGGCATGAAGGGAGAGGATAGAGATAATAAGTTGCCTCATATTACGATAAAATAATTTAAATTTGCAGGTTGGCCAAGTCGTTAGCACAAGTCACGTTTTGTCTTAATGCTTCCAGCAATTAGTCGGCTCTCCTGGAGGCAGTTTAATCCAGTTATTTAAGTCTAGTCAAAATATTAGGACTTCTTTCCAGCCAACAGCCGAGGGAGGGACGAGAATGAAGATGACCGGGTAGCATGGGTTTTAATTCTACTAAACCATTCATAAAAAGTGTACATTAGTATACGTGATAATCTAGTATACGTGCATGAGAAACTATAAAATTAATGTATGTATTAACATAATTACTATGTTTTATCAAATTAAGCAATTAATCTGGCCAGAATTCAGAAAAAGGTAAATATTTGAACCAATATTATATATAATAATAATAAATTCTTCAGCTAAGTGTTTTTAAGTGATATTTAGTGATCTTAATCGATACTTGGTATCGCATAGGCTTGGGTCCAATATTTTACGCCCCCCTCCGAAATACTGCATAACTGCAATCTGCCGGACTTAAACCTGTGACCTAGGGCCCAATGAAGGCTGCAATATTACTAATGATAGCTTAGTGTAAATTTCAAGAATTTATTATAAAATTGGAGCCTGTTATTCTACTTTACCACTTTTATCTAAAAAAAAAATAGATTAAGACATGACGGTTCTTGTTGTAGGTACCTGAACACCTTAACAATAAGAAATTGTTTTGAACCAAAAAAATGGCTTATTAGTCAAAAAGTTGTGCATTTTTTAATAAATGTTGTGAGGTAGTATAACAGCCATAAATAGTAAATATATGCTAGCCACGATACGACAGATGACCCCCATTCTTTATTGGTATTTCTTTTACCGTAAAAAGTAAAAGTATCATTCAATAAAGCACCCACTACCTTCCATTCATCATCCAATTACTTTATTTCCTAAGTCTTTTAACACCTTTTTTTTATTCCATCTTAGTTGACGTTTCGGGGTTGTTTCCCCATTTTCAAGACTGAAACTTATTCCTTGCTACAACATTTTTCTTTATTCATTACATCTTATAGCACACTGCTACTTGTCTATTGCTATAAGATGTAATGAATAAAGAAAAATGTTGTAGCAAGGAATAAGTTTCAGTCTTGAAAATGGGGAAACAACCCCGAAACGTCGACTAAGATGGAATAAAAAAAAGGTGTTAAAAGACTTAGGAAATAAAGTAATTGGATGATGAATGGAAGGTAGTGGGTGCTTTATTGAATGTTCCAATTAAGAAAACTTCCACAAAAATTAAAAAAGAAAAGAAACTAAAAGTATCATATTATATTCTTCCTTACATTAAAAACTTTGATTGTGAATATATCGTATATAACTTATGTAGTGCCATATCTTCATATATATATATATATATATATATATATATATATATATATATATATATATATATATATATATATATGTATGTATATGAAGACATGATAGTCGAAAACTTTATCCCATATTAAAATTTATGGTTATTTATCTGATTGTGTAGTTATTTCTCTATATCATATCAGCTGATAATTCCTATTTTTTATTTCTTTAAATACTGCTTAGGGTAGATCACTTTTCATCTAATTGTCATTAGATTTTTTTTATTTAGAAACAATTCTTTATCGAGCAATATTGCAATCTGTCCAATTTAGGACATTTTTAATAGTGATAAAGTACAACATTCATACTGCATTCATACGATATATACAAACAATAATGTATATTATTATATACAATATACTTATACAAACAAAATCAATAAAATATAAAAAGCACCATATATATACAATTACAACAGTCATTAGAATTATTCATGCTTTAAATAATATTTTTTTTTTTTTATCTTTGTAGTTGTTATCTGATTTTGTGTTTTCAGTTTTTCTCTACTGCCACTATTCATCAGAAATGATGCAGGGTTCTAAGATGTATTGCTTAGAAAAATACTAAAAAATTTAGTAAATAAATTCATTTTTTTTTTGTGGGGAGAGGAGGTAATTTAGTTTTATTAAAACCTGTCTGGGGTAGATGATCATTGAATTTTCCTGCATAACTGTAATATTGTCCATCATAGGCATGGCGGTTAGAGTAGTGCTGAACAAACCCTCTTCCTGACTTGGTTGTTGTTTGGCGCTGTCAGTCAGTCCCTCATTCAGCTCCTTTTCAGCCTTCTACGGTTTTTTTATGGCATGTTAGTACTAACACATTAAGTACTAACGAGTTAGTATGCCGTGAAAGAAGTCATAAAAACGTTTGCAGTGGTTCCGAATCTTTTCTTAAAACTGTCAGCCTGTGAATTGTAAGTATTTTTGTGAGACTGGTGTAAAATGCTCGAAATGTTGGTATCACCTCTCAAAAACAAATTTTTGGATGACTAATTAGCTGCAAATATATAAATTATAGTATATGTACACCGAAAATGCCACATTCTAAATTATTAATTTTTTGTGACAAAATGTAAACTGAAATGAGTGAATGGTCCAATGATATATAGATGAGAGGTATGCGAAAGCTTAGTGCCTAACAGTACGTCTTCCCTGACTTGATTCAGTTAGCTTGGTTAGTTAAGGAAGGAGATCACGCATACAACGCCATTTCTAGTCTCATTCCACGTATTGTGAGAATGTTCTTGGCTGTTAGACATATCTCTTATTACCATTTTGATACATAGGGGTGGGTTATTTTTACAGCCATTGGTAAAGATTCCTGTTTTCTTCGTTATTTATTTTCATAGTTATTCACAAAAGCTATTTTTAATGAATCGTACTTTGTATAGAGTGTTTGTAATGGTTCTTCTGAGATAGTTCATGTTTGTCCTGATTATATTCAGTAAGTATAAAAATCTGTATAGTTGTTTTTTTCTCTTCATATTTCTCTATTCGCCTCTGTCGGAATCTATTCGGACATAAATACATGTGCTGTAAAAAGTGAGATTATTCATGGAAAGAAATGTTCCAGCAGCACCCTTCCAAGGCTTTAATTCAGCAGAGGAAGTCTCTCATCAGCTTCTCTTTTGCCTTTTTCTGACTAGCATCTTAGCTGTTAACATTTCGTTTATAAATCTATTTTCATAGTCAGTAAAAGAGTTCAGCAAAATTAAAAAAAAAAAGTTTTTTCTTTATTTTAAAAAAGAGTTAATAAAAATCTAAACTGTGTTCCAGATTTCTCACCAGTCCACTATATACTTAGTTTTTAACCTAAATTTGACAAAATCAGGAAATAAGACAGACATTTTAAAATGGAACAATGATCCATAAAAACAACCTTAAACACTTTACTAATATTTTTCTCGAATTTCCCGAAATTTATTGAGACAAAAACTATATAAATATACATAATTATTTATAGATTATTATTAGGTCATAAACAATACATTACAGAAGAAACGCTTAACAAAACTATATACATACATTTATTATCAAGGAGTTATGTTTGATCAAAACTTAACGTGGATTAACTACGTGTATATTTCCAAGATTACCAGAAAATTCATCTCGTACGTTTTTGTGACTCTTTTCCAAGATGTATCCGTCATCTATTAGTGTCTTCTCTAACTACTTTGACAATGGATGACTACTGTATAGGCTCAATGGACGAAAACGAGATAAGGTTAAAAAGGTTACGACTAGGCTTATATGATTTATGTATGGACTTTCTCGTCTCTTACGGGTATTCTGGTCAAAGGTGGCTCTATCCCGAATCCCGAAGAAAATACCTACTTGGCATCTTCCTGTTCCAATCCTCGCGAGCTATAAAACCTTCCTATATCTTTGACCGCGCTCTTTCGTAAGCACCCTAAATACAAGATCCCAACCACCGATCTATAACTGCCCTATCAAAGAACAGCACCTTATGAATAGTCCATCATCCATCCTACCATACTTTGGAAATCTTTACCCATCTCCCTCCAGAAAGTGCCATCCCTAACCACATTCAAACACGAATTATTTAACGAACTCCTCAAAAAACAATCTTTCGCACATTTGTGATAAATCTAGACTTTGATAATACTTAATTAAACTCATTTAATGTTGTTATCTGTTTTTGTTTTTTGTTATATAAGCCTATTACTTGACTAAATAATTATATATCAAAGGAAGTCAGAGAAATTGGACTTTTTCTGTTCACTGTATATTATTCTTAGAGGACGTAATGTCACAGAATAAAAATTATTTTTTCATTCATTCATATATTACGATTCATTACAGATACGCCTAAGAAAATAAATAATGAAGACCATCATTATCAATGTTTTAAAAATAGCACTCGTACATATCAGCATGTTACTGAGGTATAATTTCGAAATGAACAATGTCCTCATTCGAGATAAAGTAAAACATTAGAAAATTAGTTATAATTTTAATAAATAATAAATAATTTGTTTATTATTCTAGGACAAGTCCCTTTAGAATAACATTTACATAACATATAAATTGGGCTTCAGAGTCTTAGAGTAATAATTTATTTATAAACAAGTTAACGAAAACCAATCGAAAACAGACATACGCAAATATGTAGAGTATAAAATAAAATAGAGTCTTATTTACAATTTTTTCTGACTGGATAGTCATGAGATGAATGAAAAAGCGGGATTTGAATGTAGGAATAGAGGTGGAGTGACGGATAGAAAGAGGAATAGAATTCCATAGGATTGAGGATCGGATAAGGAACGATCTGTCAAAATGTGCAGATTGGTGGGCCGTTGTGTATAAATCTGAAGGCCTAGAGCGTGTACAGCGGGAATGGACAGAGGATTTGACTTGTAAAAGGTTGAAAATGTATGATGGACGGCGGGATTGGATAAATTATTACAGGAATGATGCAAGGAAATACTGGCGACGATAGGAAGGGTAAAGCCACTTCAACTCGCTATAAAATTCGGAGACGGAGGTGTACTCCGAGACCCCGAGATAAATCGAACAAAGCAATGAATTAGGCGTTTTAAATTTTAATGAATATTATTGCCATATAATTATCTAGTGATGTATGGTTCACTTTAAAGCTAAACTGACATTAAAACACAGGGACCCTTTTTATATTCGAGAAAAAAGCTAAGTAAAATAAAATAGCCTCTTTTCTTTTCTTTAAAAAAAAAAAGAAGCAAGCCATAGCCAAGAACGTTATAAACCGCCATTATTGTAATAAGCGTTGCATTTCTTTCATCTACAACTGCTCATCTACAGAAACGGGAGAATCATTATCTGTTTTTTCAATTCTATTTCATCCCTTTTGTAGTCGATCCGCTGATATTTTTCATTAAATTAAAATTTCCCCCTTCTCCCGACAAGCATTGTTTGCTTGGATAATAAACTAAATTGGATTCCCCCCTTCCTCTGTTAAAAATACAGGGGCGAAAAAGGGACAGCTATTCACTGGCCTAATGCTTTCCATCCTATTCTGTTTCCAATGTAAAAAAAAACAAACAAAAAAAGAAATAAAGCGTTTCCTAATTGGTTGTAACTGGAATAATAAGTACTCTAATTGGATTAAAGTAGAAGTTTGACGGGTTGAAATATATACAATTCCTCAGAACTTGAATCGAATAAACAATTATATAATAAAAAAAGAACGGGAAATTATAGATAACTAATAAAACAATAAGTGCAAAACAAATATATAAATATTTATAAAAAGAAACTCTAAATTAAATGTGAAATGTTTGACATTCGGAAAAAAACTGTCTTTAGAGTAATAGTTTAAAAATTTCAACCCTTATTGCTTACATAATTTTGATTCTTGATTAGTTTTTAGTTGTGTGATTATTTTTTTAACATCATATTGTGCTAGTGAGGCTAATCAGACGATGATAAAGAGGGAATCCTAAAGGTTGCCTATCCAGGTTTAAATAGGATAGGGATGTTTAACGAGTATCAGACATCGCACGTCGGGACTAACATTTTACGACTTTTCCGAGGGACGTCACGACCAAGGATTTTTTACATTGAAAAATCTTAGGGTTAACGGCAGGGAATGAACTCGTGGCCTTGGGCATCGAGGGTGTTATGCTAGCTACTAAACTGTAGGTGTTTAGTTCAAACACCTTCAATGTTTAAATGTTTTTTTTTTTGTTTTATTTGCTGATAGGTGAGAATTAGAAGAGGTAGGAAGCCTCTGTATGTATTCTTCCTATTTATGTGATAATCCGAAGGTTAGATGCCGATACCACCGAAATTCCGCCTACACAGAATCGTCCACTGTTCACCAAGTCCAAGCCCCCAAGATCAGCCTTAACGCAATCCTTCCATTGACGATTTGGTCTACCTTTCGGACGCCTACCAGTCGGATCAGCGAATACCAACTTTTTCGAAATCCGTTCCTCACAGAGCCCAACAACTTTACTCGCCTATTTGAGTCTCCTCGATGCTATCAACTCAATTATATGTTATATTGTATATTACCTTTATGTGATAGTAGATGAAATTTTATTTTTATTTTACTCTTTTATTTTTTTTTAGGGTTCAAAATAGATTCTCTAGATGTTTTCGAGTAATAAAAAAAGAGAAGGAAACATTAGTTGAAATATATAATAGATCTAGGTTATAAAGTTAATATTTGTTTATTTTTGTTACAAAATCTACACCTAAGGTTCATCTACTGTTACATTAAAAAAAAAAAGAAGAAAAATTCTCTACTTTCATCTAACTGCAGATAAAAAAGAAAAAAAAATTAAAGGCCCAACGCCAGGAAAGCTCAATCGCGGCGGACAGCCCTTGGATTTTTCAAAAGTTATGGAATGAGATTGACTCATCAGTATAATATAATAATTGCCAATAATTAATGTTCCTAATAATTTAAAAGGATGCCGCTCCTAATCTTGGTCTACCTCCGATAGCCTTGTGGGCACTTACCTAGTTCTAAGATCAAACAACATACCTACATGAAGTACATAAACATCGTGAATATTGAGTGATGCCATATGTCCCTCATATATCCGATCCCTTCATTTGATCTTCGCCGCCTTCCTCTCCCATCCCTTATACTATCCCTTCTCCCTCCCCCCTCAATTTTTAGAGCCAAGGCACTCTGGTCCAAGATGTTATTATGATATACTTACAGTACATTAAATTGAATGTTATGTCCTTTTTTGATAATAAATAAAGTTACGACAGTTTATATAAATGTGTTATTCATTAACTAATGTAAAACATCTTTATTTATGACGTCCTTCGGAAAGGACTTGAAATGATAAAACGTTAAATATACATATAAGGTTGTTAATACATTATATAAGCAATAAAGGTTAGAGTGTGTCAATGTATATTTCTCCCGATGGCTCTTTATGGCTATGAAACGTGGTTGTTTACTTTAAAAAATAAACAATGACTTAATGTTTTCGAACATAAATTACTACTTAATATATTTGGTCCAAAGAGAAATGAGTCCAATTAGGAATTTATTATTATTATTATTGTTTTTTATTCGCACGCAGTTGCTGCACATCCAGTGAATGTGATGTATTATTTTCTTCTTGACCAGCGTCCTGAATTTTTAGTTTAGAAGATCTCTCGGCCATCGTTCTGTAGTCTTCTTTGCGTCTGTCCTGGTACCAGGGAGGAAGAAAGGGAAAAAACAAGTTGATTTATTCGGTGATGAGTCGAAGAATGAAACGTGTGATATTTGTCGTGAATGTAAGAATTTACTGTTGGGTTTTTTGTGTCATTGTGTATCGTGTGAATCGGAACATACCGTGTTGCGTTAACAATCTTGCGTAAAATTTTGGATTAGGTTGTTAGTATTTTGTTTGTGTGTACGTGTTTTGCAGATCCCCAAAGTTCTGCTCCGTACCCATATTGGTCTTAGTAGAGTAGTGTATATTAGTCGCTTGTTTCGTAAATTTAGTGATGAACTGTAATCCAATAGATGTATGTGAAAGTTGTTAATAACGTCTTGTTAATTCTTGTCGCTTTAATTTCGTACGTATGTTCCATGTTAGTATTTTATCCAAATATAGTGTGAGGTATCGTACGTAGGTTTTTAAAGGTACTTCACTGTTGTCGATGTTCACAGCTGGATATCTATCTACCTTTTTGCAGAGATAAGCTCACATGGCTCGATTCGGAAGCATTAATTTTTATTTTCCATTTTTGAAACAGCATTTCTAGCTCAAATGTATGATTTTGTAAGGAAATAGAAGCTATAGTACAATCTCTGTGCGAAGAATTTAAATGGTTAAACAATGCGGATTAACGAAGCCGAATAATTGAGGTTATAGCAGCATGGCGACACAAATGGACATGGTAAAGTTGATGGGCTCAGTGAGGTACTAATCCCGAAAAATTAAGCATGCACTGAACCGACTGGTAGGCTTCCGAAAGTTAGGCAAGGTCTAGGCAGGAGGATTGTCTTATGTTCTTCTTTAACGTAAAAGTAGATAAAATCAGGGGACAACTTATGATGTTTTTTTACCAAAAATAGAAAAAAATTGACTTTATAACCTAGAGCTATTTTATACTTCAAGCAATATTTTCATCCTCTTTTTTTTTCTTTGATAAACCTCTTGAGAATCTAATTTGAACCGTATAACAAAATAAAGGCGAGACGCTAGACAGAGAGCCGACTAATGAAGGCTAAGTAGAGGCACTTGATAGCCCGACCTCGGGGATTTGCGATAATCATTATAAACATCATTCACAAGGACCTAAGCTACTTAACTCAAAATCCGTTTGTGTTTAAGCCTCTTCGGGGCGATCTATGGCTGGAGAGTATTTAATAACCTTTGTTCGGTAGCCACTCCATTCAGAGAATAGTTATCTACCAAATATAAACATATTTCGCTCTTCATGCAACGTTCGGAGCTCTGTTATAAACACACGACCATATACAGGTATGGCAGGAAAAATAATTGAGACGTTGATTTCTAAAAGGTACTATATCCAATTTAGAAAATTTCACTGGATAGGCAAAAATGTATATGAATTTACTTGAATATTACTTTTAGTTACCTACATATGAAATCTATAGTAATGGATATTATTGCGATCGTGAAAATTTTCGAATTTCAGTTTTCGACGAAAATGCACGTTTTAGGATACCTTTAGTCCAAATGACCAAGTCCCGAAAAAGGGTCTGTGTGTGTGGCAGGTCTAACGACAAACTTAAATTTAATATTTAAGAGATTTCAATCCTTTCTTCCTGTTCAATTCCCGACAATGCTCCGAGGCGTCTGAAAATGAGATGGCCCCGAGACCTTCTAGTTTAGAATAGTTACAGGAGTGCTACCATTTTTCTACAAGTCTTTTTCATGTCATTTTTCTTATATCATATTTACTTGTTGTATTTTTTTATTAAAATTGAAAATTTCAATAAATTATGTTTAAAATAATATATATATATATATATATATAAATAAATAAATAAATAAATAAATTCTTTATTATTCTGGGACAAGTCCCTTTAGAATAACATCTACATAACATGTAAATTGGACTTAAGAGTCTTAGAGAAATTAATTATTTATAAACAATTTGACTAGAACTAACAGAAAACAGACATATGCAAATATGTTGAAAATAGAATAAAATAGAGTCAATTACAATTTTGTTCTGACTGGATGGTCATGAGATGAATGAATAAGCGGGATTTGAATACAGGAAGAGAGTTGGAGTGACGGATAGAAAGAGGAATAGAATTCCATAGGATTGAGGATCGGATAAGGAACGATCTGTCAAAATGTGCAGATTGGTGGGCCGTTGTGTATAAATCTGAAGGCCTAGAGCGTGTACAGCGGGAATGGACAGAGGATTTGAATTGTAAAAGGTTGAAAATGTATGATGGACGCCGGGATTGAATAACTTGGTATAGGAATGATGCAAGGAAATACTTCCGACGATTGGAAGGATAAAGCCACTTCAACTCGCTATAAAATTCGGAGACGGAGGTGTATCTCGGGACCCCGAAGATAAATCGAACAAAGCAATTAATTAGGCGTTTTATTGTTGTTTTTATTTAATTTAGCGTTTTTTATATATATATATATATATATATATATATATATATATATATATATATTTAAGAGTACCATACGCCCGAGATGTTACTGCGACTTTTCCATCGAAATTGACTAACCAAAAGAGCCATTTTATACGATGCATTTTGAAGCTTTTTACGATTTTCTCGAAAACGGCTGTAACGATTGTGATTAAACTCGACATATTAATGTAAAATTTAATGATCTTTAATATCACATGATATTAACATTTAAATTTTCTTCCCTTAAACTACCTTTCATTTCTTCCCTTAATTTCGTATATTCCAAAACATTAAGCATATCATCCTAATGACATTGATAAAGAACAGCTAAATATACAAGTTGGAATACCCTGATGACTAACGAAACGATAAAAGAGCGAAACTATTTTTTAATGTAATTTTTGTTTTTGATAATAAGAACAATAATATAGATGTATAATATATCATTGGAAAGAGGAAGATTTTAGATAAAATATTATCTGATACGAAAAGTTGTAAAAGGTAATGTAAAGTGACGAAAAGGGAATACAGGTAGTACCAATTAACAATTTAATATAGTATTATTAAAGTTTTATTAAAAACAACACGACTGCAGCCGGAGGAGCCACTTTATATTATGCAATTCGCACTTTTTACGATTTTTCTAAAAAAAGATTATTAAGAGTTCGATTAAATATCCTAATTCGATATTAAGTTTTATGGGATTTAATATTAGGTAGGTTTTATTCTGATTGAAATAGTGTGACGGGTCCTTAAAGCCGTTATTTAAAATATTCTTCCTCTAATATCATCCTTTCACAATTGATGAAAAAATGTTTAAATATACACGTTTAAATTATTTTATAACCAGCTATAGGAGAAAAGAGCAAACATGTTTTTTTTGGTGTTTTTTTTATTTTTTTATTAACATAAGAATTATGAAATAAATGATTCTTCAATAGCTTTAGAAAGTTGAACATTTAAGACAAAATGATATCTAGTTGTAATGAGAAGTATTAATAAGCGGATAAAAGTAAGTGATTGTTGTAGATAATATTTTTATTATTAGATTATTTAATCTTAAACACATGTTAACATCAAAACTTAATGTAAATCTTTAATGCATTTAAAAGAACTTTATTTGAAAGTTCTTAAATTAATTCTATAACGGAAGTAAGTGAAAGCCTTGGGTTGCTTGTTAGATTTCTTATTTTTATATTTCGTACGAAGGATGAGATGGTTTAGGTGGTAGTCAAAATTATTTTAAAATAGTAATGAAACTATTTATTCTACCAACATTACGATCCATGTTACGATTTGGATTAGCTATATTTGAAAATTTTGCCTGAGCACAGTAAAAAAAAAAAAACCTATATATATATTTTGTTTATGATCTAGTAAAACATTAAAAATACTCATTGGTAATTATTATTTTTCAAAACTATTCAAATTTCACTATTTGACAATAAGAGGAACCTTCATAAAAGATATTTAAAAGGTCTAACAAGCGATCTAGATTTATGAGGCTTTCTTGTTTAAAATTTGCTCGATGATTCCATGTACCATCAATGCTGCAGTGTATATTGCTAGATGAAACGTTCAGGAAAGATGTCCCGATTTCGTGACGAATGGCTTGTGTAATTTATAAAGATTATTGTAAATGTAAAGAAAATTATAAGTGATATATATATATATATATATATATATATATATATATATATATATATATATATATATATATAAATTAGATAACAATGATATATATTATAATAATGCTCATAACAAAGAAATGACTATTCAGTATTTGTTTTAGTTTTTTCAATTTTAAAAATAATTAAATTTCGTATTTAGTATATATACTAAGAGGGGGGTCCTTGGCTGAGTAGCTAGCGCGATATTCTCTCACGTCAAAGGTAGTGAGTTCAAATCCCAGGACTTTTTCAAGTATATTATTAAATAGGGATTCACTTATAGCGTCTCTCCCGGGTATCTGAGACCTGCCAGGCAACTGGTATCCACTCACAAAGATGGGTGTATGAAAAAAAAAAGTATATGTGCTAAACGGTATCTATTTATATAATTTATTATTTGGTCCTTTTACACGTATTTTGGTTTAAACTTAGATTAATAAAGAAGAAAAATACCCAAAAAGCGTATTTTCCTGAAATTAATTTATAATTTATACTAAAAATAATGTTAATCCTGCGGTATAGATAAACCCTGAAGTACTTTACATAAGTTTACAATTTCAGTTGTTTATTTATAAAAGAATTTTCAAATCTGTTGTAAATAATAGAGTCTTGGTAGGAAAGTTTAAAAACAAAGTTAAGAGTAATCATCCCTCATATTTAAAAAACTAAACCATCAACTTAAATTGCAAAAAAAAAAAAAAATTAGTTATCTATTAAAAAAACTAAGTAAAACTTTTTTTTTGTTAGCATTAGAATATTTCTTCAATTCTAATTGACGAATAAGTTCTTAATGTTTATTTTTTTATTAAGAATTGATTCCTTCCTTTAAAATTTTATAGATTAATGTATAAGTTATTGTCGAGTATTAGTAAAAAAATATTTGTTTGGCCTATATAAGAGTAACTCTGCTCCAATCCGATACCAGCTAGCTAAACTAAAAATAAACTAACTGTAACATAATTTTACGTCTTTATCAATCGTATATCATCCCACTTTTTTGCGAATCGACAGAAAAGTGTATACAATATTTTAATAAGGTTTTTCAAAGGTGTAACGCGTAAAAATGAAAAAGCAATGTTCATTCATTGACTGAGGATGATAATTATTTTTTCACTTAATAGTATTTTTTTTAATCACTTTTAGTGACCTTATACACTTATCTTCTGGAATACACCATATAATATATATATAATAAATATATATATTTTTTTATTGATATTTACAACTATATTAGTTAATAGATAAAGTAAATTAGCTGTCAGATAAACTACATGAAAAATGCTTGAAGATAAAATACCCATTGGCAGCACTCCACAAAGTAATCTAAACTAAAAGGTCTCGAGGCCATCTTCATTTCAAACGCCTCGGAGGATTGTCAGGAAGGGAAGAGGAAGGAAGGACTGAAACTAGTGGGTTAAAATGGGAGTGGAGTTTTTCATGGAAGGATTGATACCTGTTTCAGGCCAAATCAGCAGCATAAGGCATATTAAGGTCTTTATGGATGAGTTTATTCGTGACAAAGCAAGGAGCATTGAGGATTTTTCGAAGGAATTTTGCTTGTAATGATTGAATACGGGAAGAATTTGATGGTTTTTGAGACCCAAAGCTCATCTCCGTAAGTCCAGATAGGCTTTATCATCGTGATATAGATGAGTCTTTTGTAAATAAGTGGAAGGATAGAGCTTCTGTTCAGTAAGTGTTGAAGTAAGCGAAAGAGACGGGCAGTTTCTTGTCGTTTCAGTTTTGTGTGTGAATTCCATGTTAGAGGTATGCCAAGTAGGAGTCCTAGCTAGCGAATCTGCTCAACTGGGACAAGAGGAATATTATTAAAGACACTGTAGGGCAGGATGTCATAGGTTAGGGTAAAAGTAATTTGGTGAGATTTGTTGGAATTGATTTTAATTCTTCAATTCTGACACCATACCTCAAGATATGAAAAAATTGAATTAAAAAAAAATACTTATTTAAAGCTCATGTTTGCAAAAAAAAATGCAATTTAGCTCTGAGATAAAATAAAACAAGACAATTTTTTTACAATATTTCTTTCTTTTTTTATTTTTTCTGTTTACCTATTTTTTATGTGTTCCTAACTATAAGAAATACAAAGTATTTTATACTGGAAACCTTAAATAACCTATATTGACTAGTCGTCAACTTTTAGTGACTATATCAGCAAAACAGAAATAGTTTATTTCATTAAATAACCTTAAGGTTAAGCCCTTGTTCACTAAGTGGGATGAAATAAATAATTTAAGTAAAGGGAATGCGATCTTATCGAGGCTTATGAATATAAAAAGGTGCTATAAAGCTGTTGTGTAAGAAGATACCATCTCACTACATTATTCTTATCGTGTAGATAAAGGGTGAATTACTTACCAACATTGGTTCCGTTGGCCACTTCTTGATTTAGCCGAGTACTTCTTTTACAGAAAACAACTGAAAATACTCAACACACGAGTTTTGTTTTTCTCTACTAATATTTGGAAAATCAATTCTTCAAATAATTATATTTTCTATATTTCAGTATGAGCATATTTATTAATTTAATTACAGTTTTAGGTGCCATGTACAACAACTAAGGTTAGAGGCATAATTTACTGGATACTAATACATATATTAAAATTTTCAATTCAATTTTACAAAGCTGTTTATCTTTCTAAAATTAACTATACTTCCCATTTTTAATTTAGCCACTTACTTACAGCCTTTCCGCAGGGACTAGTTTAGTGCAAAGCTAGTGGGGATTAACGTCCCTCCGGTTCCCGAGTTCAGTATACTGCACTAATACACTCAGAACAGTACACAAATCACTTATACTAACATAAGGTCACAGTCAGTTCATACCCTAGGATCACCTAACCTAGGTAGCCGCCCCGGACGGGGGAGTAAGTCAGGGTGCTCCGAAGAGACAGCCCCTCTACCTGACTCGGGAGAATCGGGCTGATACCCTGCTTCTCCTTAAACCCTAAAACATTACAGAGAATAGAACGAATAGAGCTGGACTGATTTTGCGGAATGCGACACGGCGTGGTAAACGGATTTTTCGAATTGCTACCTGGAACATTCGAGGCCTAACAGGAAAGGAGAATGAGCTTGTGGAAGAAGTTAAGAGGGCAAGAGTGGATCTGCTTGGAATGACCGAGACCAAAAAGAAAGGAAAGGGAGAATTTAAAATCCAAGACTACACACTATTATATTCGGGGGTTAACAGGAATGAAAGAGCAGCTGGTGGAGTCGGGTTCTTGTTCCATAATGACCTTGCTTCAGTAATAAAGGCATGGAAATTCGTGAACGACCGAATCATGGTATTGGACATTGTGGAGGGAGAAAAGATTCATTCATACATTGTCGCCTACGGACCTAACGAGAATGCAAGAATGGAAGAAAAGGATTCCTTTTTTAATTCCCTTCAAAAGGAATTGGATGACTGCGAGGGCACACCTACGGTCTTGGGAGACCTGAACGGCCGAGTTGGCTGCGAACATGAGAAGTGGTATGGAACGTTAGGAAGATATGGAGAAAGCTTTCTAAACGACAATGGAGAGAGAATCCTAAATTTCTGGCAAACGACCTTACAATAGCTAATACACTGTTCCCACATAAAGAAAAGCATAGATACACCAGAGAGGAACCGGGCAGAAATGAAAGATCCTTAACAGACTATGTTCTGGTGAAGAGAGAAGATGTCAGGGACCTGTGTGATGCGAGAGTCAAAAGGGGCTATGAAATCGGAAGTGACCATTATCTACTACTGGTAAACAGGCTCTGGAAGGAAGTGAAAACCAAAAAGAAACACAGGAATCCTAAGAAAAGAATAATCAAATCTTACCGCTTAAAAGAAGAGGAAATGGCTGCATATTACCAAGAGGAAATTGAAAGAATGTCACTAGACTGTAACAGACCCTGGGACAACGACGACATAGAGAAGAGCTGGGCAGCTTTTAGAAAAATCGTCCTAGATGCATCGAAATTGGTCTGCGGAGAGAAAAGCATTGGATCCGGTCTTAAGAGAACAGATTGGTGGAATGAGGACGTGAAAAAGGCGATCCAAGAAAAGAAGACAGCTTGGAAGAATTACCTCAGTCAAAAAACCCCAACAGCTTACCAGACATACAAAACTCGGAGAAGGGAAGCCAAATTATTAGTAATTCAGGAGAAGAGAAGATCCTGGGAGGATTTTGGTCGGAAGCTGGAAGAAAATGCAAGGGAAAACCAGAAAATCTTTTACCGAGTGCTCAAAGGAATGAGGGAGGACCGGCCAACTACCCTGAAAGGAATAAGAGATAAAAACGGGAACATCATTTGGCAAGAGGAGTGCATCATGGAAAGATGGAGAGAATATTTTAAAGATCTGTTAGAGGGGAGAGACGTTGAGGCGTGCGTAACTCTGAACGATGCAGAGGACGTTTGGGATGAGGAAGACTACATCAGCGAAGAAGAGCTCCAAGATGCAATCGAAAAGATAAGACTTGGCAAGGCAGCTGGACTTGATGAAATCACCCCGGAAATGATCAAGTACATGGGCAGCAAAGGCCAGGAGATGTTTCCCCATCTTTTAAATCTCATCTGGAAGAAGAAGGAGATTCCCAGAGACTGGGAAATAGCGGTAGTTGTGCCCATTCACAAAAAGGGGGACAATCGAGAGTGCAGTAACCATAGGGGAATATCACTCCTCAGTGTGCCGGCAAAAGTCTACTCTAGAATTCTAGAATCAAGATTGAGGAAAATAGTAGATTGCCAACTAGGAGAAGAACAGTATGGCTTTAGGAATCAGAGAAGCACGCAGGATCTCATCTTCACGATGAGACAAATAACAGAAAAGACTGTTGAGAAGGACAAAGAGCTCTCCGTCTGTTTCGTTGATCTCCAGAAGGCTTTTGACAGAGTGAAGAAAGAAGATATAGAGAGGGCACTGTGGTGGCACAACCTTGGCAGTGATGAGTCTCTATAAAAAGATGAGGAATGTGATTAGGACCAGAAATCACATTTCAAAAGAATTTGAGACTACACTGGGTATCCGACAGGGCTGTAGCCTGAGTCCTTTGCTCTTCATCATGGTTCTGGACTTGGCACTAAGGAGAACTAAGCCTATAATGAGGAAATTCCAGCTGGGGCACAGGAACTTGCACCCTACCAGATATTCCCTGATGGCCTTCGCTGACGACATTGTCTTGCTGGCTGCCAACGATCGAGACCTCCAACACAACATAAATGTCCTCCAAGAGGAATTATCCGCAATAAATATGAAGATCAATCCGGGGAAGACGAAATGCATGCGTATTAGAAAGAAACCCCGAAGGATAATGAGAGTAATACGGGTTGGAGGAGAGAGATTAGAGCAGGTTGACAGTTTTAAATATCTGGGAGCTCATCTCAATGAGAGTGGCTACATAGACGAGGAAGTGGCCCAAAGAATTGGAGCAGCAGGCAAGATGTTGTGTATGGTCAGACGAGGTTTCCTTGGGAGAAGAGAAGTGACAAAGCGGACCAAGCTGGCAGTCTATAAATCGACATTCCTCCCTATTCTATCGTACTCCTCAGAATCGTGGACCCTCACCACAAAACACAGGAGTCAGATACAAGCGATGGAAATGAGGTATCTACGAAAAATTGAGAGGAAAAACAAGAAGAGATAGAATAAGGAACGCCACCATACGGGCTAATCTCGATGTCAAACCGGCAGAGACCATACTGGAGGAGCAAAAACTGAGGTGGTTTGGACATCTTCTTAGGATGGATCCAGACAGAAATGCCAGGAAGACCTACGAGACCCGCACGGAAGGAAAAAGACCCAGAGGAAGGCCGCGCATCTCCTGGGAGGATAGTGTAAAGGAAGCATTCAGGAAACGAGGAATAAATTGGGACAGGAGAGCAGAGTTGGTGCAGGAGAGAGACAACTGGACCAGGCTCTATAAGCAGGACCCTCACACCGAACAGCGGTAGGAGGGGGAATGATTATGATGATGATGATGACTTACAGCCTTGACTGAATAGATTTTAGACAATATGAAATATTTCTAATGGCATTTAAAATTAATCACTCCGAATTATTTCACAAGAAGTGCATAAAATTCATCCAAAAAAGATAAATTATTAAAATTAATGTAAACAAAACTAGATGTAATTCACGGTTCTTCTAGATTACATTTTATTTTTGTTGATTTACAAAAATATCCGTTTATGGTAAGAGTTAATATGAAAACTATTACTTCTGTATCTCATCGGAGATTACTCAACGAGACCCAGGGCCTACACGGCCTGTCGCGCCACTGGAAGAAGAAAGAAAAAGAAGAAGAAGATTACTTATCTGTCCAAAGTTAAAACGGCAGTGGCTCCAAATTTAGTAAATATTGATACAGGGATATAGGCACCTGCTAGATTCCTCTCTCGAGTGCAGTACGTTTGTGGCTAAGCTTCCACTGGCTCATTCGCTGAGATCTCTAAGATTATGCTGTTTTATTTTTGCTTTCACTTACTATATGTAGTAAGGAAAATTATTGCGATCGTGAAAATTTTCGAATTCCAGTTTTCAACGGAAATACAGGTTTTAGGATCCCCTGAGTCTAAATTACCAAGTCCCGCAAAAAGGTCTGTGTTTGTGTCCGGGTGTGGTAACTTCCAGGCGGAAACGATAAGTCCTATGAAACTGAAATTTCATATTGAAGACAAATATACGCCCGAGATGTTACGAAACCTTTTTCATCAAAATGAGCTTACCAGGAAAGCCACTTTATACCATACATTTTGCACCTTTTTTCGATTTTCTCGAAAATAGTTGTTGACGATGTTGATTAAACTCAATGTATAATTTAATAGGCTTTAACATCATGTAGGTTTCATTCTGAATAATATGGTCTGACAGGGCTTAAATGCCGATATTTTAAATTTTCTTCTTCTAATGTACCTTAAATTTTCTAGATTCTATAAAAATAACCATATCATCTTGTTAGCATTGATAGACAACAGTTAAATATGTAAGTTGTGCGAATTTTAAAATAAGCTTAAGGAGAAAACTGAAAAATGTTTCTTTAATGCAATTTTTTGTTTTTGAACAAAAGAACACTAATATACCTGTATGATATACCGTTTGAAAGATTTCAGGAAAAATATTATCTTATACACAACCTTTTAAAAGTTAATAGAGAGTGATGAGAAACCGATAAAACTAACTGATTATTCTAGACAATATTATAATATATTTTTTAATAAAACACATGTTTCTATAGAAATTCCATTTAATTAATTCTTTAATGGTTTGACTCGTTTTTACCTCTTTCTCTATTTGAAAAGTCTTTAATCGATTATAAAAACGGAGGTAAGTGAAAGTCGTGTGTTGCTCGTACCAGATTTTTTTTTTTTTTTTATATTCTCTTTGTATTGGATTCGTAGCGCTTCTACTGATGATTTCAATAAACAGTTTAGATTCTTGTTAATACAATATGTTAAGTATTTCTGCGATATTCCATCGTCGTAGAGTGAGGGTTCCCTGCAACCAAGGCTTGAATTTCACATTACCAGTTTAAGGACGCCCTTAGCGTCTTCCAAGTCCAAACTTCCGGTTCTAAACCGATTAACCGTCTTACGGGCGGTGCTTTCTCCTAAGGCATCATCATACTAACTGCGAACTTTTTTAACAGTCTGTGCAGCAGATTTAATTTTTTGGAAATGAAAAATCATTAAAGACAAAAGTGAATTTATTTCTCTTCCACTACGAGCAAGCAAAATACCACTTGAAGATGAGGAGTCTCGGTCGCAACTTTTTTGAAACACCTTAACTAATCGTTTTTTACTATTTGTAAACATTATTGAACAAGTAAACGTGATTTTTTAAAAACCGAGAAGATTAAATTGAAATAAAGAAAACGCCACGGACTTGTTTTACAACCCAATATTATTATGTATTTTATTTTTTATTAGTTGTATTTTAACTTTACCTTTTTTTCTTTAAGCGTTATTATGATTGTCAATATTGGATTAAATCGATATATTTCTAAATAAAAATTGTTTTCCATATATACATATATGAGAATTAAGCACCTAACCATTATGTTCGTATAGAAACTGGTCTGAAATCGATAGAAACAGATGTTCTAAAAAGAATGATTCGCTGGTACCGAAAGGTAGACTTAATGAAAGATGATCGGTTACCGAAAATATGTCTAAACATTTTTAAAAAATTTCCTTGAACCAGAGGGTTTATGTGAGGTACAATTGGTATAGGCAACTTACTAATAAATTGTTAATTATAGACGCGGCTGACATATTAAATATCAAAAGTAAAGCCTTATTTGAAAGAGAATTAAATAACGCTGTTGAAAAATTCAATAATCATAATCTTTCCCTAGATATTCAGGCTATTTTGCACTCAAAGTTTAAACCTAATTTTAGGAAAATTGGTAGCTTAAATATGGGGGAATATTATTTGAAATTAAAGGGACCTATGAGGAAACATAGATTGATCAGTCAACTAAGACTATGTCAACCCAATAAACTGAAAGTTACCAGTTACGGATTCCAAAATGGTTATTCAGATAATAGCGTTGAATGCCCTATTTGTAATTCAGGCGAACCAGAAGATTTAAATCATTTTTTGTTGCAATGCCCTGTTTACTCCCCGTCCAGAAATAAGTACTTGAAGACGTATATTGGAAATATGTCTGACAATGACCTCATAGTACAACTTTTGTTGCAAATAGAAAATAAAAAGCAATTTGAAAATTTATTTTATTATGTGACAGAGTGTTTAAAGCTAAGAAATTTGTATCTGTCTATTCAAGAATAATTTAAGCACATTACTAAAATAACAATAATTGAATTTGTTAAACCATTTATGATTAATTTATTTGTTTAATATTTATACAGTTACAATTTATTTTGCCTTTTATTATGTATTTGTTTAATATTTATACAGTTACAATTTATTTTGCCTTTTATTATGTATTTGTTTTTGAAGCGTATTTTGTTTAGTACAGTTGTAATAGATTTCTTTGATTTATGTTTAACTGTTTTGTACAACTCAACTCTATTTGTATGGGCTAGCCCGAAAACAAATAAAGAGATTTATTTTATTTTTTATTTATTATTATGAGAATTAAGAACTGATTATCATGTGCATTAAAACTTGAATTATAATTGTTTTTCTTCCTATGATTTAAAACCTGTTGAAGTGAAAATCCATGGAGTTAAGTGGTAAGGAGAGTGAATCCCCTTAGAAAGACATTGATATAAAAAGCATGTATTTTAATAAGGGCGGTTTTTGCCTGGCGTTAGTCCAACCGGCAACAGGCTACCACCAGTTGCTCCCAACTCCGATAATGTTCTGCGCGCAATTACCTTATCTTGCGCCAAGGCTTTTTGTATAATTGCTCTACGAGAGGGTCCTTTCTTTACCAGATTATTATGTACGACTGATAATTGGGGTCTTATGGTACATAATGTTTTGAGTAGTGGTGATTCGTTTATTAATAGTACGCATGCAGAACCTTAATAATCCTATAGCTAAATTTTATATAGATTCAGAAATGATAAAGGGAGCAATATATATATAAATATATATATATATATATATATATATATTTTTTTTTATTTCGATTGCATATTTATTTATAATTGGATCTTTGTTCACAATTTTTTTTTTATTTATAGTAATTTTCAACTTTACTAAAGAATACAATAAGTAAATATGTAGAATGAATATAAAAAGTCATGAAAATGTCTTGAGAAAGAACCACCCAGTGGTAGCACTTCACTAACTATTTTAATACAGTAGGTCCCGAGGCCACCTTCTTTTCAGTCACATTGGAGGGTTATCAGGGATATCTGAGGAAGAATTACGGACAAGTGGGTTTGTATGGGCAGGGAGTTTAGAATGGAAAGAGGAGTATCTATTTAAAAAAAATTAATATCTCGATTTAAATTTATCCGATGTTGTAATATCAGTTTTAAACAGTATAGACAACAAAATATTACAGTGGCTTTGCAAAATAATTTGAAGAATTAAATGCATTATAGAAAGTAAAAATTATTTATTTTTCAACGCTCTGAATAAAAAAAAAATTTAATACAGCCATCTGCTGCGGCGTAAAGTAATACCATTTGGCTGAACAGATGCGGTTTCCTGGTTTAACATAACCCAGCGCCTAAATTAAATTTCCTGAAGGAGTCGTAAGTAATAAATTTAAAACATCAAGTATTTAAAGATAATGAAGAATTGCTAAATTTGGCAATTTTTGATTTTAAGTTACAGTATTACCAATCCAAAAATATTAAATTAAAAAAATAAGAATGGTACTTTTTTCCTTCAAATATTTCCATATTTAGTGAGATTCATACTCTTTTTAAGATTAATATGATAAGTAAATGTGATGGAAATAAAATACTATGTCATGGAACACATAGAGACACATAATTTATTGTTAGCCTCCCAATAATATTCTTTATCAGAAGGTCCCGTTTTCATCTTATTTTCAGACGCTTTGGAGAATTACTAGAAATCATAAAGGAAGGATGGCTATAGGAACTATCAAGGTTAGATTGAGATTAGAAATTTTATGAACAGTTTTAAACGTTAAATGAATTTTTAAACGTTTTCTTTATCAGGAAAAATATACATATATGTATTTTTATCATGATCACATCGCTTAACTAAATGAAAAAAAACACGAATTATATAAACTGATGATAGCTCATTTGACACAAAGAATTCCCATTTCATTTTCTTTTATGAAATAAAAAAAAAAAAAATATATAACACTTCCTTCTAGTGTTATAGTTATGTCGATTTTTGTGTAACTAAGTATAGAAAAGAAATATTGACTTATATTCCGCTATTGTTCTTATAAATCCAAAACGTTAATCAAAAATATCATCCCTAACTCAAGTAATACGTGTCTTACAATTCCTGAAAGATACAAAATTACTAGAGTTCATTGAAAAAAATATATTTTTTTTAACAACTTAGAGAATTTTATTCTCAGAAACTAGCTGAGTCTCCGTCACCAAATCCATAAACTCATACTCACCACACAAATGTGTGATCTTTTTTTAAAAAATATTATCTCGTGATATTACAATCTTTCCTAATTAGGGCATTAATTCTAGTAATAAATTACAGCATGGATCTTCATTATTATTACTTCCGTAAAGTGTAGGAATATTTTTGTTTACAATTAATTTAAATAATTTTTTTCTTAGGTATGCTAACAATTGTTGAACCACAGCTTCATTTAAAGGATGTCAGGTCATTTACAATGTTTTGGCGTTCTTTGTATTGGTAATTTACTTCAAGTGCTAGTAAATAGTAAAATTAGTAATTAATTAATTGCCTTTTTTTTTCAACAACAATTTTTATTGAGTAAAATTACAATCTGTCCCGATTTGGAAATTAATATTAGTGCTGAAAGATATCATACATACTGCATTCATACAATATTTACTCGGCATAAAATTACAATAAAATATATACACAATAATGAATCAATACAATAGTCAAGAATTCACTTAAACCTATATACACATACACACACTCATACATACATCACATTGAGTGAAGAATCTAGCCAGTGCTAGAACTCCAATATATTTACAAAAGGTCGCGGGGCCACTGCCGTTTCAACCTTCTAGGTGGGTTGTATGGATGAGTGGAGCTGGATAGGGATTGAGCTAGAGGATTAGGATGATGAAATAGGTTCTGGTGGAATTAGGAAAATTTGGATGGAATTAGGTCTGAAATAAATGGAAATTAAGGTCGTGGTGCAAGGTATAGTTGGAGACATAATAAGGAGCATTTACTATTGTACGGAGGACTTTGGATTGAAAGGATTGAATGCGTTTGATGTTAGTACGTTTAGCTGTCCCCACAGTTCAAGTCCGTAGGTCCAGATGGGCTTCAGTAATGTCTTGTAGATCAATAATTTGTTGTCAACTGTGATTTCAGATTTTCTGTTGAGTAGTCGGTATAACTGTCCGAATCGTCGGTTGAGTTCTTGTCTTTTAAGTCTTGTAATGCATATAAATATAATTAATTAAAATAAGGGGTTCGTTACAAGCTTTACTTTTTCAAAAAACTTGTTATTCCCCTCTATAATGAAGTTATGGATTTCAGGGATGTTCAATTCGTGGTGGATCACAGATGACTTTATTCTTTGTAATTTTGTCCTTTAACAATTCTTCTTATTACTCCATTTAGTAACACCTGAACACGTTTTTCTGTTGACTCATTTTTAATCGTATCCTATTTACAAGATATTTTAATCGTTAAGAATCCTTTTAACGAGAATAGCGACTATTAACTTAGAATTTTTTTTATAACTTTTATTTATTTAGAAATAATACAATCTGCCACAATCTTGGGCAATAAGTATTAGTGATATTAGAATTCATTCATTCCTTATGTACACAAAATAAAGAAATAAAAATAAATGAATTCAAAATAAATAGAAATAAATAAAATATAAAGATAAAAAGAAAATAAAAGAAATAAATAATAATAATCTTGGTCACATTCATACATATATATACAATATTTACATACTGCCCCTGGGAACTCCGAATTAAACCCCGACGCCCACAAGTGGGCGTCGGGGTCCAAGGCTAGGAGATCCCAGCGCCTCTCAGTCAGTCGCGTCACCGGTCTAATAAGCCAGTGGAGACTGAGAGAGGGCGCTAGAGCCACAGACTCTCAGGCGTGAGTAACTTAGAATTAAATAAACAAATTAAAACAGTCCTTAAAATATATAAATCGGTCATATCCTTCGAAATATTAGCTCTTTTCGTACGTATATAAAAATTTTTATTTTATTTTTTCATATTTATTGAGATATAAAAAAAATGTGTTTCAAAATTAACAATAGTAATGATAGTATGAGACCATATTTATACAATATATACAGAAAATGATGATAAAGTCACATTAAATAAAATAGTTAGAGTCCTTCCATAGAGAAGCTTTTTAATGACTATTTACTAGGTGTGTTGTACAATACAGTTGTAAATATCAATAAAAAAGGTAATTTGTAATTAATTGTATATTATGAAAAAAAAAATCATTCAATAAGTGTCTTCATAAACATTAGTTTTTATAGATATAGAAAAAAATTAAAAGATGTAACTTTTTTTTTTAAACATATTTATTGATATTTACAACTGTATTCTTATATACAACAAGCAAATGTGATGGACATGGTAAACTGACATGAAATACATGTAGAGACGCTTCCCATTGGCAGCACTCTAAAAGTATTTTAAACTAGAAGGTCTCGAGGCCATCTTCTTTTCAGACGCCTCGGGGGATTGTCAGGAATGGAAGTGGATAACAGAATAGAAATTAGTGGATTAGAGTGGAAATGGAGTTTTTCATGGAATGATTGATACCTGGTTCGGGCTAATTCAGAAACATATGGGACATTAAGGTCTTTATGGATGAGCTTATTCGTGACATCGTAAGGAGCGTTAAGGATTTTACGAAGGATTTTGGATTGTATGGATTGGATACGAGAAGAATTCGATGGTTTAGTAGAGCCCCATAGCTCTACTCCGTAGGTCCATATCAGTCTTAAGATGGTCAATTAATAAGTCTTTTGTAGTTAAGTGGAAGGTTGGAACGTTTGTCCAGTAAGTGTTGAAGTAGTCGAAAACGTCGGACAGTTTCTTGTCGTTTCAGTCTGGTATGGGGATTCCAAGTTGTACGTTTGTCAAGGTGGAGTCCTATGTATCTGTTCAACAGGGGCTAGTGGAGTATCATTAAAGGATACTGTAGGGCAGGAAGTTATTGGTTTACGACGAAGGGTAAATGTTATCTGGTGGGTTGGGATATCAGCTGTATAGAGTGTATAAAGAACGGGTCCTAGGATGCTTTCTTGAATAAATGTAACTAAACGCAAAATGTTTAAAAACTTTTTAGTCTTGATAATAGAGAAAAAGCCCCGAAAACACTATTGAGACGAATTATATAATAATGGTAATTAAAAAGATGATGTAAGAAAAAAAATTCTTCCTGTTTTAATATAGATAAATAATTTAAAAAAAAATATAATATATAAAAATTACTATGTATAAATATATATATATATATATATATATATATATATATATATATATATATATATATACAAACAATTTTTTTTTTTTAATAATCCCATAATTGAGATAAATACAAGGCTGACAAATAAATAAACATTATAAAAACAATCATATATAGAATAAAATATTTTTTTAAAACTATTCTGAACTATAATTGACGCAAAGCTATTAAGAAAGTATTGCTGATTTTAAGGTCAATGTAAACAAAGAAATATTATTTTGTTTTTAATAACTTAAAAAAAAAGTTGTTTACTTTCTAAATGTTGCTTTTTCTTTAATCCTTTTTTTTTAGCTCTTTTTTTTCCTTTGAGCCTAGATGTTGATACAGTAGAATAATTAGAAGTATTGTGAGGGTAAAGAGTGTCTATAGATGACTAACGAAGAGGGGCCCTGAAGAATTAGTAGCGGTGAAAGAAAGCCCTTGTTATGAGGAACATGGCAGCGACAAGCGGGTCTTTTACCCCGTGTGTCTTTTGTCTGTCTCCTCTCTTTCATCTCCCTCCAGCCAGTCAGCCTTGTTTTTTTCACATTTTTTTTTTTAATGAACTGCCTCGTCATTAAGGTGTATATTAGGGTGAAATTGTTTTATTAGCTCGTGTTTATCTTTTGAAATACCGTAATCATCAACAACTTTTCTTTTTTTTTAAATTTTATTCCTAAAGAAAGATCTGAAAGGGAAAAAAGTATTTTTAAATATATATTTTTTTATTAAAATATATAATAAAATACACGAATTTACAAACTACTTTAGGTACAATGTCCTAAAAAATAAAAATAAAGGTATTTTTTGATACTTTCAGTCTAGTCAGGATTCAATTTAATTTTTTTATTTAACTAACATCATTTAGGTAGATATATCGTTTTAGTATATAATAATAAAACGAGTATAGTGTCAATTAACACTGATGAACACCTAGAGTTTTGGATAACATCAGTTTTTGAAGAAAAATAATTCAATTATTAAAAATTTTGCTTTTTAAACAAATTTATTCATATTTACAAATGTATACAAAATACATCAAGTAAATGTGATGGACATATGGTAAATTGACATGAAATACACGTACATGTAGAGACACCACCTATTGGCAGCACTCTAAATATATCCTAAACTAGAATGTCTCGGGGCCATCTTTTTTTCAGACGCTTCGGAGGGTTATCAGGAATTGAGGAGGAAGACAGAATGGAAACCAGTGGATTAGAGTGGGAGTGGAGTTTTTCATGAAATGAATGATACCTGGTTCGGGATAAATCAGTAAAACATGGAACATTAAGGTCTTTATGGATAAGTTTATTCGTGACAAAATATGGAGCATTGAGGATTTTACGAAGTATTTTGGATTGTAAGGATTGGATATGAGATGAATTCGATGGTTCAGTAGACCCCCATAGCTCTACTCCGTAAGTCTAGATAGGTCTTATGATGGTCATGTAGATGAGTCTTTTGTAGTTAAGAGGAAGCTTTGACCGTTTGTCTAGTTAGTGTTGAAGTAACCGAAAGCGGCGAGCAGTTTCATGTCGTTTCAGTATAGTGTGGGGATTCCATGTTAGACGTTGTCAAGTAGAATACATAGGGAGCAGATCTGTTCAACCGGAAAAAGCGGAATATTATTAAAGGATACTGTACGGCAGGATAGGTTTACGACGACGGGTAAAGGTTATTTGGTGGGATTTGTTGGAATTTATTTTAATTCGCCAATTCTGACACCATACCTCAAGGTCTCTGATGTGGCATTGGAGATTTTGAGAGGCAACAGCGGGATCATTATTGACTGATAATACACAAGTGTCATCTGCATAAGTATTAGGATGTAATGGGATATCAGCTGTATAAACTGTATAAAAAATGGGTCCTAGGATACTGCCTTGAGGAACACCAGCAGACTGAGAAAAGGAGGAGGAGTAGGAACCATTGTGATTTATTATAAAGGATCTATTAGTGAGGTATGACTAGATAATAAGAAAATATGTAGGAGTGAGAAATGGTCGGAGTTTGTAAAGCAATCCCGGGTGCCATACATTATTAAGAATAAATGTTTTTATATTCACCTATGTATGGGATATAAACTAAGTAAAAGTATTGTGAAACTTAGTAAAAAAAGTCACTTAAAACTAAGATTATATATTTAAGGTATGTATACTCCATAGATGTTGCAGCAACTGTTTTAATTTTGACTAATTGATCATATATTTATCCCTTAAATGATAATTTAGATGATGATCTATCATTTCCCTTATGATAATTACGTTTTAATCACTTTAAGCTTAAGCGAATAAAACATTTCGAAAAAAAAAATTACCTTTCGAAATTCATACAATATCTTATTAACTGCTATATAAAGTATATTCTGTTAACAGTGATCTGCATTAGACAATTTTTACTCTCCTTTTTCGCGACAAATTAAAGAATATTATAGAAACCTTTTTTATTTTGTGTAAACCTATGATTTTCAGAGTTACTCATGTCCTATACGTTTCTTTATAACTGTCTTTAGTACGATTTTATTGGCTATTGTTAAGTTGTATATGTTTTTTTTTTTCACATAAGCCGATATATGTACGAGTAAGCTTAAGATGATCATTTATTTGTAATCTTGTATTTTTTTATTTAAAAAAAACATTTATTTTTTAATGTAATTTGACTTTACTTCAGTTGATTCTGTAAATAAAGTATTAATGTGATCTCAAAGCATCCTTATTATTGTTAATTTTGAGACATTTTGTAATATATCTGATTAAAAATTGTTTAAAAAATAAGGCGGTAAAGTATTTTTTTTTTAATGATATAGTTGTTCTCGTTTAAATAAGTATGTAATAATCTAGCCTTCAATGTTTTGTTATTCCCTTTAAATTTGTCATGAATACGAAAATAACGTATACTTGTATGTTAGTCGAATATTTTTTGCTGTAAGCTGTGTAGACGAATAGCAGTAAGCTATGGAGTGAAGTAATTTTGTTGTTTTTTGTTTGTTTATTCATTTAACGTCACTTTATGCTGCTATGGCTAATCGGACGATGCTACAGTGGGAGTCTTAAATTTTGCCTATCCAGTTTTTATTAGGATAGGGATCTTTAACGAGTACCTGACATCGCACAGGCTCGGGACCACCTTTTAACGTCCCCTCCGAAGGACGGCGTAACTAAGGATTTTTTACTCCCATTAAAAAATCCTAGAACCACCTGCGGGTTTGAACCCGTGACCTTTAGCATGGGAGGCTGTTACGCTAGCCACCCAGCTACAAGTGATCCCGAGTGAAGTAATGTATTATATATGAGAATGTGTTTTTAAAAAAATTAGTCTTGAGAATGGGAAAACAACCCCGAAACGTTGATAGATTATGTGAATGATTATGAAATAAAATAAATAATTAACAAAAGGAAGTAAAGGTGTGCTCATTTAAGTGTTAATGTTGTTATTCCCTTTAAATTTGTCATGTATACGAAAATAACGTATACTTGTGTGTTAGTCAAATATTTTTTGCTGTAAGTCGATATGCTTTATTGTTTAAACTTACGCTTAAACCTGGTCCGTAAATTTGCTGAACCATAAATCTATGAGAAGGGCTTAATTATTTACATGTTTTCAGCTTTTTTCTGTTTTTTTCTAGTTTTTTTTTTCTTTCAGAGAGTTCAGTTATATTTTGACATAAAAATCAGGCCTATTAAAATCAGTCAGTAATTTTTACTTGTAAAGCATATTAACTTACTTATAAAAAAAAAAATGTTTTTTAGAAACTAACATATTAATCCTTTCTAGTCATATAAAATAAAGGGCTGAGTTGTTAACGGAATCCAGAATAGCACACACTCAGGTTTCACAATCAAAGAGAATGATATTTCCAAGAAGTGTGCAAGATGAATCTTTAAGGGCTCCCCCTCGGCAGGTGTAAAGTGCATTGTGGCTGGAAGGGCTGTATTAGGTTTCCAGTTTGTTTTTAACTCCAGCCACCGTGGCCCTTTTAAGAGCTCCAGTATAATGCTCTGGAGAAATCCCAAAGCGCCGAGAAGGAACTAATCTCCAAAAAGCCAGGCCCTGGCGGTGGCGGTTTCTCGATTCACAGCTGTAAATATTCACTAAGGGTGTCTTAAAAGTGTTTTTTCTTTTCCATCACGTTTAGATTAGATGGTAGTTCCTTCCACTTCCATATGGCTTTGTGCTGCGAAGAGTGATGAATAGTGAATTGTAGAGGGCTTGAATTTTATACCTCCCCAGTGCTCTTTCGAAAATACATTCAAACTTATATATTTATACAATTTATATATTTATACAATTATATATTTATGAATTTAGAGTTATATATTTAAATACAATAAATTCTTTCAAAGTCAATTTCAAATGTCAAATTCTAGGCTTTAAAGAGTAGAATATATGGTTACTTTTGTTAATATTTGTCTCAACGTTTTAATTTTCTTACAAAAGTGGACCGAAAAAATTAAATGCCTGTAATTTATTTTTTCTTTCCATATATTTCTATTCACACCCGTCAGAAGGTATCTGACAATCAGCAGATATGCTGTTCAAATGTGAGATTAGACATGATAGCCACGGGGAAGGAAAGTGCCCAGCAGCACCCCTTCCTAGGCTTTAATTTAGCAGAGGAGGTCTCTCATCCTGCTTCTCTTTAACCTTCTTCTGACTGGCATTACAGCTATACTGTAAGAACGATAATAGAGTGTTCGTATATGTTGGTCATATATTGTTTATTGTAAGTCCGTATGTAGGGTTCTGTTGTTAACTCACCAAGAAGCTGGCGTTATGAGTCCTAAAATTTTTGATTGAAGTGATTGCAGTTTTTCTATGTGAGTCTATTTTGCTGACCCGAAAATTTATATATGTATAAAGTTATATATTTATACATTTAGAGTTATCTATTTAAATACAATAAACTTAAATCACGAAATTCTACTTTTTGACACATTATTTTGTTAATATTCTATACTCATTGTATATAGTTATATTTGTTTGTATGATGTTTATTTATTTTCCAAATTTGTAGTTATCTCAACTACAGGTTGTTGTTTTGTTTTTATTAATTATAATTTTTTGTATATATTTGAATTTATTTATTTCCGATTTTATGTAATTTGACTTTATGATTTTTTTCTATATATATTGTATGAATGGGTTCTCATATCACTATTACTACTGTTAATTATGAAACAAATTGTAATATATCTCAATAAATAAATAAAATGATAAAAAATATTCTATATATCAGGCTATCATATAGATAGATACACCTTAATTCATTAGGTACACCAATAACGATCTTAAATTAAAAGATCTTCCAGTTATGAATGTAGTTGTTTTTGTGCTATATATTTTTATTGTTAAATCTAAATATGAGAAACCTCGCTGTTTTCCTATTCCTTCTAAAGAAAGAGGAAGAAAGGATTAAAACTAGAGGATTAGGATGGGAATGGAGTTTGTCATGAAAGGAATGGTATCTTGATCGGGCCAAATCAGCAACATACGGAACGTTGAGGTCTTTATAGATGAGTTTATACGTGATAAAATGAGGAGCATTGTAGATTTTACGAAGGATTTTGGATAGTAGGGATTGGATAAGGGAAAAATTCGGTGGTTTAGTAGAGCCCAGCGCACTACTCTGTAAGTCCATATCGGCCTTATGATAGTCATGTAGATGAGTCTTTTGTAGTCAATTGGAAGATTAAAACGTTTGTCTAGTAAGTGTTGAAGTAGTCGAAAACGTCGTGCAGTTTCTTGTCGTTTTAGTCTTGTATGAAGGTGGTGTAAAAATCAACTCAACTGTTTTATGACAATTGACTTATTTCTTAATGAATGTTTTTTAAAAATTTATTTGATCGACAGTACCTTGGTTATCATAGAATGAAATTAAAAGGAGATAAGGAGGGCATAGATAGACAAGAGCATAGAAGGAGATAGAGGAATCCAATTACCCAAAGCCCGAGCCTGCCTACGTGATGAGGCCTCCCTGCAACAAGATACTCAGGGCGGGGCTCTACTCAACTAAATGATGCTAATCTAGGTCTTTATTGTATCCCTCCGCTTGCATTACCGGATAAGCTCCAGGTTAATATGCTCCAGTCACTGCCTCCAGCCCTCCAGCACCGCAGGCCTTGAGCAGTAATATTAGGGCTCGAATCATTCCAGGGAGAGGCAGGATTGAATATCCAAGGTGGAAAGGAAAAAAAAGATCCATTATTGACATTGGAGAGGGAATATTAAATGTCACCATTCCGAAAGGACGTTCTTAACAAGATTTTACAGAAAACTGACGGATTGGATGGGGAGAGATTTCTCAGTAGAATTTTTAGTAGCTGGTTAGGAAATGAAAACCTCAAATAAATATTTTACAATAAACTAACTTTACAATAAATAACTGGGTGGTTATATTACAATGGACCACAAAATAGCATGAACTAAATTGAGAAATAATAAGCCATCATAATTTTTTTTTTTTTATTTAATCTTCATTTCATTATATATTAAAATACACGAAACGTAAATAAATTATATAATATTAATATACGATATAGATATGCACTTCTGCTACGCATTTGACTATCAGTAAAGTGGAGGGCTAAATATTAATGACTGATTGGTTTGGTGTCATGGATATGCACGATGGAAAGGATAATAGTCCACTGGCACCTCCGATGGTTAAAATTACGCTGGTACGTCAAAAGGTCTCTCCCCTACTTCTTTTCAGCCTTTTACCGATGTTGTTACAATCTAACGTACCAATTAGTGAATGTGCTTATTTTCAAAGTTTTTAGGTACGGTTTATTATTTAGCAGCAGTTGTTTCTTTAATTTAAAAAATAAAAATATATAGAATACACAAATAGAAATAAAAATTATTTTAATTATTATATTATTGGACCTACCTTGGACTAAGAATATTAAACCTAGTGACCTGAATATAAAAAAAAAAAGTTTCCTCTAAGAACGTGAATAAAGAGTACGTATTTTCTGTAACATCGATTTTTGGTTGTTTCAAGTTAGTTTGTAGGATTTCTTTACTTACGTACTATGGAGCTACAGTTTTCAATTTTTAATTGAAATAATTTAAATTTTATTTGGCGTATTAGTAAAACAATATATATATATATATATATATATATATATATATATATATATATATATATATATATATATATATATATATATATATATAAATATATAGAGAGAAAGAGAGAGAGAGAGAGAGAGAAGTAAAGAAATTATGATCTTTATTTTGATTTTTGGTGCCTTTCTGGACGTTGCTCAGGCATTCGACCGGGTCTGGCACGATGGCTTGCTTTTCAAACTAAAAACCCATTTACCCCAATCCTTATATCTAATCCTACAATCCTACCTTTCAAACCGTTCCTTCAGAGTCCGCTCTGGTTCAGAATTTTCCAATAGTTACCTGATCGAGGCTGGTGTACCTCAAGGCAGTGTCCTAGGTCCTGTCCTCTATCTCCTATTTACAGCTGACATACCCACGGATCCTGATACCTTCTTAGCAACCTTTGCCGACGATACTGCCATTTTATCAACCCAATCAGATCCCGAAATTGCATCTTCCTATCTACAAAGACATCTATCCTTGATTGAATTTTGGTGCGCTAATTGGCGTATCAAAATTAATGAATCCAAATGTAAGCACATCACCTTTACCCTTCGCCGCAGATCCTGTCCACAAGTCAATTTTAACTCCATACCCCTTCCCTGCTCTGACACAGTCCGGTATCTGGGATTCTTACTAGACAAAAGACTAACGTGGAACCCACACACTCGACTTAAACGACAAGAACTCAACAGACGATACGGCCAACTATATAGACTACTAAATAGAACATCAAAACTTTCTGTTGCTAATAAACTATTAATTTACAAGACGATTCTAAAACCGATATGGACCTACGGACTCGAACTGTGGGGGACAACTAAATTTTCGAACATCAGGCGTATCCAATCCTTTCAGTCCAAAGTCCTTAGAACAATAGTCAATGCTCCCTATTATGCTACAAACAAGACCTTACACAATGATCTGAATATCCCATTTGTCCTCGATTTAATCCCATCTAAATTCCTAAACTTCCACCAGAGGCTAACTCACCTTCCTAATCCTTTATCCCAATCCCTATCTAGCTCCAGCCATCCCTATAACCCTCCTCGTAGGTTGAAACGGCAGTGGCCTAGAGATCTCTTATAACTAAGCAATGCTGAGTGTTGGCAATGGCCAGCTTCTCCACTCACGCCTGAGAGTCTGTGGCTCTAGCGCCCTCTCTCAGTCTCCACTGGCTTATTAGACCGGTGACGCGACTGACTGAGAGGCGCTGGGATCTCCTAGCCTTGGGCCCCAACACCCACTTGTGGGCGTCGGGGTTTAATTCGGAGTTCCCAGGGGCAGTATGTAAATATTGTATATATAAGTATGAATGTGACCAAGATTATTATTATTTATTTCTTTTATTTTCTTTTTATCTTTATTTACGGTTATTTATTCTTCTTTATATTTTATTTATTTTGTATTCATTTATTTTTATTTCTTTATTTTGTGTACATAAGGAATGAATGAACTCTAATATCACTAATACTTATTGCCCAAGATTGTGGCAGATTGTATTATTTCTAAATAAATAAAAGTTATAAAAAAAAAATTTGATTTTATTTCCTATTTTAGATTAATAATATCAGAATTTAAAACTTTAAAATATTTTTTTTAACCTTAATGATTTTACTCAGACCTGAAGAAAAAACCATTGAATGGAATGGGAGTAAATTTAAATAATGTTTACTATTAATTGTTTCATGGATAGACCAGATTATAAAAAAAAAAAAAAAAAAAAAATTTAATAATCAACTTGAAGCAATTATTCATCAGGCGCATTGTTCAACTAAACCAGCATGACTTTCAAGTTTAGAAGAACTGTAGGTGATTTCGCCGTATTTACCAATAAAACAGATTTCTTTCTCCTTTAAGGTTTTTTTTAATAATTAAAATATTAGGCATTAAATTATATATATATATATATATATATATATATATATATATATATATATATTAAAAAACATCGTTGCTGTGCCATTTATACTTTAAAAAAAAAAAAAAAATAGTACTTGGAAAAAACCCATAAACTCATTGATAATCCCATAAATTAATTGAATTCACACTGAAGCGCGTCATCCTGAAACTTGTTTAATAATTAAAACTCCCGAATAATAGACCCCGATTTACCAGCCAATCACTGATGATAAAACTTCTAACACAGTGAAAAGTTTTGAAACCAAAAGTTGAGCCTGATCAGTGTTTACTAACTTTAAATGTGTGGTTTCGAAAGCATTTTTTTAACGTTCACTGTTTTGTCTTCCTTTTTTTTTCGACAGCATGGTTGTTATTAAGCATTGTTTTATTTCAGAATTATTTTATAGTCCATGTCTTTGCTCATCAAGATAAATAAAATGACTCGGCTGTGATTAATTCAAAAATAAAGTTGACGTAATAAAAAACCCTTACACAACTTTTTTTTTTAAATTAATTATAATTAACCTTAAGCATATAGTCCGTTATGAATAATAAAATGTACTTAGTTTTTTTTTTTTTTGATTATAATTTTAATTTTTTATTTAAATGACATTTCTTTATTGCAATATTATAGATAACAAAAATCATACGAAAAGTTCTATCAATGTAGACCAGTTTCTTAAGTAACCGCTTAATAACATAAACATAGGATATAGGCACATTAATAAATTAAGAAAAAAACAACTACAACAAATTTTTTTTGCACATACTGGCTTGTACTATTTTGAGTATAATTTTCAATGTTTCTTATTTGGTAATTTTTGTTAATTAAGCATTTGGAAAAAAATGCTTACTAAACTCTATAATGTAATCATTAATAGGTGTTACTCCCAACTCTGCATGCATGGTTTTTATTTTATTATTGTATGGATGATTCTTATACATTTATTAAGGAATGTTTTTAATTTTTTATAGTTGAGGAATAGAATTAGGTCTTCTCTTTGTAAATAAGATTGTTTTGGATTTGGATAAGACGTACTTACTAAGCAGTTTCTAAAGAGAGTCAGATTTAAAATAAAGGTTATTACTATAAAAACATTGAGGGACCTCATACTCAAAAGGTGCACTGTTTGCTAAAACCTTGGAAGAGACGTAGGACCACACGCTGACATCAACGACCAACTTAAAAATGAACTAGTGTCACACTACATTCTCATACTTTTACCGATGAATCTCCATCCAAAAGCAATACATCCTAACGACATTTGCGATTTTATTGCAAACTTTCTAATAAAAAAATCCGCCTGTTACTTTCTCATACTTGACAGAGAAAAGTGTCGTTACTATAGAAGTAGGAGACGCATTTTCGATTATGAAACGTGTTCAAGCAAGAGTCTCACAAGGCCGTGTACTAGGACCGTTACTATTTATTATATACACGTCATACATACTAGAGAATGATCACACCTTACTAGCCACTTTTGTAGACGTCACAGCTTTTTTTTTTCTTTTTTTCTATCCCATCAAAACCTAGGTCTGGCATATTTCATGTTGCAAAACCACCTTGATGATTTATCCAGTTAAGCAAAAGATGTAAAGTAAAATTGAATCAGTCTAACAGTTTATTTATCGTTTTCACTCTCAATCATGATGAATATCCAGCAGTCTATTTTGAGGATAAACCTATTCCAACTTCAGAAGAAGTACGATATTAGGGGCTGTACTTTAATAAAACACTGTCATGAAGGACCCACATTATACTTAAGAGAAAACAGATGGACAGACTATTATCCAGGCTACTTGACTTTGCGGTTAATATATTTGCTTATTGAATTTTTTGTTTGCAGATGGCGAATATTAATTTGGAGAAATGCAATCGTAAATAATTAATAATAATAATATTTTTCTTACTTATTTATGATGGATAATGACAAGTAATCATATTAAATTATCACACCTGTTGAAAAATATCACTCTAAGCAGTCGTGTACCTAGGCTAGTGTTATTTGACCAGTTACTTTGCTACAAGTCGGGATCGGGACTCCCTTGAAAACTAATGCTTGGAAATATCCGGGCAGTAATAAGGTAGGTGTGAGGAGGGAAGGAGGGAAGTCTAGGTAAGTTGAGTGATGAAGTTCGGGGAGTTCACCCCCTACTCACCCCTCATCCTCCAAACCCTCCCCAATTCAGGGCAGTCTTCTGGGGCTTTGGCTCAATTCTATATATTTACTGGAGGATTCAATAGTTTCATCGTAGGTTAGATATTCCTTAGTATTTTCATTACAGTTTACGTAAAATCTTCATTAAAAATTAGCATATTGATAACATAATTTTTTTAAAAGAATTTATTTCGAGGTGCAGTAATCAGAACACTTAATTAAGTAGAAACTTAATTTATTAGATAACCGTTATTCTGAAGATGCAGCGATAAGACCTCGATAAGTTACGTACAATTGATGTGATAATAAATATAATTTAATGAGAAAAGATTATTCTGATTAAATATAATAATATATGTATACTCTTCGTTACATTGATTTGATACTAATTTAATCTAAAACATTTTTTACTTATTAACTCCAGAGTTGGAACACCATATAAGAAGTGCAAGAAGAAATTTATTATTAGAAGTAGCAACAATTATAATTTTAATACGTTATTCTGAAGATGAGGCCATAAAACCTCGAAGCGTTATGTATAATTGATATGATAATAAACATAATTAGATGAAAAGATTGTTATAATTGAATATAATAATATAGATATACTCTTCGTGATGTTGTTTTGAAACTAAATTAATTTATTAGGTTACGTAATATATAATCAAATAAAATTAATGTCTGCTCCCCAATTAGCTTCTTCTCGATATCTCGATATCAGTCAACATTCTTACATCGTTTAATACTTTTTTAATTGGTATGGGTCAATTAATTTTAGATCATCCAATTATGCCGCTCAATATGTAGATTTTTATAATTTTGTACCAGTTATTCAATATATTTCCTAAATATAATACTTTTTTCTGGTCTGTATTTATAGATTTGCAACCATTTTATGATAGCTTCGCGGCTAAAACATAGGAGTATGTTGTAAAAATATCTATAAGCCTAGTCATTTTTCATATACCAAATTAAAGCGAACGCTAACAGTATGATACAAATCTACTTTATATGTTTTTATCACAACACATTGCCTAAATAATAAAGAAAGTAGTTTAAAAATATATTTTTTTTAATTTATTAATTTATTGAAATTTACAACTGTATTAGTAAATACATCAAGTAAATTGGCTTATAATATAGATAATATACATGAAAAGACATGAAGAGAATATGCCCATTGGCAACACTCCACTAGGTAATCTACAGTAGAAGGTCTCGAGGCTATCTTCTTTTCAGACGCCTCGGAGGATTGTCAGGAATGGTAGAGGAAGCTAGGATTGAAACTAGTGGGTTAATGTGGGAGTGGAGTTTGTCATGGAAGGAATGATACCTCGTACGGGCCAAATCAGCAACATATGGGACATTAATTTCTTTATGGATGAGTTTGTTGTTGACAAAATAAAGAGCATTGAGGATTTTTGAAGGATTTTGGATTGTAGGGATTGAATACGGGAAGAATTTGATGGTTTAGTAGAGCCCCAAAGCTCAACTCCGTACGTCCAGATAGGCCTTATGATGGTAATATAGATGAGCCTTTTGTAGTTAAGTGGAAGGTTAGAGCGTCTGTCCAGTAAGTGTTGAAGTAAGCAAAAGCGTTGGGCAGTTTCTTGTCGTTTCAGTCTTGTGTGCGGATAAAAATAATTTAAATTTATAAAACAATTAGGGTGTTAAAATTTATAATAAATGTGCTCGGGACCTACTTTTTTAAATAAACATATAAGTTCTACCGTTGGGTAATTTCTTCACAAGTATTTTCACGTTCTTTATTACGATTCAGCACTTTTACTGGTTGCATTTATCGTATATACAGTTTTAAAAATCAAACAAAATACATATTTTTTAAATTATAAAAGAAAAGATTCTAATATTTGTTTACTTTTTCATATATTGTTTATTCAGTATCTCACTTCCTGTAAAAAAATCCATTACACGTAGTCCATCTTTTTATATGAATTTACGGAAATGGAAAAATACATTGTTTTTGCGAAATTTAATTGTAAATATCTCAAAGAAGGCCATGAGGAAAATTATAGGACCAATACAGATTACAAATCAATAAGATGAGTACAAATGACATTAATTATGTGATAGATTTTCAGCTGGTTTATAAAAAAATACAGAATAATGTTCTGAAAAGGAATAATAATTCAAAAAATTACTTTTTTTACTTTGATTTAAGCAAAAGAAACTTTAAAATTTTGATTTTTTTAATTATATGAATAAAAAAATTCTTAACGCTGACGTGTTATTAGTTATACAATCAGTATATTTCCTGGTTATAATTTCACTCTTAACAGGTTGACATTAATATTTTAAGATAAGGAGAAACCTTTCTATTATAACTAAGAACACAATCAATTCCAATTATACTTGAGATGGAAGGAAAATACAAATATTGTTCCGCTAAGCATTTTATAAGTGAGGCTGCCAATTCTTCAGATTTCAGAGAATCAGTAGTTAATCAGAGAAGTCTTGATGAGTATTAAATGATTTTCTATAATAATAAACTAAAATTATTTAATTTTGACCCCACTGAACTTTAAATACCTTTTTTTTTTTTTAATATTTTATTGATATTTACAACTGTACATAAAATATATACAACAAGTAAATGGGCTAATTGACACTTATGGGCGTGATAATGTCTTGTGAAGAAACTACCCAGTGGTAGCACTTCAAAGTCAATTTAATTAAAGTAGGCCTCGAGACCATCGTCTTTTCAATCGCCTCGGAGGGTTGTCAGGAATAGATGGGAGTGATAAGTTGCGTACCAGAGGATTCGTGTGGGTTGGGAGTTTGGAATGAAAAGAGGCGTATCTGTTTCGGGCTAGTTCTGCGACAAATGGGATATTTAGGTCATTATGGATGATTTTATTCGTAACGAAATAAGGAGCATTTAGGATTTTGCGAAGGATTTTGGATTGTAAGGATTGAATACGAGAGGAATTAGATGGTTTAGTAGAGCCCCAAAGCTCGATTCCATATGTCCAGATGGGTCTGATGATGGTAACATAAATGAGCTTTTTGTAATAAATTGGAAGTTTTAAACGTTTGTCTAGTAAGTGTTGTAGTAATCGGTATCTACGGGAAGTTTCTTGTCGTTTAAGTCGCGTATGGGGATTCCATGTAAGACATTTGTCAAGATGGAGTCCTAGGTAACGGATTTGTTCAACAGGTATGAGTGGGGTATTATTAAAGGATACAGTAGGGCAGGAAGTCATCGGTTTGCGACGAAGGGTAAAGGTAATTTGGTGGGATTTGTTAGGATTTATTTTAATCCTCCAGTTCTGACACCATTCCTCAATGGCTGTGATGTGAGACTGAAGGGTTTGGGATGCAGCGGATGGATCATTATGTACGGATAACACACAAGTGTCATCCGCATAAGTTGTGAGGACAGTGGATGGATGGAGTGGGATATCAGCTGTATTTTTAAATACAAATAAAAAACTTATAAAGAAAAAGCCTTAAATTAATTTCTTCTTTTCAATTTGAATGAAGATAATGAGATTAATTTAAGGGTAAGTTTCATGAAAATAGTACTTATTTAGGTGTATTATTATTTTAAAATAATATTTTTCATCTGTTTTGTAACTTTTTGAGTATATCTAATAGACGTTGAAAGATATTGGCAATTTTAGGTCCTAAGGATCATAATTAAATGGAAATTCTGTAATAAAATAAATCAGCCAATTACCATATTATTATTCAATAATAAAAATTAAAAAAAGAGAACTTGGTAGTTCAGGCAAAATCAATAGACATGCTGATATATTTAAAATTAATGAAATACTATATTACCAAATCTTTTTTATATTAACACATAATTGGAGTTCAGAGAATAAATGGTATGATTTTAATTTTAATGAGTGGAATCTGATTCGGTAAAAAAATACTTAATAAAAGAGCATGTAATGCCCGTAATAACGAAGCATGCATTTATTAATTGAAAACAGAATTTAAATATGAACGAGAAATTGAATGTATAATTGTCAGCAGTAAAGCACCAAACCAGAATTAATTGGAATTTAATATGTGAGGGGGAATGTGGACGGCTATTCAAATTCACTGCCATTTTGTTGAAATAATAAAACCCCCTCTACCCTGACTCTTGGACTTATCCTTTTAAACATTTCACTGTTCCCGAACGTTTTTAGATCTTTTGTGTTCAGAGTGCCGTGGCGTTGAATTTTCGGCGAATTAATTGTGGTGAGAATTCAATAGACTTGATGGTTCTTTACGGAGCAATGTTCTATACTTTTTTTTTCGCATGGATTCAACTCTTTGAAAAAATCACGAAGTTAACCGTCTTTCTAATGTTTAAATAAGTTCTCGGAAACCGTTATCGTTTCAAAAATCCTATTTATATTTCTCTAAATACTATGTAAGATAAAATGAATGGTCTGACAGTTCAGATTGCGTTCAATAAATTATTTTCAATATTATAAACTGTCACACATACTAAAGGTTCTGAGTGCAGTTATAACTTCTATTTCTTAGCTCATTCAATTTTATGGTCCTTAGTAACCTTGATAATGTTAATATTGTGTTTTTTTGACGTGACAACGTCTTATAATTCATTTTGCTGGGTGGCATGTTAGGAAAAGTGTAGCGTTACGGAAGTGGGTAGTTGGTATGGGTAAGTAGTATTGTAGTAGTTGGGGGAATGACATCATGAGAGTCAGGAGTCATGTAGGCAAAAGTCTAGCGTTACGAAGATGGTAGTGGTGGGGGAAGGTTGTCTTAGGTTATAACATGATGTGTATTAGGTTATAACGTGACAACGTCTTATAATTCATTTTGCTGGGTGGCATGTTAGGAAAAGTGTAGCGTTACGGAAGTGGGTAGTTGGTGGGGGTAAGTAGTATTGTAGTAGTAAGTAGTAAGACGTATTAAGTAGTAAGCGTCAAGTAATAAGCGTCAAGTAGTAAGAGCCGAAACTCACACACCGGTTTTTTTTTTTTTGCTAATGAATCAATTTTTTTCTTTGTCTATCGCTATTTGTCTCAAATAAAAATGATGATAATGCTGTAAGATTACATTCATCAAATATTTACAGAATCAACAAAAATATTCTATATAAAGTATTAAATATGTTTTTGAATCATTCGTGAAATAAAAGTAGTAATAAGAACATTGAATTTAAACTCTTACTAACATAGCAGGCACAAATGTGCTTTATTGAATGTGTGAAAAAACCATGAACTCCTCTTTCAATTCCAAAGAACTGTTAAGAACCTCGAAGCCACCTTTAACCAAAACCTATCCTTGAATAACTATGTATCAGAAATATTCCAAAAATCTGTTATCACACTTAAAACAGCTCTATAGATTCTGTGAATCCTCCCCTATAAAAACTCGTCAGCCACTTTTTTCCTCTGCTATAACAACGGTTACTTGGTATATCGAGGACTTGGAAATAAAATTAAAACGTCTAATGAAATGCTTTATAAGATTTTTTTTTGGTGCCCTTAAACTTCAACATATTACAGGATATTCTATTTCTCTACGGCCCGACAGGCCGTGTAGGCACTTGGTTAGATTTATAGGGTAGGGTCATCACTACTGAGTGGCCACCAGTAGGCTGACGTGTCACACGTACCCAAGGAGGGGCTGTGAGTGGATCCTTATTTTATTATATGCTCATAAAAGAGCGGCCGGGACTAGGATTCGAACTCATAACCTTTAGCCTGAGAGACTAGCGCGCTAGCCACTCAAGCCATGGACTTCCCATATTATCTTATACTCAACTTTTTAAAAGTTAATAGAGAGTGATGTGAAGATAAACTAACTGATTATTTTAGATAATAATATAATATATATTTTAATAAAACACATGTTTCTATATAAATTCGATTTAATTAATTCTTTAATAGTTTCACGTATTTTTTTATTTCTAACTGTATTTGAAAATTCTTTCATTGTTTTTTGAAATGGAGGTAAGTGAAAGTCGTGTGTTGCTAGCACAAGATTTTTTTAAAATGTAAATAGACTTCTTCCCAGAATAATAATTTATTTTCATTGATTCATTCAAAAATCAATTGCTATATAAACGCGTTTTCTTCGAAGTCACTTCACGTCAGGAAAGAATTCAGCATCGTCAGCTTAAATCAAAAATTTTATATGTGGATGTAATTAGTTGACCGTTGTGATTTACTGGAAGATATTAGTCCGGCTGGCGGTCATTAAATGAAACCACAAACAGTACCTAGTTTCCATTTTCCCACCATGCAGTATGTATCTCCACTCTACTTCATATTTATATGTGTCATATTTCATGTAAATTATTGATACCTGTATGAATTTTGTTTAGTAAATTTTTTTTTCGGTATAACACTATATATAATAATATAGTCATTGTATTTTAATTAAGTTTTTTTACATATATAGTTCTTCTGTTATATTTTAATACCGACGTTCTCTAGCTCAATAGGTTATATAATATTGTATGTAATGTCATTGAAATTGTATTCATTTGTATCTTTTTAGCCCTGATGATGACCCACAAAGGAGGTCGAAACGTTGGCAAACAATAAAAAGTTAAAAGTATTAAGTGTTTCATTTAATGACCGCCATCTGGACTAATTCTTTCCAACAAAATATTTTATATATATACTGTTTTTCATTTTAACTCACTCAAAGCTCAGCTATAATTATTCTTTCTAGATACTAAAATCCAGCGCTATTGACTGCAAATGTTAAGACGGAAACCCTTATATGTTTACTTCTGCTTGTATTTTTCTCGTTTCTAGAAGATTTGCGCCCTGTCGAAGAGCATTCGCGGAACGGAGCCACGAAGTCGGAGCAAGAAGCGACCGGACAGCGGTTATTATCGGACTCGACGAGGTGAGAAATGGAAGCCGATCTGAAAGGTGACAACTAATTAAATCGCCTTAGCCTGGCCTAGGTGCTAGTAACTGCCTCCTGTCTCTCTGAGGGTTCGTCACGCATCGCTGCCTTTTATAGAATCACGGCTGCTATGGTCTTCAATACCTTATATAAACTGTATTCATCTATTTTTAACATCCTTTTTCTGAAGAGCTCGTTAAATATCTTGATATTGTTGAGGATATCTATTACTCTTCCTACGTTACTGCTTTTATCACAGATTAAGTATTGGGTTCTTCTTTCTATCCCTCAAAATGATTCCCATACAACAGATATTCTTCTTGAATGTGGACAATCGTCTACTACACGTCACATAATTCACGTTTTGGTGGCGTAGTTCTATTTATATACATATTGTATTCCATACCCCTTTCCAGAATCATCCGTAATGTAAAGATCTGGTCGGTGGTTGAGCGGCCTCTTCTAAAACCTGATTGGTAACTTCCAAGTTCTCTCTCGGCGAGTATGGCTGGTTTCTTAAACATGACATTAGACAGCACTTTATAAGCACAAATGAGCAATCTAATTCATCTATAGTTAGTAGAAATAGAATTTTTTTTTTTATTATTCTGGAACAGGGTCCCTTAAGAACAATTGATATGTACAATTAGGATATACGATGTGTCTGGCCAAAACGACTAAAGGATTATAATTAATTTTTATTTACAATGATATCAGAAAAAATGGATTAAAGAATATAAAAGAGTAAATAAAAATAAAAGAGTAATATACATAACATCTTATAGATTAAAGCGTTGAATAAAATAAAACATTGAAACTGGTTCATAATAACATATTCATTAACTAAGTTTAATATGAACAATAAATAATAAATTTTCTTTATGAATTGAAATTTGATTTGAAATATCAGGCTTGTAGTTCAGCGTCTGTTTGGGATGACAGTAGGTACAGGTTTGGTAAAGGTATGATCCTAGGAAATATTGATAGTTCTCTTGATTTCAGTCCCTCTTCTTGTTCAGGAGAAATATTACACCATGGTCCCATTCCTACGGCATCCTTCCTTCCATCCAGATATCCAATATGAGCTCGAACACCACTTATTCCAACTCCTCACCTCCGTGCGTCAGCAGTTCGGCCTTGATTCCATCGATACCTGAAGCCTTGTTATTTTTGAAATTACCAGTAACTATATCTATTTATATCATATGTATATAACGCCTCATTAAATCGCAGCTTTCAACAGATCGTTCCTTATCCGATCCTCGTCCCTATTGAATTCTACACATTATATTCAAAAACACTATCTAGTTCTTAAATAAGTGTTATTGCATTGTAAATTTCAATAAAATAAGTAAACAAAGCAGAGAGAAACAATTATTTAATATATTTTATTTTTCATCGTATTCATACATTTATGTATTACATCTAGTTTATTTTTTAAAATTGCCATAAGAAGATACCTTTTGTTATTTCTTTTTACTTTCACTTACTATATATTGTAAGGGAAAGTATTGCGATCTTGAAAATTTTCGAATTCCTGTTTTCAATGGAAATACACATTTTAGGGTCCCCTGAGTCCAAATAACCAAGTCCCGCAAAAAGGTCTGTGTGTGCGTGTGTGTGTCCTATGAAACTGAAATTTCATATTTAAGACGATTATACGTACGAGATTTTACAATAACTTTTTCATCAAAATCGGCTAACCAGAAGAGCCACTTTATACCATGCATATTGCACCTTTTTATGATTTTATCATGAAACGGTTCCGACGATTTTGATTAAACTCGCTATATCGATGTAAATTTTAATAGGCTTTAATACCATGTAGGTTTCATTCTGATTAAAATGGTCTGACAGGGCTTAAATGCCGATATTTTAAATATTCTTTTTCTAAAGTAACTTTAATTTTGTTGATTCTATAAAAATAACTATATTATCTTACATTATCTATGTTACCACTGATGAAAAACAGGTAAATATATAAATTGAATGAATTCGATACCCAACTAAAGGAAAAAAATTGAAATAATATTTTTCAATGCAATTTTTTTTTTTGGAACATAAGAACAGTAATATACATGTGTAATATACGGTTGGAAAGCTAAAGATTCTAGAAAAAAAATGTATCTAATACAAGCTTTTAAAAGTTGAAAATTCTTTAATCGAATTTTAAAACGAAGGTAAGTGAAAGTCGTGTTTTGCCCGCACCAGATTTTTTGGTTTGTATTCTTATTGAATGATCTTGATGTTTTGATTTAATTTTCCTGTTATATCATTCTGGATGGACATTTCCCAGAGTAAATAAAGAATTTATTATTATTATTATTATTCATTGGAAATTCGTGAGATAGAAGTTTACACCAAGTACTCATTATTTTCTCTATTATGCTTTTGATATTGCTATATTGCTATTGAGTAAAAAATTAATTAATATCAACTACGATATTAATGAAGACCTTTTTTTAATTTATATTTATAATATTCAATTCTTCCTTCGGAAAAAAATATCTGAAAAAGGCAGTCGGTTGATCGGAGACCCTCTCCGATAAAATTCCCGATATCTGTGATGAGTGCCCTTCGGCGAGAATGGAATTAATTACCTCCTTTCATTTATAAGCCTATTATCTTATTAGAGTTAATTCAAAAAGATATTTTCTTCAACCGGTAGCCCCCTCTTCACTCCTTCAGGATTAAAAATCTTTCTCCCTCCCCTTCTTATATTTCTCCGACTTTTTCAGTTTACTCTTTTGACTTTAAAGGCTCTTATTGGGAACTTTAGAATTGAAAAGACACTTTCACCCTAAGTTACCTTTTTTTTTTTTTTCTTTTTCTCTTTCGCAAAAGTTATTCAGTGTGTTTTGTGACAATGAAACTTTCAATAACTGAAAATTGTTTCCACTTTTTGTTTAATGAACTAGTGGAGTTGAAAAGGAAATATTCGACGAAAGGTTTGGTCGGTTATAAAGGAGAGTAAAGTTTCAACCATTGTAGAGAAAATAATATTCCTAAAAAATATAAAAGATAAACAATTTAAGACAACTAATAATAAATTTTTATATAATGTACTGCGATCGTTTTAAAATTTAATTAGATATTAATTATATTTTAAACTTCTAGATTGTTATATCGACGACAACCAAATTGTTCATACTTAACCTTAGAATGAGGGTGTACTTAATAAATACGAGGACTAAAGTAGGTATATATATATATATATATATATATATAGAGAGAGAGAGAAAGGGAATAGAATATAATAGAAATTGATTTTTATTCTGGGACTGTCCCTTGAGAATAACATATTTGCACAGTTTATAATATACAGCATGTCTGGCCAACAGACAAAATGAACATAATTAACTAATGTTTACAATTATGGATAAATATGTACTTTTTTTTTTTCAGTGGCGCGACAGGCCGTGTAGGCTCTGGGCCTCGCGGTGTGATCTCCTGATAGATTACACTCGCGTTTCACGATGAAATTCGTAGTGTAGGATCATCAATCCCTACGCCTAATTCTGTAAGTGGCCACTATTTGGCTGACAGGTCTCACATACCCGGGGGAGAGGCTGCGAGTGAATCCCCATTTAATTACATCATTATAAAAGCCCCGCCGGGACTGGGATTCGAACTCGCAACCTGTAGCATGAGAAACTAGCGCGCTAGCCACTCAGCCACGGCTCCCCTTGAATATGTACATAAAATATAAAAATAAAATAAATACAAATTAAAATAAAAAACAATCCTCAGAAAATAGTTGTGTGGACAAAATGAAAAATAAATGAGTTTAAATATATAATAAAAAGAAGAAAAATAAATGTTTACATTGTTTTGTTACTTGGTCTTTTAAGAATAACATAAGCTATGAAATAATAAAGGAACTTCAACTGGACAAGAATTAATGGAAAATAAACCAATTAAACATAAATAAAAATAATGAGTGTCCATAAAATATTCAACCTAACTTAACCTATAACCAAAAGAATCACATTATGATTTGAAATTCGTACATTTTTTAACATTTTCTCTAAAATGGATCTACCGATTGTGACAAAAATTGCTAAACCAATCTACGTGTTCATACACCAAAAATTGCTTTTCTATATATACCATATAAGTATAGTTCTTCATGTGTTCATGATTTTTTTTGTTTTAACTCGCCTTGCACTTTCTTGGTTTTGATTATTAACTGGTCCTTGATTACTTTGTTAATTTAGCTTTTTGTTTCCAATGAAATGTGCAAATATTATTTATTTATATTCAGTTTTCATTTTTGTTTTCTACTCGTTATATACTTATATATTCAATCTATTTAGCATATATGTTTTATTTAAGTAGATCCCAGTGTTATTTTTATTTTCCTCACCCGTTCACATAGTCTTGATGGAAGAGCATTATAGAATTGAGGCATTAAATACAGATGTGAATAAACGATTTTATCTGATAGAGCAGGGTGGGGGTTCGATCACTAAGTAAACACTCCTATAAAACAAGCTTATTTTATTTGCAATCAAGCTAAAAAATATATAACCTTAGAAACGTATTGTTTTATTTTTATTATTTTTAATACCAAATATTACTTCAAAACTGTTCTTTAAAACTTATATTATTTGCTTAGTCTCACATTACCGTCATTAAATATTATCAATTATTTATTTATTTAACATTTTGGTGCCGCGTACCACAACATTAGGTTAGAAAACGATTGTTTGAATAATTTAATATCTTTAATGAATTTGATAACGTTGTTGTGAACTGGTATCTGGAAGTATCTGTAACAGCTCGAGCCCGTCCCATAGATTCCATTACTTCTTCTTTCTCGTTGATATTTGTTGTACTCCACTATTATGTGTTATGCACTGACTTGTTCCTTGCAGTGTTCACATATTGGTGGAGTTACGCCTTCCAATAAATACCTGCGTGTAAGCCTCATGTGTCTTATCCTCAGTCTGGTGAACACTAATTGCTCTCTTATTTGGCCTGAGGCAAGGTTACAGGGTATCGGGTGGGTTCTTATTGACATCGGCAAATTGTCTTAATCGACTTGCAGCCAATTTCTGTTTCAAGCTTCCTTAGTTTCCTTTCTTATTTTTTACTTAAAGTCTGCTAAGGAAATGAAAATTAAAAAAACTGGAAGGGGATTCAGGCTTCTTTAGCCGCATTGTCCGCTAGATCATTCCTCTCTATGCCTCCGTGCACTAGGATTCACATGAAATTAATAGTTTTGTTTCTTGTTATAGAGTCAATGAGAGTCAAAATGTTTAATAAGATGTAATTATCATTCCATATTTTACTTGTGTTACTCTCATCTTGTTATTATGTCCAACTTAAGTGCATTGCTTGCTATGTCGTTTTCCTTAGCCTTAATGGAGGCACACGATGTTGGCCGTGTTTAGTTTACTTAAAAAAATTTTGAGAACAAATTCTTTCATTGCTTTATTAATTTGCAACTCAAGTGTCATGATAAGAACTAGGGGCTCTGCATCTTTGACATGCCGCCAGATGGCAGCACGGTCAACATGAATTTCCCTTTTCAGTGACCAGAACCTGTTTTATCGACTTTTCATCACTCTCCACTACTCTTTACAATTCCGTGAATCAGATAATGTTATTTCTGAAATCTTAAGCTATCCAACGGTATATTATACATCTATATTACCATTATTGTGTTCAAAAACCAAAAAAATGTATAAAAAAATATGTTTGCACTTTTCTGCTTTAGCTGTTAATGAAATTCGTTTAACTTCGATATTTTGCCGTCCTTCATCAGTGCCACAAAGATAATGTGGTTAATCTTTTTTAATGTACAAAACTCAAGGTAGTTTAAATAAAAATTTAAAATATCGGCATTAAAGCCCTGTCAGACTATTTCAATCAGAATTAAACATACATGACATTAAAGCCTATTAAATTTTACATCGATATAGCGAGTTTAATCAAAATCGTTAGAGCAGTTTTTGATAAAATCGTAAATATGTGCTAAATGTATGGTATAAAGTATGACTTCCTGTCAGCCGATTTTAGTGAAAAATTTGCTGTAACATATTGGGCGTATAGTTGTCTTATATGTGAAATTTCAGTTTCGTAAGAATTTAGGTTTTGCGCTAGACTTACCACACACACACACACACACACACACACACACACACACACACAGACACACACACACACAGACACACACACACACAGACACACACACACAGACAAGTAGAACTTTTTTTGGGACTTGGTCATTTGGACTCAGAAGACCCTAAAACGTGTATTTCCGTTGAAAACTGGAATTCGAAAATTTTCTCTATCGCAATACTTTCCCTTACTATATATAGTAAGTGAAAGTAAAAAAGCTTATCTGTATGTTTCCTTGACGGCTACGTGCCAACCAACTTCTCTAAGCAGGAAAAAAAAATCCATAATTATGATTTAACCTTTAGAATAAACATTTTTTTGTGTATGGAGTGATTTACAGCTTTCATTAACTATTATCCGTTGATTTTTGGGTTCTGTTCTTTTTTGTATTGTCTGTTATTGGTCTTATTTTTTTTTTTTTAATATAATAATTACTCTGGAAAATATCTGACTTTGGCGGAAGTTAGACTTCAAGATTGGCTTGAAGTAATTCCAGAGAAGGAAGAAAATAAAATGGCGATTGGAAGGACGGAAATACGTGAGGCAAACATTGAGGGTTTATCATGTGGTGGAGGATGCCTTTATTGGTTTATGATCCTCCTCTTGGAGTAACAGGTGCCCCCCCCCCCGTAATGTGAAATATTAAGACACGTAGCAACTCCTTATTGGGCCCCTCGGCCAGTCTGCAATCCTCAAAATATTTAGTTCCCTCTTCCATTTCTTCAAGTAGAAACGTCAAAACAAAACCTCGTTTGCAATTTTCAAATCAGAGGAAAATTCAAGAGGTTTATAAAGTAAATAAAAAGTTTATTCTTGAAAAAAAGCTTGTTACACTACAACTATTGAAAGGTCTTGTGTTCATTATATAAAGGGATCCGTACAGTTTCTATGCCAAAAGTCGTCCAAGGAGATAATTGCCCCAAATTATCCTCAGTCTCACTAATTTTCGTGTAGCCAACTCATAGAGGCTAGGTGTGCCCCAGGATAGTTTCTTGACCCACGATTAAAATATTAGAATAAATTATTATCCTGCCCCAAACCTGGAAGCTTGATCCTAGTGGTTTAATAGGAAAATTTCCTATTTAGTTCTGTTATATTTTATAATGAATTATGGTAAAAATCCGTCATCCTGTTGATTAACAGAAAGGAAGTTACAAATATGAACATTATCGTCATTATTTTTGTATTTGTTTAAGTGAATAATTTTCATTTTAAGTTCTTTAGAAAAGAACAAATGATCTACTATTTTTACTCAACAACCTTTTTATCTGCCCTGTCTCTATTATTTACATATAAAAAAATTAAAATAAAATATATATAGTCATATTAAAAAATAATACTTTAGGCTGAAACCAGTCTTGACTGCTTTTTATTTAGTAGTAGTGAATAAGGTTGCTGGGTTAAAAAATTTAGATCATATGTTTTCTTTTAAAGATCCTAAAATTCATATTTTTAGGTAGAAACATGAAAAATCTCTTGGTTTCGTGTGTGCCGAACGTTGCAATTTTCTATAAAAACAATAAATCTGTACATCCAAAAATGTTCAGACTTAACCATTTAATTTCATCCTTAGGATTATCTCTTCGACTAAAAGCGATCATGTACAAACCAACGGAAAATCTGTGTGTGTTCGTCCTAATAGTAAAAACAAGTAACAACACGGAAATTACATGAAGGATTGAAATTTTTTTTTGTATTTTCCACTGGCGCAACAGGCCGTGTAAGCCCTTGGCCACGTGGTATAGACTCCTAGGGGAATATACTCACGTTTCTCGATGAAATGTTTAGGGTAGGGTCATCACTCCGTACGCCTATTTTTGCGATTTGCCACCAGTAGGCTGACGAGTCGCACTACTCGGGGAGAGGCTGTGAGTGAGTCCCCATTTAATTATATTCTTATAAAAGTCCCGCTGGGACTGGGACTCGAACTTACAACTCTGGCGTGGGAGACTAGCGCGCTAGCCATTAAGCGACCGGCTCCCCTGAAGGATTGAAAATACCAGCATTAAATGAATTAAAGAGAAAGGAACCTGGAGTATTTTCAATTAGCGAAACTAGTTACTAACTCCTCATTTATTCATGTGAAATCCTCTGGAATTACTAATGATGGTAGGCAAATATTATATAAATATTAAATATAATAATATTTAGTAATATAAAAGTATTTTAAAAAATAAATGTAAGCTCGAGTTTTGGTTCTAAGAACATAAAAACAAAAAATAGAAGTTGAGCTTCATCACCTGATTTATTAATTAAAATGTTGCCAATCTACCAAAATTAAAATTAAACCAACTTTCACTTCTAAAAATACATAATTGCAGAACCAAGGTAATGCAGAGTGAGGATAAAGAAGCACCTTGGTGGTTATGGAGTGGTGGAGAATTCTACAGGATCGTACAGCTGACAATAAAGGAACGATTAAAAGTTTTACTGAAGGAATTAGTCCGGATGGCGGTCATGAAATGAAACAACTGAATAGTTTCAACTATTTTATTGTTTGCCAACGTTTCGACTCCCATTTTGGGTCATCATCAGGGCGTCTGGTAGGCGAGTGGAAACTAGCAACTACTTTAGCAGCTAGTTTCCACTCGCCTACCAGACGCCCTGATGATGACCCACAATGGGAGTCGAAACGTTGGCAAACAATAAAATAGTTGAAACTATTCATTTGTTTCATTTAATGACCGCCACCCGGACTAATTACTTCAGTAATTCTCAACGGTCAACTAATTATATCCACAATGATTAAAAGTTTTAGTTTGTTGAGTAGGAATGTGTTAAGATCAGATTTTATTTCAAGAGAGTGGACTGAGGATTTAAATTGCAGGAGGCTGTGGATGTAGAGTGGATGCTAGTAGCTAATGGTTTGGTCAAGGTTTGATCCTAGAAAATATTGTCTACGGATGGAATGAAGTGGTCACATTACTCGCTTTATAAGTTGGTAACATAAAACCTCTTTGACTGGAAAAGAGATCTTAAAAAATAAAGTTTTGGATTCGCTTTGGGCTATTCTGAAGTATTGAGGTCACCATATATCACAGAATATTAATAAATGCATTTTTTCACAAATAATTTTTTTTAACTCATTTTGCTCTCATAAAAATTATTAACACATAAATGAAATTGTTGGCTCATCATTAAAATGATTAAAAAACAGTCAGCTTAACATGCTTAAGACGTAATTTAAGTTTATATTATATATATATATTTTTTTTGTGTCGGTTAATTGTATTATTTTTTTTTGTTCTAGTAAGTCAATAACAACACCTTTTGAAACATTCCAAGATGGAACAATAGATCAATGATTCACCGACCTTCGACTAGCTGATTGATAAGTATCTAGGTTTTTTAAGGAACATATTACGTTGGAATTTGAAAATTACACCATTTTGCATCATCTACTACATTAATTTACAATAGAATAGAAATATTTTGTATGTATCAAATGAAAAATAGACATAATAGAACAAAAAGTTGTTCAAGCATACTACTTACATCTTAAAAATTTAAAATAGTTCCAATTTAAATAAATAAAGAAATCTACATTAATCAGGAGGGGAGGGTGGGACATATATTACTTTGTAAATTGAATTCCCTTTACTTTGAAATTATTATTATAAGAATTTTACCTACTCAGAATATTAAAAAAAAAAAAAGTAATGCTTACAATGAATTAATTAATTAATTTATTTTATATTTATATTGGATTAATTATCTAACCTAAATGCAATGATTTAAAAAGATTATACAAGTTCATTTCAAATTATTATAATACTGTATGACATAAACCAGATCCATTTCTAATTATGCCAATTTTTTTTTCTGCTATATATTTGAATATATGAGGGTACTGACAACGTTTGCTATAGCATATTTTTGTGCTATTGTGCTATAACTCATACCATCAAGTTCAAAGTCATACCAGGTTTTTATTTTCATTTACACTTTTCTTGAATTTCAGATTTAGCACAGTAAATCATAATGAAAGAAATCTAAATACAAAAATGTCCTTAATAACAAATAGGAATATCAAAAACTAACACTAAGTCTGACCATTGACTGAGAATATTGAGGTTTAAGAGACACATAAACAGGTGAAACAGGAAAGAAATGGTGTTAGGTTCAGGTCAAATTTGGATGAGATGAGGTCGGAAATAAAAAGAACATTATGATCATTATAAATGGTAAGGTTGGTGACATAAAATAGGATTATTACATATTGTTCAGAGGACCAATGATCTTATGACATGGTTATTTAGACGTTAAAAATCATTTGCCATATCTTGTATATTAGTGATTTGTTGTGTAATGTGAGCTGAGAATTTTTAATTAGAATTCTGTATAACCGGTAGAATTGGCGAGTTAAGTTGTGTTTCTTTTATTAAAAAAATATAAGATTTTAAAATACATAGTTACAGTATCTATGTGCATTGATGCTTTCATATAATTCATTACAGAGAATTTACATTTACAATTTAATGAGTGAATAAATTCAACACGATCTCGGACCCGACATAGTGAAACTAAATAGACCGTATCCAAACAGTGTAACAATTTATCAGAGAAACTTCGTAAATGGTCCGACATAAGGAGTCCATTCGTTATAACGCCTTACCGTCACCGGCCCAAGATTAATTTCGTTACTTAATAACGGTATCCTTAATGTCAGTGAGTAAGTAAATTTGCTGAATTGATAATAGGCGAGGAGGGAGGAGTGAGCAGGGAGGGAAACAGCTGAATAAATAGAAAGATGGAGGAGGGATATAAGATTATTTCCTTGAGGAGGGGATGTCATTTGCACCCCAGATATTTATATAATGGCTATTCCAGTACTCAGGCTGATAAATGCTCTTCTCTTCTCAGCTACTTCCGTCTCTGTTTGCCTCTGCTTTATCTTTGCTTTATTTTCGATTTTTCATATCGAAATTGTACCATTCAATAACAGTGATTTAAAATATATATATATATTTATATATATATTTTATTTTTTTTTTTTTTTTTCTTACATTTTCTTTAAATCTATTCAGAAACATTTTTTTTGATTTCATAGTTTAAAAATGTTTAAATAATGAAATTTTAACATAGATGGAAACATTTCTTTTAGTATTAATAATAAAATGCTAATTTACGTCTATAAGTATTATTTAGTTTTGTCCACTTTTCAACTTTCTTTAGTAATTTTTACTCTTTTGTGTATTAGATAATTTCATGACTGGTGAAAACTTTGGAAAATTCGAATTAACCAGGACAAACCACCATATTACTTTTACTCTTCGACATAACACCTGCCCGCCAGTATATCTTGACAACATCCAAATTCCACAGACAGACACAATAAAATATCTCGGCTTGACATTCGACAGAAGAATGACATGGGCCAACACATCAATAACAAACAGAAAACGCTAAACAAAAGACTAAAAATTTTATACTCACTACTCTCAAGACGTTCAAAACTAAAACTTACGTTAAAAATAAACTAAACACTTACACTTACCTAATGAAGCCCAATTGGACTTACACCTCACAGATATACGGGACTGCCAAAAAGACACACATACGCAAAATTCCAATTTTTCTATCCATAACTTTCAGAACTATCACAAACTCATCATGGTACGTTAGAAACACTACTTTACATACAGACCTTCACATGCCAACAGTCAACGAACAGATTCGGACTCTCTACAAACGTTTTCACAACAACTTACACGGACATACTAACAATATAATACGAAGCATGGCCACTAGACAATACTCGCAGAATCCGTAATAGGAAGCACGCCAGGGAGAGGTGCCGCTGGGGTCTTCTCTCCATTATGCCTACCACGCCAAATATCATTCCTTCGTCATCACATTCGCTGATTGTCAATCGCTTATTGACAGGTATTAATGAAAACATTTGAAGATAAAAAAAAAAAAAGATATATATATATATATATATATATATATATATATATATATATATATATATATATATATATATACTAAATAATTGAATAAATAACCGTGAAAGATTAACATAAATAAAAAAACAATGAGCCAAAATGAAAATAAGAAACTAAAAAGAGAGTAATAAAACAAATAAAGATATGAAGAAATATATCAACCTGAGTTTATAATGAAATAAAAAATACATAAAAATAAAATAGTTAAAAAGAGTATATAACGTCAAAAAAAGTGAAGTAAAGATAGCAAAGACCTTATGTCAAACACAATAATTCATTTTACCTTATGTACTGTTGTTAACTTTTTTTTTTTTTTTTTTTCATTTAATTTTTAAGTCAGGATGGTATATTTATTCATTAGTTTTTATTACTCCTAATTTTGTTTCTTGTTCTTATTTTTAATTTGTTTTTTCATTTTTCATTGTCATGTATTTAATTACTATTTGGATTGTACCGTGTTATTTTTCAGCCCTGAAGACCCACAACTTGGCTCCAAACGTTAGTTCATAAATAGTTTGTCACTATTTCATATAGAAATATATATATATATTTCTTTTTTTTTCTGCTACCTGATTGATATCATATTTTATATTTATAACTCAGTTAGCAATATTATCTTCTATATTTTTCAGGAAAGCTATAGTTTTTAGAAAATTGTATCTAATATACATATTCATATAACTTAATTGATAGAAATGAAAAGCGAGATTATTTTCATTTTTTCCTTGTTTTAAATTTCACAAATTCCTCCGCTATTTCAAGAATCATTAACCTTAAGGATTAGTTATTTTAAAGTTAATTAATCTAAACATTTTTCGTTTTGAGAATTTCAAATTCAAGGCAAAGATGATATATGAACGAATTTCATAAATAAGCAGAAATAGTTTATATTTTTACAAGCATATATGTATCTTTTATTTATTTTATTGTATTTTTGCAAAGAAGAATAGTAGTAGATAAGTGCAATAATCTTTGGAAAAGTACAGAAAAAAAAAAATCTTTTTTTTTTAATAACAGAAATTAGTTACTATTATAATAATTATTATGTAGATAAAAATTTCTATTATCATATTACTTAATTTAAAATATGTTTCTTCTTTATTTTACTTTTTTTTCAAAATTTATTTTCAACAAGAAACGTAACATTAAGTTAGCTGTTTTACGCAACAGATTTTTAAGTAATATGGATAGCTTTTAGTAATTTTTTTTTTTTTTTTTTATATACTCATATTTTTTTGGAAATCTTTTCTCTTTCATAATTAAAACATTGATTGAACCGTATACTATGTAGTTCTTATTGTTAGATGTTTTTCTCAAGCAGATTTTTCTCTTGCATTTGAAGCTAGATAATCCCCCTCTGGCTATGAGATTCGTGCTCACTATTTCATCTAATAAGGGCTAGCTAAGACGAGGTATTAGATAGAGCGAAGGGCCTAAGACGAGGGATTTGATTATTGAAGAGGCAGAGAGATAGGCTACAGGTGTGCTATCAGCCTGTTGCTCGCCAGGTGGCCTCTAGTTTATTCATCGCCTCCCGCGGGGGCCTTCACTGATTTGTGGCCCTTGGTCTTCCTGTTTTTTAAATTTTGCAGTCCCTCCCTTCAACCCTCTCTTTATTTATTAGCCCTCGTCCGTCTCTCCTGCAGGCCCTTTCTGTCGTTCGCAAGATAAATTAGGGATAGCAGGGCAAGACGAATAACAGATATGAACTGATTTTCTTGTATATATTTTTTTTTCATTGAAGGCAAAAAAATTCAAATAAAATATGTAACCATACCAATATATTCGAAATCGTCTAGACATTTTTGATTTTGTGATTTTTTCACCAGCTATCTGGTCTATCCTGTCGTGAATAGATAGATGGATTGATTTATTTGTTTTGTCGGAAACCCCCTTACAAAAAGAGCCTCACTACTTAAAGACAATAACAATAATATTAATATAGTTTTAACATACTTTTTTTCCAGAAACAACTTTTATAGAGCACATTCACACAATATATACAAATAATAATAATAGGCTTACCGAACCCGAAGGTTCAATGCCGATACCACCATATTCCGTCTACACAGACTCGTCCAATGTTCTCCTTTCAAGCCCAAGTCCCCAAGATCAGCCTTAACGCAATCCTCCCATCGACGCTTCGGCCTACCTTTCGGACGCCTACCAGTCGGATCAGCAAATACCAACTTTCATGGAATACGTTCCTCACCAAGCCCAACAATTTTACTTGCCCATTTGAGTCTCCGCGACGCTATCTACTCAATTATGTTCACGGGATACAAATTCCGCAATTCCGCGTTGTGCAACCTTCTAAACTCCCCGGTGCCCTCATCTCTCTTCGGACCAAATATCTTTACGCAGTACCTTATATTCGAAAACCTTAAGCCGTTGTCCATCGTTCAAAGTAAGCGGCCACGTTTCACATCCGTAAAGAACCGTTGGAAGAATATTAGTTTTATAAATTCTAACCTTCAAATTTTTAGATAGAATCCGTGAGCTAAGTAACTTAGCAACTGAATAACAACACGCATTTCCCACCTTTAACCATGACTTTATTTCTTCCTGGATTTCATTTTTTCTTGTTATCATTGAACCTAAATACCTGAATTTCTCTACGTGTTCAAAAGTATACCCTGATATATCAATATCACCATGATCGCCACGGTTTCTATTACTAATCATATATTTCGTCTTATCGGTATTTACTTTACCGGTTTTATTAACACACTTGTATTTAGTTGTATGGTTTCCGTGTCTTCACCTAGCAGTACCAAATCATCGGCATACCCCAAAGCCGGAATCTTGACACCCATATTTAAGCCTTTCTCGGTACACATCACCTTTTCTATGGCATATTCTAAAGCTATATTAAACAAAACAGGTGAAAGGGAGTCACCCTGTTTCAAACCCGATCGTACCTCAAATCTCTTAGAGTAATTATGACCGATTCTAACTTTATGAAATGTTTCCGACAAACACATCTCTACTATTTACAAACTCTAATATATACAAAACAATAATTTTATAAAATAATAATACAATATACACATATATAAAAAAGATTTAATAAGAATATGTACAAAAGTCACTCATACCTATATACGATTCTCAAGCACACATCACGTGAGTGGAGAATTTAGCCAATGCTAGAACCCATCATGTTTACAAGAGGCCTCGAGGCCACTGCCGTTTCAACCTTTTAGGGGGATAGTAAGGATGTGTGGAGCTGGATAAGGATTGAGCCTGTGTATTAGGGAGATAGATAAGGTGTGGATGGAATTAAGTGAATTTTGATGGATAAGGTCTAAATTAAATGGTATATTTAGGTCGCGGTGTAAGGTATCGTTGAATACATAATAAATAAGGAGCATTAACTACTGTTCGAAGGACTTTGAATTGGAAGGATTGAATGCGTTTTATGTTAATATTTTTTGAAATTTTGGCTGTACCCCACAATCCAAGTCCGTAGGATATGTTCCAGTACTGTCTTGTATATTAGCAGTTTCTTTTCGATTAATAGTTTAGAATTTCTGTTCAGTAGTCTGTATAATTGGCAAAATCGTCGATTAAGCTCTTGTCGTTTAAGTCTAGTATGCGGATTCCAAGTTAATATTTTGTCAAGAAGGAAGCCAAGATACTGGGCTGTGTCAGAGAAAGTGAGCGGAAGGATTGTCTTCGAAGGGTGAAGGTGACATTTAACATAATCAACATCGTATTTTTTTTTTTTTTTCAAATTTCAAATAGTGATAACATTACACTTTTTTATAACGAAAATAACTTCAACTTAAAATATATAGTAAAGGCTAATAAATGATTTAATAGTTTGAACATTTAAATGTGACGAATAACAGCGTATTTTTCATAAAGGCACTTCATATAGTAAACATTGAATATATGGTATGGGTTCCTGTTTTTATCAGTTAATAGCTGTGAAACATGAATATAAATATAGCTATCTGTGAATAGATACATATAAATAAACATATGAGGCAGTTCATTGATATTAAAGATATTATTATAATTATTATAATAAGAACTTTATTGACTTTTTTGTAATGCATGTAATGCTTGCTTCCTCTGTTTTCTTCCCCAACTTTGAATACGGTTGCCTGGTGTATGGGGTAGTTACCGACGAACTGGAAATCAAACTAAAACATCTTATGAACTGCTTTATAAGATTTATTTTCGGAACCCATAGACGTGACAATATTTCTAGCTATTATACCACCTTCAAATGGCTTTATCCTTCTGCTCGACGGCAATATTTCCATGGTTCTTACCTATTCGAAACTATAAAAAATAGAAAACTTTCCTACATAACTGAACTCTTCACCCTCCGCTCTGACATTTATTCGTTAAATACTAGAACCCAATCAATCAATATTTATACTCCATCACATAGGACTGCATCCTTTCACAAATCGTTTCTTGTTCGCTCATCATCCTTCTGGAATTCGCTGCCTATCTCTATCCGAAAGGCCACCTCTCTTTCTTCCTTCAAATATTAACTCTATCATTACCCTACGCGTATCTCAATTTTCTGTTACACTGTAAAATAAAGTATAAATATACCATAAAACTACTGGACGCATTTTGATACGGTTTTTACTTATGATGATGGAGTTTTGTTTTAGCCCTGATGAAGGCCCACATTGTAGGCCGAAACGTCGGCACATAATTAAAATAACACTTATTTTAAATGTGTGTTTCTAGTTTATGACCGCACCCCCAACCATCTTTCTCATCTGTTTTTTACTTATGATTTAGGGCATACTTGCCTGAAGGTTTATAAGTAAAATATGTTGTAATTAAGCTTTTCTTTAGGTTGGAAAAATAACTTTTCTCTAACCAAGCCATAAACAAATTATTTCTGAAATATGAGAAGTAATAATGGCGTTAATATACCTTTGGAAAGCACCAGATTATCAAAATCAATTTAAAAATACACTTATAGCACATTTACTTATTGTACAGTTGTAAATTTCAATAAAAGAATTAGAGATACAAAAAAGTCGTTAAAGAATCAAATACATTGAGTTTCAAGAGAAATATGTGTTTTATTAAATTATCAACTATATTATCATCTACGACCGATGTATATGCTTTTAAAATATGAAATATCATTTTTATACAACATATCGTTTTCGAGCTAGACTTACCACACACACACATTTAACGGGACTAGGTCATTTGGACTCAGGAAACCCTAAAATGTGTATTTCCTATTGGTAAGAATTGAATTAGTCTTATGTTTATATCTCTCCATTTGTAATTTTATTTGTTTTATTTTGTGATTTATTATGTGCAAGCTCGACAGTCATTTGTTTTATTCTATTTGAATCAGCTGTTGAATGACCGCAGGGCAGAGTGCATTCTGGGATTGTGAGGGAGAGTTAATAGAGTAATTCGCGAGGGTAGACGATGTTTAATTAAGTCGGTGGTCGCAGATGTGTCTTATTGTTCTCAAATCGCACTTCATCGAAAATCAAAGGTCACAGAAAACAGTAGATAACTGTCGCATGGAATAGGAGTCGCAGAAGGAAAGAAAGGAACATCGCAGACGAGAGGGGGAAGGAAGTCATCTCCGATAGAAAGAATCACCACCTTGCACATTATAAACAGTATATTGTTTCATTTTAATTAATATAAGATTGTTCATGTTCTCTCTTTTATTATATCATTCATTTACCCTCAACAAAATTACACGGATTGACAGAAAATTCGGCGACTCATAATAACGACCGGGTCGAGGCTGCGAACTAACGCGTTAGACGCCCCTCTTCCCAACACCTATGAAAACTGGAATTCGAAAATGTTCACGATCGCAGTACTTTCCTCTACTATATATTTCATATAAAGGAAAGTGAATGATATTTATTCAGAATATCAGAAACATCAATTACAGAAGTATACACTTGCTTATTGCCTGAATTTCATTGCTACGGTTTCTCAGACGAAGGGAGCTGAGATCCGATGGTAACTCGACCTCGGATACGCCACTTCCTCCCAGTGAAAGAGAAGACCTACTAGAGAATACGCTCGGGGAATGTAATATCGCCATAGAGCCGCTAAAAGGAGACACGCGGTTGAGAATAAAATGGACGGATCTGTTGCGGAACGGTTAAAAAGGAGATTGGCGGGAAGACGGTGATCGATGTGGAGGTGTTTGCGATGGGGAGGGAGGCCATGTCGCTCTCTGTTTGCGGACGTGCTTTATCCCCGGCCCTCTGGATCCGCCCTATCTCTCTCTCTCTTCTATTCTCCTCTCCCATTATTAAACCGATAATCGCCAGCATCTTGGGCTCCCTCCCGAGCTCTCTCTTCGGTTATATCTCCCTCCCGAGGAGGAGGAACTGGTTCGTCATAGTTTAGAGTAGCATAAAGAGGAAGTTCTATCCGATACATACCAAGATAAGAAGGCGTAATCCCGAATTTGAATCATGTTTCGATAGCGGGACATCTTGAAAGTAGAAAAAATAATTAATTAAAAGTAGACAAAACAGGCCCATATTAATACAAGTTACGTGCATTGAACCAGTTAGTTAGATTAGGTTATAAAGTATTTATACACTCAACAGACAAGGGTATTAGTGTCCTTTTTTAAAATTGGGTTTACCGAATCCTTTAACAATATCCTACTTACTCCTGTTGAACAGATTCGGTACTTAGGACTCCACCTCAACAAACGCCTAACATGGAATCCTTATACTATACAAACGCCTAAAACTTCCTACTTACTACAAAAAACTCATTTATATCACAATTATCAGGCCTGTTTGGACCTATGGCATTGAGCTATGGGGGTCTACTAAACCATCGAATTCCTCTCGTATCCAATCCTTGCAGTCCAAAATCTTTCGTAAAATCCTCAGTGTTCCTTACTTTGTTACTAATAAAATCATCCATAAAGACCTAAATATCCCATTAGTTGAAGACTTGGCCCGTTACAGATATACCTCTTTTCATTCAAAACTCCCTGCCCACTCAAACCCGCTTATCCGTGACCTCTCCTCCATATTTATTCCCGACAACCCACCGAGGCGCCTTAAAAGAAGATGGCCAAGAGACCTTCTAACATAAGACATTGGAGTGCTACCAATGGGTAGTTTCTTCTCAGGACTACTATGTGTGTTAATCATATATAAAGCCTATTTACTTGTTGTATTTATTTAATACAGTTGTAAATTTCTTTAAATAAAAAAAATGGGTTTCAATAACAGTGGAGAGTATATTGTTTTTTTATCTAGAGTCAGAGTATAGTTTGCATTATGTTACAGTATGGTTTAGTGTCTAAGGCATGTTACATGCTCCACATATTAGTGGTCCAAGGTCTCATCATAACCTTTAGTGAATTTCTGTAGCTACGGGTCTAATTCTTAGTCTAATTAGGTCAACCTCTTTAGATCTTGACCTTGTAAAAGACATTTACCCAGAGAGGGTATCCTGCTTAATTTCATGTGCTGGGTGCTTAGACCCGAATTCGGAACGGAGGTCTGGGGCGTCCCACAAGACCCTTAATCATTATTAGTGAATAGTGGATGGACTGAATTTCTAAATGAAGAGTGGACTGTAATAAAATAAATGGATTTTATATTTTGTGCTATTTTAGTAGCATGATATTATAATAAGGGTTAGTGGTTAACTTACTGTCTATTATAAATATCTTGCTGATGAGGTGGTCGATTTTTTCTTCTACTTTCCTTTGTCCACTCCTTACACCGCCCGTGGGCAGGCCGGCTCCTAATGGTTTACTCCACCATGATGCAGAGTAACTATTACTGGTAACAAATGTCTAGTTACACTTAGGGCAAATGTGCTAACTTTGTTTTTTCTTCTCTCTCTGTCCTATCCAGACTCGTCCGGTGATCTTGTCTTTGCGTGAACCCTTGGCAGAGCTACCTTACTCCTAAATACTACTAGATGGCCTTGATTGTGTTGCTAGTCGCTAAAGGGCTGCCCTTAAATTAGGTTAAGGGCCCTGGTTTCTTAACAGTTACATTGCCTAAATTTTTTTTATTGAAATTTAGTATGAAACGTAATATTTTCATACGTTATCAATTGCATTTTCCTAGTTCATTTTATAACTGAAATTTATTCCAAATCATCAATCTATTCGTTGGAAATAAATTTCTGTATTTTCGACCTCTATACTCCTTCCCCTAAAAGTAAAAATATGAGCGCTCCTTTTTAGCCTGGTAAGTTGTCTTATGGAATATCTGAAGTATAGTCCCTCTCCTTTTTATTTTTTAATTGTATACATAAAAGCCCTTGAAATGTTAAAAGTGCATGCATCGCACCTGGAAATATTCCTTAGAATACCTTCGGGTAATGGAAGGTCAAAAATCCTGTGATAAATGTATTGTATGTAAATATTGTGTAAAATAATGAAACCAGAGAGTAAGAAAAAAAAAATTATTTATTTGGAAAATGGAATGCTCCTCTATCAAACATTCGCCATACTTCTTCCCTATTCTAATTCTAATCCTTTCTTTTTTATACCTTCTGACTTCATTAATTACCTACAGGAGAACAACAAAAATATTTTACAAAGTTAAAGTTTCTTTACCTCAAAGAAGATATTAATGTATAATATATCGTTGAAAAACTTGTGATTTAAGATGAAAAATTAGCTAACATACAAAGTAGTAGAAAAGTAATACAGAGTTACAAAAGATCGATCATGAACATGAGTATTGTAAAATGAATATTTCTATCCACGTTCCCACCAATTTTTATCGACAACAACCCAATTCCTCAGACCAATTCTGTACATTACCTAGGACTGACACTCAATCGAAGGGCCCACAGGTCAAGATGAAAAAACAGATTCTCAACCACCGACTAAAAGTACTGTACTATCTTTTATCTAAATCATAAAAACATAAAATCAGACAGCAGCTGAAAACGTACACATACCTACTTAAACCAATATGGACTTTTGTTTCACATATTTTTGGTTCAGCAAAAAAGACTCCCATACAAAAACTGCAATCATTCCAATAAAAAATTTAAAGACTCATAATGACAGCTCCTTCACACTAACATGACCCATCTTCATCTCATCACCTAACGACCATCCCCTAAGACCCAACACTGTGATAATATCCTATCAGCGATATTTTAGAAGAATGCCTTTTTTATAGGACAAGTTTAAACAAATTTGGACTCAGATCTAATATATCCTCCATACTCTCTGATAATGAATATAATATTTCGGCCAAGTTCAGGTTTCTTAGGTGTCATCTAATATTTAATAAAATATAGTATTATAATTTAGTTTTATTTTTATCTAATATTTTATCTCATTATTATTACTATTATTATAAGCTTAGCCTATTAATTTTATTTTTTATTTTTAATTAAAGAGAACTATAGGCGTTTATGACCCCTGGGTTTTACACCTCAAAACCTCACACAACAACAACGACAGCTCCTTGGTACGTAAACAACAAAACCCTACGTAGGGGCTTACAACAACCAACAGTAGACCAGCATACACGAACACTCTATTGTCGTTTTCACGGGAAACTTAACAGTAATAGACAGATTAACAATATGTCAATAGCTGAAATGCCAGTCAGAAGAAGGCTAAAGAGAAGCTAGATGAGAGACCTCCTCCGCTAAATTAAAGCCTAGGAAGGGGTGCTGCAGGGCACTTTCCTTCCCCATGCCTACCATGTCAAATCTCACATTTGGACAGAACATTTGCTGATTGTCAGATACATTCTGACAGGCGTGAAAATAGATATGTGAATAGAAAAAAAAAATATATTTCCATCAAAACAACATTATTTTTTCTTTCGCTTTTAAATAAGTTTAGATTGGTGTATTTAAATCTTTAAACATTCCTTCAAGTTAGTGAAAGTTCTGTGTTGCAAGCACCAAATTATTTCTATAATATATCATAAATATGTCATTGTGTTGTTATTTTTTTATTATAAATAATATATGATATGTTATGGCTGCATCAGTGGACCTTGAAAATGATCAAAACATCAGCACAAAATATTTGAGCGTATGTTTTAAAAGTTATAGCACCACAATTAATTTCTTTTGCACATTAATAATTATGATTTTTTAAATATATTCCACAGCACATTATATAATATGAGTTAGTAATATCTATGTAAAGATGCTTCCATTGCAATTAGCGGGGTTGTTACATTCATTCATGTAAATTCGAGAAGGGCTATTAATTAAGTTAATTGTAAAAGTTTATAAATTGTGATGACTACTTTAGAATTAACTGACAACATGCCCCGGCGGAGTTAGTTTCCTCATTAGATTGTATAACAATGTAGAATAAAGTGAAGCTGTTCCTACTCTGGTAACGGTGTAACTTTTAACATAGCAGCTCTCAAACTGGCTCATATTCTCTTTGGCCTAAGACAAAATGTCCTTGTTTTCGTTCTGGTCACCGAGTCATTTAATTAACTTAGATAGAAAACTATGTCATACCTCGTGTTTCCATATGAATACAACTAAAAAAACTATTAATATCATGTATTTACAACATTTCTAAGGAATATTTAATAACTATTCCATTATTAATGAACTGCAATTAACTATCTAAAATAAATCTTTAGTCATTGATAACTTCGAATAAACTAATTTTGAACACATTTGTATTATTGATAAACAATGTGAAAGGAGCAGACTTTACGTTTACAAGTTGTATTTAAATACAAATTAATCTTACTCAAAGTAGATCATAATTAGTAAAAACTACTTCGACGATATTTTCAATTATTCAACTAGTCCGGCTTACGCTTAGCCGTCAGGTTTTTCCCCATTTTTGGATACCCACTTGATGGAGGCTGGGTGTGCCCCAGGAGGGTTTACATGCCCCAGGATCGACCCCTGGCTGAAACAACAGAATAAATAATACTCCGCCACAGCCGGAATCCGAACCCAGGACCTGGAGCACAGTGGACTAGCGCTAAACCCACTAGACAACGCCGCTCCCTCTCTACTTGAAATAAATTTAAAAATTTTGATTATTGTTTCCATAAAAACCTTTATTATCGATTAAATAATCTATGATTAATTATTAGTCCGTCTTAAAACCGTATTGATATAGAGATCGTACTAGACACTTATATTTTTATATTCATAGATGCATGGAAATGTGTATAAAAAATGAGTTAAACAAGAATCAATTCGGAAACATCCCTTTTTCAGTCTAAGTACTATTACATTTTAATCGAAAAATAGGTACTTTTTAAAAGAAATCTTTTTTTGGCCTTTTAGCCAAGCCAAGGATGATCTTTATCTTTTTTTATCCATTGTTACTAGGCTAGTAGAAGTAAAATTAAAGAAAAATTAGAGTATTCATTGATTCAAAGAAGATGGCCTCGGGATCTACTTACTTAAATAAACATCAAAGTTCTACCGCTGGATAGTTTCATCCCAAGCCTTTCACGCCGTTTATTCTAATTCAACAGTTTTACTTATTGTATTTACGTTAATACAGTTGTAAATTCAATAAAATATGAATTAAAAAACAAATGATGCGCAAATACATTCGCCAAAAGGTAAAATCAGTGTGATCCTCAACTTTTTAATTTTACAGTACATACCTGACTGACGGTTGTGCTAATGTGTAAAACACCAAATAATTGAATCGTAAAATACGTCTGTAGCATTTTTACTGGTATTTTTAATAAAAACATCAGATTCTTGTAAATATTTAAATTAATTATATATGAGCCATTCTGATCTGTAACATGTAAAAATAGTTAAAAAATAGAACTAATCATTCAGGCGTTTTTCATGAATTTGGTTATTATCAACTATTGAAGTACATTGCGTCTCTCAACTCAAAATTTACATGAATTCTGAACCAAGCAAAACCGCTTACAGATTGTGATTTCTCCTATGGCATCTATGGAATACATACTGCGAATTTTTCTAACCGTCCTGTGTATCGGATTTTCCTTTTAAAAAATAAAAAAATTATTTAAAGACAAAAATTAATTTTGCCTATCATTTTTAGCAAGCAAAATACCACTTAATGTTTAAAATACCACTTAATCTTGACCCCGTCTGAACTCAGTGAACCGCTCAGAAAGCAAGAAGATGACCGATGGCAGAAAATGTAGGACGATAGCCAGGTAAGCAAACTGAAGCATATAAAACAAACAGTGAAACCCTGGTCTACATCTAGCCGTAGCAGCCGGAGGGAGGAGGTCGCGTTGACCCGGCTAAGGATAGGACACTCGCGGCTGACGCACTCTTATCTTTTTGCTAGGCAGTCGGTGCTCCGATGCCAGCACTGTGATGGAACCCTTACTATTCGACATATTTTTAAAGAATGCCCTTATTATTCATCACACCTGAATAAAATTGGACTAAGCCCGAATATTTCAGTGGTGCTGGGTCATAGAGAGAAAACCATTGAATTAGTTTTTGATTTTCTTAAGGAGCAGTCATTATTATCGAAATTATAAAGACCATTCCTAGTCAGTTAGCATTACTAGCATTAGCTTTTTAAACTATTGTTCACATAAAAATATTTTTTATTTTTTATTTATTATTTATTTATTTTATTTTTTTTTCTTTCTTCTCTCAATCACGCATTACCTAATAGTTCTTTCTTATAAAGGTTGAATATGCATATAGTGTCCAGGCGTTGATGACCTTAGGGTTTTACGCCTTAAAACCAAAACAAACAAAACAAAACAAACCACTTAATGATAATGAATCTCGATTGAAACTGATGCATAAGAACACATTAACTAATCCTTTTTTAGAATATGTAAATATTATTGGTAAATTGAACATTACTTTATAAACACGAAGAGATTTAAATTAAAGTATTGCAATACGGTATGAATTTATTTTACAACTCAATACCTAATTTTCTGGCTGATATTATTTTAAAACAAATTATTCTGTCCGTTGTCAATATAATAAAATAATTATAATTTTCTCTACATCTGATAATCGAAGGCCATGACAGGGACGGATAGCGGTTATATAAACAGAGCTCCTAGATACTAGATACCCTAGGCTAGATACTAGATACGAGATAGAGGAGACCGTGGGCAATTGATAGAGCCATTACACCTGGCGGGTAATGATAGCCTGCCTCCCGACTGTTTACATACAATTTCAATTACTACAGAGAGGAGAGGGCGCCCCTTCAAACCAAACCAAATACAAACATGAAATATTAGTATTTCCCACTTCATTCCATTGTCACGAGGAATTTCGCGCTGGTTTTGCAATTCGTTTTCATGCTTATTTAATACTTTGTAAAGTTTAAACGCTTCTCTTCCCTGTATTAGCCCAGGCTATCAAGGAAAACAGGGAGGAAAATGTTGCGGTTTTGATATTTACATGGTTGTGCAGAATAATGTCTTAAAAAGTATATTTAATATCTGTGGCCGAAAATACTGAATATTTCGGGATCCTACTTTCACTCATATTTGGACGAATGGTTAGGCTTTTGTTCGGAGGTTTTGACTGTATGATCTAATATTGTTTGACTCTACCACAATATTAATTCATTAGAGTGGCGAATAGCAATGTTTACAGTCACCCATATAACTGCTTCATTTACTTAATTATTCAACGTTTGTTCTTTCACAATATTTAAGTTTTCCGCTTTTATGACGCGGACAATCTAAGCTTCCACTTAATTAAAAACGCTTCAACTTATCACTCAGTGGTTTATCATTTCCAAATGACTTTTTTAGTGTATAGCTGTTTAAATAGCTTAATAGCTAATAATATCTTCAATAATAACCGAGTTCAAGTGGAATTACATCTTTTATAAATTGTGACTTAGATATATATATATATATGTAGATCAACTTTTTTCCTCGGTTTATCGCGCTTTACAGAATCTAAAACTTTCTACATATTTTCAAAAAATACTGTGTTGTATTCGTATTTATGTGTACATTATTTTATTTTTTTCTATTTTTACTTTCACTTACTATATATAGTAAGGAAAGTATTGCGATCGTGAAAATTTTCGAATTCCAGTATTCAACGGAAATACTCGTTTTAGGGCCCCCTGAGTCCAAATAACCAAGTCCCGCAAAAAGGTCTGAGTGTGTGTGTGTGAGGTAACTCCCGGGCGGAAACGGTAAGTCCTATGAAACTGAAATCTCATATTTAAGACAACTATACGCCCGAGACGTGACAAAACTTTTTCATCAAAATGAGCTTACCAGAAGAGGCACTTTATAGCATGCATTTTGCACCTTTTTTCGATTTTCTCAAAAACGGTTCAGACGATTTTGATTAAACTCGCTATATCTATGTAAAACTTAATGGGCTTTAATATCATGTAGGTTTTATTTGGATAAAAATGGTCTGACAGGGCTTAAATGCCGATACTTTAAATTTTCTTCCCCTAAAGTACCTTTAATTTTGTAGATTCAATAATAATAACTAGATTATCTTGTTAACGCTGATGAAAAACAAGAAAATATATAAATTGAATAAATTCGATATTTTGTGTTGCCCGCACCAGATTTTTTATAATTATTTCCGTTTTTTGACGTGACAACGTCTTATAAATTGATGGGTGCATGAACGAAAAAGTTGTATCCCGTTACCATGTACGTGTGCGCATGCGCAAGAGTCAGAGTTGATCGTCAAGGAGTGAGGGTAGTGTCTGTTACGCGTGCTGATTAGTCATTGAGTATCAAGTTTCATTAACTACGTATCATCTATAACTTATGTTTGTCGTTAACGTTGAGGTTGTCACGTTAAAGTCGCTCCGCGCCGTGGCCCGAGGGCACAACCGAGTTTTTTGGTTAAAATAAACTAATAAATTAAAGGGTACTAATAATTATTAATTAATATTGACTTGGAGTAAATAATCATAATTAGATTCGTTATTATCTTGGGGCAAGTTCCTTTAGAATAACATATAAATAATGTAGAAAATGGAGACAACAAATTTAGAGTCGTAGAGTAAACAAGTTAACAAATACTGATATAAATAGATATACGAAAACTAGAATCAAGAGAAATGAAATATAACCTTATTTACAATTGTATTGTCACTAAATAAATAATAACTATTTTTTTTGTTCTTAAGTTAGCATACATTTATTTTAAAAGAGCATCAACAGGGCGTTTGATTGGAGTTTATCTTTTATGTTATCTTATTTGTCATTTTATTGGTTTAATTATATTGTTTTAAATATTATACTCTAAGACTAAAGTCTTAAGTCCACTTTTTATTTCCTGTTTTATTATTTTAAAGGGACTCGTCGCAGAATAAAGAATTATTATAATTGTTCTTATCTAATGGCCCGGATCTGAAGGTAGAAAGAGAGCTGGAACGACAAATGAATGATTGGATAACTTGGTAAAGAAATGGTGCAAGGTATACTTATATGCAACAATTAGAAGGGTATATCCACTTTATATCGCCATGAAATTGGAATACGGAGTTGTACCTAAAGATCCCGAAGATGAATCGAATAGAGCATGGTACATCATGAATAGAGCAGACTTATGGTATTGAGATTTCAAAGATCCTATGCAAAATTTTCAATGTCTCTTAGTTCAGCACAAATAAAAGCTTCAGTAATAATGACCTTAATGTGCTTAATGGTGCTGATGTGGACATGATCAGGTACCATTCCTTTCATGACTGACTCCAGTCCCACTCTAACCCACCGTTTTATATCATTGCTTTCTCTTCTGACCTGAAGGCCATAACAAGGCAATCATTAGGTAAATCAGGACATAAGCAGTTACGCATAAGGATATCAACGTAAAAAGTAACCACATCAGGAAAGAGGTGACGCGAGGCACTCTCTTGCTATCATGCCTGTCATGTCACCGCATCTATTATGTTTGCTAGAAGATTCAGTGATGTCGAACATAGACAGAATAACATTAAATAAAAAACAAAACAAAGAACCATTTAAAAATATATCAAGAAGATGGTGTAAGAGCTCCTATAAATATATCTTTACAACCTTTGTATATTTATTGAATATAGCGAATACGATACAAATTATTTTTAGCTCAATTGTATTTTAATGTGGGATTTAGTTACTGAAACATGCTTGCCTGAAATACTCGGCTGTTATTCTTAGTAGGCTATTGATCAGCTGCCTCTCAAACGGACTTTTTGAAAAATTCGCAGGTGTGTTAATTAGTTGATAGGCCCTGGGGCAGGAAGCTATCACATTACCGAGGCCTAACCTATTAAGAAGAGGAATCCTCCAAGAAACAATGGATCCGAGGAAAATTTCCCTCGTATTTTAGGCTCGTTAAGGAAGCCGGCGGTAAACTTTATTTGAAAGTGTCGTGTTACTCCGCGGAGATAGGCCCCACCCTCCTGAGGTTAAACCGAACATGTCCGACTCAAACGAAACCAATTATGAGTACTACCCCCTCCTTTTCCCCCCTCCACTCTCAGCTCCTCTTGTGGGCTTTTTCGTTGGATTAAAATACATGCGTGATCAACGTCTCATCTCTTTGTCTTGGTTCTCCCCTGAGTGTAATAATTATATCAAAGATGCTTACTATATAGGCTATAACGATGTTCAAAAATGTGTATCTTAACCTTTAATATTAGTTCAAATACTCCCGAATTTAAACATCTGTTTTCATAAAATGATCTTAAATTAGAAATTATATTTATGGTTTTTCATTTATGACTTTTATACTTTTACTTACCTATATATGAGACATGTGTTTGTAAAATGAATTCGTTTTTTATTATTTTAACTTAATCCTTTCTTTATTTATAAAATCATTTTTACTTGGACAATGATTTTTAAATATTCTAAAAAAAAGATTGGTTAAGATTCTTTAATGCATCAGTCTCAACCAAGATTCCTTATCTTTAAGTAGTATTTTTCTTGCTCAAAATGGAAAAGAAAAACTTCATTTTTGTCATTTTATGATTTTTTATTTCTGAAACATTCCCTAGTAGGTTTGATCTCCAAGGAAGTCAATTGTTAATAATAATTTCAACGAGAATGGCGATTGAAAAAAAAAAATTAAAATAGAGCTTAAAATAGGAAAATCGGGCATATCCTTTGAAATAGTAAAATTAGTCCTTTTCCTGCGTAAGGAATATCCATCGAATTTATAATTATTTAATTTTAATCTAAATCGTTGTAAGCGATTACTAAAATTGCTGAAACCTTTGGTCAGAATTCTTCATAGTGGTTAGCGATCCAAAAAACTGATGAAACTTTGTTGCAGCAAAGTATACTGCCATTTTTTATGATGGCGTACTCTCCATGATTTCCATGCAACGGGGAGGTCTACATTCATTTCAGAAACCTCTTCTAACATAACAATAGAAACTTATTTCATCTTTTTGTATTGAAGCTTTGTATATAACGTTTTGTATATTTTTTTCTAAAATCTTACGTTTCTAACGGTATACTTCTATTACTATTCTTATGCTCGGAATAGAAAATTACTAAAACAATTTTTTTTTCCTTTTTTTTTAAATTTAAGATCTGGATCTAAACCTTTAATATTAGTTCAAACACTCTCGAATTTAAACATGTGTTTTCATAAAATGATGCTAAATTATAAATTATTTTTATGGTTTTTCATTACTCATTAGCTCTCCGATTTGATTCGCATTGCGTCACAAAATGATTATTCGAAACTCTTGAACATATAACTACTATTATGTTTGTCTGAATAAGCCTTCTAAAACCCACATCAGTTTATTTCTTTATTTGGCTTATTTTGTCCTCTTTCAGCCCTCCTTAATAAGTTACTCATAGCCATATTTTTCTCTTTTGACCATGTTTCCTTCCTATTCTCCTCTGGGAAGACATCAACTCTGAATTCAGCCCTTGATTTCGTTCTGTTTTCTATATCCTATGTATTTATCTGTAATTTTTCCATGTTTCTATTAGCTTCTACGAACCGTCTATACTCCATTTTCTTATCATTGATTTTTTAAAAAGATTTTGTGAGTCGGTCTGTTCGGATTCAATCTGGTGATATGGACGTAATAGGCTACTCCTATTTTTCTAATGTATCCGGGATCTTTTCCACATGTTTGCAAATTTCCTCATTGCTACAGGTGTAAATTGAGTTTTCTTTTCATTGCTCCTAATTATATGACCAAATTGTACTGCTGCCAGCTACCAATATCCTTATATATATATATTTATATTGCTATTCTCATTTGTTATTCATACCTTTCTGGCGTAGGCTGGCAAACAATGGATTTGGTGTCATGAGGCATGATGAATGGAGATGGTCCAATGACACATTGTCCTACCGTGGTTACTTTTATGTAATTATGTCAGAAACTTCCTCATCCAGCTTCTTTTCAGCCTTCTACAAGTGTTTGTAAGTTGTCATAAAAACGTTTTTAGCGGGTCCGAATCTGTTCGTCAAGTGTTGGCACGTGAAGTTCTGTATGAAGTGTAATTTGTACCATTGGGATTTATTAACATTCTTGACCGAATTATTTAAAAACGTTCGTCTTTTTGACGTGACGGTCCAAATCGGCTTCAGCAGCTATGTATTAGTGTTGAATTTATGTTTAAGCATTAATTTTTAATGTCTTGAATGTGTCGAATGTAATAGTTTTAGCCTTTTTTTTAAATTGTTTTATTTTTTTTTTTCTTTATCTGTTTTTTCTTGATATCTTAACCAGATGACCTTCTTCTGCCAAATCTTAAGCCTAGATGTCTTGTGTCTGTTGAAGTTTGAATATTGTCAGATATACTGGAGTGATATGCAAAAGTAATGTTTTTGGATTAGTTCGATTAAATTTTTCCTAAATTTGCACCAATCATGAAATTGTTTTAGGTTGTGTTTTAATTTATGTGAGGTGTATATAATATTTAAATGTTTTCCTAAAATAATTGTATGCATACGTCGCTTTCAGAGTTTCCGAGTCGGTTGGCATGTCATATGATCTATTTTATGAAATAAAGAAATGTCGAAAAGTTGTTGTAGACTTAATCACTTTGTGGCGGTGTTGGTTCTTGTTCTATAAAGCAACAAAACTTGTTTTTAGACATATATATATATATATTAAATATCAATCATTTGTTTGTAATTTCATTTGATATGCTAATGTGATATTTTTAAATAACTTATATCCTTTATAGTAAAAATAATTAATAATATAAACAAAGATATGAATGGATCAAATTGTAATTTCAATTTTTTTTTTAATGAAAGGAGTCTTCATTAATTGTGACGGCGTGATATACTGTTATATATATGTTTGGCTATACTGTTCAGACATGCTGGTTTAGCATAACCATGCGCCGACTTTTAGTTCTTGCAGATCTTAATATTTTTAAGGTTATTTTTACATTTGAAGACTTTTCTACAAAGGGAAATTCAAATATTTTTTTACACCATTATCGATCTTTATTTTTTTCTATCATTTGAATATGTATAAAGTATAGAATTTACCTATTTTTCTATAATTTTAAATCTTTATCGTTTGTAAAAATTTTTTGGAGCATTTAATTAAATTTCTATTCTAGAATTATCTTTTTTATCATCTTTCATTATCAATTAGGTTGGCTATTTTTATGTTTTTTTCAAATAAAAAGTACCTAAGTTAAAAAAAAAAAAAAAGGTCATTTTTAATAAATTTAACTTCACTACTTTACGAAACATAGGTGTGAATGTGACATTTTTTGTTTATTTATTTGTTTACTTCATTTATTTGTATTTATTTTGTCTACAAAGTTTGTTATGGTATACGTTTATTTATTTTGATTTTATTTTATGTAATTTGACTTTCCTTTTGTTTATATTGTAAATGTTGTATGAATGAGATCCTGTAGCACTATTATTATTGTCTATTATGACAAATTGTAATATATACGAATACAAAAAAAAATTTACGCAGGGTGCTGCTGGGCACTTTCCTTCCCGTTGCCTGATAAATTGATTTAAAAAAAAAAAAAATATATATATATATATATATATATATATATATATATATATATATATATATATAACAAAGAAGAAAAATAAATAAAAATTTAAATACTGCAATCTTAATCTGTTTTTTTATATAACGCACAATGCCTAAAATATTACTTTTAAAACTCCGTACTTAATCCTAATTTAAATACAATTTTTTGCATAATTTATATCCTTTATTTTTTTTTTTCATATGAAATATGACAAATGTTCAACTGGTTCAGTTCTAGTTTGTTTAAAAGCTCTGATTATTTATAAAATAAACATTGTATAAATATGTTTCAACTATTCATGGCACTTTAGATGATAGATTTTTCTCTGTCAGTCATGGCACGGAAATCTCTTCAATTAGACCAGTCTTTGCAGGACTACCTCAAGGGTCGGCTCTCGCACCACTACTTCACATAATATACACACACTACATGCCAACCACCTCCGAAACTCTAACAGCGACATACACGGACGATACATCAATCACAACAAAACATCCCAATCATACGCACGCCTCACAGACATTACAACACCACCTAACACAAACTTTGGAAAATTCGGATCAACCAGGACAAATCCCAACATATTACTTTCACTTTTCGACATAACACCTGCCCGCCAGTATATCTTGACAACATCCAAATTCCACAGACAGACACAATAAAATATCTGGGCTTGACATTCGGCAGAAAACTGACATGGGGCCCACACATCAAGAACAAACAGATAACGCTAAACAAAAGACTAAAACTTTTATACTCACTACTCTCAAGACGTTCAAAATTAAAACTTAAAAATAAACTGAACACTTTCACTTACCTACTGAAGCCCATTTAGACTTACGCCTCACAGATATACGGGACTGCCAAAAAGACACACATTCGCAAAATTCAAATTTTTCAATCCAAATTTTCAGAACTATTACAAACTCACCATGGTACGTTAGCAACACTAATTTACATACAGATCTTCACATGCCAACAGTCAACGAACCGATTCGGAGCCACTACAAACGTTTTCACAACAACTTACACGGACATACTAACAGTGTAATACGAAGCGTGGCCACATGCCGGACAATTCTCGCAGAAGACTGAAAAGAAGTTGGATGAGGGACCTTCTAAGCTAAATCCTTTGGGAAGAATTGGGAGCACGCCCGGAAGAAGTGCCGCTGAGCATTTTCTCCCCATCATGCCTACCACGCCAACTATCATTCCTCCATCATCACATTAGCTGATTGTCACATTTATTGACAGGTGTGAATGATAAAATTTGAAGATAAAAAAAAAACAATATATATATCATGTGATTTATTAGGAAAATCTATAGTTCCATTTTTTAATTTATTTATTTGATTTTATTATTATTATTGTTGAATCCATTTTCAGTCGTATTCAACAGTAATAAAAATGGCATTTAGACAGTCTCACACATTACGGTAGATTCTCGAATTAGAGTTTTTAAATGAAAATTAAATTTTATAACTACGTTTTAGCTAATTAAATACATTTTAAACACAACTAAATGTTACCTTATTAACCTCTAGCGGTATTCACTCAAATTCAACTTGCTTCCCGGATTCTCTATAGACCTTGCCTACCTAGGGTTGGAATAGTGTATTGCTGATACTGGGAGAGACTACACACTCTACAGACCCAGGAGGGGACCGAGTGAAAAGAAGAAGCAAAGTCAGCATCGGGCCGCATTCATTACTGACAACTTTAGGACACGCCCTCCTTTCCTATTGTCAGAAAATTGCTCGTTTAGGATCGGTTTGTTATCGGATCCCCCTGCCCTCAATAGCCTCTTAATAACGGAAATATTTCCGTTCCAGCAAAATAGTTTTCCTGTTAAAGTTTAAAATATGTTTCCGTTAGAGGACGGAAAACCAATAGTATACCTCCCTACAAAAAAATTCCTTTTATAAAAAAAAAAAAAATCAATTCCTTTCCTACTATGAAATATCTGATGCTCGAAATATTTGGTTTTTATTCGAAAAATATTGGGTCGTTCTACAAAAGAAGTTTTGAATATATTTTTTTTTTAAATTTAATTTCCAGACATTGCAACGTTTCAGCCTTTATTTGGTTTTTACTTATCTTGGTTGTTAAAATCAATTTAAGAACTTTGATATAAAACTATAGTTCAAGAACATTTAAGAATTAATTCATTATAGTTTCTTTGAAAACATGTCCTCTATTAAATAATATAACAGTATAAAATTATGTATAACAATTACATGATTTATGCCCTATTAGTCACTTTTATTAACTTCCATAACCTTTTGTATTATATAACATTGTTTTTTTTTTTCTAAAATATTTATCTTTCCAACAGTTTATTATACAACTATATTATTATTCTAGTGTTTGGAAAACAAATTATCCAAAAAAATATATTTGCTTCTCCTTTTGTTACAAAATACATTTAGCACTATTGTATTTAAATTAGAACTATTATCTTCTAAAACCATATATTCATTATTACATTAGTTGTTATTATTTGAAGTTTCGAAGTCTTTTACTTCATTTTCAGAAATTGCATCCGAAATGCTTCTTGACACTCACTCAAAAATGTTCTTTGTTCAAATTCTAAAGTTCTTCTAACAATAATTATATGGTGTTCTAATAGTAAACACGAAGAGTATATATATATATATATATATATATATATATATATATATATATATATATATATATATATATATATATATATGTGTATATTATTATATTTAAATTAGAACTAATCTCTTCTAAAATCATATATTTATTATCACATTGTTTATATATTACCATCTGACGTTTCGAAGTCTTTTGTTTTATTTTCAAAAATTGCATCCAAATTCCTTCAGCATGTTTACTTAGCGGTTATTAATACTAATAGGAATTATATCAATACTAATAAGAAACTTAAAACCTTATTTAAAACCAACAACACTAAAGACACTTTACAAGAATTAAATATTTCATATTAAGGCAAAATATCGACAATTAAACCGTGTGTGACTATTTCAACTACCAAGAGACCTACATGATATTAAAGCAAACTGAATTTTACATCGATATAGCAAATTTAAAGAAAATGTTTAAAGACGTTATTGAGAAAATCGTAAAAAAGTGCGAAATACATGGTATAAGCAGGATTTTTGGTCAGTCGATTTTGGTCTAAAAGTTGCTTTTACATAGTTATCTGAAATATGAAATTTTAGTTTCGTAAGTCTTTTTGTTTATCGTGATAGGCTTATAACACACAGTTTATTTGTTTTCCAGTTTTTTTTTCTGGACTTGGTCATTTGAAAACATCGAAACCTAAAACGTGTATTACCCATGAAAATTGGCGTTAAAGAATTTAATGAACGTAATACTTTCCCTTACTATCATATATTCCATCTATAGGGAAGTAAAAGTAAAAAAAAAAAAACTATTAAGTAGATTTATACCTCTCCAATCCAAAATAATAAAAGCTTCAGCTTCTTGAATCCAATAGTTCAATTTTTACAATAAAAGCTAAATAATCAATGAACTTTGAATGGTGGATATCTTTTATTATCTAAGGAATTTTTATTAAATTATTGAAGTCCAATGGTTTTGTATTAAATATTGTGCCTACAAAATGTACAACAACATAAATAAAATCGTTATAAAATGTCGTTATTTCTTCTCTCATTTTTGTATCGACAGAAAGATTATAAAACATTCTGATTCTCAAAAAGGGAAATAATGAATTAAAAAAACCTGGGAAGGTCGGAATGTAAGCAAATATTAAATTGAAAAATCTTAATTTCTTCGATATTTGTTTGTGACAGCTTACTCTCCCTCCATGTTTTTTTTTTTTTTTTTTTCAAAATGTAATTTCAAAACGTATACTTTTGTAACATGGGCCATTTGCTAACATTGAAATTAAATTTTAGTCACTAAATGCAATGTTTTCATCCGTGAAAAAAATCTGGTGCGGGCAACACACGAATTTCGCTAACCGCTGTTGGTAAAATCAATTTAAGAATTATTTAATGGGTATAGAATTTTATTTATTTATTTGTTATTCCGCATCTACCCTTTTGGGTCATTAGCGGGTCTTGATTCTCTACGTTTATATTGAGTTTGACAGAGTAAAATAGAGTTAAATATCTCTAAAAAACTCAAAAAGTCCTAAAATTATGTCCTCATCATTTCTTAATGCTTCTTTTAAGCTTGAAGGTATGTTATGTCTTGTTCTGTTGTCAGTGTACAGTGTGCATGATGTTACAATGTGTTTTATGGTCAGTGTTGTGTTACATGTATCACAGAATGGCGGATCCAGGCCTCTCATTAAATATCCGTGTGTAAAGGCTGTATGGCCTATCCTCAGCCTTGCTAGCACTACCTCTTCCTTTCTGCATGATGTGGTCCAAGGAGATACATCTTGCTTTATCTCTTTCAGCTTAGTACTAGAAGTAGCCCATTCGGTTTTCCACTTGTTAATAATGGCCTTCCTGCAATGCCTCTTCCACTCTTCTGCTGTGGTTATGTTCACATTTTCAGTCGCATGTTCATTCAGGCTCGCTTTTTTTACTTCTCTGTCGGCTACATCATTTCCCACAATACCGCAATGTGACGGGACCCATACAAGTACAACTTTTTTGCTAAAATTTTCTTTCAATCGACAAATACAATTAGTTATTTCCCTTACTAGGAAATTGTTTGATTTTGTATCGATTGCTTTAAGTGAACTTAATGAGTCCGTCTTTATGAGCAAGTAGTTGTCATTCATTGTCTTAACTAGCTCTAAGGCTTTATATATTTAAACAGTTCTCCAGTAAATATGCTGTTCATTCCGAGTAATATGAACCTGAGATTAATTGTATCACTTACCACAGCATATCCAACTTCATCACTTACTTTTGATGCATCCGTATATATTATAGACAAATTATTATATTTCTCTTTAAATTCCAAAAAATAGCTTTTCATAAAGACGCCATCTTCAAAAGATTTCCCTCATTTTGTAAGGGTTGTGTCAATTCGGATAAAATTCGTATCCCATGGATCGAATAAAAAGTCGTTCAAACTTAAAATATTATCTACGTTTAAGTTTAATTCCAGCAGAAGATCACTAATTCTTCCTTTGATGCCAATTTTATAATTATTTTCATTTATATCGGATGGAACAAGAAGTTCGTAGTTAGGATGGTTTTTTTTAGGCAAAATGGATGCTGCGTAAGAAAGAGAATTAAAACAAGTTAAAAGAATTAGATTCAGTTTCCTTGGAAACATGAGTGTTAGATAAAAATTTAAAAGTAGAAAATATGATCTACAATAATCACTAAAGTTCATGCCCTTTTCCCTTGGCCACTTTCTGTATCACGTTTTACATCATTGTATATAAGATAACACATCTAAATTACTATTCTTATGTTCGGAAAAAAAATACCTAGATATATTTTTGTTCTTTATTTATGTTTTTCTTTATTCGTCTTATCTTTTTGCTTAAATTTTGTCATTGATTCTTTGATACTGTTGGTCCTTTAGGTGTGCATTTTTAAATATGTTTCTTTTTTTTTTTCTTTTTTTATGCTTTGATTTTGCTTTGGATTATAGACTATATTACATATTATAAGATATAACATAGAAATCTGTTGATAAAAAAAGTAATTGTATTGTAAATTTATAACTTTTCAGGTCAATATCACATTTGATGAGATTGATTAGGTATGATAGCAACCCAATACAGTTGGGCAGCACTGTTTTGTTTTATTGTAATTTTGATAAAAATAAAGCATTTCTCTCTTTCAGTTAGTTGCCAAATTCGTTCAACTTGTATATTTAGCTGTTTTTTGGCAATGCTACCAAGCTTATATAATTTTTAATTCTTTTTTAAACTACAAAATTAAAGGTACTTAGAAGTAGAAAATTTAAAATATCGGCATTTAAGCGCAATCAGACTATTTTTATTAGTACGAAACCTGCATAATATTAAAGCCTATCAAATTTTACATTAATACAGATTAAAACCTTTGGAAGGGTATACGAGAAAATCGTAAATAGATTAAAAATGCATGGTATAAAGTGGCTCTTCTGGTAAGCTCATTTTGATGAAAAAGGTTTTGTAACGTCTCGGGCGTATATTTGTCTTAAATATGAAATTTCAGTTTCATAGGACTTACAGTTTCCACCCAGGAGTTACCACACACACACAGAGACCTTTTTGCAGGGCTTGGTTATTTGGACTCAGGGGACCCAAAAACGTAGTTCCGTTGAAAACTGGATTTCGAAAATTTTCACGATCGCAATACTTTTCCTTACTATAAATAGTAAGTGAAATTAAAAAAGGTTGAATTTAATGATTATAACAGATTATTTTTCATTTTGTCATAGGATATGTTTTTAAAGATTAATTACAAAAAAATCATTTCATGTGTCTCGTTCGCATCAACTAGTTTTTACTTTTATTTACCTATGAATGATATATATATATATATATATATATATATATATATATATATATATAGTAAGGGAAAGTATTGCGATCATAAAAATTTTCGTATTCCAGTTTTCAACGGAAATACACGTTTTAGGGTCCCCCGAATCCAAATCACTAAGTCCCGCAAGAAGGTCTGTGTTTGTGTAGGTATGTGTGTCAGTGGGTCCGTGTGTGGTGATTCAATGATACAAAAACGAAATGTCCTATGAAACTGAAATTTCATATTTAAGACAGAAATACGCCCAAGATGTTTAAGCATTTTTTTAATCAATGTTAGCTAATCAGAAGAGTCACTTTATACCATGTATTTTGCACCTTTTTACGATTTTATCTAAAACGGCTTTTTTTCAAGATATAAACAATAATATACAGTTGGAAAGCTAAAGATTTTAGAAAAAATATTATCTTACACACAATCTTATACAAGTTAATAAAGAGTTTATAAACATTCTGCCGATTTCAGTGAAAATATTACTGTAACATTTTTGGTGTATGATTGTCTTAACTATGGCGTTTCAGTTTCATACGACTTTTCGGTTTCATGCTAGAGTTATCACATCCTAACATACACACACGGAAAGTATTGTGAGGTATTCCTCTACTATACATTTCATATCCGAGTATATGTAAGTGAAAGTAAAAATATATTACAATACAAACACCAAAATAATTTGCATTTAATTTACAAATGCAACCTTCTTAAGCCAATATGGACTTACGCTTCACAGATTTTTGGTTCAGCAAAAAAGACTCACCTACAAAAACTGCAATCATTTCAATCCGAAATTTCAGACTCATAACGACAGCTCCTTGGTACGTAAGCAACAGAACCCTACATACGGACTTACAGCAACCAACAGTTGACAAACATATACGAACACTCTATTCTCGATTTCACATTAAACTTAACGGACACGACAATAGACTGATTAACGACATGTCAGTTGCTGAAATGCCGGTCAGAAGAAGGCTAAAACGAAGCTGGATGAGGGACCTCCTCAGCTAGATTAAAGCCTTGGAAGGGGTGCTGCTGGGCACTTTACTTCCCCATGCCTATCATGTCTGATCTTACTTTTGTCCAACACATTTGCTGATTGTCAGACATCTTCTGACAGGTGTAAATAAAGATATAAAGAAAAAAAATTACAAATGATATAAACATATTACTATAGATCCAACTGAAATAAAATCTATATATTTGAATAGATTAATTTTTGATTACATAACATGGAAAACAGGTAAAAAATATATTGTTTATATCCGAATTGAACCTACATTAAGATGAACTGGACAAATGAAAATATCTGAAAAAGACAACATGATTAAACAAACAAGTACATAATTAAATGTTTGTCAAAACGAAAGAAAAAAAGAGGAAACATTTTCGTTTTAATAAGAAATGAAGAACTTTTGAGAGCCTCTGAAAGATTTTTTTTCTCCAGTCTGTCTCTTTTTTTCTTCATAAAAATTACAATTTATTCCTAATCCAAGTTTTAAGAGTAACAAAAACAAAATATTTTTCTAAGGGTTCCATATTCATAATTAATATATCTAACATCTAGCTCATACTTTAAATATTGTAAATAAATATTTGTAATATTTCAGAAATGAAAGTATTTCGAAATCAAGCCGTGGTAAATGAACCATATAATTTTTTTTTCTTTTTGTTACTTTCATAAAAAATATATTCATTTTCCCCTGTTGGTGTTTTTATAACGTAATGAGCAAACATTTCTTAATTAATATTTTCATCGAAAAATCAACATATATAATTTTTAAATTCATTTAATGTAAATCCGTTTGGAGATTTATTAGCTTTGACATTTTACTGGAAATATATAACTAAAAATTAAATCACATTAAAAAAATATATCAGAACTTTAACTTTTATAATTTTAGCCATTCGTAGAATAATTATTATATTCAGGGCTGAAAAGCAACGTGATGCAGCGTAAGAGATTATATATAGATAGTAAATTAAAATATTGATAGTAAAATAAAAAAGAAATATTGAAAACAAAATAAAAATATGTAACGAATCGAAAGGGGAGAAAAGAAAAATTAATATTTAGACAGGAACAAAATAGTTACTATGAATATTCCAAGTTTTACTGTCTCATTCTTTATAGATATAATATATTTAAAATACACGGTATGAAATAATTGTTATTATACCATGCTTATTAATTTCATTTACATTTTTTTTTTTTTTTTTTTTTTTTTTTGACATTTACAACTGTATACTATAATACATCAAGTAAATATGCTGATAAATGATATGTACATGAAAAACGTGAAGAGAAACTGCCCATTGGCAGCACTCTAGTAATCAATCTAAACAAGAAGGTCTCGAGGCCATCTTCTCTTCAGACGCCTCGGTGGATTATCAGGAATTGTAGAGGAAGCAAGGATTGAAACTAGTGGATTAGAGTGGGAGTGGAGTTTGTCGTTGAAGGAACGATACCTGGTACGGGCCAAATCAGCAACATGCGGAACATAGAGGTCTTTATGAATGATTTTATTCGTGACAAAGTAAGGAGCGTTGAGGTTTTTACGAAGGATTTTGGATTGTAAGGATTGGATACGGGCAGAATTGGAGGGTTTAGTAGAGCCCCATAGCTCAACTCCGTAGGTCCAGATAGGCCTCATGATTGTCATGTAAATGAGCTTTTTGTAGTTAAGTGAAAGGTTAGAGCGTCTGTCTAGTAAGTGTTAGAGTAGCCGAAAATGTCGAGCAGTTTCTTGTCTTTTAAGTCTTGTATGTGGATTCCATGTAAGGCGTTTCACCTACTTATATATAAAATATACAGTAAGAAAAAGTATTAAGATCATAGAAATTTTCAACAGAAATATACGTTTGAGGGTCCTCTGAGTCTAAATAACCAAGTCTGTGTGCGCGAATATGTCTGTTTGTCGGTTTGTGGTAAGTCTACAACGAAACGAAAATTGAAAAACCTAAATTTCATATTTAGCTATACGCCTGAAATGTTACACATTTTTAATGCAACTTTTGTGATTTTTAACATATATCAGTAAAATATGTGTATTATATTACTGTTGGAAAGCTTAGGATTTTAGACAAAAATATAATTGTATGCAAAAAATTGTTAAAGTCAATAGATTATTAAAAAGTCGATAAAACTAACTGACTGTTGGCGATAACAATATAAAAGATTATTTAATAAAACACGTGTTTCTATCGAAACTTAATATGATTAATCTCTAATATTTCTCAACTTCAACAGCATTCAAAAACTCTTAAATTAATTTTAATAGCGGAAGTAAGTGAATGTCGTGTGTGTAGATTTCATAGTGAAAAGTCTATACAAATGGCTATAGCTATCAAAAATTTAAAATATTTCACACTGAAACATAACTATTTTAAAACATACATTTTCGTTAAAAAATTTCTAATCATAAATCAAAATTTTTACTTCATATATAACTATGTGAAGTAAAAATTGGAATGTTACAATGTTTACAAATATTACTTAATTTAAACTTTGTAAATTTTCAAGATACCGATGGGTTGACTAGTTAAGCCCGTCGCCACAAATAGATTTCATAATCCGGAGGAAACGAAGGATTCAGAAAAAAAAAAAAAAAAAGATGAAGTGTCATCGCCTAATTTTGAAAATTTATTATCTCGATTAGGGAATCGAAGGGAGGCTCCCGACCGTGAATCTTAAATACTTTCCAATTAAAAAGAAAAAAGAAGGATGCTTCATTATCAGAGGGAACTGAGGAGAGAGCCTTTTTCTGACGTCAGCTAGTGGATGAGATAAAGGATGAAAAAGAATTCTTTTTTTTTTTACTTAATATCCTTATTTGCAGACTAAAATTCAGGATTATTTTACAATATTCCAAATAAAAAAAAGACATTTATAACTTTTATACGAGTACTTTCACTTACCTATATATGAGACATGGAGTTGTAAAATGAATTCGTTTTTCAATATTTCAACTTAATCCTTTCTTTATTTCTGAAATCATGTTTACTTGGACAACGATTTTAAAATATTCTGCAAAAGAAATGGTTAAGGTTCTTTTATGTATCAGTCTCAGCTGAGATTCCTTATCTTTAAGTAGTATTTTGCTTGCTCTCTTTTGCAACATTTCTCAGTAGGTTTGATCTCCAAGGAAGTCAATTGTTAAGAATCCTTTCAACGAGAATGGCGACTTTGACATAAAATGAAAAAAAAAATTAAAACAGTCCTTAAAATATGAAAATCGGGCATACCCTTTGAAATAATAAAATTATTCCTTTAGTTGATGATGACCAAATTTAAGCAAAACTGATCTAAAATATTATTTTTTTATTTAATAACCAAATCATAAAATTAATTAAAAATATTTCTCAACTTATATATAGTAGATAAATGCAAATCAATCGTAAAAATTTTCGAATTCCAGTTTTAAACTGTAATACACGTTTTAGAATATAATATACAAATAACAAAGTTGCGCAAGAAAGTTTGTGTTTGGTAAGTCTAGCACAAAAACGACAGGTACGAAATTGAAGTTTCATACTTGGTGCGACTATGCGCCCAGGATGTTATAACTGTTTCACTAAAATCACTATATTCCTAATAAACTGACTAAATCGATATCAGATTTATGGGGTTATGGTATGGTATGCAAAGGTTTCATTATGATTTTAACAGCATGTCAGGCTTTATGAATTTAATTCAAGCATGAACTTGCAGGATCACACGGTATTAACTGCAACTGAGAAAGTGCATCAGTTATAATCATTTCACGGACAGGAATATACATCGGCTTTATAATTATTTAATTTTACTCTAATTCGTCGTAAGCGATTACTAAAATTTCTTAGATGTTTGTTCAGAATTCTCCCTAGTGGTTAGCGATCCGTTTTCTTCCCTTACAAAAACTGATGAAACTTTGTTGCAGCAAAGTATACTGCCATTTTCTATGATGGCATACTTTTGTTCCGTAGCCGTAAGAGATTTTTATGCAACAGGGAGCTCTTCTTAAAATAAACATACTCCCAATGAACTATTCGAGGCGTCTATATGCATTTCAAACACTTCTTCTAACAATTTTTTTTTTTTTTTTTTTTGTTTATTGATAAGTATTACAATTTGTTTCAAAATGAAAAATAGTAATAGTGATATGATACCACATTCATACAATATATACAGAAAATAATAATAAAAGTCAAATTACATAAAATATAAAATAAATATATTCATACATATACAATAAAATAATAATAAATAAAAAAACAAAACAACAACCTATAATTGAGATAAATAAAAAGTGTTCGCATAAATAAACATCATACAATCATAACTATATACAATAAAAAAACTGCTAAACGGACCCCAGACTAGGCTTTTTCCTCCACAAGTGGAGGAAAAAGCGGAATCCAAGAGATCCCAGCCCCTCTATCTCAGCCGCATCACTTATGTGAGACAGAGGAGGCTGAGTCAGGGCGCTCTAGCCACAAACATACAGTACATGAGTGGAGGATCTGACCAGTGTCAGAACTCTAATTTAAACGTTTACAATACGTCTCGCGGCCACTGCCGTTTAAATCTTCGAGGAGGATTGTAGGGATAGGTGGTAGCTGGGTAGTGATTGTGCTAGAGGGTTAGGATGATGTATATTAGTTATTTGTTGTCAACTGTAAGATGAGATTCTAACATAACAATGGAAACTAAGTTCATCTTTTTTTATTGAAGCTTTGTATATTTTTTCTAAAATCTTTAGCTTTCAAACGGTATACATGTAGTTTACTGTTCTTATGCTCGGAATAGAAAATTATTTTTCCTCTTTTCATCTTCAGTTATCAAAAACGGCCAACTTGAATATTTAAAATAATAATAATATGATATGGGTGGGAAACGGGAGCATGCAGAAAAGATGAGACAATATCAGGCCAAAAGAAACCAGTAGTTGAGTGGTTCCAAGTTACCGAAACGAAAAAAAAAATATAGGCAGGTAATAAGTAAGGGTAGCTTTTGTACTTATACCGACAAGGGTTATTATTATTAATATCTATTGTCGTTAAAATTATTCAATAATGCATTTAATTTTCCTTAGCATCCTCAGTATCAATTCATAACTTCATTTTATATGTCCATACACAGCATTTTTTTTTTTTTTTCGAGAGGCCATTTTATTCTATAATATACAGTTTGGGGGCCTATTATCTTTTATGATCGTTTAGTGCTAAACCAAACTTGTCAATCGTTACTCCAAGGTACTATAAAGTAGTTCTTTGAGTTGAAAGCCTATTTTTCTATCATTACAATGAAAATAAAATCTTCATCGTGTAATTTAAGTTATTTCAAGTGGTTTTAAAAAATGTTGTTTTATATTCTACAATCAAACGACTTTTGGTATATGGATTACTATCATTTTTTTTTTAATAACACCACGTGATTTGTCCCGGGGTAGACCGATGACAGTTATTCGTTAGTGAAATGTATACGGATTTGCTTCTTTTTTTTTTTTTTATTCTGGACTTCCGAAGGCAAACAACACCACCGGGAATTATCGCTTCAACAATCCTGACGTTTCCGAGTGCTGTTGGCATCAAATTGGTGACATAAAAGCCCTCTTTTTTTATATAGAGAGACAGTTTGTCGTTATATAAAAAAAGGTTACAAGGTTTGACCATTATTATTTTATTATTTTATTTTTTGGCTATTTATATTTAATGAAAACGAGATATTTATTTCTCAGTGACCTTACTAATGGAATATTGTCTTATACTTGGTTCGATATGTTTGCCAAATCTGAAATATAATTAGGAGTTAGTCCAAAAACACTTTTTTATGAAGTGACAATGGTTGACTGTGTGTATATATGAGAGAAGTTGGTTCAGGGTGCAGTCAATTTAACACACAATTAAGCGTAAACTTAATTTATTGGTGCCGACGTTTCGGCCTAATTTATAGGCCTTCTTCAGGGTGGTTGTGTAAGCGCAGAAGGCGTTAGTCATCAACCAAAGGCATTGTTGACTGACGCCTTCTCAGCTATTCTACATCTTCATTGGCTTCGTTCCTAACAGGAACGAAGCCAATGAAGATGTAGAATGGTCGTATATAATTGATCTAAAATATTTACGAGAATCTGAAGTTTTTATTAAGGGGAGCCCATGGCTGAGTGGCTAGCGCGCTAGTCTCCCACGCCTAAGGTGTGAGTTCGAATCCTGGTTCCGGAGAGACCTTTTCAAGCATTTAAATTAAAGGAGATTCACTCACAATTTCTTTCCCCAGGTATTTGAAATCCGTCAGCCAACTGGTGACCACTCACAAAAATGGGTGTAGAGAGTGATGACCCTACCCATTACAATTCATTGAGAAACGCATGTGAGATCACTTTTAGCTAAGTGGTTAGCATAACAGCCTCCTTTGCCAAAGATCACGGGTTGGAATCCGCAGGTGGTCCTAGGATTTTTTAATGGGAGTAAAAAATCCTTAGTTATGCCGTCCTTCCGAGGGGACGTTAAAAGATGGTCCCGAGTCTATGGGATGTCAGCTTCTCATTAAAGATCCCTATCCTACTAAAACCTGGATAGGCAAAATGTAGGACTCTCTCTGTAGCATCGTTCGATTAGCCATAGTAGCATAAAGTGACGTTAAATAAATAAACAAACAAACAAAACGCGTGTGTATTTTCCTACCTGAATATACCTATAAGACCTGTCGCGCCACTGGAAGAAGTTTTTAATGAAATCACCACAGGTGCTAGCAGAGCGGCTAGCATAACAACCTTATATACCCAAAGTCGTTAATTCGAGCCCCCAGGCGGCCCTAGGATTTTCTAATGGAAGCAAAGATTCCTTACTTACCTCATCCTTCGGAGGGGCCCTAAGAAGCAGATCTCGAGCCTGTGCGTTGTCAGATACTAGTTAAAGTTCCTTATCCTAATAAAACCTGGATAGACAAAATTCAGAAGAAAAAAAATGTTCTAAACAAATATCTTTGCTCATTTATCCTTTAGTTGGTTTTGAAATACGTTAAGCATGTATATTTAGCCGTTCTTTTTTAATACTAACAAGAAAATATGATACGTTTTTTTTAAACCTACAAAATTAAAGGCACTTCAGAATAATTAAATTAAAATATAGGCATTCAAGCCCTGAACGACTATATCAACTAGTAAGAGACCTTACTACATGGTATTAAAGTACTCTGAATGTTACATCGATATAACAAAATTAAAGAAAATCGTTATAGACGTTATTGAGAAAGTCGTGAGAAGGTGCAAAATGCATGGTAAAAGTAGAATTTTCGGTTAGTCGCTTTAGGTGTGAAAATTTCTGTAAAACATGGTTGTCTGAAATATGAAATTTTAGTTTTATAAGACTTTTCGTTTTTCGTGGTAATCCTACCACACAATTTTTTTCCGGGACTTGGTCATTTGAAAACAGTATTGGATATTATTATATATTATTAGGTGGGTATATCACGTATTATCTTTACTTACTCACTCTTCAGTTGATGTTGATGGCGATAAGACTCCCTTTCCTTAGACCGGAACAAGGACCCCTGGATAAGGGACAATTAGAAGACAGAGGAAGGGCTTAGCAGACAGATGATGGGCTGGTTTAAGGGCAGGATCCCCGAGCCCTAACTGCCCAAAATAAATTACAGCTCTCCCCATCCATCCTCCCCTTAACTAGCTGTCCTTCTCATACTCACCTGTCCACGCTCGGCTTCTCGTGTCCCATTAGGAGTAACCTAGCACCCACCATTAACATCCCACCTCTTTTTACAATCAATACCTTTCTCCTTTCACATTAATTACTATTTTCTTTTAAACATTTATTATTATTTAATTTATATGGATATAAAAGAAGAGATGTTGGTAAAAAAACAAAAAAAAAAAACAGAGCGCTCAACATTCGACTCCGTTTCTAAAATTAATTTAAGAAGTTTTGAATAAACTTAGAGATGAAAAAATATCTAAGAATTGATTACATTAAAGTTTCTATAGAAATGTGTGTTTTATTTAATTATCTATTATATTTTTATCTACAACAATCAGCTGGTTTTATTAGTTTTTAATCAGTTGCTATTAACTTTTACAATTTCATGATTAGATAATATTTATTTTCTAGAATATTTAGCTTTCCAACGGTATATTAATAATAATAATAATAATAAATTCTTTATTTATTCTAGGACTAGTCCCTTAAGAATAATATGACAAGAAAATTTTAAAAAAACACTTTTGAGTCTTAGAGTATAAAAACAATACTAATTATAAACAAATAATAACAAATCAAAAGCAACTTCAAATAACAATATTGAAAATTAAACTAGATAATAAATAAAATAAGAGATATGTACATATATACAATTTTGAAAAAAATAAATTTACATTTATTTATTATTATTTTCCTATAATATACCAATAATATAACATGTGCAAAATACAATGTAACATAAAACATAATACAAGGAAGTAAGGATATTAGTAATAACCGTGGAAGTGACAATCGGGATAGTTCTAAAGTGTCGGGGATTAAGGAGTAGAACAGAGCTAATCCTAAAAATATTAATAGTTTATTAGTCCTTGGTATCTTTCAGAAAGGAAAGCAATAGTTATTTAAATTGATAACACAAATTTAATAAAATAAAACGTAAGTAGCTAAAGCATATAGGAAATAATTATTAAAATACTGAATTATGAATGTAAATAGAAACGCATAACACACATATTGTATATGAAAAATTAAAATATTCAAAAACAAAAATAATATGTCTTCTTTAAGGAAACAATATAAATATTTGACAATAAGTCTGTAAGTTCAAAACAAACCTCAGGCAAAGTTATAATTATTACCACCTGTCTATTAATTATTACCACTGGACACCCATCGGCCTTCCGGCACCTCACACGACCACCACTGAACCACACATATTTCATCTTTGCAGACACCTTTTTCTGCCTGGCGAGCCAGTATAGGTGCCTGTTGGCCGGCGTCATCGCCTCGTTAACGTAAATAGGGAGCGGTTCTCATTATACATCTATATTACTATTCTGATGTTTAAAAATTCTAAAATTTCATTAAAAAAATCGCTTAAACTCAATATTTAACCGTAATTTATCAACGCTAACAAGATGAAATAGTTAATATATTTTAATATACAAAATTAAAAGTACTTTAGGAAAAGAAAATTTAAAATATCAACATTTAAGCTCTATCAGACTCGTTCAGTCAGAATGAAACCTATATTGAATTTAGTCTTATTAAATTTTACATCGATATAGTGAGTTTAATTAAAAGCGTTTCAGCCGTTTTTGAAAAAGTCGTACATTGGTACAAAATGAAAGGTACAAAGTGGCTCTTCTTGTTAGTTGATTTTGATGAGAAAGTTGCTGTATCATCACAGGCGTATAGTTTTGTTAAGTATGAAATTTCAGTTTCGTTCGACTTTTTTTTTAAATAATACACACAGATCTTTTTACGGTACTTATTTTGGTTATTTGGACGTGTATTTCCGTTGAAAACTTGAATTCGTAAGTTTTCACGATCGCAATAATTTTCCTTACTATATATTTCACATATAGGTAAGTGAAAGTAAAAAGATAAAAAAATAGTGAACATTTTTTAAAACTCTTTTTAACTATTTTCCTACAATTCTACAAGAAATATAAAAAAAAAAACGAAAAACTATTTTTCTACGATTCTAAAACTATTATACTACAGCATACAGTAGTCTCAAGATTTTTATTTAAACAATGCACTGTTTAAGTGCCGGATGTGCCACTTTCGGTATGTCTTCCTCTTGTTTTTAAGTTAAATTCACTAACATTTAGTTTCTTTGTTTTGTGAAGAGAAGGTCAGGAACAACCTCCTTCTTCTTTTCTCTTTGACTCTTATGATTACATGTTATGTATGCTATTAGCCTTTTTCATATTTATATTTCCTGTTAATAAATCACAATCGTTCCTATTCCTCCCTGTTTTCTCAATCTGCTGGTGTTCCTCAAGGCAGCATCCTAGGACCTGTTCTTTATACAGTCTATACAGCTGATATCCCAACCCATCCTAACACATTCCTTTCTACCTATGCTGATGACACGTGTGTGCTATCAGTAGATAATGATCCAGTTTCTGCCTCCCACACTCTTCAATCCCACATCCGAGACCTTGAAGTATGGTGCCAGAATTGGAGGATTAAAATTAATTCTAACAAATCCCACCAGATAACCTTTACCCTTCGTCGTAAACCAATGACTTCCTGCCCTACAGTATCCTTTAATGACACTCCACTAGCCCCTGTTGAACAGATTCGATACCTAGGACTCCACCTTGACAAACGTCTAACTTGGAATCCCCATACAAGACTTAAACGACAAGAAACTGCCCGACGTTTTCGACTACTTCAACACTTACTGGACAAACGCTCCAAACTTCCACTTAATTACAAAAGACTCATTTATATGACCATCATAAGACCGATATGGACTTACGGAGTAGAGCTATGGGGCTCTACTAAACCATCGAATTCCTCTCGTATCCAGTCCTTACAATCCAAAATCCTTCGGAAAATCCTCAATGCTCCTTATTTTGTCACAAACACACTCATTCATAAAGACCTTAATATTCCATATGTTGCTGACTTAGCCCGAACCAGGTACCATTCCTTCCATGAAAAGCTCCATTCCCACTACAATCCATTAGTTTCAGTCCTTGCTTCCTCTTCAATCCCTGATAATCCTCCGAGGCGTCTGAAAAGAAGATGGCCACGGGACCTTCTAGTTTAGAGTGTTTTTAGAGTGCTGCCACTGGGTAGTGTCTCTACATGTATTTCATGACAGTTTTACATATTAACATCACATTTACTAGATGTATTTTTATTTAATACAGTTGTAAATATCAATAAATATGTTAAAAAAAAAAAAAAAAAAAAAATATTTCCTGTTAAATCTTTCGCGGTTCTTATTTTGTCAATTTAATTCATTTTTTAAAATTGCTTATGTAATTTTCTGTTATTATCAAACACATACACTGTATCCTTTTTTAATCCCGACGAAGACCCTAAACGTGGGCCGAAACGTTAAGCGATAAATAGTTTCTTACTATTGTCTTATATATATTGCTTTTACTACTATTAAATGGAAGATAAACGAAGAGAGCATTTTCGGTATTATTAACTTTTTTGGCTATGGCGCCCTCACTTATAGTCCCCAGGAGCCATATGCATGGTCGCCTACCTCATCGAACATACATAAAAAAAAAATTATTTTGTACCGCACTAATTATGATAATCCATTTCTTGCGCTTCTAAACCTTTTACTGAGTAGCTAATTAATTTGATGTTGTGATCAATTGTATCTGATTTTTTAGCCCATTATCAGCTGGAAAACAGTTTAAAAACCGCAGCCTAGGTCTCCCAACTTTGCACTAGCTAAACCGCTATTAGGTCAGTATTTTTTTGGTGAATTGAACCATCAGGTATCCGTGCAGGTCTGTGGATTTCGTACTCCTCACTTTGATAATTCCTGACATCAGGCTCGTTCTAGAGGATATAGATTTTTTTGTTTTTATGCCTTTTCCATTGCTATTTCTCATAGTCTTTTTCATCTGCCTTTGATTGCTTGATATAGTTGTAAAATGCAATAAATAAATTTCAAAATAATAATATAAAATGTTCTTTTTAAAACTGACTTTGACCAATACCATCTCAAAAGTAAAATTCCAGGGATTAATAAGTAAACCATTCCAATTAAACACAGGGCTTAGACAAGGTGACGGCCTGTCACCGATTATGTTTAATGTTGTGCTAGATAAGATAATGAGGATCTTCTGGGAAAATTATGATGCAGGTGCAGTAATTGGAACAAAAAAAAACAATGTGAGAGTAAAGTGTCTGGCCTTTGCAGATGATCTAGCCCTGCTAGCGGAAACAGAGGAGGAAGCTATAAAACAGATAAACACCATAAAAGAAACAGCTGAGAAAACAGGTCTCCTAATTTCCTACGAAAAGACGGAGATGATGACAACAAATGCAAGTTATGACAAGAAAATTTTGGCCACAAAATATGGAGAAATAAAAGTGACCAAACAGTCCAAATACCTAGGAGAGATAATATGCAGCAACGGGATAGATAAAGCAGGCCTAGATGAAAGATTAGCCAAACTAGAAAGACTGTACTTTGCAACTAGAAGCATGTACAGTAAGAAAAGTTTATCCTCCAATGCAAAAGTAAGGCACTACTGTACAGTAGTAAGACCAACAATACTGTATGGTATGGAAACAGTTTGTGTTCCAATTCTTGAGAAATTTCTCAAGATTGAAAAAAAAATTCTTAGGAGGCTTCATGGACCCAAAATAACACAAGAGGGCTCCATGCTAAAATCCAATGAAGAAATATATAGAAATTTGGAAAACCTTGAAGTAGTCATTAGAACTAGGAGACTGAGGTTTTATGGCCATATGGTAAAAATGAACAATCAGAAGCTGAACAAACAGATTTTTGACAAAGTTCTAGGCTATAAGAATATGGGTGGTTATGCAACGCAAATGAAAGAGGAGCTCGATAGATTAAAAATCAAGAAATAGACTGCATAGATATTGAGCTTTTCGGGATGAAAATAAAATAAGTTGGGGTTCTTACAGAAAAAAACAGAGAAACAGGGAAAAAATGGACAAAGGAAGAGCGGGAGGAACAGTCTAGGAAGATGAAAGAATATCGGAGAAAAAAGAAGATGAAAGATGTGAAGAAGACAAATTGATATTCACGTGGGCCTTGATGGCCAATTCAAAAAAAAAAAAAAAAAAAAAAAAAAAAGGTTATTTTTAGAATTACCCTATATTCTTTTCTGGCTCTTGGAAATAACACAGCGCAAGTAATTGCTGTTATAATAAATGACATTAAAACTACCACTGTGAGATGTGAAAACCTCTGTAAAGACTGTAAATAAATCGTATGAAACTACGAATAAAACGCTTATATAATATCAGTTTATGTCCTGAGGCAATATATCATATCAAGTAATGCAGCTACTATAAAATCTACCCAGGGAATTGAAATCTCTTTTTAAACATTCCTTAGATATAACTTCCCCCTAAAAAGGCTCCTTGTGAAGGATGTACTGTTGTGCAGTTCATATCTTCCTCTCACAGATAAGAAGAGAGCAATAAAACAGAACGTCCTCTGGAGACATTTGCGGAAAAGAAATTTGTTTTTTCCTGAAGGATCGGGCGGGGGGAGGGGAAGGGGGGAAGGAAGGAGTGCTATAATTATTTGTGAGTGGGGTCGGAAGGGCTCCCTTCCTAAAGGCCCTCGGAAAACACTCAGGAGAAAAGGGACGGCCATATTTGTCATTAGATTTAGTGTGCGCATGCGCGGCCCACCCCGCACTGCCCTGTTTGTTCACACATCAATTAAATTTATTACTGCCCCGAATCAACATTGGCAGTCGGTCGGCAAACAGAGGGCGCTGCTTATCACCTTACTGCCACCGCCCTACTGCTCTCGATACTCCATGGTGTCCTTTTCATCTCCAGCAATACGATCATGTTCAATCCTTATTTTTCGTAACTTTTTCATTCTTGCACCAAAACATAGATCATTTATTTATTTATAGAAGTTTTGTGCAATGGTATTTTCTATCTGATTACGCAATAAGCAAATCTTCTTCTTCTTCCAGAGGCGCGACAGGCCGTGTAGGTCCTGGGCCTCGTGGTATAAGCTCCTGTGAGTTTACATTTACGTTTCACGATGCAATTTTTAGTGTAGGGTCATCACTCCCTACGACTAATTTTGTGAGTGGCCACCCTTTGGCTGACGGGTCTCACATACCCGGGGGAGAGGTTGTAAGTGAATCCCTATTTTTTTACATCCTTATAAAAGCCCCGCCGGGACTGGGATTCGAACTCAGAACCTGCAGCTCCCCCAGCAATATGTAAGCAATATGCTAAATAAATAAGCAAATATGCTAACAAATGATGTAAATCCGAAACTGCAAAGATAGATTAAAAAACAAAACAAATAACTATCAGCATATTAGGCCTCGATATCTTCTTGGGTGGATTATATAGGTTTGTGGCAGTGGATAGGTTCTGAGTCAGCGGGTTTGAATTTAGGCCAGGCCGTCGTGAAATTTATTAGCGATCAGTGATAGTGCAATGACGAATGGAATGTCCAGGTCATTTGTTAGATGCATAAAAAGGGGCATTTACAATTTTCCTTAGTAATTTTGGTTGAAATGATTGGATAATTTTGATGTTTGACTTTTTTGCAGTTCCCCATAACTTCGATGTCATAACCACAACTTAAAATTAAATTATTAACATGTATTAAGCCTGAAATAATTTTTTATTCAATTTAAACATATTTAATGGTGTACAGTGCTGTTTTTAACAAAAGTAAATGTGCACCTTACCTGCATGTGAAAAGGAACCGGAAAATGTATCTATTGGACATATAATTTGAAAAAGTTCGAGCCTTCATCTACTAGGAATCCAAATTAAGAAGGATAATAATGTGGGAGAAGAATTACATATACGAATACTCCTTGCAGCCCGAACATCATTCGCCCTTCAAATGCACTTAGAACATAATGCCTTCAAGAAGTAAGGCATTATGTCGGGAAACGAAAACAAGAACAACTAAGGTGCTTATTCGACCGTTACTTACCAGTTGGACATTAACTCTAACTCAAGAGAGAATACTAAGAAGAATATATGAGGGAGGTGCTTAAAGAGGGAGAAGCGATATTGAATTGAGCGCAATTTATGAAGTTGTCTGTACCCTAATTAGGGTGTTAAGGATTCGTTGGCTTGTCATCTGGTGAAATATGGCATCAAATTTAGAGAGTTGAGCGAACGTGTTTATGTGTAAAGAGTTAGATGTCCCAAGGTTGGCTGACAAGATGGAGTAGACGCTGATGCAAGAACTGGTTGGTCTGAGAGATTTGGAGGCAGCAGAAGTAGTAGAGGAGGCTGGAAATCTTTACTGGGACAGGCTTTGACTCATCACCATAGCACCAGCTAATTATTGGTGGATGGGCTATCCTTACGTGTCCACCTGGAACTACTTATAACTAGATGTTACAGCATGTGGCCCATCCGGATGATGTCGTAATAACTGCAAAAAATATAACAACATTGGAAAGAGATCTAGGAGAATTAAAAATAACAGCAAAAGAAGTGGGATTACAAACCAATGAACACAAAATACTCTACACATTCACTTAAAGTAATACCTTATAAGTATGTCGAAATAGGAAACCGCAAACCCAAAATCAGTGAAACGCTATCGGCAGATATAATGAAATGACATAAAAATGAGGTAATGTTTTTTTTGGTGGGATTAGTTGGATCTTATTTTTCTTTTCCAATTCTGACGCCATAGTTTTTTTGTTTTTTTTCAGTGGCGCGACAGGCCGTGCAGGCCTTGTGGACTCCAGGAGTTTACACTCGCGTTACACGATGCAATTTATAGTGTAGGGTCATCACTCCCTACGCCTAATTTTGTGAGTGGCCACCATTTGGCTCACGGGTCTCACATACCCGGGGAGAGGCTGCGAGTGAATCCCCATTATATTACATCCTTATAAAAGCCCCGCCGGGGCTGGGATTCGAACTCGTAACCTTTAGCATGAGAGACTAGCGAGCTAGCCACTCAACCACGGGCTCCCCCTGACACCATAGCTAGGTCATTTAAATAGGGTTGAAGAGTGTGGTGGTAATAACAGGATCATTATTTACTGATAATACAGTGGTTTCATTAGCATAGGTTAAAAGGAAAGTGTTTAACGAATTGAGATATCAGCTGTTCGGGCTGTGTCAAGAATGGGTCCTGTGATGTTGCTTTGAGGAACACCAGCATATTTAGAAAAAAGGGAGACGTACATTTTTTTTTTTTTCTTGTAGTTCTAAAAACTACCAACATGTCACCAACTCTTAATGTAGATAAAATAATATTTGCGGTATTTTTAAATTTATTGCAAAATCGTAAATTAAATGTACATATCTGTTTTGCCTTAAAAAAAAAAAAAAATGCAAGCCATAACTGTAATGAGCTGTTTGTTTTTATTGCGGTAAAATGTGATCAACATAAAAAAGATAATTTTTGTATATCATATTAATTTTCATTAAAAATAAAATCATATATAACTTTTTTGTTTTGTTTTTTTCCATCAAGAGCATATAGGGTTACCAGCAAAAATATAAACTTAGTTATTGGATTTATTTAATTAAACCGCATAATATTGAAATTTAATATGCATTTAATTAAAAGAGTCACATTCAGTTGAACTTCATATCATATCATTGATTTTTCTTTGTGTGTTTTATGTGTGTGTGTGTGTGTGTGTGTGTGTGTTTGTGTATGTCTGAATGTTATTTTTTTAATATTTACAATAAATTATAAATTAATCATAATTATATGATTTATCTTCGGTACCTTCAGAAGTTCGCCAGTAACCCACTTATACAGCGAATTGAAGTGGCTCCTACCTTCTATACGTAGACAATATTTCCTAGGGACATACCTCTACCAAGTCATTAAATCTCAACATCCTTCATACATTTACAGTTTCCTTCAATTCAAATCCTCAATTCACTTACTTGAAACTAGATCACGCCATTCGGACCTTTACATCCTACCCATAGAACCAAATCATTTGATAATTCCTTTTATATCCGCTCTGCATCTCTCTGGAATTCCCTACCTAATCATATTCGCCAGGCTTCTTCCCTTTTCTCATTCAGATCCCATCTCTTCTAACACTTTCTAGGATCCCAAAGAGACGCACACTAAGTGTGAAATTCTTTATCCACTATCCTACTTTCAACGTAGGACAGAATTTTCTTATTGAATCAAAATCCTAGAGTTATTGATTAAGTCATTTATTTTATTTATTTGGAAATTGTTAAGTTCTATTATTTCATAGAAGATTTTTTTTTCATTTGTTAATATTCCATATATTTTGTTTATATCTATAAAAATAGGTTATTTTATTTTTTTTAAACATTTGTAAATAAACATTTATTTTATTGGTATCTTGGCCAGACATGTATAAATTGAAATGTATGTTTACTGTACGATGTTGTTATTCTTAAGGGACATAGTCCCAGAATAAATTTATTTTTATTATTATTATTAAATTCATTTTACTAACAATTTATCCATTTCTCAAAAATAAATTATTATTGTATTTTATGGTCGGTGGTTTCTATTACTCCAATCCTCTTTTAGCCTTCGCCTCTCATCCCCTCTCTCTCTATCCCAATCCCTTTTGTTCATTTCCAGAATTAGCGGAAATCCGTAACCACAAGGGCTTATTATTAGCGAAACCGGATTATGGTTTTACATGCTGCACATTATTTCATGAATCTTTCCGAACCCGGATAATAGCACCGGGGTAGGGAATTACTTTTCAGTCATAATGGGCACTTGGAAGGCTTAATACGGATTAAGAGTGCATTTCGAATAAAAGCTTTTCCAGTTATACTAAACAATAACAAAATCCCATTGGTAATCAGTCCAATTATTTCGTATTGTATCCTACCGCGCATACGTACATTCTCCTGAATTCGTATAATTTTATAAAGCTTTATATCATTTATATAAATTTGAACAATGGCATGTTTAGGGATACTATACGTTCTGGACGAGGAAAATATGCCGATCAGAACAAAGGGGAAAAGTATTTTATTTTTTTGTCTGAAACATATAAAATGTTGATTTGTAACAGGAGTACACTTGGTGTGAGGTTCTGTTTTGTTGTAATATGCTGTGCCATATTTTCTACATATACAGGAATTGAGACGTTGATTTCCAAAAGGTACTATATCCATTCTAGGAAATTTTACAGGAAGCGCGAAAATCTCTCATTACTATATTATTAAACTGGCTAATTTGGGTCTTTTTGCCTTAAAATTTAGAATTATTTTTTCACTATAATAATAATATCATATTAAAGTTATGAAATGAATTTTTTTAGAATGATTTGGAACGAAAATAAATGCATAATTAGTACTTTTAGAAAATGACCGCATTACTAAATCGCGTTTTTTAAGAACTTGAGAATTCATTAGATAACATCAAATAGAATATTTAGATAAAACTAAGTGATGAGAATACAAATATGTAAAAAAATCAATTTCGTGAAATATGTCCTTTAGTACCTTTTGGAAATCAACGTCTCAATTTTTTTTTTTTTTTTTTTTTTTTTTTATTGAGATATATTACAATTTGTTACAAAATGAACAATAATAATATTGATAAGAGACCACATTCATACTATATATACAGAAAATAATAATAAGGTCTCAATTAATGAATAAATAAAAAATAAATAAAATAAAACTGAAACAAGATCCCTTAAGAATAACCTAAATATACAAAAAAATAAGAATTATCATTAGCCAAAGAACACAAAAAAAATACATTAATGATTAAAATAAATGTATACAATTTTAAATGATCAAAAGATAAAAAAAAAAAAACTACAATAATATCTTAATGTGTTACAAAAAAAATAAAACAAATAACAATAGAATAAATAAAAATCGACCTTTATACATGCAATAGGCTGTACTACATGCGAATTCGTTTCTGTAAGACCAGGGAGTGAAGTAATATCGTGGATAAAAGATTAGTCTACTATTAGATCCGGGTTCAAATCTGGGCAGAGGTAGAATCTAATTTATTTTATTTTTTCAGTGGTGGTTCGACCCTGGGGTATGGAGACCCTCCTGGGGACACACCCAGCCTCTACAAAGTAGGTACCCGAAAATAGGGAAAAAAGGCTCGCGTCCTAGTGTGATCTCAGCTTTATAACTTCTTTGCACGGACGTTGGCCTAGGTATATAGGTACTGATTCCAAGAGTCTTCAAGGGTTGTAAAGGTAAAGTTTTATATTTATATTTTTTATCATTTTTTTTTCATGATGACAAATCGAGTGGCTTACTATTTCCCAGAATTTTAATGACACTAGGAGGAATCGAAAAATTTGTCTTATCCGTCTCTTTTTTTATTTTAGCTTCAAGGAGGTTTTTCTTAAATTAAATAAGTGAAATTAAAATTACCGAACGTCTTTTTCCTCAGTCAAGATTTAAGTTCATAGGTACTTTGATACATTTATTCTCATAAAAAATTAAAACAAAAAGAAACTACTACAACATTTACTTGACAAACGATCCAAACTTGAAATGTATTACAAAAAGGTCATTTACACTGACATTCTCAGGCCAATTTGATCCTTTTTGATTAAGCTTTGAGACTCTCTAACCATCAAAATCCTCTTTTTTATATTTGTTCGTATAAATAAATCCTTCGAAAAAATCCTTAATGCTTCTTATTTTGCCAACGATAAAACTCTTTCATAATGACCTTAATGTGCTATCGGTTCTATATGTAGCTTTTTTGTTCTTTGCATTTCATTTCTATGTATTTCCTATAACACTCCGAGGCAAGTGAAGGATATTACCGAGGGATCTGATTATTTTATTGATGCATTAGAGTTGTAACAATGAGCAGTTCCCTTACGAGTTATTATTATGCTAAATTTAAATAAATAAATTATATTTTTATCTAATAATAAATAAATAAAATTGAGTATAAAGTTAAAACAGGGGAGGAGATTCCTAAATAATCTGGGGTAATTTCTGAGCACTATTCGATAGAAAAGGGAATTTTTCAAGGGGAACTCTCTCCCCAGTCCTCTTTAATCTTATCAGGAAAGGGATTCGAACCAATCCTGATCGTCAGAACGAGGTATTGCAGACCGTGTTGCAGTATCATGAAACACATGAAATCTTTTTCTTGTAGGATTGAAAGTAAGTAAACATTTTAGATATGGGAAAAGAGGAAAAAGCAATACAGATGATGAATTCAAGAAATCCTGGTGGAACCTTTAGTTTCAAGTTGATCATATAATTTTTAAACATAGGATTTGTATGAAAGGTTAAGAGCAATACACAAATGCCTTATAGGATTAAAATTAAATTAAAAATTAAAATCAAATAATTTATTTAGGAATTCAGAAACAAATTAACCAAAGCAAGTTTGTTTGATTCGAATAATATTGGGCCTTTTGATTTTGTAACCATGGCGATGTTACCAACATGCTCTAGATTAAAGCATGCGCAGTGGTCTGTGTATGCCTGTCAACTAGAGATAGGATATCGATATCAATTTCGGTGAACGTTATCGATACCGGTAATATCGGCACAAAAATATCGTTATTTAAGTATTTAATTTAATTAAAATCATTTGCAAATGAAATAAGTAAAGACATGGTAGATAAACAATGTCTTAGAACTTACCTCTTTCTATATATATATATATATATATATATATATATATATTTAATATCATAAAATATAAATTCTCTTGACACTAAAATATCGATATTATTAATGATTATTATTTATAAATATTATCCATAATGCATCTTGCAAGTCCATAAAAAAAGTGCTATGTGTACTACAACTCATACAGTCTACAGTCACATTCAGATTACGATAGCATAATTCAAAATGATATATCTCTACAAGGTGATGTCTTACAATTAAATGTAACAATAATAACAAAAATTTCATTCTCAACAAAATTTACTTTTACAAACCTACTCTTCTTTTCAGAAAAATTCCAGTGCGAATCGCGAGTTTTCACTTCTATCGGCGATCCCTGTGAAAACAGATATTTTTTTTTTTTTTTTTTTTTTTGTATCATAGAACCTAAATACTCTAATTTCTCTACATGTTCAAACGAATTTCCTGATACTTATATATCAATATAAAAAAATATATATATATATATATATATATATATATATATATATATATATATATATATATATATATATATATATATATATATATACATATAAAAATAAAATAAAAAAAGAATTGGGCCAGAAATACACGCGTTTGTCTTGGAGAGAGCGTTATTGAGTTTCCAGTTTGGTTGATGGAGAGAATCTGTCAAAGCGTTTTGCCAACCGAGTGGAGCCTTTGGTTCAAGCGATTAGCTACCTATCGCCTCAGACGTTTGTCGACAATCTTGGTCCTCCCAGACCTTCTCAGATCTCTGTTATATTTACACAAGGGCAGCGGAATCCATCCTGGAAATAACTTATTAGGCTTCGTAGGAGAAAAAACATTTCTTCGAAAGGGTGATCCTTGTAAGGAAGCACATCAGACATCAAACGTTTGATTTTATCTATTTTCAAGTATTTTCTAAAATATAATAAGAGAAGCTTTTCCTTCTCTTATTTTTCTTCTTTTTTTTTTTTTTTTTTTTTTTTTTTTGCGTATAACCTTATAATGCTCTCGTATTTTTTATACACATATAAACATTTTTTAAATTATAATTTCATAACTGTATAACAATTAGGAATATAAAAACGATAAGGTCTTTAGAAAAAAATACCCGGCTGCACTTTTACGTGAAACCTAAGTCAGAAGGTCCTTTTTTACTTTCACTTGTCTATAAATGAAATGTATTGCCAATGTGTAAATTTTCGAAGCCCTGTTTTAGAGCTCCATTAGCCTGTATAACCAAGTCGCGTGAAATGGTCTGTGTGTGGTAAGTCTAGCTCAAAAACGAAACTTTGTAGAGAACGGAACTTATATATTTGAGAAACATATATTCCTGAGATGTTACATACATTTTTTCATTAAAATCAGTGTATCATGAGAGCCCCTGTATACCAATTATTTCGCACATTTTTAAGATGTTATCAAAAAAGGTTTTAACGATTTTGATGAAATACGCTGCATCGATGAAAATTTTAATGAGCTTTGACACCATAGAGGTTTAATTCTGATTGGAATAGTCTGACAGGGCTTAAATGCTGATATTAGTATGTAGAATCGTAAAAATTAACCATATCATCTTGTTGTATCGATAAAAAAAAACACGTCAATTATAAGTTGAACGAATTCGATATTCAACTAAAGGAGCAAAGAGAAAAAAAAAATTTAATCCAATTTTCGTGTTTTTGAACATTAGAAGAGTAATATAGATAAATAATATACCATTATATAACATAATATTCAAGAAAAAATATTATCTTATACACAAAGTTGTAGTAGTGTAGTGATAAAAAGTTAAATAATTGTTGTAGATAATTATATCAAGGATTGTTAATTAAAATACACGTTTCTATTGAATTTCAATTTAATTAATTCTTAAACGTTTTTCATCTCTCTCAGTATTTAAAAAATGTTAATTGATTTTAACAACGGATGTAAGAGAAAGTCGTGTGTTGCTGACCCTTGATTTTTTATTTTTTATTTTATTTTTTTTTGTTAATATTGTAAAAATGAAATTTGTTGTAAATTTTATAATTGAAACATAATTGAGACAGAACGAAATAATACTCAATAAACAAATATATAATAAATTTAAAAAAAAGGAGTAGAAAATTAGTCATTTGGAAGGACATGAACTATATTTAAATATTCCTTACAACCATTCGCTGCATACTCATCTTATAATAAAAAAAAGTATCTATTCTTCTCAGATTTCATTATATTATAATTATTTTTTTAGGAATGCGCTGGATTTCACTATCTCATATCATTCAGAGTTTTGAGATAATCCCTTAAACGTGAACGTTAAAACCCTAACGTGGTGTGTATGCATTCCTTTATTTGCTTAGGATCGACTAGTGTATATTTAATCAGAAAAGGACCCCTGAGGGCCGGAAATAGCTTACTCATTCTCTAACCTTTCCCTTCATACGCCATGAGCAAATGTTGAATAATTGAATTAAGTACTCTACCAAAAGGAGACTTTCATTTGATTAAATACAAAGAATAATATAATGGGAAATAATCTTATCCAGTTTAGTTTGCATTATACTTTAGTATGGAATAATAATATAATTGGTACAGATTATATCACAATAACTACCAAAAGATAGCTCGTACTTGCATATTTAGTCAGAAAAAGTGGGGCACAGTAGGAAAAAATCTGTAGGCTCCACACACGAATTTCACTTACCTCTGTTATGATCATCAATTTAAGAATTTTCAAACAAATCTAGAAACGAAAATAAAATGTCAAAGAATTATTTACATTACACAGAAATATGTGTTTTATTAAATAATATGTTATAATATTATCTACGAAGTTTTTTTTTTTTTTGGCTTTTCATGACTCCGTGTTAAAACTAATTGAAGCGACCGACGATGACAGCGCCATCCAGTGGCCAAGCGGGGAAACAATTGCATTAAAAAATTTTTTTTTTTGTTTTCTCCTTCAATTTGACATCGAATTCGTTCAACTTATAAATTCACCTGTTTTTATCAATGGTAATAAGGTGATATGGTTATTTTTATAGAATATACAAAATTAAAGGTACTTTAGAAGAAGAAAATTTAAAATATCTGCGTTTAAGCATCATCAGACTATTTCAATCAGAATGAAACCTACATGATATTAAAGCCCATTAATTACATCGATATAGCGAGTTTAAATTGTTGGAGCCGTTTTTGAGAAAATCGTAAAATGCATAGTATACAATAGGATTTCCGGTAAGCCGATTTTAGTAAAAATGTTGGTGTAACATCTCGGGCGTATAGTTGTCTTGAATATGAAATTTCAGTTCCATACGACTAATTCGTTTTTGCCGCGAAGTTATAACACACACACACACACAGACACAAAGACCTGTTTATGGGACTTGGTTATTCGGACTCAGGGGACCCTAAAACGTGTATTTCCGTTGAATGCTGGAATAGGAAAATTTTCGCGAGAACTGTCGAATATTTTCAGTACCAGCAACATCAACACACCTAGGAAAGTGTGTGAAACTAAACGGGAAGAAAAACGTTATTGAATGAAAGTTACACATGCTCAACCAAAAGGCATATCAATGTCAACACTGTAACATGTATTTTTCTTCCAGTAGCAATTATTTAGCTGGAATAAGTATGTTCTAAAGTTCTTATAAGTCGTGTATAGGGTGCACCAGATTTTTTTTTTTTTTTTTTGGGGGGGGAGGGAATATAGGGAAATAGGCTGCTAGATTTTAATTTGTTTTCTATCAATATATTCTTTACTCAGAATATTCATAAATGTTATCTCGTAGAGTTTTTAAAGGCCATTTGACGTCACATCGAAAGACAGATTGCCGATAATGAGATGTATCGAGGGAAGAACAGGAGTAACCTGTGTCAGCAAACAGATCCAAGAGGTTTAACTTGTATAAGTGAACATCAATTATGGGCCTTGTAATGTGATTGATCAGCCGAGCTCAGCTACCGTTAATAGTTCTCGGCTCCCTAACAACCTCTCTCGGTTAGTTAGTCGGTCGTCGTCGCTAACGAGTCTAGGATCTATGGAAAGATGCCTAGTTCTCTCCTATCTCTAGCTCACGTGCATAGATATATACCTAGTTCGTCCTAGTCAGTTTTATATGTCGGAACGTCCAGCAAAACTAACTAGCATTCCACTAACTTGTCAGTGTGGTTACTAACAACTTCTTAGGATGAAATTAAGATATTTACAATTTATGAAATGTTGAATTATCAGTGTTTTTTTCACTAAGAAATATAGTAATATAAGATATGAAGTGAACCTTCAGAAATAAAGCTAATTTTTTTCTTATACTTTCTGAAACCTATATATAAAATATATAGATGGTATAGTAGGAAAAGGTATTAGAATAGTAAAAAAAAATACTTTTCAGCTGAAAAAGATGTTTTATGTCCCACTGATTCCAAATAACCAAGTTTCCCACAAGCCCGAAAAGGTCCGTTTGTGGTGTCTAGCTCGAAAACAAAAATTTGTAAGAACCCAATATTTCATATATATATCCAACATGCGACAGGAACTTTTTCATAAAAATCGGCAAACCAGAAAAGCCACTTTATACTAGATTTGTTTCACCTTTTTACGATTTTCTCAAAAACATTCACTTCGATTTTGATTAAACTCGCTATATCCATCTAAAATTTAATGGACTTCAGTACCATAAAGGTTTTATTCTAATTGAATTAAAGAGGGACTCAAATGCCGATATTTTTAAAATTCTTCAAAAGTATTTTTTATATTTTATAGATTCGAAAAAATTAACTATATAATGTTGTTAGCATTAGTAAAAAACGGAAGAACATATAAGTTAAACGATTTACATATCCAACTAATGGAGGAAAGAACAAAAATATATTTAAAAAAATGTAATTTGTGTGTTTTGTACGTAAGAACAGTAATATAGATACATAATATACCGTTGTAAAGCTTAAACATATGTCTTATTAAATAGTATATTATATTGTCATCAACGACAATAAGTTATGGCGGTTTTTCATCACTCTCCATTTACATTTGCAATTTCATAAATAAAATAATATATTTTTTTATATCTGTGGCTTTCCAACGGTATAATATACATTTATATTAATATTCTTATGTTAAAAAACATAAAAATTGCAGGACAAATATTGTTTTATTCTTTTCTCCTTTAGTTTGAAATCGAATCCGTTCAGCATGCATATTTAGCTGTTTCTAATCAATTCCCTTTAGGTGATATGTTTTCTTTTTCCAATCTACATAATTAATGGTACTTTAGAATGGTAAAAAATCGATATTTGAGCACTAGCAGACTATTTCACTTAGAATGAAACCTATATTATTACACACTATTAATTTTACACCAATTTAGCGAGTTTAATCAAAATCGTTAGAGTTGTTTGTTATAAAATCGTAAAAAGGTGCAAAATCCATGGGATAAAGTGTCTCTTCGGGTTAGCTGAGTATAACAAATACGTTACTGTAACATCTCGGTCATATACTTGTCTTAAATATTACATTAAATAAAAAACACACCCAAACACAGATCTCTTTTCAGGGCTTTGTCATTTGGACTTAACGGACCCTAAAACTAAAAGGACCCTAAAGGAATTTGAAAAAAAAACTAGAGGAAATCGTTAGTAGAATAATGATTACAACTCCTACTAGAATCTTTATATATGTATGATAAAAATATTGGAGCATGATTGTTCAGCATAAAATTGTCGGTCCTAACAGGAATGAAACCACTGGAGACGTAGAATGGCCAAAAATTACGTGAAAAATGATAGCATGTAATAGATCAAATATGGTCAAGTATAATTGATCAAAAATATTTATAAGAACCTCAAGTTTTTATTTATGCTATAGATGTGCGAGTTCGAATCCCAGCTCCAGAGGGACTTTTTCAAGCATTAATTAAATAGGGATTCCTTCACAGCCTCTACCCCAGATAAGTGAGAAATGTCAGCCAAATGGTGGCCACTCACAAAAGGCGTGGGGAGTGATGACCCTTCACTATAAAATACATCGAGAAACGTAAGTGTAATCTCTCAGAAGATTCAGAGCCCACATGGCCTTTCGCGCCACTGAAAGAAGGACCCTAAAAAATTTATTTTTGGTGAATACTGGAATTCGAATATTCTTACTTTCCATTACTAATATTTTATATTAAGGTTAATAAAAGTAAAAATACAATTATATTTAATATTGGCTTCTCTGAGTATCGACAGTTTAATGAACGGTAAATCCATGACCTGAATCATTTTTTTCAGGTTCTTGTTCGCTTTCGCCTTCAAGCTTTACGATCCCTTTGAGGATCCAGCTATCTCCATAGGGCAGGAGCACGAAGGAGGGGCTGGGCGTTGGCCCTGAGGCAGAAAGGACGAAGGGCCAGGCTAAAAGGGTCCAGGGTAACAATGAACACTATCGCCCTAGGAGGATATTGGTCCCCCGCACGCGACCATGAATAAAACAGTCACACTCGACATCTGTTCCCGCTCCCACACCCATCTTCTTATTATCTTATGTCCCTGTATAATTTTTATTTCTTCTATCTATTCTTATTAACTACAGGTCATCAATAGCCTTTAGTATCTATTATTTTTATTTATTTCTGACATCTATTCAATTTAGCTGAATCCAGCGCTGTTATTTTCTAGTTCCATAGCAAGCATCCATACTAAATAAACTTCCTATAATATCGATAACAATCCGTGTCTTTTATTTTATTTATTATTATTTTTTTTTACTTTGTTATACCTAACTATGAAGCGCGAATGAACTTTTTTCGCCGATATGCTTCCTTCTTCTGCTCCTAAAATCTCCTCATCTTCTCACTTTTTATTTTTTTTCTAAGATCTACCAGTTCTCTTAAACGTAACACTTAGTCTAGCTTTAGGCCGATGCTTATCAATTAAATTTTAAATGCAGCTCTGTCTTGTGCAATTTTATCAGTTATACCTAATTCCTGAAGATCTTTTTTTTCAATTTCAAGCATCCAATTGTTTTTAACTTTCATTAATAGGGCAATGCAGATTAGTCTATGTGGCCATAAAATGTTTTTTTTTTTTTTTGTGTCAGAGATTTTCTCTCAAATTTTTATATAACCCACTAGACTTATACAACACAAAACGTACCAAAATTTTTTTAGTATTTCCCTTTATTCTTTTCCCGAGTTTTTTGTTCATAATTTTTATTCAATGATTTCTGATAATAGTGCTTTATTCAGAAATAATACAATCTGCCACTATCTCGGGCAATAAGTATTGGAGATAAAAGAAGTCATTCATTTCATATGTACAAAGTAAAACAAACAAATAATAAAATAAAATAAGTTAATCTAAATAACAAAAAAATAAAATAAAAAATAAATAAATTATAAAAAAATAAAATAAAGTATATAACATAAAATAATTACAATCTTGGCCACATTCATACCTGTATACAATATTTACATACTGCCCCTGGGAACTCCGAATTGAACTTCTGCATGCAAAAAATGGATAAATGGATGCCGAGGCACACTGTCAGAAGATCCCAGCGCCTCTCAGTCTGCCGCGTCAGTAGTCCAGCCAGTGGAGGCTGAGTGAGGGCGCTAGAGCACACACTCTCAGGCATGATTGGAGATGTTGGCCGTTGCCAGCACTCCAGTTGATTATTTATAAGAGATCTCTCGGCCACTGCCGCCTCAACCTACGCGGAGGGTTGTAAGGATGGTTGGTACTAGATTGGGATTGTGTCAAGGGATTAGGAAGAAGGGTAAGTTTCTGGAGCTCTTGTCTTTTAAGTCGAGTATGTGGGTTCCAGGTCAGTCTTTTGTCTAGTAGGAAACCCAAATACCGGACTGTGTCGGAACAGAGAAGTGCTACAGAGTTGAAATGAACTTGTGGACAGGATTTACGTCGGAGGGTGAAGGTGACGTGCTTACTATTGGATTGATTGACTTTGATACGCCAATTGTCGCACCTATGTTCAATCAAGGAGAGGTGTCTTTGTAGATGGGAAGATGCCAGTTCTGGTCTGAATTATTCAATGATTAGAGTCTCTAATATCTTAAAACCTTTATGTTTGACTACTGTAATATAATGTTTTAATTTTGCATTATAGGATAGTGATTTTTTATTGTACTTATTTCATGCAATTTTATAAGATTTTTGTAATTGGTTTTTTTTTTATTGTTGGATTCAAAATTTAGTCTAGAGATTTGTATTATTTCTAATAGGTTTTTATATTTGGATACTTGTAATGTTTTGCTAAATTGAGACGTTGATTTCCAAAAGGTACTAAAGGACATTTTTTACGAAATTGATTTTTTGTCATATTTGTATTCTCAACATTTAGTTTTATCTAAATATTCTATTTGATGTTATCTAATGAATTCCCAAGTCCTTAAAAAAACGTGATTTAGAAATGCGGTCATTTTCTAAAAGTACTAATTACACATTTATTTTCGTTCCAAATCATTCTTAAAAAATCATTTCACAACTTTAATATGATGTTATTATTATAGTAAAAAAATATTTCTAAATTTTAAGGCAAAAAAGACCCAAATTAGCTAGTTTAATAATATAGTAATGAGAGATTTTCGCGCTTCCTGTAAAATTTCCTAGGATGGATATAGTACCTTTTGGAAATCAACGTCTCAATTATGTAAACATAGGTAGAGTTTGTTTCATATTTTCATGGAATTTATTTGATGTATTCATTCCCAAGTTTAATTTAAAAAATAGTTACATTTCTGCTATATCAATGTAAAATATTTTTTCAGAATATAAACCTCCTTAAAGTAAAAAATAAAAAACAAACCTCTACAACTACAACCCATGTAGTATAGTATAGTCTTGGGCTCAGTACATATAGAGAGAGCTTCGTACTGTTTCTAGGCCGACGGCAATGAGGTGATTAGGCCTTGATCACGCTCAGCCGTCAGGTTTTTTTCACCAAGTTTTACCCTAGTGAATCAACAGAATAAATAACATTCTGCCACAGCCGGGATTTGAACCCAGGGCCCGGAGAACAGTAGACTAGAGCTCTATCCACTAGACCACGCCGCTCCATCTTTGTTTATTTGTTTATTCGTTTAACGTCACTTTATGCTACTAAGGCTAATCGGACGATGCTACAGTAGGAGTCCTAAATTTTGCCTATCTAGGTTTTATAAGGATAAGGATCTTTAACGAGTACCTGACATCGCACAGACTCGGGACCACCTTTTAACGTCCCCTCCGAAGGACGGCATAACTAAGGATTTTTTACTCCCATTAAAAAATCCTAGGGCCACCCGCAGGTTTGAATCCGCAACCTTTGACATAGAAAGCTGTTATGCTAGCAACTACGCTATGGGTGACCTCCGAGGCTCCATCTTTAAAGTAATCTAATTAACAAAGGATTGTCTATTAAAAAACATAATCTGTCATAAATCCATATGAAAATAGCTATGTGTGATTTTTACAAATAAACGAGAATTTTTAATGAAGTGTTTTTTAATTAAATTCAAATTATTTATATATAATATGTACTATACCCTATTTTATGGGACTCTTACGAATATAGATTATATTTTTTTATTTAAAGGTATTTTCCAATAGTTCGCTTAATTCCTTCTCTCAGATATTTCTCTATTGAAGAACAAACATTAGACATTTTCATAATCACTACAAATATTTGTGGAATGATATCAAAGAGGGCCTGATTTTACTTCTAATACTAGAACTAATAGCAACATCAATGTTTGAAGTTAATTAATAGCTAACCAATATGGCTTAATTAGGTACTATGTTAATTACCGAGGGGATCATCACAATTGTTTTGTTGAAGCGAAATATATAATTAGTCATGTATGTTTCTTGTCATGACATGGCAGATGGGAGATCTATCTATAGATTTCATGATAAATGATTATTCCTTTGATGAGTATAATAACCTCGAAGCCGACTCATGTTTCAGCTGGGTACAATAAGGTATGCTTTTCCTACTTTGTTTCAAATTGCTAATAACTTTTGTCAATGATTGAATACGCAATGTCGGTATTAACCATGCCTGAGCAGTATGTTGGGAAGAACGTATTCCCATTTTTGTCGTAGTCTTTTTTATTTTATTTTTTTTTTTTTATATAAGTGTTTATGTAGATACATTACAATTTGTTTCAAAATGAACAGTATTAGTAGTGATATGAGACCTCATTTATACAATATATACTAGAAACAATGATAAAGTCAAATTACATAAATTAGAAAATAATTAAATTCATATATATATATATATATATATATATATATATATATATATATATATATATATATATATATATATATATATATACAAAAAAAAAAACTGCAACCTATTATTGAGATTTTTTTTTTTTTTTTTTTTCTTTTATTCGTATATATTACAATTTGTCATAATAGACAATAATAATAGTGCTACAGGATCTCATTCATACAATATAAACAAAAGGAAAGTCAAATTACATAAAATAAAATCAAAATAAATAAACGTATACAATAACAAAATTAAGTAGACAAAATAAATACAAATAAATGAAGTTAACAAATAAATAAACAAAACATGTCACATTCATACCTATGTACAATATTTACAATCAGCTCGGGAACCCCGGACGGGGCTTGTCCCCCCACTTGTGGAAGGACAAGCAGAGCCCAAAGGATCCCTGCGCCTCCCTCTCAGCCGCATCACTATTATTGAGATAAGCACATAGTTGGCAGGTAACTAAACATCATACAAACTATATACAATATGACTATATATAACTATATGCAATATTTACGTGGTCCTTTCTAATGTACCTCTATCCATATTAGTTAAATATATAATGAACTTTTGAGCACTGGACAAAAAACTATATATTTATATCATTAGGTATAACTCTTAACATGATTTTACCACGTTTCAAGGTTATTTCTATATATTTAGAAATTAATAAAATATGAAATGGACATTTCAACATAATAACACATTTTTAATGGACCTAAGGTCAGACTTCTTTCCGATTTCCCGGTATCTCCCTTCCACGTCACGGGAATCAATGAAGCTCCAGCTTAGGGTACCTGTAACATACGAGGGGTATTGAGTGGAGAGGAAGAGGCTAAATCCCTTTGAAGGGACGTGGGATGCCGGCAGAGAAAAGGCTAGCTCTCCTATTGTGTTGGCCCTACGCCTTTTCAGGTCTGCCCTTCGTCAAATCTCTAACAAACCGCTAACTCAGCAGCAGTCAGTAAGGGCGTGTTATCCCAAAACTTAGGGTCTTCGCTCGATAACTCTCTCTCTCTATCTGCTCCCTCTCTATCACTCCCTATCCCTTTCCCTCTATCACTCCCTATCCCTCTCCCTCTATCACTCCGTCCCTCTCTCTGTCGATCAGAACTCATCAGTGACCCCAAAGCCCTCATCCGCTTAGGGATCATCGCCCAGGCAAAGGGCCCCTCTCAAATAGGCTTAATATTCAACTAGAGTCAGCATTAATAAGTATTTGTTTACCTTCTACGGTTTCAAGAAGATTTAAATATTATTAAAATTTGGATAATATTTATTTCCGTTCATGATATCTAAAAGAAAGGTAAACATATAACACACACTAATGGTAAACATATATATTTCTTGAATGAGATAAAGTTAGTTCATGAAGCAGCCAAAAGAACACACAATTAAGATATAAACTTAATAAACTGGGAGCGGCGTGGTCTAGTGGATAGAGCGCTAGTGTACTGTGCTCCAGGTCTTGGGTTCGAATCCTGGCTGTGGCGGAATATTATTTATTCTGTTAATTCAGTCGGGGGGGCGACTCTAGGGTATGGAGACCCTCCTGGGGCAGACCCACCCTCTATAAAGTGGGTACCCAAATTAATTGGGGAAAAGCCTGGTGGCTGAGCGGGAGATTTTTTTTTTTTCCTAATAAACTGGTGCCGACATTTCGACCTAAATTATCTCTGATTGTTCTGACGCTCTCCTTCAAAGCGCCCTAAAGAAGGTCTTTAATTTAGGCCGAAACGTCGGCAACAGTTTATTAAGTTTATATCGTTATTATGTGTTCTTTTGACTGCACCCTGAACTAACTTCTCTCACAGTCAACCATTCTCACTATACTATATATTTTATTGTTTAATATTTTCAATAATCAACCTTAGTAATCGACCAAAAAAATAAATAAATAAATAACCTTCCTCAATATTTGAGACCATACGTTTCAAGATGCGTAGAATCCGAATATCGAATCAAGAAAAAAAAATGGATTTCTTCTGATTCCAAAATTTCAAATTTTGTTTTCTTTTAGTGGTATTTGATAGAGAATTAAATTTTGGACCAACTGAAGAAAGAGTCATTGAAATTAGTTAAAAACTAGCTTAGATATTTTTGAAATCAGCGGTAGTGATATGATAAGATCCTTTAAATTATTTGCTTTTAATTGAGGCGTTGATTTCCAAAAGGTACTATATCCATTCCAGGAAATTTTACAGGAAGCACGAAAATCTCTCATTACCATATTATTAAACTAGCTAATTTGGGTCTTTTTGCCTTAAAATTTAGAAATTTTTTTTTACTATAATAATAACATCATATTAAAGTTATGAAATGAATTGTTTTAGAATGATTTGGAACACAAATAAATGCGTAATTAGTACTTTAAGAAAATCGCATTTCTAAATCGCGTTTTTTAAGGACTTGAAAATTCATAAGATAACATCAAATAGAAGATTTAGATAAAACTGAATGATGAGAATACAAATATGTAAAAAAATCAATTTCGTAAAAAATGTCCTTTAGTACTTTTTGGAAATCAACGTCTCAATTCTCTTAACTCAATTGCCTGTCACCAGCCATATAAGCAGACCCTTATATTGTTATTTGGAAATAATAAACCATAATTGTGTAATAATTTGCAGCGTTTTTAATATAATTTATGTCAGTTTCGAGCTTCTTTATAAATCTAATATGAAGAGTACCAATAAACATATCTAGTAGTATTCATCTCACAACTTCACTATTTATTGAATCACGTGAAAATCATATATTTCAGGTTATATCTTTTACTAATTTAAATGACATTTCTACCCTACTCATCACTGTAGGACAAATACGATACCTTGGACTTCATCTTGACAAACGTCTTACATGGAATCCTCATACAAGACTTGAACGACAAGGAACTGCTCGTAGATATCGAATATTAAAACACTTACTTGACAAACAATCAAAACTCCCCCTTTACTTTAATAACCATTATTAGACCTATCTGGACTTATGGCATAGAGCTATGGGGCTCCACTAAACCATCGAATTCCTCCCGCATCCAATCCTTGCAATCCAAAATCCTTCGACAAATCCTAGACGCTCCGTACTTTGTTACCAACAAACTCATCCATAGAGACCTGAATATCCTACTCGTTGCAGAAAATTTCCAAAAAAGATACTTCTTTCATTCCAAATTACTCCCCTTCCCCCCATACAAACCCGCTTGTCCGTTTTCTCTCATCTGCATCTATTGCCGATAATCCTCCGAGGCTTTTGAAAAGACGGTGGCCTCGAGACCTGCTTACCAAATAAACTTTGAAGTGCTACCACTGGGTAGATTCTTCTCAAGACTTTTTCAAGCCAATGTTCTGTAAAGAGCTCATTTACTTGTTGTACTGTGTACAGTTGTAAATATAAATAAAAGAATTAAAAAAAAAAGGAAAAAAAAAAGACCTTTCAAGGTAGCTAAAACGACTGAAATATTTGATTACTTCAAATATTGTTGGAAATGAAGTTCAGCAACATATGGAAAGTTATGGTCATTATGTATGGATTGATTCCTGGCAGTGTAAGGAGCATTGGAGGATTTTACGAAGGATTTTGGATTTTAAAGATTGGGATACGGGAAGAACTCGATGGTTTTCGTAACAGCTCTACAGCATTAATAAATTTCGGACAATCAAGGATAATTTTCGTAAAAGTTCTCTTTTAGAGGATAATACAATCTGCCAAAGCGGGACTTATTGTAAGTGTATAAGATAAAGGGAAAGAAGTATCATAGCTTTAGGGAATTATTCAAACTGTACTTTGTTTATTTAATGTTCCCATTAAATTTCCCACACACGGGCTCGCCTTAGTGGGATAGTGACTTCTACTTGCACTGTAATATGTCTGTGTTTTGATTCAAATAAAGAAGTTTGTAAAAAAAAAAAAAAAAAATTCACTTTATGCTGCTGTGGCTAACCAGACGATGCTACAGTGTGGGTCCTAAATTTTGCCTATCCAGGTTTAATTAGGATATGGATCTTTAACGAGTACCTGACATCGCTGGCTCACATTCGCTGGCTCGGAATCACCTTTTTAAGTCCTCTCCGAAGCACGGCATAACTAAGGATTTTTTACTCCCATTAAAAATACTAGGACTACCTGTTCAGACCATTGTATATATACAATGTAAAAAAAGTTTTTTTTTTAAATTGTATTTTTATTGTTACAGTTTATGCTTGGACATGGCTCAGTAATGCCCTCATGATGGCTCACAAGCTTGGGCCGAAACGTTGGAAAAATTAAAAACTTTTCAAAAAATGACTGATTCCTGACTATTCCACCTATAATTATAATGTAAAAAAAACATTATCCAATTGATGTTGTCCTCCCATCTCCCAAAAAAAAATATATAAATAAATTAAAAAAAAAAAAAAAAATATATATATATATATATATATAACTTATGAGCTGGCCAATATAAAACTTAAAAAAAATAAGGAAAAGGGGCACAATAACAACTCACTTGATGGCTAGTCAAATACTCCTTTATTGATTCATATAATCCTCTATATATACTTTTCAAAGTGTTTACATCAGGTGAGTTGGAATTAAGGCTGATAGTCTGCCTTATCAGACCTTAACTCCCCCCCACCAGTTTACGAACAGTCCTCGTAAACTAGATTGAAAAGAAAAATACTGAATACAAAAAAAAAAATGATACTAAAATAAGGGTACATGATAGAAATATACAAATACAAATCGCCACACCGGCTGAAAAACAGAAGAATACAAATAAAATAAACACCTGAAACACAACAAAAAAGAGAAAAAAAAAAAAAAAAAACACTGTGAAGAACGGAACAAGAACACTAGACAGAGAAAAAAAAACTTCCGAAGCCGAGGACACTCCAAAGGCTTAGGATGCCTCCGTAGTCGGGAGCTTTAATTGCTCCAGGTGCACCGTACGTCTCTTTTTGGGGTCAGTTAAGCTCTCAATTGTGACCAAATTATGCTCCCTAATCACAACCACGCGGAAGGGACCCTCGTAACGCCGAAGTTCCTTCCCCCGATTAGTTCCGACCCGACGGTACACCACCGTACCGATTTTTACGAGACCCATCAAATCCGGACACCGAGATTATGGCGCGCAACTCGACGCCGCTTCTCCCGCTCGATGCGATCGCGAACCGTAACTCAAAGTTTCTTAAGCGCAAGGCTGTTGCTCACGATTTCACCCTCGCCAGCCGCCGCACCACGACAATCACGCCGACGACCTTGTAACCCAAACAGAATTTCGAAAGGGGTGAATTCGGTCACCGAGTGAACCGAGTGATTATAAGCGACGATCGCGCGTTCCATAGCCACGTCCGGTTCCAACCCTTTTTCCAACTGAAAGACCCTAAGATGGTCGCTAAGGGTGCTGTGAAGCCTCTCGATACCCCCGCGACCCTTCGGATGTCCCGGGGTGTTTAGATGCCATCTGACCCCCAAGAGCCTCATCTCCTCCCTGATACTGGCATTATCGAACTCCCGACCACTGTCAGAGGAAATACTATCGGGCACACCGTAAAATTGGAACCAAATCCAGAGGGCGCGCAACACCGCCTCCGCCGTACGCTCCTGAATGGGATACGCCATCGCGACTTTGCTAAAGAGATCCAGCACCGTGACCCACTTAAATCCCTTCCAGGTAAAGGTATCGACCTGCAGATCACTGAGCGGAACAGCCGCAGTAGGAGTCTCCTCCTGGACCGCCCGGGGTGGATGCCGATCATATTTCGCGCGCATGCATACATCACAATTCCCGATAGCCTCCTGGATGGTACGCTTCATCCCCCGCCAATAATACCGCCGGCGCAACGCGTGCAACGTTTCGGTCAGCCCCCGGTGGTTCGTCTTGCCCTAGTGGTAAGCGAGTGTAACCTCCCGTTGACGTTCCACATCGTGTACGGTTTCGACCAGCATCGAGCAACGGATAAACGTCCGGTCAATCCCGATGCGTTCCGTCCGCCACAAACGCTGAATACGCTCCCAGACCACAGCGTTACCGACGTATAAGTGATGGGTCTGACCCGGTTTCGAAGCGTCGGCAAGAGCCCTACAGATCTGTTCCTCCCCGACAGTAGGTTGAGACCAGATAGTCACAACTGAACAACCGGCAACCCGCTGAAAGTCGAGCTTCAGTAGCCCGAAGTCCTCGTCTTCCAGACGATCTGGCGACGCTTATCGTTAACAATTTCGTCGAGTTCTTCCATGGTCACCGGACGCCCCTCAGTAGACCCCTCGTCGCCCGACGGCGCATCCTCATTCGAAATCCTCTCCGCGGATGGGGGCTGCTCCTCCCCCGGGGTCCATTCCCTCAAGAACTGACGAACATCTCGCGACGGCCCACCCGGTCCTCCTCCACGGCATTAATCATGAGCGCCCTCGAAAGCCAGTCCGCGACAACATTTTCCTTACCCGGCTTGTACACGACATCCATATTATATTGCCCCAGGAGTTCTTTCCACCGCGTAACCCTCGCAGACGACTCCTTAAGCTTCCCCACCCATTGGAGAGGGCGATGGTCTGTCTGAACCCGAAATCGTCTCCCGAATACGTAAGGCCTGAAGTGATCGACAGCCCAGACAATCCCGAGGAGTTCCCGCTCCAAGGCACTATAACGGGCCTCCGCCTCCGTGAGGCGCCTACTGGCATACGCGATGGGCCGCTCCCCCCGCTCGCTGTCCTGAGACAACACCGCACCCAGGGCGTACTCGCTAGCGTCCGTAGTGATCGTAAACTGCTTGGTAAAGTCGGGGAACGCGAGCACGGGCTCACGCTGTAGATGCTCTATGCACCGGCGAACCTTGTCCGCAATATCGGGGGTCATCACCAACTTATTGCCTTTCCGAAGCAAATTATTAAGAGGCACGAGATATGCAGCCATAGCCGGCACAAAACGGCGGTAATAGTTTAACGCGCCCAATAACCTACGGACACCCTTTACCTCGGTCGGCACGGCAATCCGCTGTAAGGCGGCAACCTTCTGGGCATCCGGTTTCACACCCTCCGCAGAGATGGTGTGGCCCAAAAAATTGATCTCGCGCAGGCCCAGGGTCGACTTTTCCGGAGAAAGGCGGAGACCAAAATCCCGCATACGACGAAATACAGCCCTCAGATGCTCAACGTGTTCCCGATCCGACCTACTGAAGACCAAAAGATCATCCATATATACTTGACACACGGACTCATCCAGACCCCTCAAGAATTCATCCATTAGCCGCTGAAACGTGATAGGGGCATTCTTAAGGCCAAACGGCATCCGTGTAAACTCATAGTGGCCCCTCTCGAATGTGAACGCGGTCTTATGTTGGTCACGAGGGTGCATTTGGATCTGATGATACCCCGCCTTCAGGTCCAAAGTACTAAAAATTCGCGCACCTCCCAACCGGTCCAAAATGTCCTCGAAGCGCGGTATGGGATATTCTCGTCGACCGTATTCTCATTGAGCTTCCGGTAGTCGATGACGACCCGATATTTCTCCCGTGTATCCCCCGGCGTACTCTTCTTCTTCACTGCCCACAACGGACTATTATAAGGAGAAGTGCTGTCCACTATAATACCCTGCCGCCGTAAATCTTCCAGCTCCTCCCGAATATGCCTGCGGAGGGCCTGCGGGTACCGCCGTTCTTTAATGTAAGTGACCCGATCCTGTTTAAGAGGAATTTCGTGTACCGTCCTCCCGGTCGTCCCAAGAACATCCCCCTCTTTAAAAAAAATGTCATCGAATTCCGCAAGGACAGACGCCTTCCAATCCTCCACCTGATTTACCGCCCCTATGCGTGGTTTGCCGTTCCCCACAATGCGGGTACAGGAATATCTTTTCCCCCCAATTCGTATATCCCACTGGCCCCCTTGATTCCGGATCCGCGCACCTACCGCGCCCAGTAAGTCGTTCCCTATAATGACTCCATAGTCCCGCGGCATCCTAGCGACAACATGAACTGACAAACCGCCACCGCGATCCCCCCAGGTGTGCAAACCCATCTCGGTTTCCCCCTCTACACTGCATGGCCCCCCTAGGGTGATCAATTGACATTGGCATACCTGAACCTGGAGTGCCCTCTCTCCGCCGCTCCACTTCTCTAACGCCTCTCTACATGCGATGGTACACGAGCTCCCGGTGTCCACCAGACATGCGACTCCCTCCACGCTGATGATAGGCAGACCGCCGCTCCCACCTCTCGCGTGGTAACTCACCAACGTGCGGTTGCCCCTCTGCTGGTACGCTCCTCAGAGTTCGTCGCGGGAAGACGGCGCCGCCGCTTCCTGTCGCCTCCATGCACTCTTCCTGCTGCGATGGCCGCCTCCTCGGACAGGAACGTCTGTCTCTGTCTCCGTGTCTGCTGTCTCGGATCCTCTAGAAGATTCACTCGCCGATCCGACCGCCCTCCTCATGAACCTTCTTGGACGAACGTTCTGAGCATTGATCTCCATAGGTTCTGGCTGGTTTGCATCCCGACGTCGGTACATGTGGGGGCAATGTCGTGCTAGATGTCCCTCTGTCCCGCATTCGAAGCATCGAGTACGCGGACACTGGGCTACGAGGTGTCCGATCTTGCCACACCCATGGCACTTACGATCTTCTCGCCGTCCACTGTTCCGTGGTCTCGCCTGGCCTGACCGTCTCTCTCCTTGCTGGGGTCTTTCTCTTCTTGCTTCCCGGTACTCTCTCTCTCTTCTTTTCCATGTTGGAGCAACCCTTGGCTGGTTGTAGGCGATTCTCGTCCAACCTGGCTCTTCTACCTCCATCCGAGATTCCTCCTCTCTGGCACTAGTGTCCATCATCTCTTGCGCGCAATCTACGAATGAGCGCTCCCTTTGAAACCCTTCTCTCTTACCGGTTTCTTTCGCCAGCTGTACCTTTAGAATGATTGCCAAAAAATCCATTCTAAAGTGGACCTCCTCAACACTCGCCGTCTCTCTCATCTTTTCGGTTATCCGGTTGAACTTCGTAAGCAGTTCCCCCGCATATTGACCGTTCGACTGACGTGGCTTCTTTACGTCTCTAATCAGGTGGAACACATCTTCTTCGGGGGCCATCTTCCCCCTCCATAGGCCTTCTTTAGTCGTTCCTTCACTATACCCCAGGGTGTCTCCTCGTCCCCTGGATATGATTGAGTATGTTCCTCTTGACCCTGCAGACTACTGCAGCCTTCAAAGCTTCAGCATCCTCCCCATCTAGTAGGTTTTCAGATACTTTCGAGATGATCCTAGCCATCAGTCGATCGCCCCCTTTTAAAAAATGGTTTAACTCACCAATCTCCCCGGTGAATCTGTCAAGGTCGGAGATGGCTTTTCTCAGATCCTGAGTGGTTGCGGTCTGGACTTTTATCCATTCCAACGTCGTTCTGTGCGCCTGCGCCAACGAAACTTCCGGAAGTGGCGGAAGTACATTTGCCGCCGCCGGTGCTGGTTCGGTTGGTGGTACGTTCAGAACTGCCGGTCTTAACACTACATTTTCCGCCATGATTACTGTTTAGACTAATGTTAACGGAGAGAGAGAAAGAGAGAGCGAGAAAAAAAAAAAAAATTAAATAACAATAAAACTGAAGATTTCCAAACGCGAAAGAAAAAAATATACTATCTAAAGGTCCCGGGTTTCGGCACCACTTATGAGCTGGCCAATATAAAACTTAAAAAAAATAAGGAAAAGGGGCACAATAACAACTCACTTGATGGCTAGTCAAATACTCCTTTATTGATTCATATAATCCTCTATATATACTTTTCAAAGTGTTTACATCAGGTGAGTTGGAATTAAGGCTGATAGTCTGCCTTATCAGACCTTAACTTATATATACATATATATACACACAAAAGATATACACTTATAATTACTAATACCAACTCAAGGTTTTGGTAATTTGTAATTCACTTGCAGGAACTGATTCGTTGCATAATAATGTTTTCCTAAAACCCTTTTAAGCTCTTAAGTAATATATTATGCATCTTTATTTCCATTATAGTTTCCAGAAAAGTTTAATAAAATTTACATGAGAAAAAATTTCTATTTTTTGCTCATTTAATTGATTTTCGAATCGTTTTATATTGACAGCCGTGCTGCCGGTTTTGTCACCCCTGAACTTTTAATACTTCTAGCTCTATTGAACTGATGAACTATTGACGATCTAGATTCATCTAGTATTCAAAGCCTTTCAATGAGCGTAACGAGTTTAAAAAACAAATCTAGAAGGGAGTCGTTCAAATATTAATACACATTATAAATTCAATAAATCAATTGTATCCAATTTACTGGCTTTTATATTTATTTTGTAAATTCATATAGTATTTTTTGGTGGTTCTATAAATCTTGTTGTAATGGATTATAAAAATAAACTTCTATTATATCGTTATAATATCTCGCTATAGCCCTGAAAAAAAAAACGCTAACACTTAGGGCAAAACGTGTGTATATATTATATTTCATCTCTAAGTACCATCGCTATTATAATAATAATTTTAATAACAAAAATTAATCTATTTTCTTCTATTGGGTTGTGTCACATGAAATGTCCATTTTCAAGGTAAAGGATTTTTATTAACAATACGATATGAAAACAAGATAATTTTATTCCAAGTATTTACCTACTTTTTCTACACATCTTTCCCAACGTGACACCAACGTTTTTATCCCCGAACTGAAAAACTCTAAGTTTTGAAGTGAAACAAAATCATATAACGCACTTTTCACTTGATCTTCATTCTTAAAAAGTTTTCCTTTGACGAAGTTGTCTAAATTCCTGAACAAGTAGTAATCTGTTGGAGACGGGAGAATATGGTGGGTGCGGAAAAAACTTCGTAGCTCAGTTCTTTCAATTTTTGCACTGTATGTTTTGAAACATGCCGATCAGTGAGATACTCATATATCGAGCTTTTTTACTTTTCCAATACACTTTAAATGTCTGGAAACGGTAGATGCACTTGCATTTAGTTGTGCTGAGAGTCCTTTAACTGTTTGGTAGGGGTTTCCTTCTACTGTATGTTTGAGGACATCGTTGTCTATTACCGAGGGAGGTCTTTCTCGGGGCAAGTTTTCTAAGTCGGTATCCCCAGCTGAAAACTTAGCAAACCAACGGCGAATGGTCCGTTCATTAACACTTCCTTCCCCAAACGCTTTGCAAATATTTCTAGCGGCCTCAGCTGCTAAATTGCCGAGTTATAACTCGTACAAAAATATTACTCGAAAATCGCGTGTTTCCATGTTCATATTTGGGGGTATACTAAAAAGTGGGTAATTGATTGGGAAGCTAATGTTTATAATACAAAGGTAGAGTATTAGTAACTGTTTACTTTAAATATGTATACATTCGGAAGAAAATAACAGAGACCTGCAAAATCCTTTATATATATCAGAAACTATAAAAACGGACATTTCATGTGAAGCAACCCAATATCAACACGGATACAATACCAAGTTACAGATATTCAAGATATTTTCTTACGCACGTTATTAAATCTATACATGTGTTTTCTAAAATTCTTTTGCCAACCTTATCTTTAAAGTCACTAATCAATAAGTTATAAAAATTATATTGATCAAGCATAAGTTTATTCATTGATGATGTGGCTAATCGGACGATGCTACTGTGGAAGTCTTACATTTTGCATTTCCAAGTTTAATCAGGATAGAGATCTTTTAAAAGTGCCTTATATCGCACAGCTTCAGGACCACCATTTTACCTCTTCCCCGAAGGACGGTATACCGAGGATTTTTTTACTTGCTTTCAGCAAATCTTAGGGCCATCTGCCGGGTTCGAACCTTCGAAGTTGTACATAGAAGGCTGTAATGCTAGCCACTACTAGAATTCTTTAATTATAGTTATAAGGGCGTAGACTTGCATTATCCACATTCTACAATTTAAAAAATATATATATATATATATTTTTTTTTTTTTCAGAATTATTTGTTATTTAAAAAGCGGGAAAAAATTACACAGTTGTTAATTATTTCCAAATAACTACATTAGGGTATAACTGTTAAAAGACAATCAACTAATATGCTAAATAGCAATAGCAATGGGTTGTTTCACATAAAATGTCCACTTTTATAGTTTCTGAAATATATAAAGGATTTTGCAGGTCTCTGTTGTTTTCTTCTGAATGTTTACATATTTAAAGTAAACAGTTACTAATCCTCTACCTTTGTATTATAAACATAAGCTTCCCAATCAATTACCCACTTTTCCCATTCAGCAGCTAAGGCCGCTAGAAATATTTGCAAGGCGGTTGAGGAAGGGAGTGTTAATAAAAGGACCATTCGCCATCGGTTTGCTAAGTTTTCAGCTGGGGATTCCGACTTGGAAAAATTGCCCTGAGGAAGACCTCCGTCCGTAATAGACAACGATGTCCTCAAACATACAGTAGAAGGAAACTCCTACCAAACAGTTAAATGACTTTTAGCACAACTAAATGCAAGGGCATCTACCGTTTCCAGACATTTAAAGTGTGTTGGGTATGTAAAAAGCTCGATACATGGGTACCTCATGATCTCACTGAGCGGCAGTAAGACCCCATGTTTCAAAACATACCGTGCAAAAATTGAAATAACTGAGCTACGAAGTTCTTCCGCACCCACCATATTTTCCTGACTTGTCTTCAACAGATTACCATCTGTTCAGGATTTTAGACAACTTCGTCAAAGGAAAACTTTTTGAGAATGATGATCAAGTGAAAAGTGCGTTTTCAGATTTTGTTCCACTTCAAAACTTAGAGTTTTTCAGTTCGGGGATAAAAAAGTTGGTGTCACGTTTGGAAAGATGTTTAGAAAAAGTAGGTAAATACTTCGAATAAAATTATCTTGTTTTCATATCATATTTTTTAATAAAAATCCTTTACCTTGAAAACGGACATTTCATGTGACACAATCCAATAATTGAAAACAAAATCAGTGGTCCGTCACCACTGTTGATTTCAAAAAGCTGTCTGTATCTCTGCTATTTCTGAACCGATTTCAATGATCCTTTTTTCGTTTTGTATAAAATTTAATTTCCCATCTAATACAACTAAAAACTAAAACCATGTCGGTATTATTTATGAATCGGTATTTATTTATTCATCTTCAAATATAACTGAAGTAAGGCTGATAGGTAAAATTTCAATTTTTATTTTCTCTTTTATAATTAATTGCAGTGTACTGATTCTAAAACTCCATACACATTTTTTTCTCAATTTTTAATTTTTTTTATTACAAATCATTTTTATTCTTCGCGGTGACCTAATGTTAATTAAAACTTAATACAATTGATTCTCTGTATTTTTACTTTCACTTACTATATATAGTAGGGGGAAGTATTGCGATCGTGAAAATTTTCGAATTCCAGTTTTCAACGGAAATACACGTTTTAGGGTCCCCTGAGTCCAAATTACCAAGTCCTGCAAAAAGGTCTGTGTGTGTGTGTGTGTGTCTGTAGTGTGTGTGTGTGTGTGTGTGTGTGTGTGTGTGTGTGGGTAACTCCCGGGCGGAAACGGTAAGTCCTATGAAACTGAAATTTCATATTTAAGACAACTTTACGCCCGAGACGTGACAAAACTTTTTTCATCTAAATGAGCCTACCAGAAGAGGCACTTTTTGCACCTTTTTTCGATTTTCTCAAAAACGGTTCCGACGATTTTGATTAAACTCGCTATATCGATGTAAAATTTAATGGGCCTTAATATCATGTAGGTTTTATTTAGATAAAAATGGTCTGACAGGGCTTAAATGCCGATATTTTAAATTGTCTTCCCCTATAGTACCTTTAATTTTGTAGATTCAATAATAATAACTAGATTATCTTATTATCGCTGATGAAAAACTGGTAAATATATAAATTGAATAAATTCAATACCCAACTAAAGGAGAAAACAGAAAAAATATTTTTTTAATGCAATTTTTCGTTTTTGAACATAAGAGCAGTAATATACATGTATGATATACCGTTGGAAAGCTAAAGATTTTAGAAAAATTATCATCTTATACACAAGCTTTTAAAAGTTAATAGAGAGTGATGACATGAACATAAAACTAACTGATTATTTTAGATAATAATATAATAGATTTTTTAATAAAACACATGTTTCTATAGAAATTTAATTTGATTAATTCCTTAATAATTTCACGTATTTTTATCTCTAACTGTATTTGAAAATCCTTTCATTGATTTTAAAAATTGAGGTAAGTAAAAGTCGTATGTTGCCCGCACCAGATTTTTTTACTAATTTTAACAGTGGAAATATGGATTGAATGTATCTTGAAACGTAAGCCCTATTTTTTTTTCTTAAATAAAATAAATAATAATTTTTTTTTTTTTATAACTACTTTTATACAACAATCATGAGTAGTCATTACAGTATATACGTCTATTAAGCTATTCATATATTTATATCATGATGTGAATTTTCACTATCTAGAATTGGATCTCTTAATCATCTAGAATTGAGGTGGAACAAAGTTTAAAAATATTATACTTTTTTTTTTTGTTTGTTTTTTTTTTAATGCTCGCTTTCAGTTATAAGAAATTTATAGAAGTTATAAAATTTTTTACAATTAATAAAATTCCAATCTCTTTCACACGTCTATATGGAGAGGCAAAAATGTAGCAAGATTTCCAGGCAACACTCAAGTTGATTGAAGAACTCTTACCTTCTAACAAGAACGGTCTCAGGCTATTAAGTTAATGCAAAATACGAAAAAGACTATTTTCCATTAGCGAATGTAATTTAATTTTCAAAGTATTCCAAGTTTTAAAAAGTTCATTGGACTCCGTTAAGTATCATACCTAAGTATATTTATGTTTAATATTCTTTTGCATTAATAAAATTAAAGTAATTCAAGTAAAAAAGAAGAAAAAATTTATTAGGAAGTTTTCAAATGTAATTGAATTTGAAACTGGACACTCCATATCTGATCAAAAACTCATAGTGTAATTTCTTTGAAAATTAATCAAAGGATGTAATTATTTAAAAGTACGCACATACCATGAAAAATCATTAATAAATTACACTTTTAATTATCACTAAAATGTTTAAACAAATTTAATTTATATTATTTATAGTTGTTTCATGTGGAATGTCAATAAACAGTATAAACTCCATATAGCGTCATATAAATAACATTAATAATTAAAATAATATCGTTTCTGACATAAATATTTAATAAAACTGTTGAATAATGATTTAAATTATATAAAAGGTTAAAAATATAATCAATTTTTTTTTATTTAAACCTATTTATTGATATTTACAACTGTATTATTATATACAACAAGTAAATGTGGTGGACATACTAAACTGACATGAAATACATGAAGAGACGCCACCCATTGGCAGCGCTCTAAAAATATTTTAAACTAGAAGTTCTCGGGTCTTCTTTTCAGACGCCTCGGAGGATTATCAGGAATTGATGAGAATGATAGGATAGAAACTAGTGGATTAGAGTGGAAATGGAGTTTTTCATGGAATGATTGGTACCTGGTTCGGGCTAGTTCAGTAACATATGGGATATTAAGGTCTTTATGGATAAGCTTATTCGTGACAAAGTAAGGGGCGTTAAGGATTTTGGATACGAGAAGAATTCGATGGTTTAGTAGAGCCCCATAGCTCTACTCCGATATAAAAGGTTAAAATAACTTTCGTTTTTACTATCACTTACCTATATATGAAATATACAGTTAGCGGAACTATTGTTATCGTGAAAATTTTCGAATAACACTATTCAACAGAAATTGACGTTTTATGGTCCTCTGAGTCAAAATAACTAAGTCTTACAAAAAGGTCTGTATGTCTGTGAGTCCGTGTAATTGTGGTAAGTCTAGTGCAAGAACGAAAAGTTATACGAAACTGCAATTTCACATTTGAGACCACTACAGGACCGAGATGTTACAGTAACTTATTCTTTAAAATCGGCTGACTGTAAGATATACTTTATACCATACATTTTTCACCTTTTCACGACTTTTTCATAACGGCTCTAAAGATTTTGTTTAAACTCACTGCATCGATGTAAAATTAAATAGGCTTTAATACGACATAGGGTTCGTTCTGATTGAACTAGTCTGATAGGACTTTTATGCCGCTAGTATAAATTTTCCTCCTCTAAAGTACCTTGGATTTTGTACATTTGAATAAATTAATCATACCATCTTGTTAGCATTGATAAAAAACGGAATAATATTTAAACTGGACGAATTCGATATCCAAGAAAAGGAGAAAAGAGGAAACATATTTTTGTATGTAATATTTGTGTTCTAGAACATAAAAGTTAATAGAGAGTGATGAGAAGAAGATAAAACTAACTGATTATTTTAGATAATAATATAATATATTTTTTAATAAAACACATGTTTCTATATAAATTCAATTTGATTAATTCCTGAATAGTTTCACGTATTTTTATCTCTAACTGCATTTGAAAATTCTTTCATTGATTTTAAAAATTGAGGTAAGTGAAAGTCGTGTGTTGCCCGCACCAGATTTTTTGTTTTTGAATATAAGAGCAATAATATACATGTATGATATAACGTAAGATTTTAGAAAAAATATAATCTTAAACGCAAGCTTTGAAAAGTTAATAAAGAGAGATGAAAAAAAAGGATGTACTAACTGATTATTTTAGATAATAAAATGATAGATTTTTTAATAAAACACATGTTTCTATATAAATTCAATTTAATTTATTCTTTAATAGTTTCACGTATTTTTATCTCTTACTGTATTTGAAAATTCTTTCATTGATTTGAAAAATGATGGTAAGTGAAAGTAGTGTGTTGCCCGCACCAGATTTTTTTTTTTTAATCTCGTACTGTATTTAAAAATTCTTAAGACCAATGTAAATTGATTTTAACAACAGAGGCAAGTGAATGTCGTGTGTTGCGCACACCACATTATTTAAATTAATTATTAAAATTTACAAATAATTATGTCTTGTGAAAAAAACAAAAACAATCCTAAATAGTAAATAAAAAATTTGCGAATTCAAGTTTATATCAGAAAGACTCGTTTTAAGAAGTATTTAATCACAAGAAAAGTCTTCTGTATGCTGTTCCTTAGTGTTTGTGTGCTGTATATATGTTGTTAGCCTAGCGATTTTAGGTCTAAAAAACAAAAAAATTACAGATGATGTATGTTTGAAACAATCATATGCCTGAGTTGTTACGGAAACGTTTTTGACAAAATCGGTGAACCTGAAGAGCGACTTTATACTCTGCATTTTCCTCCTGTTTACGATTTTCTCGTAGTTTTTAACTGAAATAGGTTGTCTGAAAGTGCTAAGTTACACCTAATATTTTTAAGAGTTTCTTAAAACCGGCTCAAGAAATGTTTATCACACTCGCTATATCGATGTAAAATTAAGGTATCATTTTGATTTTGATGGGGCTTTAATCCAAAAATTTTGAAGTCTCATCGTCTTATGTATATTTAATTTTATACATTCGAAAAAAATAAAGTATTTCATCTTGTCAGCATTGATTAAAACCACGAGAATGGGGTTACCTGTAGCAGGGTTGTTAGCATAACAAGGTCCCGGGTTCAAACCCGCATGTGGCCCTAGAATTTTAACAGCGGGCGTAAAAGAAGTCGCGTGTTGCGCGATAAATTAAAATATATTTTTAAAATATATTTTAAAATATATTGAAAGAAGTTAGTTAAGTAAAAGTCAGGTTATTTCTTTTTAAATACTATACCTTAAGGCCTACTGATAAAACCCAAACAACAACAAAATCTTGAATAAGTATTAATATATTTATGATCCCGAAGAGGATATGATGTTGTTATTAAGACCAGATAAGGTTGGGTGTAGCGATCCCTAATTGGACAACAAGCTGTATGACCCAGGTCGCCTCTGACCCAATGACCTTTCCTGCCCAAGCTCACCGTTCTATATTTCATCCTCTGACGCTTACAACGATGCGCACCTTAAGCTTTAATAGCATTTCCGGGGTTACGCACAGCGAGCGAAGATACAATGTTGGGGATATTACATTGGGTTTAAAACATGATTGTTTAAAACATACATCATCTGTAAATTTTTTGTTTTAGAGCTAAAATCGCTAGGCAAACAACATATATACAGCATACAAACACTAAGAAACAACATACAGAAGACTTTTTTGGAATCGTTTAGAGTCGAGAGATCTTAAAACGAGTCTTTCTGATATAAACTTGAATTCGAAAATTTTCTACTTACTATATAGGATTGTTTTTGTTTTTTCACAAGACTTAATCATTTGTAAATTTTAATAATTAATTTTAAAATGTGGTGTGTGCAACACACGACTTTCACTTGCCTCTGTTGTTAAAATCAATTTACATTGGTCTTAAGAATTTTTAAATACAGTAAGAGATAAAAAAAATCTGGTGCGGGCAACACACGACCTTCATTTTCCTCTGTTGATAAAATCAATTTAAGAAGTTATGTATGCAGAGATGAAAACATGGTGCGGGAAAGTCCTTTGAAACGCGATTTATAAATGCAATTATTATCTAAAGGTTCTAATCATATTAGAACGTTTCATTCCTTAACTTTGAAATATTGTTATGTTATTAATAAAGTAAAGAAAAAAAATCTAAATTTTAATGTTGAAAAGAATTAAATAACTTGGTTTAATATTTTAGTAATGACCGATTTTCGAGCTTTCTGTAAAAATTTTTAGAATGGATTTTGTACTTTTTGGGAATCAACGCCCTAATTGTAAAAAAAGTTTTTAATTGCCAAATGAATAGGTAAACGAAAGTAAAACTACCTAATAATGGCTCAGTGATGAGAATACTATGCACCAGAAGATTCTTTTTTTCTTTCTTTTTTTTTTTTTTTTTTTTTTTTTCTCTAGATATTAACTAGCGTATATCCTTATCTTTTCACCGAGTTTCCCTTTTCCGTTTTTGCAATATGCAGTCAATTTTCGGTAGCGAAAGTTTCTCGCGAGATACTCGGTTCAGAGACTAAGAGTGGGGTTTGTCTGTATTAGGGATTCATATATGCTTTCTACTCGGCCTGGTGTGGAGATGCAAAGTAGAAGCCTGGAAAGAACAAAGTAGCATTTGTTTGTAAACGACTTTTTTCCTTCCTTAGAGCACGAACAGCCGTTTCTCCGAGGCAGTGTAAGGAGGATAGTACACTCGGGTTATAAACTTCGTATCCCTTTCAACACGTACTCAAAGTTAATTAGGTTTTTTTCTCGTGAACAAAAAAATTACTCGTCTTTCGAGTTGAATACATCGTGTAATCGTCCGTATCTTTCTGTTCGTCATCTTTTAACTTCTACAATTAAAATTTAAATCATGCAAGGCCAAAGTTGATTAATTTTACCTACAACATTTTGATCTTTTAGGAAAAAGAATACAAATTTAAAACGTCAAAAAATACATATAATTTAAAATGAATACCACATAAATCATACTGTCTAAAGAGGTGCTTGAACTGCTAACAATATATTATTTTTATTGAAAACTATTTGTTGAATTTTTTATTGCTAGCCCGGAGTCCGCTATACCTAAGTGTATAATAACGTATATACTATACCTATATATATATAGGTACTACGTATTGTGTACCTTGAGCCTCAATAATATTAACACTACGACCTGTATTTGGTTCAAAATTGAACGTAGTACATATTCCTAATTATTATTCTTAATTTTTTTATCTTTGACCAAGTCTGGCTGGCACCCGGGATTGCTTTACAATCCGCAAATTCCCTCTCCCAAATTCCTTATCATCCAATCAGTCTACCTCATGACAGACCTTCAATAATCATAATAATTCTATCTTCATTTAGTGCTCGAATTCACCAATCCCACACCAGGGACCTTGACGGTCCTGTATGGACTTACGTAGTAGAGCGTTGGGGCTTTAATAAACCATCGAATTTTTCCCGTATCCAATTCCTACAATCCAAAATCTCTTGTAAATTCCTCAATGCTCCTTACTTTGTAACAAATAAACTGATCCATATAGACCTTAATTTTTCGTATGTTGCTGATTTAAACTAAACCAAATATCATTCCTTTTCCCCTCAAATCCTCTAGTTTTCAATCCTTTCTTCCACTTCAATTCCAGATAATTCCTCCGAGGCGTCTGAAAAGGAGATGGTCCCGAGACCTTCTTGTTTAGAATATATTGTATTCTGTGTGCTTCCAATGGGAACCTTTTCGACATGTTCTTATGTCTTTATTTATATTTTAGTCACAATTAATAGTTGTATTCTATTAAGGTTGTAAATGCGAATACAATATTTTTTTTTTAAACTTTGTTAAACTTTTTTTTTTAATATTACATAATTGACCTTAAAAATTATTTGAAGAACGATACGGTTCAAACAGCAGTAAAACTCACTAAACACCGTTGTTGAAATCAATTAAGAATTTCGAAATACAGTTAGCGATGAAAGAAGTTCAAAGAATTAATTATATTGTTTTACGATAAAAGAATTGTGTGTAATTAAATAATCCATCATATTGTTATCTAAAAGAATAAGTTAGTTTTGTCGAATTTGTTCAACTTATATATATATTTAATAAAAATATTATATATATATATTTTTTTTTTTTTTGTTTTTTTTTTTCATTAATGCTAACAAGAAGATATGGATGACTTTTTTAAATTTACAAACTTAAGAGCAACACAATTTAAAATATCGGCATCAAAGCTCTGTCAGACTATTTAATTCAGAATGGAACCTATATGATATTAAAGCATATTACTTTTTACATCGAAAAAGAGGTTTAATCAAAATCGTTTAGGCTGTTTGTGAAAAAATCATAATAAGAAAAAGTGGAAAATGCATATTATAAAATAGCCTTTTAGGTCAGTTGATTTTAGTAAAATTTCAGTTTCGTTTTGGTGCTGATTTAATACACGCTTAAATACACACAGGTACATACCCTTTCTGACGACTTGGTTATTTGTACTCACAAGGTCCTAAAACGAGTATTTCCGTTGAAAACTCGAATTAAAAATTTTTACGAATCCAATTCTTGCCCTTATTATATATATGTATAATATATATAATATATTTAGTGAAAGTTAAAAGTGTCATTTTTTTTCTTTTCTTGTTTATTCCGAAAACATAAGAAAGGATAAAGAAAATCTTATATAATATTTTTAAAAATCTAAGCAATTGTTAAATATTAGGGGTACTCACTACGTTTGCTATAGCATGCTATTTGTGCTATTGTGCTAAACCCATCAATTTTATACAGAAGAATAACTGTAGAAACTCGACGGGTTTAGCAAAATAACACAAATAGTATGCTATAGCAAACGTAATGAGTACCCTATATATAATAGACTATTTCAGTTAAATCTAAATTAGTCTAAAGCAGATTTTTAAATTCCGTCATATATATAACATATCGAATCTTTCTAACATTACTTCATTTCCAATTTAAATACATTTTTGTGAACGTTTGCTGAACACATCCGTTACGTTTTGATAAACAGTTTTTATTATTAGGACATGACGAAGACGCGCCTCTTATAGAACCCTCGCACAAGTAAGAAACGGCAAGAAACTCGATTCCGATTACTTCAATATTTACTCCACAAACACTTGGAGCTCTCCAACTCACTACAGCTCTTACTTCAGGTTTCATGAGAAATGTCTTTTTTTTCCTGTCTTTTTTATTGTATTACTTTCACTTACCTACATATACAAAAAATACAGTAAGGTAAGGTATTGCGATTCTGAATATTTTCAAATTCGAGTTTTTTAATATAAAGAAACGTTTTAGGGTTCCCTGAGTACGTAGTCCAAATGAACAAGTTCTACAACAACAAAATATGTGTTACCTCGAACTAGAAAACGATAAGTTTTACAATACTGCAATTTCATATCCTTGAGATTTTTTAGCAAAGTCCTTATCAGCCCTAACTATTTTAATTAAACTCTAATAACAATTAACCCTTAAGGCTTAATTAACCCTTAAGAATAACATGAAATTTACGAGTAAAGTTAGCACATCTGGCCAGAACCCATTAAATAGATATAATTATGTACTTAGGTAAAAGAGGTAGAAAAAGAAATTTAATGGTATTTAATATCATATTGGGTTAATCCTGACTGAAATAGTCTAGCAGGGCTTACATGCAGAATTTTAGAATTTTCTTCTTCTGAAGCACCTTTAATTTTGTATATTTGACAAAATTAAACTTATCATCTTATTATCATTGGTAAAAACAGGTAAATTAAGAAATTGAACGAGTTTGATTAACAAATAATGAAGAAAAGAGCAAAAATATTTATTAGGGTCATTTTCTTTTCAAATTAACAATAATACTATCCTGAGATAATTCGGCGTCGGCTGTAAAGGAATTGGATGAGAGACTTCCTAGTCTGAAATACTTTTTTTTTTCTTTTTTTGAATGTCAGGAGGATGCACCACTGGGTTCTGTCTTCCTCAAGCCTAACCATGCGATGTTTTCTTGTTTATAAAGTAGAACCCAATTGCTCATTTATATATTTTACAGGTGCAAATAAAATAATTAAGGTAAAAAAAATAATTAAAAAAACAATACTGATATAGATGAATGATATACTGTTGAAAAGCTAATGATTTTATAAACATTTTAATTTGATAACCAAAGTTATGGAATTAGATGAGGAAGATGGTTGGGGGTGCGGTCATAAATTAGAAACACACATTTAAAATAAGTGTTATTTTAATTATGTGCCGACGTTTCGGCCTACAATGTGGGCCTTCATCAGGGTTGACTCTGACCTGATGAAGGCCCACATTGTAGGCCGAAACGTCGGCACATAATTAAAATAACACTTATTTTAAATGTGTGTTTCTAATTTATGACCGCACCCCCAACCATCTTTCTCATCTAATTTCTCAACGGTCAACAAAACTCCATCATTACAAAGTTATGGAAGGTTTTCAAAGAAGCTGAATGTAAATCGTTAAGCTTGTTTGAACTCTAACTTTGTTTATAACATCTTTAATTGATTTTAACAACCGAGGTAATTGAAAGTCCCGTGTTGAACTCACCAGATTTTTTTTTTACTTTCTCTTACCTATATATGAAAAATATAGTAGGGGAAAGTATTGCAATCTTAAAAATTTTCGAATTCCAGTTTTCAATGAAAATACACGTTTTAGGGTCTCCTGAGTCTAAATGCCTAAGTCCCGCAAAAGGTCTGTGTGTGGTAACTCCAGCGTGTAAACGGAAAGCCCTATAATACTTAAATTTCATATTTAAGACAATTTACGCCCGAGATGTTACAAAAACTTTTTTATCGAAATCAGCTATCCAGAGGAGCCACTTTATACCATGCATTATGTACATTTTTTTACGTTTTCTTCAAAAACGGCTATAACGATATTGCTTAAACTCTATATATCGATGTAAAATTTAATGGGCTTTAATATCATGTTAGTTGCATTATGATTGAAATAGTCTGACAGGGCTTAAAAGCAGATATTTTAAATTTCTTTCTCTAAAGTACATTTAATTTTGTATATTCCAAAAAATTAGGTACGACTTTTTATTATTATGGATAAATAACTGCTTAATATGAAAGTTGAACGAATTTGATAGACAACTAAAGGAGAAAAGTGCAAACATATTTTCTTATGCAATTTGTGTGTTTTCGAACACAATAATAGTAATATAGATGTATAATATACCGTTGGATAGCTAAAGATTTTACCTATATACGAAAAATAAAGTAAGATAAAATATTGCGATCGTGAAAATTTTCGAATTCCAGTTTTCAATAGAAATAAAAGTTTTAGGGTCTCCGGAGTCTAAATGACCAAGTCCCGCAAAAAGGTCTGTGCGTATGTGTGTGTGTTTGTGTGTGTGTGTGTGTGTGTGTGTGTGTGTGTGTGTGTGAGTGTGTGTGTGTGTGTGTGATAACTCCTGCGTGTAAACGGAAAGCCCTATGATACTTTAATTTCATATTTAAGACAATTTACGCCCGAGATGTTACAAACACTTGTTTATCGAAATCAGCTATCCAGAAGAATCACTTTATACCATGTATTATGTACTTTTTTACGATTTCCTCAAAAACGGCTATAACGATTTTGATTAAACTCTATATATCGATGTAAAATTTAATGGGCTTTAATATCATGTAAGTTGCATTATGATTAAGTTGCATTCTCTCTCTCTAAGGTACCTTTTATTTAGTAGGTTATATAAAATTGACCATGTCATCTAATTAGTATTGCTAAAAAACAGGTAAATATAGAAGTTGAACGAATTCGATAGCCAACTATAACCGCAAAACTATTTTAATTATGCAATTTTTTGTTTTTGAACTTAAGAACAGTTATATATACGTATAATATACCGTTGGAAAGCTAAAGATTTTAGAAAAAATGTCATCCTATACATACTATGGTAAAAGTTAACGGAGAGTGATAAAAATCCGATAAAACACACTGACTGTCGCAGATAATAATATAAAAGATTATTTAATAAAACACAATTTTCTCTTTAAATCCAATTATAAATAATTCTTTAATTACTTATTTCCGTTTTTAAATTTGTTTAAAAATTCCTTAATTGATATAAATAACGGAGGTAAGTGAAAGTCGTGTGTTGCGCCCACCAGATTTTTTTGTATGCTTCGGTTTAGCTGATCGATGGTTACGTAACCAGCTTAACCATCCTTCAAGCAAGTTACCGATACTCCCCTGGACTGCTATTTCGATGCAGTTAACCGTAACTCCCCCTCTTCATTGAAGAGAACTGAATACTCGGCATATTCGTGAGGGAATGGTGAGGGGGCGACCGGACCCAATCAATGTGCCTACTTCAAAGACCCCTTGGCCAGGCCTGGCTATTTTCGACTTTTTTTTTTATTTTATTTTTTGTTCGATAACAGAGGAGGATTAGGCCAATTAGACGCTGTTAATTGCCCTACATTGGCGTAAGCCCCGGCCATCTACGGTTAATTAACTAACCTTTGATAAAGTTATCAAGGCTTAGTCCTGCGGCTTGAGCACCTCGCTCACCACTAATTGGAGGACCATGCAGATGCTCGCACTCTTGTACTGACCGCAGGATGTCCCCGAGGATCGGGAGGTCGTACTTAAAACAACTTACTTAATTCTAGCTATGCTTGAGATCAAACTGGTATGGACGACGATTCAAAGAGATTCCGTGCTAAATACTTTGTATGATTTATTAGAAACCTTAGTCATTAGTTAAGCTTCGAAATCAAAAGCGGTAAAGCAGTTTTCGAAAAAAAAAAATCTTATAATGGCACAAATTGCATCAAGTAAAGTTACTCTTCTGGATTGTCAAATTTCTTGAAATATTTTCTATAATATCTCAGCTTTTAAATCTCCAAAAATATGAAATTTAATGTAATGAAATTCGTTCAACTTTTATATTTAGCTAATTTTATTATTCTTAAAAATAATATATGATTTTTTTTTTTTTTTTTTAATTAGAGTGTTAAAGTACACATGAACATTTTAAATGTCGGCATTTAAGCTCTGTCAAGCTATCTCAATCAGAATGAAACCTACATAATATTAAAGTTTGTTAAATATTACTACAATATAGCGAGTTTAATCAAACTCGTCTGAGTTGTTTTGAGAAAATCGTGAAAAGGTTCAAAATGCATCATTTAAAGTTACTCTTCTGGTTTATCAAATTTCTTAAAATATTTGCTATAATATCTCAGCCTTTAATGCTCAAAAGATATGAAATTTCAGTTTTATATCAATTTTCGTTTTCGAGATAGCATTTCCTTATCTTTTTATTTTTTATTCTTTTATTTTTTTTACTATCTACTTTTGTTAGTTAATAAAGACATAGTTTTGCAGTTGTCTGTATGTTATCTTGTAAAAAGGTGTGTAAGTCTGTTTCGATTGCAAGACTTTTAGCTAGACTTTTACTCAAACACTCTGATATTTTTTTGTGGAACTTAGTCATTTAGTCTTAGGAAATCCTAAAATGTGTATTTCCAGAGAAAACTTAAATCATTTCCACGATCGGTATATCGCATATACAGGTATTTTAAATATAGATAAGTGAAATTAATGAACTAAATTATTTTTTATGATGAAAATAATGTTGATTTTTTTTAATTAATTTTATTCATATACAATTTTTATTCTATTTTGATCAGTATTTTATTAAATTAGTATTTAAACTTAAACCTTTATATCTATAACACTCTCCTATGTCCACTCTATCAACACAAGATCCCAGTCCCTGAATCTGTTCATTCCCTCCTACAGAACTGCTTCCTTCAAGATGATTTTTTTTTTTACTTAATGAAAGGTACTTAAACACATGAAATTTTAAATATCGACATTTAACCCCTGTCATACTATTTCAATTAAAATCAAACCTAGATAATATTAATGTTTGTTAATTTTACTATGATACAGCGAGTTTAATCACACTTGCTTGAGCCATTTTGAGAAAGTGCAAAATGCTATAAAATGGCTCTTATAGTTCAACGACTTTTTTTTATGGGGCTTCTCAGACATATACGCTTCTGAAAAATGACTTTTCAGTTTTATACAAAACATTGTTTTTGAGCTACACTTATAACATACACACAGACCATTTTGCGGGACTTAGTCATGTAGGCTCAGGTGACCCTAAAACGTGTATTTTCGTTGGAAACTCGAATTAACATTTTCACTATCGCAGTCCCTTTTACATACTCCATTTATAAGTGAAACTATTAAGTAAGGTTATTTCATCGAACAGGAATGTGTAATGAGGTTCCTTATAAAACTATGGTGGATATAAATGTCTTCGCATCTTGAATCTATAATTAGAATTTCTTTCACAGGCTATAATTTAAAAATAAATGAGTACACATGAAATTAGATAAACATTGAGCTAATGAAGAAACATAAACAATATCCATAATTAATGAACAGCTCATTTGTCACTATATTCTTAAAATAAATATTTACAAAAGTGTAGCTGACAAACCACTTTTATTAATAAGCACTATTAATAAGTCTGAATCATCAAAGTGGTATAAGCTAAAGTTACTGATTTGATTATCCAGCAGTTGTGTGAACAAATTGTGCTGTTTGCAATTTTTTTGTTTTAAATAAAATTTTAAAAAAGAGATTTTTATTATTAAACAAAAAAAAAAGTTATAGTTCAGCTGAAATATTTAAAATCCTCCCAGTTTTAAAATGTTTTTTTATGATAAGTTAGAAAACGGTCTAGTCATACCACTGATTAAAAATAGGTTGTTTACAGCTCATAATATTAAAAACAAATTTTCTGTGCTGCTCAATTATACATGACTCGTTACTGCGATATCCCGTGTCGTAGAGTGAGAGATTTTTTGTGACCAATGCTTAAATTTTGTTCATCATCAACTGAGACGTTGATTTCCAAAAGGTACTAAAGGACATTTTTTACGAAATAGATTTTTTTACATATTTGTATTCTCATCATTTAGTTTTATCTAAATATTCTATTTGATGTTATCTAATGAATTCTCAAGTCCTTAAAAAACGCGATTTAGAAATGCGGTCATTTTCTAAAAGTACTAATTACGCATTTATTTTCGTTCCAAATCATTCTAAAAAAATTCATTTCATAACTTTAATATGATGTTATTATTATAGTAAAAAAATAATTCTAAATTTTAAGGCAAAAAGACCCGAATTAGCTGATTTAATAATATAGTAATGAGAGAATTTCGCGCTTCCTGTAAAATTTCCTAGAATGGATATAGTACCTTTTGGAAATCAACGTCTCAACTGTTGAAGGGCGACCCGAGCGCTTTGTTTTTCGAAGTCCTAATTTGAGGATCTAAACCAAGCAAACTACCTGCGTACGAGCTTTCTGTAGGTTATAATTGCCATGCATACTGCAAATTTCGTTAAACCGTCTGTGCGGCGGATTTTACTTTTCAGAAAAAACATTAAATAACGAAAATATATTTTTTTTTTCTGTTCTATTTTAAACAACAAAAATGCCACTTAAACATGACAAATCTCGGTTGAAACTGATTCATAAAAGATCTACTGATTTTAAGAAAAACGCTAGATACTTATTTTACCCAAAATTTATAAATCTATATAAAAAATTTTTTTAAGAAATGGAAGGGAGTTGTAAAAGGCTTGTGTGTTTTTTCAGATGATGGATTTCGATGAAGCGATTTTATTACTTAATTTTACAAAATATTAAATTAGTGAGCTTACCAGAAGTGGCACTTTATACTATGCATCTGAAATGAAATGAAACGAAATGAAATGAAAAGAAATTTTATTCTGGGACATCTAGTCCCCTAAGAATAATATAAATGTACAATAAAATATTTAAATTCTGGCTATATAAATTTTAACAACATGGTATCAAATTACATAGCATATGGTATATACATGCATGCACACACACAGACATACACACATATATACACACACAATATTCATTTATATACCTACATATTTATACATACATTCACAAACACAAAAACATATATATATATATATATATATATATATATATATATATATATATACATATACAAAGTCATATTACCTCAAAGAAATACAGATATTAAAACAAAATATAGTGAAAATTAAGATAAAAATAAAGAGGCCAAACGATTAAGTTTATAAAGGCACGGAAGATTGATGTTCGAGGAGATGGATAAATAGGTGATGTTTGAAGGAGGCTAAGGATTGGCATGTACGAATCGACATGGGTAAGGAATTCCAAAATGAAGATGCACGTATGACAAAGGATCTCTTAAAGGAAGCAGTTCTGTGGGATGGAATGAGCAAGTTCGAGGGCTGGGATCTTGTGTTGATAGAGTGGACAGAGGATAGGGGGGTGAACATATTGTAGATATAAATGGGTTTTTTGGTTCTAAAGGATTGGTAAAGGTAAGTTCCTAAGAAGTATTGCCGTCGGAATTTTGGGTAAAGCCACTTCAACTCTGCATACCAGGTGGAGACATGAGAGCGCCTGGGAATTCCGAAGATGAATCTAATGAAACAGTTCATCAGTCTCTTCAGCCTCATCTCAAGCGTCTCGGACAGTCCTCCAAACACCAGGCAGCCATAATCGAAGTGGGGGAAGATAAGAGAGGATACTAGGAGTTGGCGGGTTTTAAGGGGTATAAGTTTGCGTAATCGGAGGAACTGTTTAAGGATGGCTATGGATTTTCTAGAAATTTGGGAAATGTGATTATTCCAGGAAAGGTTTTGGTCGAGGAATACACCTAGGTTTCTAACGGACGTGTGGAAGATAATGGGTCTATGGTTGAGGTAGAGTAAAGGGTGACAGGTGAGGGAGTTGAGGAGATGTTTGGAACCAATGAGGATGGCTTTGGTTTTATCGATATTAAGCTTTAGGCCATTATTGATGGCCCATAAATTGATGCTGTCGATGTCTTCTTGTAATTTTTGGACCATCTCAGGCATTTCGGTGGGATGGAAGGAAAGCATCTTGCACCTTTTTGAGATTTTCTTGAAAACGGTTCCGACGATTTTGATTAAACTCGCTATATCGATGTAAATTTTAATGGGCTTTAATATTATGTAGGTTTTATTCTGATTAAAATGGTCTGATAGGGCTTAAATGCCGATATTTTAAATTTTCTTCTTCTAAAGTACCTTTAATTTTGTAGATTAAATCAAAATAACTATATTATCTTGTTAACGCTGATGAAAAAACAGGTAAATATATAAATAGAATAAATTCGATACCCTAGGAGAAAATAAAACAATTTTTTTTGTTTTTGAACATAGTAGCAGTAATATACATGTATGATATACCGTCGGAAAGCTAAAGATTTTAGAAAAAATATTATCTCATACACAAGCTTTTAAAAGTTATAGAGAGTGATGAAATGAACATAAAACTAACTGATTATTTTAGATAATAATATAATAGATTTTGTAATGAAACACATGTTTCTTTATAAATTCAATTTAATTAATTCCTTAATAGTTTCACTCATTTTGATCTCTTACTGTATTTGAAAATTCTTTAATTGATTTTAAAAACGGAGGTAAGTGAAAGTCGTGTGTTGTCCGCTCCAGATTTTTATTCTAACGGGACATGTCCCTTAGAATGTATATATAGAATGTATATTTTTCATTAAATTAGTGAAATATATATTTTTATTACTTTTTTCGGAATTAATGTCGCCATTATTATTTTTTACAAATTTGTATCACTACTGCTTTGACATTCGTTAATTCCATGATTACTCCTAAACTATAGGATCTCCTGAATTTATATGACCCTTATAATTGTGATATACGTTTAAATATTGGAAAATAATAAACCATAGTGCAATAATAAGAAGTATTTTTTTTAAATGCTGACTTCTATTTACATATCTGATTTTGGAGAGGTTTCATCTTGAAAATGTATTTGATCGATTCCCTCTACCAACATCTAAACTGTAAATAATTATCTAATTGAAAAAAAGAAGTTTTTTAATATCTTAAAACTTCGTTTTTCATCTCTTTTTCGCCTGACGTTTTTGTATGGTGCCCCAAAGAAAAATATTAATATAATCTGAAATTTCAAAAGTTAGGCCTTAATTAGATTAACATTTAGGAGACGATTTGGAGATGATCCGAAAAGTAAATAGGGTGGGGTGGGATGAAGCTCATTTGCATAATTGGATGACTGGCTGAGGGACAGGTAGGACGAGGTCAATACGCTACGTCGGTCTAGCACTCTCTAGTTTCCACAACTTTGTTCCTTTATTTTGCATTTTTATAATAAATAATGATATAAATGCATACATGTTATTGTTAACAAGGGTGTAGAACATATTTTAGTTCAGAATTATTACTGCCTAGAATAACTGAAACTCTTCAGAGCAGTCTCAACATTCAATCTATGAAAAAATCCGTTTCTGGCAACACTTCCAATTACTCCGCCATTAAAATCAATTAAATAAACCCAAAGTTGAAAAAAGTTAATTTCAATAAAAAAATGTTTATTTTTTTAATTGGAAAAAATTATTTAAATTAAATAATACAGCAATATCCAATCGCTACGTATAATTATTTTATTTGAATGAGAGATAATACAAACTGCCACATTCTGAGGTAATGATTAATACAGCTAGAAGAAATCATTCATCCCATAAGTACATTGTAAATAAAAAATAAAATAAATAATTACAACTGTAAGTAATAAAGATTAAACAAAGAATATATATATTTAAAGAAAAGCAATTGTAATAGGATCACCTCCTGAAAACAGTCCCACATATCCCAACCCTGTACCGAAATAGTAATGCTATAAAGTTCCACCTGATTGTCAGGAATCTGGGAGAAACCTTCGACCAAACTCTATCCTTCAAAAATCATATTTCCGAAATCTCCCGTCGTACCTTTTCAACTTTAAAGCCATTGTATTCCCGCTTGAAACCCGAAAACTCCTCGTTACCTCTCTAATATTTCCCCACTTTGACTATTGCTGTACGGTATACGATGGTGTTTCTGGGGATCTCGAAGTAAAAATTAAACGTTTAATTAATTTCTTTGTCCGATTCATCTTTGGGGTCGCTAGGTACGTCTCCGTACCCCAATTTTATGGCGAGTTGAAGTGGCTTAACCCTTCCAATCGTCGCAAGTATTTCCTTGTGTCATTCCTTTACGAAGCTATCCAATCCCGCCGTCCATCATACATTTTTGACCTCCTACAGTTCAAATCCTCTGTCCATCCTCGTTGTACACGCTCCAGGCCTTCAGATTTATACAGTACGGCCCACCGAACAGCATATTTCGACAGATCCTTTCTTATTCGATCCACAATCCTATGGAATTCCATTCCTCCTTCTATCCGTCACTCCAATTCTCTTTCTACCTTCAAATTCCACATATCTAATCACTTAATCCAGACTCAATAAAATTGTAAACAAGCTTTTTTTTTATTTTTGTTGTTGTTTTCTTATCGATTGAATATGCCTATTTTATATAAGTAATTATTAACTTGTTTATATGTACTTAATATGTTCTAAGACTCCAAAGCACTTTTTGTACATACTGTATATTTTTATTCTAAAGGGACATGTCCCAGGATAATACAAATTTTATTTATTATTATTATTATTATTATATATATCAATGCCCCAGATTTACTATTGGGTGTCGAGCGATAATGCCAGGAGATCTCAGCACCTCTCTTTCAGCCGCGTCACTGGTCTTCAGAGTGAGTGGAGGCTGAGTGAGGGCGCTAGAGCCAAACACCATACACTCAGGGCATGAGTGGAGAAGCTGGCCATTGTCAGCTCTCCAGTGACATATTTACTCTGGGCCACTGCCTCGTAGGTTGAACCTAGAAGGACAGTTTTAAGGATGTTTGGAACTAGATAGGGATTGTGCCGCGGGAAGTGAGGAAGCTTCTAATAGAAAATTGAGAATTTGGATGGGATTAAATCAAGGACAAATAAGATATTCAGGTCATGGTGGAAGTTTTTGTGTATACCTATTAGTAATAATTTTATGCGCTATTCATTAATTTACATCACCTTTTACAACTCCGTATATAAGATAATATTTCCTTATATCTTTAGCTTTGCAACGGTATATTATACATAGTTATAGTTTCTGTTCATATGTTCAAAAACCAATAATTACATTAAAAAAACATTATTGCTATTTTCTTCTTAGTTGGTTATAAAAATCGTTCAAGTTTTATAATTAGCCATTTTTCATCAATTCTAATAGGTCGTACGAAACAGAAATTTCATATTTAAGACAACTATACAGTTGAGATATTACAGCAACTTTTTCATCGAAATCGGCTAACCAGAAGAGCCACTATATACCATGACTCTAACGATTTTGATTAAACTCGCTATGTTGATGTAACATTTAATGGGCTTTAATATGGCGTAGGTTTCATTCAGATTGAAATAGACTGACAGGGCTTACATGCTGATATTTTAAATATTCTTCCTCTAAAGTACCTTGAATTTTGTATATTTCAAAAAATTAGGCACGTAATCCAATTAGCATGGATGAATAATAGCTAAATATTCAATTTAAGCGAATTTGATAAACAAGTAAAGGAGAAAAGTGCAAAACTATTTTTTATGCAATTTTTGTGTTTTTGATAATAAGAACAGCAATGTATAATATACCGTTGGAAAGAGAAAAAATTAAGGATACATTTCATCTGATACAAAAGGTAGAAGTTGTAGAAGGTAATATAAAGTGACGAATGGGGAATAAACTCATTACTGGTTAACAATTTAATATTGTTATATCATTTATTCTAAAGCATATTAGAACGCCTTAAAGTGATTTTCTATCAGTGTATGATTAGTTTTTTTCAGCGTAATGGTTTCAAATACGCAATCATTAGACTGAATTTATGTTTGTCCTAATTATGACCGAAATAATATTATCATTCATGGTTCGTTATTCACTGTCGATAGAGAGGCATTAGGCCATCGAAGTCTTTTTGATCTATTTTGATAATATTTATATAATGTTTCAACAGTTTTTCTTTTTTGATTCTCCAAAACAATTGAACTCGTAAAATGGTCTAACAGTATCAGAGGAGTTTTCCAAAGAAGTTTACTTTTAGGCTGCGAAAGGCCACAATGTAGGCTGAAACGTCAGCATACAAATACAATTCGAGGTAAACAATTTTGGGCTGATGTTCTTATATTTCTTACAAAATCTTTTTATTTTACATTAACATCAATAATTTTTTAATACTTCGGGCAATAATTTCGTTTTTAAAATTGCAACCTTTTTTTTATAATTTACATCAAAATAATGTTTTTAATAGAATTTAGAGATGTTGTTTTTTTAACTTGTAGGATCCTTAAGATGGGTGTGATACTCCGAAACGTAAGTTATTGATGTTAATGTAAAATAAAAAGATTTTGGAAGAAATAAAGAATATCAGCACTAAGTTATCTACCTCAAATTTGCTCAGTTTTTTTCCGATTACTAGAAATTAATGAATAATTGTTCCTTATTAGTGTTTTTTTTTTTTTTTTTTTTTATGACCGAACAATCAACCATCGTCTTCATTAAATATTCTCAACGCTCAACTAAACTCCTTCATTATAAACTTTTTATACATTGCATTATTTTTCAATTTTTACAGTTTTAAAAATAAATTATAATATTATTGGGTTGATGCAAAATTAATGCAGGTTTCCTCTATTGCAATATCTTAATTCCAATTGTGTAAACAAAGCTAATCCTAACATTGATCATTATTATACCAAAACAAACCTTATCTAATACCCTCTCTTTCACCATGAATTTGTTTAGTAAAATCGTTTTGTTCAGTGTGTTCTAAGGTCTTGAATCGAAAATGTCAAAGTGCGATTTTCGTCAAATTTATTTTTACGAATTTAAATTAGGGCGCAGCGCTGCGCAAACGGCTCGTAATATTAATGAAGTGTGGGGTCAGGGGGCTTTTAATGAATGCACGGTGCAGCGTTGGTTCCAGAAGTTTCGCAGAGGAGATTTCGACCTCGAAGACAAGGAAGGTCGGGGCCGTCATCTTGCTCTGGACAACGACCAGCTGAGGTCAAAAGTGGAAGAAGACCCAACCAAAACCACACGAGAAATGGCGGCGGAACTCGGAACTTAAAAATTGCAACGTCTTTGCCCAGCATTGATGAATCGGAAGGGGCCGATCCTGCTCCACGATAACGCCAGACCACACGTTGCACAACCAACGCTTCGACGACTGCACGAGTTGGGCTACGAAGTTCTCCAACATCCGCCTTATTCACCTGACCTCTCTCCTACAGACTTCCACTTTTTCAGGCATCTGAACAACTTTTTGAGGGAGAAAAATTTTCAAAACCAGGACGACATTGAAAATTCTTTTCGTGATTTCATTGAGTCCAGGGATTCGGATTTTTTTTCTGGTGGAATAAGAAAGCTTGTTGAACGTTGGCAAAAGTGCATTGATTCAGATGGAAATTATTTTGATTAAATATATATGGTTAAAGTAAAGATATGGCGTATTTACAATACCTACTAAAAACCTGCATTAATTTTGCATCAACCCAATATTTCTGTGGTGGTCGTGAAAAACTAGATAACTCGAGTTATATCAATGAGTTAACTCCATCAGAACGTCTCCTCGTCGTGTTAAATTGGTGGAAAGAAAGCTGTATGTTCGTATATGTTAATTACTCTATTTTGATTATTACGTAAAACTGTAAGTCGCTTCCCTGTAAAATGTGTGGTTTTGACTTAACCACTTATTCACGACCGCCACAGATTTAATATTACTCTTTTCTTATAAGATTTTGGTTTAAGTATACGAGAAATGACTATCTTCTTGCGTGGTAAGTTAAGTGTGTCACTGGGTCACTGTCATGAATCGTAGAGTAAAGGCTTGTAAACCGCCACTGAATGGTCCAGATATTTACATAATAATCAAAAGGGCTTTAATGGTATCCCTGAAGGTACGATTCCTTTGAATTAGATTTTTTTTTTTTTTTTTATTGATGTTTGTGTAGAATTAAGTTGAGGTTAAAGAGTAGTCGCGGATGTTTTTCTTTTATATTTCATTGTGGATCAGATCATATAGTAGTTATGTTGAATAATGAGTAATTGCTTGAGCGATTAATAAAAGTAACTGTTACTCTGCGAAACTGTTACCTCTTTCAGATAAGTCCCTTACAGTTTCCCCGATCAGCCCTCACGGTCGTTCCTCTTTTATTCAGACCCGCTAAACCTTTAAAAGCCTCTCGTCCTATTATCTTTACTTTTCTGTGATTGTTTTATAAAGACGTGAGGGGTGGGGGTGGGGACGGAGGGGTAGCCCCTGTAAATCTGTAATAAGAGAGAATTCGATCGTTTCCATTGGTGCGTGGGGGGTGGTGGGGGTGAGTGGTGGGGGGGAGTTCACCCTCCCCCGCCGGCCCAGTCCACCCCGAGCAGCGTAACGTATCGCGTCCCAGGCCTCAAGGCACTCACTCACACTATCACAGTACACTCAGTGAATACAGTAAATTTAGTAACACACTCTGGCGCTTGCTTCTCCCATCCAAATGGTACAGATGATCGAGATGGTTAGGGCTGATACCCGTCCCCCTTTTATGGTAAGTCAATTTTTTTTTTTTTTTTTTCAAAAAACATTATTTTTAATTTTATTTTTTGTAAGACAATAATACCCTCGCAATACCTCCTTTCCCCTCCAAAAAAAATAAATTAAATACAAAAATTAAGAACAATAATATATATTTTATTAATTACATACTTATCTTTATTTAAAATAAGTACCGTTCTAAAATCATAAATTAATAAAAAAAAAAATATATACAGCCTTTATCAATCACCAAGAACATTCAAAATACCCAAAAACAAAAAAAAAAAATCATAAGTACGTATAACATATTTACACATTTAATATAACAGGTAAAAAAAAAAGTATATTCTGGAAACATCTAAAATGTTGTCATACAAAGACTAGCATACAGAAGAAAAGACATTACACTAAGATTATTCCCTTTTCTATATTTTCCTTAAACAGATTTTAATTATCAATTACCTGATAAAATAAAGATTAAGTAAACACGAAAATCAGATTTATTATTTATCACTTAACATATCGCGGTGTCAATCTGATGTAATTATTAGTCATAATTATTTTTATAAAAATCATATCTAAAAAAATCCTTATTTAATCCGTATTTAAAAGAAAACATAAGAAAAGACATTACACTAAATTATTACAGCTAGTTCCATATTTTTTTTTTACATGTTATTAGTTATCAGTTACCTGATTTATTAGTTTGATAAAATCAGAATTAAGTAACAAAGAAAATTCAGTTTAGTATCAATTACTTTACAAAGCACAATGTCAATTTAATATTTAGAAAAAAAAATCATAATTAATTTTTAAATTTAATTATCTGTCCTAAGATAATTTATAAAATATAAAAAATTAACAACTGTAAAGGAATTTCTTAACGAATCGTGCTTTATTAAATGTGTAGAAACGTTTACTAAAATTCCATTACCTCTGTGTTAGAGCACTTAGTATTTCTGAATAATTCAACCCTCTGTTTGATATTTAATTCTTGTTTGTTTTTTTTTGTTTTTTTTAAAATTCGTAATATTAAATTATTCTAAAAACGAGGGTTGTTATTACAATATAAAAATAAGGTTACTGAAATTTTAAAATAGCAGACCGAAATATGTTTATTTATAGATTAATAAACATATTTTAAGACAAAATGAAATATCGTGGTAAAAAAACGTGTTTTAATTTTCTTATTTTCTCAATGTGAATTGGAATGATTCATCTGAAAATGTATGTATGAATTAATTATCGTTTTGCTAAATTATGCTGATAGTTTCGAAACAGAAAAAATAAATGAAAACAAAAAAATAACCATGTTACTGCCTGTTGTAGACAAAGAGAAAGAAAAATCCTTTTGTTAGAGAAATTAGGTCCCACCACTCAAATCTCTCTAACTTTTGTGCCTTACATTTCTGTCCGCGGAGTCTCTTTGCCCTAGGCGTTTCATTTTTTTTTTCCTTTTTTGTTTTTAAAATGACCTATCTACGTTTGTAATTTACTTTGTTAAGTAAACGCGACTTTTTGAATCTCCGGAAATAAAAAGTCATCTAAAAAATATACATTAATTATTCATAAAAACTTTATAAAGTGGTAGACTAGTTTCGTTTATAATCCATTTTGAAAGTATTAATTGTATTATGTAACTATCCTATTTTTTATTTTACTCTTCACAATCTTCATAAATATCGCATTTACGGTCGATTCCGAAAAAGTAAAAATACCCTCGATTTTATTTTATTTTTTTTAATTCTATAATTATTGAATAATTGTGTTATTAATTTGATTTAAAAAATAATAATTTAAATAATAATAAAGTTTTATCATGCCATATATGAAATTCTTACCATGATATTCTAGAACATACATTGGAATTATAATTCATTTAATGATGCACTTATAGGTCCATTTACTTTAAAATAAATCACTGTGTACTATATAATTCGGAGCATATGTATAAACAATTCATCTCCTGTAAACATTATAAAACATTTATTAGGTCTAATAATAGCTATAGCAATTAATATACCATAGCTAACTATATCCCATACCAAAACAGCTGTAAAATTGTAACTGTTTTATGTTTTTAATTATTCGTTAACCTGATCTTACCGTTAAAGTAGATGATAACTAATAAAAAAATGTTTTAATTTTCATTATTATTAGTTTAAATATATATTTTTTTAATAGTTCTTTTTATCTAAATCTTAAAATGTAGGCGTGGCCGTAAACTTGTGAGTAATTTCATGGCGCAATGGTTCATCCCATTATCGATAGCAGTTACTGATATTCGAGATAACAACTATCTCATGAAACTATTATTGAAATTGAAACTGATATTGAAATTCTCAAATTATTTTCAGCGATTTATAAAATGTTATGTTGGTTTTCGATCAATAAATAAATATGTTATATTGCTATTTAAATTAATATTGACCTAAATAAGTAAATTTTAGTAAAGTAGTGCTGTTAAATGTTATTAATAAATGTTCAGAATTTAGTGTTCTGCAGTTATTGCAATATGTATCTCTGAATTTTAGTTGGATCAGCATTTTTGAGGAGCTTTTACGTAAAAAAATTAGGAAATTAAAGATCGACTTATGGTTTCTATAATTTTAGAGGCATATAAACGATTTATCATTAGATATTTTATGCTGATTTGAATTTTTTTTTTCTTGAAACTAAATATTCAGTGTTCTAATGACCTATATTTTTTGTGATTAGTTAATAGATCAATTGATATTTGAAGAATTTAGGATTCAAGTTGAATTTGTTTCGAACTTAATTAATAGCTAACAAATAAACCGAAAAAAATATTGTTATAAAGGATTTCACCGTTTAATATATATTATTCAAATCCAAAATGTTTTTTTTTTTAACTGTGTCATACATAATAAGATAAAAAAAAATCTTTCTTCTGTCATCTGTCAAATGTTATTACATTCATGTTCAGGTTTTAGTGTTCTGCTGTTTTTACAATATGTACACCCTGAATTTGAATTAGATCAGCATTTTTGGGGAGCATCTACGTTAAAATTAAAAGAAACTAAGGAGCTACTTATGGTTTCTGTAATTTTAGAGGAATATAAACGATTTGATCGTTTGAATATTTTATGCTGATTCGATTTTTTTTTTTTATGCCTAATAATAATATACACCTGAGTGCTCTAATGACCCATATTTCGTGTGATTAGATTACATAGATCAATTCTGATCTAATGAAATCAGGATTCAAGAAGAATTTGTTTCGCACTTTATTAATTGCTAACAAATAAACACAAACAAATATGGTTTAAAAGAAATTTCACGGTTTAATATATATAATTCATATTCAACCTGATTTTTATTTGAACTGTGTCATAACAAAATTAAGAAAAAAAAATCTTTTATAAAACTCCTCTTTTAGTGAAGAATTGTCGAACTTATTCAAATACAATTTTTATTTTTATTTAAAACTCGTTCTTACTTGCGACTTTTTAAATTAAAAAACATGTGAATTTTTTATATTTATGGCATTTTTTTTTTTTTTTTTTTTTACATTCTGTCCCAATTTGACATCAATAGTACTGGTGAAAGATATCATATACATCACATATTTACAAGCATAAAACTACAATAAAATATATACACATTAATGAATCAATACAATAAAGTATAGCTGGCAATTAATTTATTACCTGGGGGATGTATATGGGGGGTCCTGGGTTTGAATCCCGGTTGTGACGGAATATTATTTATTCTGTTATTTCAGCCGGAGGGCGATCCTGGGTATGGAGACCCTCTTGGGGCAGACCCAGTCCTATAAAGTGGTTACCAACAATGGGGAAAAACCTGGCTGTAGAGCGTTATCTCGGCTAAATCACCTCATTGCAAGGCCGTTGGCCTTGAAACTGTACGAATCTCTATATGTACTGAGCCCAAGACTCTTCATGGGTTGTAGTACCACAGGTTTTTTTTTTTTTTTTTTTAAAATTAAATTTATACACAAATAACGTGAGATAACTCAGAATATGCAAAATCGAGTAGTGAGAAAAATAATGTGTAAAATTATTGATATAATACCATTAACAAGCTAAATTTTAATTTATTATATAATTGATAGTTCTGCAACCAACAACTCTTAGACTTTTAATAGCAAATTACTCCTAATACTTGAGAAAGCTAATTTTAATTCAACATGTTACTCCTAACCTATATCCTGAAGAAAAACAATGCTGACCTACAAATTTAACAAGAAAACAAATAATATTTAATAAAATATACTTTTTCATATAAGATAGGAACTTTGTTTCAATACTTTATATTTTTCGTTTTTAAAATCACAAAATATTATATCTTTTTAATAAGTAAAATGTGTGACTTCATAACGTAAAAATAAACATTTGAAAGTTTATATACAAAAATATATTTTTTAAATTCTATGACCATTAGTTTTACCCTGATGAAATGATATTTAATTTTACATTATGGATGAGTTTATTTGTGACAAAATAAAGAGCATTGAGGATTTTTCGAAGGATTGTTGATTGTAAGGATAGGAGACGAGAAGAATTCGATGGTTTAGTAGAGCCATAAATCTCTACTCCGTAAGTCCATTGGTCTTATGATAGTCATGTAGATGAGATTTTTGTACTTGGAAGGTTTGAGTGTTTGTCCAGTAAGTGTTGAAGTAGTAGAAAACGTAGGGCAGTTTCTTGTCGTTTCAGTCTTAGGTATCGGATCTGTTCAACCGGGAAAAGAGAGGGCAACTTTGTGTTTGGTATTATTATTTCTTATTTTTTAAAGAGGGTTAGCAAATATATTATTGTTCGAACATGCGTTGATGACCTTGATTTTTTACCCCTCAAAGCCTTAACAAACAAACAACTGCCGAGTTAAATGAAAGTGTGTTCCTCGTACTAGATTAATTTAATTCAAGAAATAATTAATCTTAATTGGGTCATTGTAGCATTATTCGAAGAGACTATCCTCCCTCTATATTACGTTTTACGTTTGTTTCAAGTGCAACTTCCTAGTACAAATACCTGATATTAATGCATACAAGTTATGGCGATGTCGAGTTATATGATGGATAGAGCAGGCACTGCGTATTTACAATATGTTCCTCTGAGGCCGGTCTTTGATGCCGCTAACTGTAATTATTGCGAAAGCATTTGACTGTCGATAACCATCGGGCACTTCAATCCCAAAAAGCCCTCCTTTGATTGAAACTATTTAATTAACCTTTGTGACTTAAAAGCTACAGCTAATAAGATTCCGTTAGGATCCTAGCGGTTCGTAAATTGGATATGGAATGTATTGGTATAATTTAATAATATCAAAGGCCTACCGCTGCCTTCCTCATCCCATCGCTAGATCAATAGGTAGGATGTACAGGTATCGTCAGAGGGAAATGCAATTGCAGGTGTTTAGTTTGACGAAACCCAATTTCAAGGGCAGCCTTTGATGTTGATATTAATTGAACTTTGATTCAAGCTCGACTTATTTACAATCATCTATTGTAAATATATTACAATGAAAATTCCCTTTATCAATATAAATTTCATAGAATGTTACTGAATATTTATCACAAAAAAAACAATGTTATACCTCAGAGCGGTATTCAATCAATCAACTATTTACTTACTTTATTATTAACAATTGTAATCTCTTAATTAATTACTCTGTTCGATTCATCTTTGGGGCTCGTAAATATACCTCTGTATCCCAATTTTATTGCGAGCTGAAGTGGCTTAACCCTTCCAATCGTCAGAAATATTTCCTTGAGTCATTCCTTTACCAAGCTATCCAATCCCGCCGTCCATCGTACATCTTTGACTTCCTACAATTCTAACTCTCTATCCATTCCCGTTGTACACGCTCCAGGCCTTCAGATTTATACAGTACGGCCCACCAAACTGCACATTTCGACAGATCCTTTCTCATTCGATCCCCAATCAATGGAATTCTATCCCTCCTTCCATCCGTCACTCCAATTCCTTTCTACCTTCAAATCCCGCATATTGGATAACTTAATGAACATCCAGGTTCAATAGAATTGTGAATAAGCTTATTTTTTTTTCTTCTCATTTAAATATGTCTATTTTATATCAGTAATTATTAACTTGTTTATATGTATTTAATTTACTCCAAGGCTCTATAGCCCGTTTTGTACACTCTGTATATTTTATTCTAAGAGGACATGTCCCAGGATAATAAAGAATTTATTTATTTATAATAACTAATAAATGAAAAGCTATTGTAACCTGGTCACAGCCTGACTATAGCTGATCATAGCATTTCTCATAACAATATCATGCTACTTTTAAAGTGTAAAAGATGGGAAGATTATTGATTTGTTTATTCATTTGACAACACTTTATGCTACTGTGGCTAATTGGAGGTTGCTAATAATTTCTTGTTCAGTGAAATGAGTCCGGAATATGTAAATAATTACATTATACACTATATAATAATTGAATTGGTAAGCGTCATAACTTTCCTTGTTGAGAACAGTATATGTCCTATGTACATTTTAAGATATTTCATTATTTCAACAGTATTGGGTAATAGATTGTTTATTTAACGTCACTTTATGCTACTAAGGCTAATCGGACGATGCTACAGTGGGAGTCCTTAATTTGGCCTATCCAGGTTTTATTAGGATAGGGATCTTTAACGAGTACCTGATATCGCACAGGCTCGGGACCACCTTTTAACGTCCCCTCCGAATGACGGCATAACTAAGGATTTTTTACTCCCAATAAAAAATCCTAGGACCACCTGCGTATTTGAACCCGTGACCTTTAGCATAGGAGGCTGTTATGCTAGCCACCCGGATCGGGTAATAGAGAGGAAACTATTCAATTAGTTTTTGATTTTCTTAAAGAGCAATCATTGTTACCTAAATTATAAACACTATAATCTTAATTAAATATAAAGTTATACATTCCTGGTCAATTTTTAATTAATTAATTCAATTTTATCATTTATTTAATGATTGTTTAATTTTTTTTTCTCAATTACTTATTACCTAATAGCTCTTTCTCATAAAGTTTAAATATAAATATATTATCTAGGCGTTGAACACCTTAAGGTTTTACGCCTTAAAACTTAAACAAACAAATTTTAAGATAGAAAACAGACTGTTTTTAAAAATACCCAATTGGTGAATAATAGAATCTTCTTGAGGATCTCAGCAAAACATTTTTAACCAAAACTTTTTATGCCTACAACACAAGACTTCATTATAAGTTTATCATAAAGCTCACTTTATTTAATTCGTCATGTTGTTGTTTAGTGTGGGTTTGTTTATTTATTTGACGTCAATTTATGCTGATGTGGCTAATCAGACGATGCTACAGTGGGAGTTCTAAAAGTTGCTTATCCAGCTTTAATTAAAAGAGGGATCTTTAACTACATCTGATAATTATCTGACTTCGCACAGCCTAGTCACCACCATTTTATGCTTCCGCCAAAGGACGTCATAACCAAGAAATTTTGACTATCTTTAAAAAATCGTATAGCCAGGTTTTAGCCCGTGACCTTGGGAATAAAAGGCTGTTATGCCACTACATCACAGATCACCCCTGGTGATTATAGAGATAGTGATCAGATTAATCAAATCAGATTTAGGTTAAGAATAAAAAAATATGTAAATACATATACAGAGTTTCGAGTCGATCTCTTAACAATTAGTTCATTTCCAGCGACTAGTGTAATCTCGATGTAGATCTTTCCCTTAAAATTCCGAAAGAGATTATTGAGATCACACTTAGTCGTCAGGTTTTTACAACAACAGCCTCCTATGCCAAATGTCAGGGGTTAGGACCCGCATGTGGTCCTAGGATTTTTTAATAGGAGTAAAAAATCGTTAGTTATGTCGTCCTTAGGAGGGGACGTTAAAAGGTGGTCCCGAGCCTGTGCGATGTCAGGTACTCGTTTAAGATCCCTATCCTAATAAAACCTGGATAGGAAAAATTTAGGACTCCCTTAGTAGTATCTTCCGATTAGCCATAGTAGCATAAAGTGACGTAAATAAATGAACAAACAACAGGATCAGAGAGCACATTCTTCCCATCTACGCCCAAGTCCTGTTGTTGCCCCTAGTTGTTTCAGCGCTTATTCACATTTACAGGATTTGTTTATTAAAAAGCATTGTAGCTTAACGTATTCATTATAACTTCTGCGATGTTATCACCTCAATTAACTTGAAGCTCCATAGTTCCGCACTGTGTAACCTTTTGAAGTTCTCAGTGACCAAAATCGAATGCTATATGCAATAGGTAGACTGCGCTATATATAACTTAAGTAATATTAAATAAACTAACACCTCCGTTTTAAAGTAAATTTTAAACATTACCTCGTTGTCCCTTCGAAATAATTAAATATGTTTCACGCCCTTTTAAATCATTAGGAATGATTATACATCTGTAGATTGTTACTTTTTGTTTTGTATAGAAACCACAGCCCACAGAAAAGAAAAAAGTGAATTTTCCGTCATTATTTTATTTTTTAGTAATTTGCTTAAAAATAACATTTTTCTTTTCTTTTTCACCAACAATTTTTTTTTTTTAGTGTTATTACAATCTTTCCCAATTTGGACATCGATAATAGTGGTGAATGGTAACATCCATACAATATTTACTCAGCAATAAAATATAAAATCTAGAATCGAAAAAATAGAATCGATAAAATGTAAAAAAATAAAATGGTATAACCAAATATGATTATTATAAAATCTTGAAATAATTTTAACATGTAAACTTCGAACTGTAAATCGGTGGAAATGGCGCTTTGTTAATTGCACAGAAATGACAATTAAATTTCCATTAGCTTTGGATAAAACCACTTGTTAGTTTGTTATTGATGTCTCTTTTACGTTGTTTGTGTTTATATCTCACTTGCTCCGTCTATCTTTTTCTATCCATTATTTATTTTTCAATATTCATCATTTTTTATGTATAAAATATGTTTAATGTTTTTTTTATTGTTTTGGTTTTTACAATGCCAATACTTTTATAAAATGTTTTATATGAATATGTTTACATTATTTTATAACGTGCAAATGTGCTAATAGTGTAGATCTATTGTCATGTTCATAATGTTAGTTGTGTATTATTTTTTTTTTTTTATTGCTGGCTTCTGTTTTAGTATTACTTAACTTTCATTTACCATAATATGTGAATGATATGTTGAAGTATTATTAATATTATTCTCATTCATAAATAATGTAAAATTGATGATTAAAAATTACTTTTAAATTTAATCGTTACATATTCAATTTTAAAGAAATTCATTTATTGTTATATTTAAATTAGGACTAATCTCATCTAAAATACTATATTGATTATCACATTATTTATACATTATCAATGACGTTTCGAAGTATTTTACTTCATCTTCAAAATATTGCTATCCGAATGAATTTATTTATATTCATCAACATAGTAATTTTTCATGGTTCTTATGTATTATATAAAACTCAATATTATTAAGAAAAATAATTAGAAACTAGAAAGAAAAATATTTCGCGTTTCACTGATTCTGTACAGTTTAATTCAACATTATTTTTTCTTTCATTTAATATTTAATGCTTCTTGTTTTACTTCCGGTTATTTGTTATTTATATTTATAAATAAATATAAATTTTATAATATATTATAAAATCATTTTCTAAGGCTAATAAATAACTAAAATATGAGATAATGTTATAATTTAAATTATACTAATATTTTTATTAGTAATAAATGTTATTACTACATTGATATCATCTTGTAGCCGCGTTATAAAGAAACTGATAATCTCAATCGATCTAGGATTTAACGAGATTCAAATAGGTAAATAATATTAAATCAACAAAATTAAGATGTTGTATTAAGTAAATCACGTAGAAAAAACTACTTTGTGAGGTAACCTTGTTTGTGTAGATTTTGCTGGATAAAAAGAGGAAAGGCATAAATATGTTTTTATATTTAATTCTTTATCTTTAGTTTGACAGATCATAATTACTCAGATTTAAATGAAGGATTTATAGCATGACTAATTACTTATCACTGATCCTTACTAAACTATTAACACCCCCACCATCCCTAAATATAATATTATTAGTTGTTATTACATTGGGAGTGGCGTGGTCTAGTGGATAGAGCACTAGTCTGCTGTGCTCCGGATCCTGGGTTCGAATCCCGCCTGTGGCAGAATATTATTTATTCTGTTAATTCAGTCGGGGGGCGACCCTAGGGTATGGAGACCCTCCTGGGGCAGACCCAGCCTCTGGGTACCCAAATTAATTGGGGAAAACCTGGCGGCTGAGCGTGATTAAGGCCTAATCACCTCATTGCACTGCCGTTGGCCTAGAAACAGTACGAACCTCTATATGTACTGAGCCCAAGACCCTTCATGGGTTGTAGAGGTACAGGTTTTTTTAGTTGTTATTACAAGGTTTTAATACCATAAAAATAATTAATAGTTACATATAAAAAAAAAATTCTGGTGTTGAATTGAAAATAATTGAGGGCAAGGGGGGCACTCTCATCTGGCTAATCCCTAACTACACTATTGATTAGAACACGTAAACTAACAACAAATATAAATAGTTTCCTCATTAAAAAAAAAAAAAAAAAAAAAAAAAAACTATTTTATTTAATTTAATTTTTATATTCTAAACAAAATATACAGTTAAAAAAAATAAATAATAATGTCCAGGCTCAAACAACTTGAAATTACGACTTCATTTTGGTCTTCTTTGCCTCTCAATATCTCTTCTTCCTCTCAGAATGCCTCTTTTTCCTTTCTTCTGTCCATTATTATCAAAGTTGCCGCAATGCTTCTTCCTGGGATTTCTTCAATATAATATGAATATATACTTATATTTTTATTACATATAACAAATTGTATCTATATATTAAATTATACGCATTATTTATGTTGAATGGATATATATTTATTTGCACGAGTGTGTTTTATATATAAGTATGGGTGCAAATACCCCTAAGGTAGTAGGTAGATGGTCAGAGCAGACAGGTGCCTATAGCGCAGACACGCATGAAGATGGTGGAGGTTAAGGGCCGGAAAATTAAAGTCTCTGAGCCTTGCTTATCCCTTGTCCATATCGATCTCCTTCCTCCTCCTTCTTTCACTTCCTTTCATCTTCTCACTAATCTTCTTTAGAATCATTGTGTCAGAAAATATATTTATCAGTATTCTCTAAATAACTTAGAACACAGCATCTGGTGTTTTAATATGAATATAAACCGAAATCAGAAAAGGTATTTTATTAAATAAAAACTGCAATGGGTACAGACATAAGTATTAATTAGTAACGTATACATTTTACAAGAGTGACACGCTATTTATTAATAATAAAATAAAAAGTAAATAGCTTAGATCTTTAATCTAGAAATTTCTAAAGAAAATAAAAACTGAATTTGAGCTCAAAAAAACAATAAAAACAGTCATATAGAATTGAGACGTTGATTTCCAAAAGGTACTATATCCATTCTGGGGAATTTTACAGGAAGCGCGAAAATCTCTCATTACTATATTATTAAATCAGCTAATTTGATTCCTTTCGCATTAAAATCTAGAATTATTTCTTTACTATATTAATAAAACCATAATAAAGTTATCAAATGAAATGTTCTTTTATGATTTGGAATGAAACTAAATGTTTAATAAGTATCTTAAGAAATTAATAGCATTTCTAATTCACGTTATTATAGGACATGAGTATCCATTAAATACAATCAAATTTAAGATTTAGATATAACTAAATGAGGAGAATATGAATATGTAAAAATATCAATTTCGTAAAAAATGTCCTTTAGTACCTTTTGGAAATCAACGTCTCAATTGGTAACTATCAACTCGAGACCTCACGACTCGTAGACACTCATCTATTCCGTGAGCTATGGAAAAATACATGAAATGAAATATTAGTATAGAACTTCATTACCTCATTTCTGTTGGCTCGACGAGGGTTGTACACTGTATATTTTTATGTTTAATATTATTACCATTATTCTTAAAACAAATAAAAATCTATTCTTCATTAAAATAATTACAAACGCAAAAACAAAATTGAAATATCTAATAATAAAGATTAAATCAAAACACTTTAGGCATATCATCACTCGATTTGCGGCATCAATAGAACTGTTGCCTGAGAGGGATACCTTGAGTGCAAAGTGTTATCTTAGAATTTGTAGTAGACCCAAAAAAGAATCTTTTTTTTTTTTTTTTTTTTACCGAACTCAATATAATCCTTATACCCTATTCTTCTCTAACTTTATATAAATGTTCTAAAATTATTTTCAACGGTGGGCTGCGAAAATTGTGTGTTGCGCGCACCACATCTTTATATATTTTTGAACATAAAAACTGTAATACAGACGTATAATATACAATTAGAGAGTTAATAATTTTATAAAAAACATTATCTTATATTCTCATAAAATATTATCTGATAGGACAAAAGTTGTAAAAGATAATGGACAGAGTTGAAACGCGAATACAACTTTGTTATGGTTGGTTATTATTGCTAGGTTCTTTTAAATAAAATGATCCATTTTCACTCAACACTCCTCTATTTCAGTTTTCTTTCTCCCTACGTTTCGGCCTTTGCCATTTTTAAGGGTTCTTTGATCATTCCTTTATTTTTCATATATTTATAACATATATTTTGTCACATTTAAAAAATATCTATTACAGGCTGAACAAGCCTCGTCAACTTTTTATCATGAATACAATACGTTAGTAATAGCCTGACTGGTCTTAAATGCGGATATTCAAAATTTTCTTCCTCTAAAGTAAGTAACTTTAGTTTTGTATATTCGATCAAATTAACCATACCATCTTGTTAGCATTGATAATAAACGCGTAAATATATGTTTCTATGGCAACTAAACATAATTATTTTAAAAATTTCATCTCTATATGTATTTAGAAATTCTTAAGTTGGTTTTGTCAACGGAGGGAAGTGAAACTTGTTTGTTGCACGAGCCAGATTTTTTTGTAAAGCCGGATTTGAGATATAATTATATTGACTTCATCTTTGGCTTAATACAATAGATTTTAACTTACACCCGAATCCGTAAATTTGAAAAAACAAAACCTCCTGAATTGACGATATAAATTAACCGTTATTTCAGACATACCCACTACGTCAGATGCAACATTTCTAAGAGACCGCCGTGAGCTGTACCGATTATCCAGGAACAGGTAGCTGGGCTACTGGAATTGCCTGGAGAAGATGATGATGATGATGTCCTGGACAAAAAGAGGTTATGGTCCATAAAGTATCTTACCATTCTTGACTACTTTCCTTCACTAAGACCAATGTGCTATTATTTTATAATATTAAGTTAAGTAGTTGTTGGTCAGGATGACATATTTATTTCACCAATTGCAATACAATTAACAATAACTTTTGTTATCGATCTCTACCAGAACACATCTATGATTGTCACCATACACCGGTGAGAATCCGAATATATAAGAATGTAATGGAATATTTAATCTTTTACCGAAATGTTTAGTATGTGTTGACATTCGACGAGAAAAGTCCACAATTACCAATTCCGGTCTTTTACGACAACATATGTACATGGAGTGTATTGAATATCGATTTGATAAACCTATAAAGGCAAGTGGAGTGAACAGGCTTATGGTCAGAGTAAGAAGAAATCGAACATGTACTAATCTGCCTACAATGGGAGGGGATGGAAAGGTTTTCGAGGGTACCTGTAGGTTCAAATATACGAGATATAAATCCCTAATCCTGCTCCTTGCGACCCATTGTTGGGGGCTATGAGGAAGGGTTAGCCGATTGTTTAGGCCCCTCGCTATTATCAGCTGGATCAAGGGCCCAGCCTCGGATTACCTTCTCACGTATCTCCGCTGCCCGCTCGCTTCATCTAATGCCTCTCTAGTTCCTCTTTCCCGTATTGTAATTTTTTTTTTTTTTATCATCTATGGATTCGATGGAATTCTCCATACTGCTCGTGGATTCAGGATCAGTATTTTTTTCCATTCCATTTATATGTATTCTCACTAAAAGCGTTGTTACTCAGTACGTTTAAAAAAAAAAAAAGATAAACATGCACTCCCAGAGGTTGCAAAACTAAGAGGTACTTCTACCTACTAGTAAAAAAAAATCTGGTGCGTGCAACACACGACTTTCACTTACCTCCGTTTTTAAAATCTATCAAAGAATTTTTAAATACAGTTAGAGATAAAAATGAGTGAACTAATAAAGAACTAATTAAATTGAATTTCTATAGAAACATGTGTTTCATTAAAAAATCTATTATATTATCATCTAAAATAATCAGTTTTATTGGCTTTTCATCACTTGTTCGTAACTTTTACAAGCTTGCGTAAAAGATAATATTTTTTTCTAAAATCTTTAGCTTTCCAACAGTATATTACACATCTATATTACTGTTCTTATGTTAAAAAACGAAATATTGCATAAAAAAAATATTTTTGCAGTTTTCTCCTTTAGCTAAAGATCGAATTCTTTCAACTTATATATTTACTTGTTTTTCATCGTTGATTACAAGATCATATTCTTATTTTTTTTAGTTTCTGTAAAATTAAAGGTACTTTAGAGAAAGAAAATTTAAAATATCGGCATTTCAGCCCTGTCAGACAATTTCAATCAGAATAAAACCTACATCATATTAAATCTCATCAAATTTGACATCCATATATAGAGTTTAATCAAAATTGTTAGAGCCATTTTAGAGAAAATTGCAAAAAGGTGCAAAACGCATGGTATAAAGTACATCTTCCGATCAGCTGATATTGATGAAAAAGTTTCTGTAACATTTCCAGGTTATAGTTGCTTTAAATATGAAATTTCAGTTTCACAGAACTTTTTGTTTTCGCCCGGAAGTTACCACACTTACACACACAGACCTTTTTACAGGACTTGGTTATTTGAACTCAGGGGACTCTAAAACGTTTATTTCCACAGAAAACTGGAATTCGAAAATTTCCAAGATCGCAATACTTTCCGTTACTATGTATTTCATATATAGGTAAGTGGAAGTAAAAATATTCATAAATATCGGCATATCAATTAGTCCTGCTATTCAAATGTTTCAAAATCACTATTCCGTTGTCAATCTGCTTTTTTCCCTAGGTATTTATTATTTTTATGACCTGCTGAACCATTTAATTATAGGTATGTTATGGTAGGGTACTTACAAGAGTTGGTCAAGGTTAACCACCACGTGTTTCCACTACTTTTGTGTCTTCAATTCTTAGAGTCGACCAACAGCTTATATTAAAAAGTACCCTACCACTTCTGAGTTTCAACCTGACATACTAAGATTAGTAACTCAGTGCCATATATGCTCTCCCAACCATTTTTTTTTTTTTTTTTTTTTTTTTTTGCCGGCTAATCCAATGCACTGCAGCCAATTTAGGCTTATTGTGCGCCGTCCAATATACTGTTAATACAGGGCTAACGCCTTGGTGAATCTGACTAACCTGTGGGGGTTAATCAGTTCACGCAATTTGGGATCAGGGATATGGTCGACACCAAAATGGTAAAACCGTGTCCTAGCAATCTCTGGGCAACTGCATATCAAATGAAATGCAGTTTCATCCTCCTTCTTGCAGAATCTGCAAGTCGGTGAGGCCACCAAACCCATATTGTGGAGATGCTTATTAAGTTGACAGTGTCCAGTATATAGTCCTGTTACCCTCCTTAGGGTTGTCCTGTCCATAGAGAGTAGAATATGACTTCTCTCTTTGCAGGGTCCATCCAGAAACATCTTGGAGTGATGCTGCTTGTCGGTATCCCTCCAGTATTGCCTGGATCTATTATCAGCAGCAGCCTTAATCAGTCCTTTGGCTTTGCTGAGGCTAATTCCACACACAGGTTCAGGTGTGGGGGGTAGCTGGGCAGAACCCCTCCTCGCGAGGCTATCAGCCCTCTCATTCCCTAAGATGCCTGAGTGACCAGGCACCCAATATACCCGGACTTTATTTAGCAGGGAAAGCATATTTAGATTGTTTTTGCATTCCTCTACTAGTTTGGACCGTGTTATATAACTACCCAAAGCTCCAATAGCAGCTTGACTATCGGTATGGATAGTTATCTGTCTGTCTCTCATCCCTTCTGAAATTAAGGTTTGAGCACAGATATTGATAGCCATTACTTCAGCCTGGAAGACTGAGGTATGCTTACCAAGAGAAATAGACAACCCTTCCTCAGGTTTATCCATTCTCCATATTCCAGCACCTGAGCCTAGCTCTGTCATGGATCCATCTGTATAACAGTTGACCCCATTGCACGGTTTGTGCGAGTCAGTCCTGTTAATCATTGCACAGTAAAGTGTGTCCTTGTATTTCTTTACTTGAAGATCGGAATGCATGGCAAGCACCGAATCTTCATCAATCCTTCTGAACAAGTTGCCATGGCCCCGGTAAACCAAAGAGCTGGATCTTGTTCCTAACTTAGAGAGCCTATAGGCTGTATTAAGTGCTTGAGTTTCTACTGCTATGTGTAATGGTGTTAGGTTGAGTAAAACTTCCATTGCAGCAGTCGGGGTTGTACTCATAGCTCCGGTTGTCATAAGGCATGCCAGTCTTTGCAGCTTCCCAAGCTGCAGCAGAGATTTGCATGTATTTGCCTTATGCCACCACACAACAGCTGCATATAGGACCATCGGTCTTATAACTGTTTTATATATCCAGAGGACCACATTCGGTTTGAGGCCCCATGTTTTTCCAACAGCCCCTTTACATGCAAAGAGGCACTTAAGTGCCCTTATACAGGTTTTATCAATGTGGCTGTTCCATTTTAATTTACTATCAAGAGTAATTCCTAGATGTTTAACTTCACTACAGATATTGACCTCAGCCTCACCAAGGTGGGGTGGTCTGATGGTTATATTTCTTTTGTTAGTGAAGATACAGAGATTGACCTTCTGAGGGTTGATGCTTAGACCATTCGTCTGACACCATTCCCTAAGAAGTTTCATGGTTGTTTTGAGCAGATCCGATATGGTTTCCGGAAACTTGCCTTCAATTAGCACAGCGATATCATCAGCGTATCCCTGTGCATAGAAACCTGCATTACTCAGATTGTCAGCAACGAGTCGACGACCAGACACCACAGAAGTGGAGATAGCACGCCCCCCTGCGGACATCCTCCTCTCGGTCTAATCCACAATCTGGAGTGTCCCAGTTCGGATGTTAGCATCCTTCCCTCCAGCATGGCATTAATCCATCCGGAGATTAATCCTCCCACTCCTCTCCTTTCTAAGGCTAATGCCATAGTGTCATAAGGAGTTCGGTCAAAGGCACCCTCTATGTCAACAAAGATGCCTGCCACAATATCTTTGTTAATCAGAGTTTTCTCAATCCTGGAGACCAGGAAGTGTAAAGCAGTCTCACAGGATTTGCCAGGCTGATAAGCATATTGAGCACTATGTAGTGGTTTATCAGCCAGTATATTGTCTCTAATATGTCTGTCAATAATCTTTTCCAGTGTCTTCAATAGGAAAGATGTCAGACATATAGGCCTATACGCCTTGGGATGGTCATAGGAGGCCTTCCCAGGTTTAGGTATATATCGTACTTTAGCCACATTCCACCTATCAGGTATGTGGTTAAGTGCTAAACTACCTCTCAGTAAAACAAGGAGGTGGGGTCGCAGCACTTCAAAGCCCTTTTGAAGTAGAGCTGGAAAAATTCCATCAGTGCTGGCTGATTTGAATGGGGCAAATGATTTAACTGCCCATTCTAGTCTCCCAGAATTGACTATTCTGTTAGCTTCTGCCCACCTATTTGAATTAATAGTATTTTTTTCCGAGGTGGGATTGTTTGGCTCCTCATCCATCAGCTCGCAGCCAGGGAAGTGTGCTCTAGCAAGTGCCTTCAGGGTGCCAATCTCTGAATCGGTATGGCCCCCTTCCGCACTGATGGCACCCATAGCTCCCTGGCCCGGCCTCTTGGATAGGATTCTATTTACTCTAAAAGTAGAGGATGTGTCATTGATGTCGTTGCAAAAATTCCTCCATGCCCCTCTCTTAGCTTTCCTAATGGCTTTATTGTAGTCGGTCAGTGCTTGCTTATAGGCATTCCAACTACCTGTACTTTTGGCTTTATTGAAGAGTTTCCTAGTAGAAGCTCTCAGCTTGCCAAGTTCACTATTCCACCAGGTAACGTTCCTGTTGGACTTGACAGTACACACTCTATTATTATCAGTGTAGGATTTCATTATTGCCTCAGTAAGTGATACATTAAGGCAGTCCAGTTGCCATTTGTCTCTAATTGATTTAGGACACTGTCTTATTTCTTGTTCGAGTTGGGTGCAGTAGGAATCCCAGTCAGTGAGTTTGGGGTTCCTGTACACCGTCTCAAACATGTCGTTGACATCTATGTCAAATCTGATATATTTGTGATCTGAACATGACTCCTCAAGAGAGACATGCCAGTCCTTAATGAAATCGTTCGCACAATTAGTGCTTAGTGTTATGTCAATGACCTCTGATCTATTTTTGTTGACAAATGTGGCAGTATTGCCCTTGTTGTGGATTTCAAGATCATTGCTTAAGATAAACTCTAATAGAGACTCACCTCTCTGGTTGTTATTTGTACTGCCCCAGAGTCTGTGGTGAGCGTTGGCGTCCAATGATGCTATCAGGGCGCCTTCGCCTTCCATCCCGGCAACTAGCCTTCTGAGAGCCTCAGTGGGGATGTCCTCTTCATAAGGGAGGTACACGGCGCAAACTGTGATCTCCCTTCTGTTATTACCCTCAAGGAGGGTCACTTTTGCTGCTGTCAGATCCCTGCAACAGAATTGCCACAAGGGTAATATCTTTAGGTTGTTTTTGTACAGTATACAGGTCCTGGAGCGCATGGGTACAGCTATTACACTGTAACCCCGCATCTCCAGCCCTTTACACTGTCTTTGAAAAGGTAAGGTTCTTGTATTAGAATAATATCAATATTCTTACCTCTTACATACTGCTGTAGGGCACCACATGCCGCAATGCAGTGATGCAGGTTGATCTGCATCAACCGCAACACCATTACTGCTTTTTGGTCTTGCGGGGGTCACACCCCGGCGGGCGCCGAGGGACGCCGCCATCACCGGTCCTCCCAGAGGTACCCGGATCAGCGGGCCCCCCGGATCCAACCGAGGTGCCAACCCCGTACGGTCGCCGAGGAGCCATGCCTTCACCAGTCCTCCCAGTGGAGGTACCCGGATCAGCATGACCCCCGAACCCCGCCGAAGAGCCAGTTCCAGACGGGCGCCGGCCGACCGTGCCTTCCCCGGGGCCCTCCGCAGAGGAACCCGGATCGGCAGACCCACCGGATCCCGCCAAGGAGGCATCCCCAGATGGAAGCCGAGACGCCGTGCCTTCACCGGTTCTTACATTAGAGACACCCGATCGGCAGGCCTCCCAGCTCCCACCACAGGGCCACCCCCGCAAACCAAAGCAGTTTTCTCCTTCATCGAGAGCGGTGCTCCTCCGTCATGACCAGGCTCCGTCTTCCTGCCCTCATCCCTGGCAACAGATGAGACCTTGTTAGCCATTTCCTTTGCAGGTTTGGGTGGCCTCTTCTTCTCCAGCAACCTGAGTTGGACCTTGCCCATCCCAAAGGTCACCAGCCAGTTTCGCTCTTCCAAGAACCTAAGGCTAGACTCCGGGATTCTCATCAGGGCGAAGAATCCGTGCCTCTCCTCCTTTACACCCATTAGTGACCATCTGTTCACCTCAGGGATTCTAGAGTTCTGTATGCGTATACGCCTACAGAAAGTTTGCTCTGTGAGCTTTTCCCCAGGGAAAAAGCCACCGACTCTGACCGGCTTTTTGAGCTCCTCAAAGTCACCAATGCGGAGCGCTAGGCCCCCACTAAGTTTAATATTTTTTATGATTTCCGACAACCAGTCTCTAGATTCCTGATTGTCGCAAACCACCACACAGCCGCCCATCTTAAAGCTGAACCCACTAAACTCAGCCTGGGTGCCACCTTCCTCTAGCTGATCGACAAAGCCGATCAGCTGTTTCTTAACATCCTCACTCTGCTCCCAGGTGAGCTGATCAGCTGGGTATCGAGTGGGAATGATAGCTACCTTACTCCCTCCGGCAGCTAGAGCGTATGAAATAACATTAGGAGCCGCACTCCTGGCCCTCTTTGCCATAGGCGCAGAGGTTCCGGGTGAGGTCCTAGGTCTTTTCTCAGAGCTCGTTCCAGGAACAGCTTTACTCCGGTCATCCGAGAGTCCCGACAGTCTGGCGGTCTGAGCCGCCTGACTTTGGTTCTCCAGGAGTCCCGAAGGTCCAGCATCATTCCCAGTTTGAGCTCTCTCTTGCTCTCTCAATTTCTTAAATTTTCTTCTCTGAGCACCGGAGGGCTTCTTCACCTCCTGGGGCTTGGGGGTTCTCTCAATGGGCCCACCCAAGCTCCGTTCACCCTCCGATGCAACAGAGAGATCTCTTACCTCGTCCATGAGCGTCGCTAACGAGCTCCTGGTTTCGTCATCATCTTGCTGCACGCTGGCAGTCGACGGGTCCAGTTGAGTCCCCGACCGGCCATATGAGGATGATGAAGAATCCTCCACGGCCATCATCTCCAATAACTCCTTCGCCTCCACCTCCTCCTCGCTATCTGAAAAGTTTTTAATTAGTTGTGACATTTTGGTTCCCACGAGTACGGGGTAATTACACTGCAGGTACAACCCCCTCTCCCTGCAGCGGGCATTTAGTTGAAATGGGGTGTGCCAGGTGCCCCAAGTGGGTCGATAAGAAACAGTGTATTTTTATACACCCCCTGCCATTCAGCCTCAGCTCGAGCGCCCTCCACCTGGCTTGGGTGTCTTAATAGGGTAGTCACCAGAGTGACAAACCCCCGCCTCTGTCGTCCGCGAGTCCCATCGGACTCCCCGGGGGGCACCACGAGGAGGTGACAGTAGGCGTTGGTAGGGATAGGGAGGACTGGAGGTTTACCAAGCAGTGGGTAGGGCACTATGGCTTGATAAATTCGCAAAGAGTGGGGGAGATGCCCGCACCTATCTCCCTCTCTAGTCCTCCTGTTGCCCTACCCATTTACCCCCCTTTACCATTCTAAACGATTAATTTCGGCAGGTCAGTTACAGAATGAATAATTTATATAATAACAATTTAATTTATCATGAAGTGACAATATTTGACTGTGTGCATATATGAGAAAAGTTGGTTCAGGGTGCAGTCAATATAACGCACAATTAAGCATAAACTTAATTTATTGGTTCTGACGTTTCGTCCTAAATGATAGACCTTCTTTAGGGTGATTGGGTGAGCTGATCAGGCGTCACAACAATCAAATAAATAGAAAAAATAAGTTTTATGTCAAAATTAATATTTCTAAGCGAAATAATTTTAAAAAATAATTTGATTTTTGTGACGCCTGCTCAGCTCACCCAATCACCCTGAAGAAGGCCTATAATTTAGGCCCAAACGTCGGCACCAATAAATTATGTTTATGCTTAATTATGTGTTATATAGACTGCACCCTGAACCAACTTCTCTCGTGATTTAATTTAAATAATAATTTATTTTATCTTTTTACCAGTTGCCACTTATTATTTCAGCATGTTTATCATTTTATTTTTATAAAAATACTTAATAAGGATAGAATTGTAAATGTGTCTCACATATTTTAATAATTTTTCTTTTTTTAAAGCATCTGTAAATTATTAGGAGCCAACGTTCCCCAGGAGTTGCGTAAAAAAATCAGTAACACATATAATTTAATACCTCGGGTTCTAGTAAATGTAGAAAAATAAGTTTTATGTCAAAATTAATATTTCTAAGCGAAATTATTAAAAAAAAAAAAGCTATTAAAATATCTAAGTAAGCTTGGTAATAGCCCTAAAAATATAAATGAACCCGTAAAAAAAGTACTTTTAACAAGATTTCTTAAAAATTTTGCTCAGTTTATGATTTCTCTTTAGGAGTGTGGATCATTGTTTTTAAGAAATCTTATTATAAGAACTGTTTTGACGATATTGTTTATTTTTTTAGGGAGATTACCAAGCATAAAACTTAAATATTTGAATAGCCTATTTTTTTTTTTTTTTCCGGTTTGAAATAGGGTAATGTTGAACCCCAACTTATTTCTCTACCTCGACTAGAACCAGAGATATTTAAAAAAAATGCATTTATTGCGCACAAACTTCCAATTTTTTTATTTATGCAATCTAATTTTTATTTAAATTAAACATTATAATTTTATCAAATTAAAAAAAAAAAAAGTAGCTGATATAGTTTTCTAAAGTCCTCCATTCTCAGGGTTATATGAAGTCACTTGGACAGGAAATATCAATCTACTTATTTCTTAATCGATTCCGTGACGCTAGAAAGTGACAATCCGGGAGGATATGAAAAATTAAAAGAAAAAAAATAATGTACATCATTACCTGTCAACGTAAAACCTATTGAATCAGTAAGCGTTAAGGGTTGCATGATATTCTGTCATAAATTATCAATATTTTCTATTCGATTTTCTAGACATTACTGCTTCATTTATTTATTACTCGTTTATGTTCTTTGTGAAATAAATAAAAAGAAATTGGTCACGAAGAATTGTAACAGTTATCACCCTGTTTCACAAAAGCGACCATTTGAACAATATTTTCTTCGGACTTCTACATACATTTATTATTTGTTTATACATTCATAATAAACATTTATAATTTAAGTGGTGGATTCAAAAAAAGGTACTACATTATTCTTTATTAAACATTAAATGATTATTTTTGCTGAAGAGATGTCTCTTTTATATACTTGGTTATTGAAAAATTTAATTCAGAAAATTCGGTATTGAAGCCGTTTTAGTTACAATAAAACCTACCTGACATTAAGCTCATATAATTATTGCGTATTAAATAAAAATTGTTAGAGCCGTTGATGAAAAAGGAGCAAATTTCATAGTATAAAGTGGATCTTGTAGTTTGCAGGTTTTGTTGAATAAGTTGCTCTATAATCACAGGGAAATACGCTCCTTAAATATAAAATTTCAGTTCCATACACTTTATCGTTTTTGTGCTAGATTCACACACATAGACCTTTTCGAGCGACTCAGTTATTTGGACTAAGGGAACCTTAAAACGTGTATTTCCGTAAATACTAGAATGGGAAAATATTAATTATTGCAGTACATTCCCTTATTATATATTCTACAGATTGGTAAGTGAGAGTAATAGGATTGTAAGATCCTCTATGAACTGTTTTAAGATTCACTGTAGTTTTATGACAGTCTAAAAGAACTATCTTTGAACAAAAGAACTTTGTTTATTATCATAAATTTATAAATAGTACTTAAATGTATTAAACTTCGTATTATATGAATATGTAATAAATAGCAATTTATATATACACATATATAAAAAACGGGATCATTTAGGGTAGTGGCTATCACAACAGACTTGTATACCCAAGGTCACGGGTTACCTAATAGATGGATGGTCCTAGAGGTTTTCAATGGGAGTAATAAATCTTTATTTATGCCGTCCTTTGGAGATGAAGTAAAAATGTAGTCCTCAGGCAGAGCGATGTCAGGTACTCCTTCCTCCTATCCTAATTAAAAGTCGATAGGAAAATTTAGGACTCCCACTGTAGCATCGTTCGATTACAAACAGCAGTATAAAGTGACATTAATTAATAATAATTATAAACATACCTTTATTTCATCCTTTAGAGAACAATAACCCTTTTGAGAGATGCAAGTTGGTGTTGAAACTGATTTTACTCTTCTCGATTCATGTTACTATTCACAATATTTACTTTCAGAACTTATGAAATAAAACTTTTGAGTGATTTAATGATGACTGAAACAATTAATTAATATCTTGACTGAATGATTTAAACAAAAATTTCATTCCTGGAAGGAATTAGTCCGGGTGGCGGTCATTAAATGAAACAACTAAATAGTTTCAACTATTTTATTGTTTGCCAACGTTTCGACCCCCTTTGTGGGTCATCATCAGAGCGCATGATGATGAATGCACAAAGAATGATGAATGATGAATGCACACGCATGAAACTAGTTTCCATTCTCCCACCATGCGCCCTGATGATGACCCACAAAGGGGTCGAAACGTTGGCAAACAATAAAATAGTTGAAACTATTTAGTTGTTTCATTTAATGACCGTCCACCCGGACTAATTCCTTCCAGTAATTCTCAACGGTCAACTAATTACATCCACAATGATAAAATTTCACTCATGTATCATTCACTAATTTTCGTTATATTTTTTCAAATATTTCTATTTCTTAGCCTGTAGCCCAACAGTTCCCCATACATATACTATACCGTCCCTCCAGGTCGTCAGTGATCTTCCTCGCCATCTCTTACGTTCCCTTGGAATCTACTCTGTAGATTTTAGACCATCTTATGGGATCCAGCCTAGCCACATGACCTGCCCCCTTCATTTCAATAAATGTGCCTGTTTTTCTAAACTTTTGAGTTTGGCTTGTTTTTGTATTGCTGATGGAATCTTTTCTTTTAATATTGAATATACTACAATATAAAGCTGAAGCTGTGTCTTTGCCACTTTATTGTAGTATTTGCTGGTCGTAGACCAGGTCTGCGAGCCATATAAAATTACTGGTACACACGTTTCCAGGATTCTAGCCTTCAACGTTGGAGGTAACTAGCTTTTAAAGACTTTTTGTAAGCAATATATATATAGTTTGTGTGTGTTTTAAATATTAAATGAATAACTTACTAAATACATAGCAAGTTTTCTGCAACAAATTGATAATTCCATCAGATTTAAATTAATATTTGTTTACATAAGCGTATATACATTGTTTACATATATAGGTTAATCGAAAGTTAACTAAATCTCTACTGCTCGATCCTACTTCCATTTTGTATTCCATCCAAGCCGTTATACTCCATTGAAGATAGGTTCCTCTATATTTAGAACATAAGTTTATAATAACCTCTCTGATCGAACCAAGGTCTGTACGGTCTAAGGTTTTCGCCGAATCGCTGCGCTATAAATACTGTTCATAAGAGATTGGCCATCAATAAGTAGGTTGGAGGGCTCGCGGAGACACCCCAGACACGACAGCCGAGGAACTGGCGCTGGTCCTATCGATCTGACAGCTACTTGATTGACTAGCATTGACCGGAAGTGTTAAAAATTGACGGTCAACGATTCTAGTTTAGGAGGGGGAGGCGAAAGGGGAGCGGGCCACGTGTTCGTTCTGCTTCAAAGGAGCCTTTTACCAGGCCTGTCCGCCCTCTGGCTTTTTCTATAAATTTTTAGTGAGCTTTCCGTAATGCGTTTTCCACCTGTCTATTTTCGGTTCGGAGAGATATTCACTCGATTATTATTATTTATTTTTGGTTTTTACTTTCCCTTACCTACATATGAAACATTAGGGAAATTATGGAGGTTTTGATAACTTTCGGATTCGAGTTTCCAGAATACATTAAAAGAATTATGACCACATGGGCTCTACGATCTCTGGACACCCAGAAAATTTAATGCGTGAAGGAAAAAAATAGAAAAGTGAAGAGAGATCAAATTATGCAGGGTAGGTTGGGCTGATCTACATTTAGAAACGAGTATATATTTTTTTACTTCAAACAATTTTTATTAAGTGATATTACAATCTAACGTAATTAGGACATTAATGATAGTGATCAGCTCCAATATTCATACAATATTTGCAAAGATATAAAATAAAAATTATATATATATATATGTATATATATACAGTGCCCTGTGTTAGCCTGAGTGGTGTGCCGGTGCTCAATGAAATTCTTTGTTGCAGTGTTGAAAAGGATCCTATGTGTATTCATGGACGGAGGATCGAAACGTCAAAATAAAGAAAATTAAGAAGGAGTATTAGTTTAATGACCCAAAACCCGTATTATTTAAAACAAAATTATAATATAAAAAAAAAGGTCGATGAATTATATATATTTATATATTGGGTTGAGTCACATAAAATGTCCGTTTTCAAAGTAAAGGATTTTTATTAAAAATAAGATACGAAAACAAGATAATTTTATTCGACGTATTTACCTTCTTTTTCTACACATTTTTCCCAACGTGACGCCAACCAACAAAATTTGAAAAAGCTCTTTTCACTTGATCATAATTTTCAAAAAGTTTTCCTTTGACGAAGTTGTCTAAATTCCTGAACAGGTTGTAATCTGTTGGATACAAGTCGGGAGAATATGGTGGCTGCGAAAGAACTTCGTAGTCCAGTTGTTTCCATTTTTGCACGGTATGGTTTGAAACATGGGGTCTTGCTGCCGCTCAGTGAGCTTATGAGGTACCCATGTATCGAGCTTTTTTACTTTCCAAATACTCTTTAAATGTCTGTAAACGGTGGATGCACTTGCATTTATTTGTACTGAGAGTTGTTTAACTGTTTGGTAGGGGTTTCCTTCTACTGTATGTTTGAGGACATCGTTGTCTATTACGGACGGAGGTCTTCCTCGGGGCAAGTTTTCCAAGTCGGTATCCTCAGCTGAAAACTTAGCAAACCAACGGCAAATGGTCCGTTCATTAAAACTCTCTTCCCAAAACGCCTTGCAAATATTTCTAGCGGCCTCAGCTGCCGAATGGCCGAGATTAACTCGTACAAAAATATTACTCGAAGATCGCGTGTTTCCGTGTTCGTATTTACAGGTATACTAAAAACTGGGTAATTGATTGGGAAGCTAATGTTTATAATACAAAGGTATAGGATTAGTAACTGTTTACTTTAAATATGTATACATTCGGAAGAAAACAACTGAGACCTGCAAAATCCTTATGTATTTCAGAACTATAAAAACGGACATTATTTGTGAAACAACCCAATAGAAGCTACATACACTTAAGTGAACGATCTAGCCAGGGCTAGAATCCTAATAGAAATGTTTAGGTAAGGGTGTGTGGAGCTGGATAGGAATTAAGCTAGAAGGTTGGAGTGATGAATAAAGTTATAATAGAATCAGGAGAATTTGAGTAAAAATAGGTCTATAATAAATGGAATATACAGTTCTTGGTGTAAGGTATGGTTGGTGACATGGCAAACAGGAAGCATTAAGTATTAAGTTTGGAGGACTTCGGATTGAAAGGATTGGGTCATTTTGATTTTATAAAAATTGTATGTCCCACATAGTCTAAGTCCATAGGTCCAGATAGGTCTCAGTACTGTCTTGTAACTTAAAATCTAGAATACATATATTTTTGCTCAGCAACAAACCATAAAAATGGCAGCATTATACTAAATAGAGGTAACATTGATAGGAGATACGTTGAAGATGAAGACTGTAGAATCAGCTTAACAATGCAAAAATTACATACTTAGACCACCTTCTTTTTTCAAGTATATTTTATTGATTTTTTCTATACAATAAATACAATTAAAAGTGCTATATTACAACTATGGGCGCGAAGTATTCTTGTGATAGAGCTACAGCGCTAGCACTGCAAGCAGTGGGATATTCAGATCTCTATGGATGATTTTATTAGTAACAAAATAGGTAGCATGGAAGATTTTTTATAGTATTCCGGATTGGTTTGGTAGACCGATAACATAGGTCCCAATTGGCCTAATTATAAATGAATTTTTAGTTGTAAATAGGAAGTTTTCAGAGTAATATATATATAAGCAGTTTCTTTTCGTTTCAGTCTTGTGTGAGAATTCATCTACCTTCAGATTTCTTAATTATTCACTAGACGGGTTGCATCCAATATACCATTTATTTCAATACAGTCCACTCATACCACTAAACGAGCACAACAACCATTAAAAGTTGTAATCTCTAAAGTTTACAAATTACATACAAAACGTAGTTCTTGCTCAATTACCATATGTTGTTCGAAACTAAAACGGCATATTTAACTTTACTAGTATAATATAAAGTACCACTTTATACAAAACATTTTACTCCTAATTACAATGTTCTCCAAAACGGTTCGAAGGATTTTGATTAAACATGTTATAATCATTGTGGAAGCGATGTCATGAATGGATAGAGCAATTGTCTGCTGTTCTCAAGATCCCGTGTTCGATGCATACATTAGACTTCCTTTAAGAGACTACACAAAACCACGACATGGAGGTTATAAATATAATTTTCTGCCTATTTAGCTCCCAGTATCACTTGTGTTTATATAAAAATTACGTAAATAAACTCTTGAAGTTCAGGATCCATCTAAAATACATTTCCTCTTCCTCGATTGGCATTACTGATGATTCCGTTATTAACTTATGAGACTGATGTTAAAAGATAATGAATGCAATACTTCATAGTCATCGGACTCCATTCTTTTCCAGCCCCATCATTTTTTTTTTCTATTGTTAACACATATCGACCACGAGGGCAGGTGAAGAAATCGATAAGCAAGCAACCACGTACCGCGTAGGAGTCAATATCCCTTTGAATTATTCCTTTTATAAGTCCTCAAATTGATGACGTAAAGGGCAGTTGGTTGGAAGTAAGTTATAAGATCGATATAGGGCCGAACCGTACTTTAGTAAAGTGAAGCCCTTTCTCGAGAAGGGTCTGAGTAAATAGGAGAAGTGTATATAGAGAAATATAACAGGTACTTCTATCCCAGGCACCCAACATCTGCTCCTAACGTTCTGTCCCTTTATCCCCTTGCTCTTGGTCAGTTTATTCAGCTACGAGTTGCTCTTTTTGTCCCTTCGTCTTCTGCTTCTGTATTATCTTTGTTATATTTTTTTCTCCATAGTGATGATGGATTTTCTCATGTCATTCAATGCTAACACCAACCTCCTCAATATTAATTAATGTATGATATGGATATGAAGGACGAGATAGTTCACATTTGCGCACAACTTTTCTTTTAAATTAATAATGAATTTATGCAATAAAAAAACTTTAATACTTTAAAAATAAAATGAATATTAATAAATCAATAACTTCGCATAAAATTCAAATGAAAAACGTGGTTAATTAAATAAAAAGTAAAAAATAATTTCTTTTTTTTTTTTTTTTTTTTGTCTTTCGACCTGTGCCGATCCGTCGCCTCCTCTCCCAACAGCCCGTACTAGCCATACTCTCCGCCACTCTATCCTTCCATCTGACTGAATATTTCTCTTCTTCTTTTGCCTTGCACATCCCTAGCCACCCCTAACCATCTAACTGGATCTTCCTCTTCTTCTATCATCAGCCTCCCAATCCATAATTATTTTTGGTAAGCGAATGTCTCCTACTCCTTTCATATGGCCGTACCATCTTAGTCACCTTTCTTCCATCATCTTAAGGATATTGTGTTTTATTCCAAGTCTCTCCCTTCACCCTTTTGATTCTCGATATTCTTGACGGTCTCCTTTAAAAATGTATCTCTACTGAAAGACTTTTTTTGTCTCTGAGAGGCCATGTATCCGAACCATGCAGCATTCTGCTTTCTACTAAAGCTTATTATATCAGCTTCTTCGTTTTTACCAATATATTACTTCTCAAAAGTAAAGATTTGAACATTCACAATGTTTTTTTTTTCTTTTGTGATCCTATTTTGTATTTCTGCCTCTGCTCGACTATCATATTCAATTAACAAAACTACTTTGCTCGGCACTTTCCTCCTTCTCTGTGCACATAGATTTGGTTTGTCGTAATTTATAAGGAGGCCTTCTTCCTCACAAGGTTCTGTTATTTTTCTTAATAGGTAACTGATATCCTCTTCACCTTGTGCAATTAATACCTGGTCATCGGAAAATAATAAATGGCATAGGCTTTTCCCTCTTAAATCGACGCTTATTTTCTCACATTTCTGCACCCATCCTTTTAGGCATTCGTCAAGGTATATTTTAAATAGGGTGGGGAAGATACAGCAGACTTGCAGTAAACCTTTTCCGTTTTGGAATTCCCGGTAGAATGATGGGCCTATTTTTATCTGATACCCATTATTTGAATAAATATCTCTAATTAGGTCCTTGATTACTTTGTCTATTCCAGAGTTTGCGATTTACACTGTCGTATGTTTTTTCCAAGTCTATGAAAATTAAATCTTATATTAATATATAAAATACTGTTTCACTCGTGTGCTATTTGAATGCGGTGTCGTTTATATTTAAAAATGCACTTTTTGACCGATAATTTAGAGTTTATCAAAACAATTAAAAATCCCGAAACAATTTGATTTATAGATTGAGAAGAGAAATAAACTTGAGAGAGATATTCCATAGTATCTTTTATGGATAACCTCACATTTAAAATAATGGGATGGGTAAAATAATATTACAAAAATAATATGCCTTCTTACACCATACACCATGCCTTCATACAATAAAAAATACAGAAATAACTAATGTTCCCAGTTTACTCGACTAAATTTTACTTTCAAACAAACTATTAAAATACATGTATGTTATTTTTTTATGAGCATATAATTTTCAAAGACCTGCATTGGTATTTTATTTATTTATTTTTTTTTTTGGCCCTTATGAAAGTCCCTTCGTAGAATTTATTCTAATGCTTTATATTGTTTTTTTTGTTTTTTTTAAATTAGCTCCACTAAACCATCTATCCAATGCATCAGATCAAATACTTAATAACCACTATAATAACTAATAAACGAAATATGATTAACCAGTCTACAAGTCCAACCTCAGTTGTTTGAATGCTTAACAGTGTTTCTGCAGTTAACTTAAAACAGTGATAGTATATTTTATAAGGAAAAACAAGAAATTAAGTACTTATTAATTAGTTTTCGATATTTTTAAATCAGAATATAACAAAAAAATTTTCTCATTTAAGAAAATAAAAATGAAATCAAAAACTCTAATACATTTTTATAAATAAGAAGCGAATAAAACCGAACAAACTATGCACAAAAACGATCAGCGTTTTTTTAAATTTATTAACTCAGTATTATTGATGAAATTAAACACAACGACTTAATTATTCTTGTTTTAACGTATGTTTGTATTAAATCAGTTGCAGTATTGTTTTGAACAGCTTAGTCTACAACTTTTTTTTCTTTATTGAGGATGTATAGTCGACTGTAGAAACTATTATAGGTGGAATAGTCAGGAATCAGTCATTTTTTGTAAACAAAATTTTATTTTTGCCAACGTTTCGGCTCAAGCTTGTGAGCCATCATCAGGGCATTACTGAGCAATGTCTAAGCATAAACTCATTTAGTTTATGCTTGGACATGGCTCAGTAATGCCCTGATGATGGCTCACTAGCTTGAGACGAAACGTTGACAAAAATATTTTTTTTTTTTAATTATACATAAATGTTTACATGATGAAAAAATTAGTTCAAGTATCTGTAGAATTACTTTATTCAGATATTTATTGAATAAAAAATATTCAGTTAGTTTAAATCATAATATTTTATTTAATTTATTTTTTGTAGACCAAATATGCTGTTGTAACTGTTCTGATACAAAAAGAAACAAAATATCATAATAAAATTTATCAAAATTAGAAAAATTTAAAAAAAATATGTTTTAAGATAAGTGGAACATTTATCGGGTCTAAAAGGGCATTAAAATTTTGCGTACTAAACATTAATAGTTTTATAAACTTATTATATGTTTTAAAAACGCTGATATAACTTACAATAAATAATCGAAATTCAATTTACACGATTTATATTAAAGTCATTAATGTAATATTACATGAAGTTAGTAGTTAAAATAATAAAACTGGATTCTATTGTTTTTTTGGTTTTTAAAGAATTATTCTAATTTTGATTAATTTTATTGTGATATTTTTTCCGCTTTGTATCAGATCAGTTACAACAGCATTTTTATCTAACAAATAATAAATAAAAGAAAATATTATGATTTTAATTAACTATGCAGATTTCTTATTATATAAATATTTAAATATAGTAATTCTACAGATACTTGAACTAGTTTTTTCTAATGATTATATCATGTAAAATTTATGTATGAATAAAAAAAAAAAGTTGTAGACTAGGCTGTTCAAAACAATACTGCAACTCATTTAATACAATCATACGTTAAACCCAGAATAATAAAGTCATTGTGTTAAATTCCATAAATAATGCTGAGTTAATAAATTTAAAAACATTCAATATCTATCTTTCCAATTTTCCATACAGTTTAAAGCTATCCTAGATAATGTGTTTGTAGCATTTTGTTTTTAAAACAAAGATAAAAATAGATTATTCGTTCATGTTTAGAGCTGATAGTGCTGGAGGTAGAATAAGGCTACAGATGGAATTTAGTAGATTTGGACATTCTCAGAAAAGTAACTTTAGCCATTAGGGAAAAAGACTGTCTTGCGAGAGTGTAGAAGATAGGATGAATATGTTTATTTACAAAGTTTCTACTTCAGATAGCCACCATTCTCAATTTCCTTCTGCCTGTCTAAGTCTTTTCCGTTTCATGTTTACTTACAAACAAGTAACGATCCTCCCATCGACGCTTCGGCCTACCTTTCGGACGCCTACCAGTCGGATCAGCGAATATCAACATTCTCGGAATCCGTTCCTCACCGAGCCCAACAACTTTCCTCGCCCATTTGAGTCTCCGCGATGCTATCAACTCAATTATATTCACAGGATACAAGTTTCGTAATTCCGCGTTGTTCAACCTTCTAAACTCTCCATTGGCCTCATCTCTCTTCGCACCAAATGTTTTACGCAGTACATTATTTTCAAAAACCTTAAGTCGTTGTTCATCCTTCAAAGTAAGCGGCCACGTTTCACATCCGTAAAGAACCGTTGGAAGAATAATAGTTTTATAAATTCTAACCTTTAAGTTTTTAGATAGAAGCCGCGAGCTAAGTAACTTAGCAACTGAATAATAACGCGCATTTTCCACCTTCAACCAGGACTTTATTTCTTCCTGGATTTCATTTTTTCTTGTTATCATTGAACCTAAATACTTGAATTTCTCTACGTGTTCAAAAGTATGCCCTGATATATCAATATCACCAAGATCGCCACCGTTTCTGCTACTAATCATATATTGCGTCTTACCGGTATTTAAATCGAGTCCTATTTCTTTACCGGTTTTTATTAACACACTTGTATTTAGTTGAGTGTTTTTCCGTGTCTTCACCTAGCAGTACCAGATCATCGGCATACCCCAAAATCGGAATCTTGTCACCCATAATTAAACCTTTCTCGGTACACATCACCTTTTCTATGACATTGAATATTGACATATTCAAGAGGTATATTAAAGAAAACAGGTTAGCGGGAGTCACCCTATTTCAGACAAACACATCTCTACTAGGTTTACTAACTTTCTAGGTATTCCCTGTTCAATCATGATGTTATACAGCTTCTGACGGTCTATTGAATCATAAGCCTTTTTAAAATCGATATAAAGTTGATGGACTACACCGTTGTATTCCAATTTTTTCTCTAATATTTGACGTGAGGAAAATATATGGTCAATAGACGAGCGATCCCGCTGATGACGATAAAAGACTATTTAAACTTCATCAAATATATGTTTTTGTATTGTTGTAGCTCAAGATGTTCTGTTGTATTTTATTCTAGCATTCTCTCAGGAATCAAGCCATTACAGCATAATATAATAGAATAAATCACATAGCTTTCGAATCCATACACCTCAAATCTCCCGTCAGCTCTTCTGTAGACAATCATCCAATTGGACACTTCTCTCTATAATCTTTGCCAGTTATCTATTTTAATTAATAACTATGACGTCTGGACAATTGTTTAAAGTTGTGTGATCCGTAAAAGTTGGGTGATCCTAATAAATTTTTATTTTATTATCCCCACCCCTTCCTCGTCTTCAAGGCTATACGGGGTTTACTTCGGTCAGGCTGTGAGGGTAGAGGATCTATAGCAGAATTAAAAGCCTCTCGGCACTGAGACAATAATAACTATTAGGATGTGGGGATCTTTACTGTTGAAACCGCTGATATAAGAATTGTCCTTAAAAAAATAAAATAAATAATAATGATTTGTTTGTTTTTAATTATGTATTATAACCATACTCCAGGATATTTTTCGATTGAAGCTTCCAACATCCTCGACCAGTAATAAAATGAACTCATAATAACTGGAGGACATGATCGATTTTTATTGGCCTGTGTGGTCAGCAAATGTTTGTTTTTTCCTTCCCCTCCAACTGTAGGCAGCGGTCGATGGTCAGAGAACACTCACTCTGTTCAACTTCATCAGATAGTGTTCATAGCGGAGGCTCGTACGCTTTCTGTTTGTCTGTTTTATTTGCTCTAACAGGCTATCCATGAGTTCTCGCTTAGTTACAAGTATAAGATTAAAAACTGAAAAACTCTGAATCACTTCTCCATCACATTTATGCTTTAAGAGAAAAAAAAAAAAAAATCTTCCTATTAAGGATATCCAGATTAAAAAATAAAAATCTGTCGAATTGTAGTATATAATCGTACTTGTTTTTACTGTATGTTACCTATAGATGAAATATATATAAGGGAAAGTAATCGTCAAAAGGGCCTAGCCGGATAAGCATGTGAAATCTGCCCCCACGTGTATTACAACCAAATTTATACTATTGAGTCACACCTATGTGAAACAACCTTATAACCCTTAATCCTAACGGAAGGGAAGTTATGGAGAGGGAAAGGAAAAACAAAAAAAATTGTTTTCTCCTGAACATCTCAACTGATTTTCACGAGAAAAAAAATGTATGCTATAGATTTTACAAATATGTTTCGAAAAATATTATTTTAAATTTTTTTCCACTAAAATGCTTATCAAAAAATTATTTTCCGGTTATGATGGTTTGGTACACCTCCAATTTTTTGCTACTTTACTTCATCGGAGGGTCGTACATATATCGCAAGTGTACCCCATAGTGAAAAATAAAATAAACAATTTTTTCTCCTGAACGGATCAACCGAATTTCACGAAAAAAATATATTGTGGATATAATTAGTTGACCGTTGAGAATTACTGAAGGAATTAGTCCGGGTGGCGGTCATTAAATGAAACAACTTAATAGTTTCAACTATTTTATTGTTTGCCAACGTTTCGACCCCCATTGTGGGTCATCATCAGGGCGTCTGGTAGGTGAGTGGAAACTCTTTCCAGTTTCCACTCACCTACCAGACGCCCTGATGATGACCCACAATGGGGGTCGAAACGTTGGCAAACAATAAAATAGTTGAAACTATTAAGTTGTTTCATTTAATGACCGCCACCCGGACTAATTCCTTCAGGAAAAAAATATATGTTAATGATTTTCTAAAAGAGTTTCGAAAAACATTTTTTTATCGTAATGTCATTGGGCATTACTTACACACTATGCACATACATACTATTTATTATACCTATTATTATTCGTGAAATTCAGTTGATCCGTTCAGAAGAAAAAATTGTTTTTTATTTTTATTTTTCTCTATGGGGTATTTTTCACGTTTTTTTTTTTCTCGTGAAAATCGGTTGAGCTGTTCAAGAGAAAACAATTTTTTTTTGTATTTTCTTTCCCCCTCCATAACTTCCCTCCCGTTAGGATTAAGGGGCTAAAAAATTGCGTAAGGTTGTTTCTCATAGGTGTGACTAAATGGTAAAAAAATTGGTTCTAATACACGCGGGGGCAGATATCACAAGCTTACCCGGCTAGGCCCTTTTGGAAAACGAGTTTTCACTGGAATCACGAATCCCGCAAAAAAGTCGTATGTGTAATGTCGAAAGCAATAAAATGTATAAAATTCAAATTTCATATTTTAGCAGCGTATGTGACTGAAATCTTACAACTTTTTCATCCAAATCGGCCAACCAAAGATACACTTTTTTTCCATGCATTTTGCATCATTTTACGATTTTATCAAAAATAGCTTTAATGAGTAAGATTAAATTCCTTATATTTATGTAAAATTTAGTGTCATGTAGGTTTTGTTCTAATTGATTATAGTTTAAATGCTGATTTTTTTTTAATTTTCTATCGTTAAAGTCTATTTAATTTTGTAAATTAAAAAAATTAACAATACCATTTTATCAGCAATTCTAAAAGCTGGTGAAAATGAAATTTGAACAAACTAAAGAAGAAAAAAAAAAACAATTTTTATTTAATCCTAATTTTTCATGTGTTGATAAGGTACAGATTATTCGTCACAAAGAAATAATAAGAAATAATGCTGACTAATTAACAGTCAATTATTTTTAAAAAATGGATTGTTTGATAATAAATGATTAAATATTAATTTAATTCAATCAAAATTTAACTGTAAACTTGGAAGCCTTCCACATAAGCTGAATAAAACCTATTTTCTTTTTAAAATCTAAAACGAACAAAAAAATATAACTTTCCATCAACGGATAGTACACGATACTTGTAAAGCATTTATTTAAAATTAGTGGTAACAGTTTGAGCTTGACGCTTAAATTAATAAATTTATTTAATTGATAAATTTACATTTACATTTATTGCACCAGATTAATCTGAGCATTTTTAATCAAATTCGATTGTTTTTAATAGCGGTTTTAATAGTGTTAATAAATTTTAATTTAATTAAGTATAATATATAGTATGAAACGAGACATTCAAATTAAAATAATATTATTTCAATTCACGTTGATATGAATATATTCCTACCACACCATTTCAAAGAAAAATGTTTTAATGATAATTGAAATTTGAATAAAAGCTTTGTTAAACATAAAATGTATTTATGAAGGATAAAATGATTCGGGTGAGAGTAAAAAAAAAATAGAAAATGAAAAAAAAATAAAACTATTTTCATACATTTTCGTAATATTTTTTTCCACCTCACGAATCGTCTTATCATTGATATTTAACACACGATTAACTTATATATCCTAAAAATGTATTTATCTACTAATAAGCTTGCATGGAAACTTCAAAGACCTTCTACACGATAATCGATTATAAGCAACATGATATTAAACAGAATTAAAATTAAAAAAGAGTGTTTATTTTTCATGGTCTCCAAAGCCAATGACAAAGAGACTATTTTAGACTAATGACGAACCAGAATAGCCACTTTATACTATGCATTTTGCACCTTTTTACAATTTCCTAAAAAATGCCAATTACGATTTTGATCAAATTGTACAAACGACAGCTAACAAAATTAATGAGCTTTAATGTCGTATCAGTTTTATTCTGATTAGAATAGACACAGCTCAAGTGCTGATATTTAAAATTTTCTTCCTCTAAAGTTCCTTTGATTTTGTAGATTTGAAAAACATAATGATTTCGTGTTGTTAGCATTTATAAAAACGTCTAAATATATGATTTGAAAGATTTGAACAAACTAAAGAAGAGAAGAGTAAATTTGTATTTTATTTTAATTTCTGTCTCGTGTTTATATGGTACTAAATATTGGCACAAAAATAATACCTTTTGCCTCTATGTGTAATATTCACATTATCTTAACAAAAGAAATAATTTAATTAATATTCAGTAATAACAGTCAAATAATTGATTTTTTAATAATAATTTAATTAAATCAAAAGAAAACTGAAATCTTGGAAGCCTTCAACGTAGGCTAAATAAAACTTTTTTTTTAAGAATAATATCTAAAAGAAACAAAAAAATATAACTTTCTATCAAAAAACCGTACACGATATTTGCGAAGCTTTTATTCATTTAGGTTATTTTTTTTAATATAAGAATAGTAGCATAGATATATAATACACCATTGGAAAGCTGAAGATTGCAGAAACAATGTAACCTTAAATACAAAATTGTAAAATTTAATTAACATTGATGAAAAGCCTATAACGCTTGATGGTTATTGTAGATAATTATGTAATATATTATGAAATAAAACACATTTTTCCATCGAAACTGAATTTAATTAATTCTTTGAACTTGTTTTTTATCTTAAAAAATTCATTTGATTCATTCCATGTTTCATTATAAAATTTGATAATCATTTAGTTTTATTTAACGGGACGAGCCTAAAAAGGGTAGAATCCCAAATGTGTTTTACCGATTTTGAACAATTTTTTTTGGTAAAAACAGACATTAGGGGCCAACACTCCTCAGGAGTTGCGTAAAACAAATTTGAAAGTTTGCTTGCAAAAAACACATTTAATTTTATATCTCTAGTTCTAGTTAAGGTAGACAAAAATTTTTTTTGTCCAAATTATCCTATTTCAAAGCGGAAAAAAAAGAGCCATTAAACTATTCAAGCTTTATGCTTGGTAATAACCCTGAAAATATAAATAATCTCGTCAAAACAATTATATTAAGGATTCTTAAAAAGTGTGTTAATTCCTAAAAAGGAATCCTCATCTGAAAAAAAAGTTATTTAAAGTACTGTTTTGACGAGATTATTTATATTTTTTAGGGTTATTGGCAATCGTAAAACTTAAATATTTTGATGGCTTATTTTTTCAATTATTCCTTATTAAAATAGGGTAGTTTTCACACCAAACTTATTTTTTTACCTTCACTAGAACCAGGCAGATTAAATAAATGTGTTTTTCGTGCGCAAACTTAGGCTTTTTTTTTTTTTTTTTTTTTTTTTTTTTACCTGACTCCTGGGATGCTTTGGCTCCTAATATTTTGCACAGTCTGATGGCTTAATGTCTAATTTTACCTACAAAGAATTTTTCAAAATCGGTGAAACACAAAAACATGACCCTCTCCTTGTAAGTAATAATCTAACAATACAAATTATTATCTACAACAGATTATTTATTCTAAAAAAAATGTTTTTGTTTTTTTTAACTAACTTCATTTAATAGTTATTTAATTGATTTAAACAATAACGGAAAGTCAAATTAATGTATTGCGCGTACCGGATTTTTTCCCAGCCTAACAAAATATAATTAACCTGGTAAATATAGTTAAAATCTGATGCGGGGCACACACGATTTTCACTTACCACAATTGTTAAAATTCATTTAAATACTATAAGCTATACTTCAATTTAAAAAATATTTGAAGTTGATTTTAATAAAACGTTTATTCATTTTCGCTGGAAACATATGATTTAGATTGAATAATGTAACTTTATTAAATTTTTAATCAGTAATAAGTATATTCCTTATTCGTCACTTTATATTACCTTTCACAATTTTTTGTATCAGATAATATTTTTTCTAAAATCTTACTCTTTCCAAGGGTTATTACACGCCTATATTACTGTTCTTATTATCAAAACAACAAAAATTACATTAAAAAATAGTTTTGCTCTTTTATCCTTTTGTTTGTCATCAGATTCGTCAAACCTGTATATTTAGCCGTCCTTTATCAATGTCATTAAGACGATATGGTTAATATTTTAGAATGTGCAAAATTAAAGGCAGTTTAGAGGAATAAAATTTAAAATATCGGAATTTAAGCACTGTCAGACTATTTTAATCAGAATGAAACCTAAATCATATTAAAGTTCATTAAATTTTACATCCATATAGCGAGTTATAATTTAAAAATTAAAAATTAAAATAACACTTATTTTAAATGTGTGTTTTTAATTTATGACCGCACCCCCAACCATCTTCCTCATCTAATTTCTCAACGGTCAACTAAACTCCATCATTGTTAAAAAAATATATTTTTTCAGCCAAACAAAATGTATCAAATAAAATATATTAGTGTGATGTTACCTGTTGTAAATTATTGTGATATTATATGTGATATGGAATGCTAAGATAGAATGTTAGCTTGTGAGAGATAAGTTTTGTGAGGAGGGATGGATGATTTAAGGTCAAGTGGGACGAGAATATCTCCGCCTACTTGTAGCAGCTCTCTTCTCTCCCAGCGAGGATTTTAACGCTTCAAACAACTCACTTTTATTTCATTTTTTCCCTAATTAGCCGAGTTATTAATTCCAGGTTAATTAGCCAGTAATTGAGATAAGTCCCGTGCAGAATTTATAATCACTTACGCAGTTACATTTTCAATAAGATATTTACTTTGATATTAAATACTATTTTTTTTTTCTAAAATAAAAAAGATCTGGTGGGCGAAACACACGAATTTCACTTACCACCCTTGTTAAAATCAATTTAAGAATTTTTAAATACCGTTAGAGATGAAATTAGTTTAAAGAATTAATTAAATTGATTTTCGATAGAAACATGTGTTTTATTAAATAATCTATTATGTTATTATTTGAAACAATCAGGTAATTTTATCCGCTTTTCATCACTCTACTAATTTGTAGAAGCTTGTGTATGAGATAATATTTTTTTTTAAATCTTAAGCTTTCCAACGGTATATCATACATGTATATTACTGTTCTTATGTTCAAAAACAAAAAATTGAAAAAAAAATATATTTCTTCAGTTTTCTCCTTTAGTTGGGTATCGAATTCCTTTAATTTATATATTTACTTGTTTTTGATCAGTGGTAACAAGATAATATAGTTATTTTTATAGAATCAACAAAATTAAAGGTACTTTAGGGAAAGAAAATTTAAAATATCGGCGTTTAAGCCCTGTCAGACCATTTTAATCAGAATGAAACCTACATGATATTAAAGCCTATTATATTTTACATCGATATAGCGAGTTTAAACAAAATCGTCGGAACTGTTTTTGAGAAAATCGAAAAAAGGTGCAAAATGCATAGTATAAAGTGGCTCTTCTGGTAAGCTGATTTAGATGAAAAAGATTTCGTAACGTCTCGGGCGTATAGTTGTCTTAATTATGAAATTTCAGTTTCATAGAACTTACCGTTTCCGCCCGGGAGTTACCACACACACACACACACACTTTTTTGCGGGACTTGGTTATTTGGACTCAGGGGACTCTAAAATGTGTATTTCCGTCGAAAACTGTAACTCGAAAATTTTCACGATCGCAGTACATTCCCTTACTAATATAGTAAGTGAAAGTAAAAATAAAAATTGCAAATATTAATTTAAATCCTTTTTGGCATGCTCCTCTTATTTTCCATCTATATTATCTTTTCCAACACCTTCTTTTGACGCAAACCACTTGTAAAATTGCAATTTCAATATTATACATATGATGTATGACGTAATTATTTACGTTGCTGGAATCCTACCGTTATGGATTTTTTTTTTTATTATAAATTTCTTCAACTCTAGGATCTTTTATTCTTTCTTTCCATATTTGTTTTTTTACAATCCATATTTTTGTACATAGTACATACATTATGCGTGTTAATATTCAGTTGCTAATTTACTTTGCACACAGCTTATATGTAAAAACTAAAAAGTTAGAATTTATTAAACTATAATTGTTCCGATGGTTTTTTACGAATGTGAAGGTAGTCTCTTACTATTAGCCTTACGGTTTTAGGAAATAAGGTACTGCGTTAAATATTTGGTCCAATAAGAAATGGGGTCACTGGGGAATTAAGAAGGTTGCGGAGAATTTACCCTGAGAGTATAATTGAGTTGATAGCATCGCGGAGACTCAAATGGGAAAGCTAAGTTGTCAGAATCAGTGAAGAAAGAGTCCTGAAAAATTTGTTTTTTTCATAACCGACTGGTAAGCGTCCGAAATGTAGGCAGAAACGTCAAACGAAACAGGATTGTGTTGAGTCTGAATACGTGGGCTTAAAGGGTGACCATTGGAATGTGCAATTAAATTATTTTAATTAATATTTAATTAATTTTTTATATTTCAGTACAGAAAATATACATTTATAGTTTAGACTAAAAAAAAAATATACGCTTGAACATGCGTATCGATTCAGGTATTTAGATTCTATAATATGGTGGATAAAAAGTTTTTTTTTTTTTTTTTTTATAAAATATTGCTTTATTGAGAAGTAATACAATCTGTCACTATCTTGGGCAATAAGTATTAGAGATAAAAGAAGTCATTCATTCCATATATACAAAGTAAAACAAACAAAAATAAAATACCTCAATAACAAATGAAAAGAATAAATAAGTAAAATAAAATAAATGAAATAAAAGAAAATAATTATAATCTTGGCCACATTCATACCTATATACAATATTTACATGCTGCCCCTGGGAACTCCGAATCGAACCTCTGCATCCAGAAATGGATGCTGAGGCACAATGTCAGGAGATCCCAGCGCCTCTCAGTCAGCCGCGTCACCAATCTAGTCAGTGGAGACTGGAGGTTCTGTTCGCCACTGAAGTTAAGAGCTGATGTATTTCAGAATCTAGTTTATAGGATAAAAAGTAGGGATCAAAGTCGGATAATACTTGTAGTAAAACAGCACAGTTTGCAACTTCTATTAAGAGGCATAAAGGTTAGGATTTACAAAAATTTTAGTCTCCCAACGGCCATGAAAAATAAAATTGGTATAGATACATTTTTAATCATAAACTTTTTGACAAGAATTAAAATCTGGATCGTCTTTAAAGGGGGAGTAAGGGGATAAAAGATGTAAAACTGACAGAGTACTAAAGTAGATTAATTCATTAAGGGGATAAAGTCCGCGGCTTCAATGTTCAACTTTACAATCCAATTAAAGATGTTAGTGCCGAAGCGGGATGTTAATGAGTGTGTTGTTGGAAACAGCTGTTCTCTGAGTCAGCGGTGGGGCTGTATGTCGTCAACAATGGGGTCATTCACCCCCCTCCTTTTTAAGCCCTCCCTACGAAGGAAAACAGGGGGGGCACCCAAAACCGGGCTCAAAGGCTTCCTTGTATAAATGAATAATCACCCTCGCTCCCAAAAAGCCTGATTGAGCCCTGGCAGAGGAGTCCTCGCAACTGTTAATTTTTTTTTCGACTCGTACTTCAACCAACAATCCGCTAAAAGGGAGAAAACACCATTTGTCCAGTCTAATCTGTTTTTTTAACCCAGTTCTACTCTCAAGGGAATAGGAGGGAAAAATTGTCTTTACGAAAGGATTTCTCTCGTGTCGCTTCTTTTTTTTTTTTTTTTTTTTTTTTTTTTTTTTTTTTTTTTTTTTTTTTTAGCTTCTTTTGAACTAATTTTTCGTCTTGTTTCAAAAAGTTAAAACTGTTTGAGCTTAAATTTAGTTGTTGTCTTTCGCATGTTATTCATCATTCTGCGAAAACATCATTATCCAAAGATAAAACACTGGATAATACCTGATAGCTAAACATCGCAGCCACAACTTTTTATATTTTCTTTTGAGAAGAGAATATAAAAAAAATTAAAAATGAATGCGTGCAACATTTACGCGAGATTGAATTAAAACTACTTTTATAGTGTGACAGATGGCTATTAAATCAGTCATTATTTAGTAAAGTATCTATTGATAATATAGGCCCTTGGCCGCGCGGTGTATTGTGCTGGGAGAATACACTCGCGTTGCTCTATGAATGTTGTAGGATAGGCTACGCCTATAATTGTGAGTGGCCACTAGTTGACTCAAGGATCTCACATACCCGGGAGAGAGGCTGTGGGTGGATCCCAATTTAATTAGAAGCTTTAAAAATTCCTCCCTGGGACTGGGGTTCAAACTCTCAACCTTTGACGTGGGAGACTAGCGCGCTAGCCACGGGCTTCCCTCATATCGATAATATACATAGTTATAAGAACACTGGGGAGTGGCGCACAGTGTAAGGTATTTTCTCAAAATATAAGTGTTAAAATAAAGATTAGAACAAAAATCATCTGCCTTTATCTGCCTATCTGATCATAACACCGCAAAGAAAAGAAAAGATTTTAGAGTACCCCTTTGTTTGTTGCACTATTTTGTTTACCAAATTGGCTCAGATATTACATGTCCCCATTGAAAACACTTTTAATTAGAGTTCAGTCGAGTTGCTAAAAGTCTAAGTTGCGTCTAAAGTCTAGTACTGTTGTCTAGCCATGAGCTCTATCAAAATTAAAAACCGCGATTTATGTAGGGGCTTGTGGGGTGGTACAAACTTCGACGTATTTCATTGACAAAATCACCCTGAACTTGACGAGGAAAACATTTCTACAATGGTGACAGCTCTAAGTAAGAGATGTTTGCCTTATTTTAATAAAAAAAAAAAACAAGGTAAATTTGGACAGAAAAATTTTCAGCGAGTGGATGGAAAATGAATACGTTTTCCACATACCAGACGACGAATCCAGCTACTGATGACTTTTATAACGAACATGAGACCCGAACCAAAGAAAAAGCACCTGGAAATCAGTGATGTAGCTAAGCAGCTGTTAATATAATATCCTTGAATTTGAAATTGAAAGTTTCTTTTCAATTTGAGCAAGCTTTGACTTTGAATCTCTAGTTTAATTATTTACGATTCTCCAGTCTTTTAAATTTCCTTGAATTTTAATTCGTGAGTATTATTTAACTTTAATATACACTCAAAATACTTGTTTGAACTGGTTTTCATAAGTGCAACCTATTTCCATAATTTCCGAAATTTTTATCTTGCCAATAGGCTTTAATTTTCTTCAAAATTTCAATAAATACTATTGAACTTGATGTATTTTTTTATTATGAGAGACCAGCCCCAGGTTTTTATGCTGAACCGTTTTCGAGATATTGAATTTTTTTCCGCGTTTTGGCCATTCGGCCCTACTGTGCGCCGTCGTCTGGTTGATAGGGCATTAGAACCAGGATTACTAATTCTTTTATTTCAGCTGTGGAAGCGACCCTTGGGTGTAGAGACCCTGGGGCACACACAGCATCTATAAAGTAGGTACCCAAATTTAAGGGAAACCCTGTCTGTCAAGATGCTACAGCAACTTATTCATCGAAATCAGCTTAACAGAAGAACCACTTTATACCATGCATTTTTTACCTTTTTACGATTTCCTCAAAAACGGCTCTAACGATTTTGATGAAACTACAATAAATATTTGTATGTAAAATTTATTGGGCTTTAATATGATGTAAGTTTCATTCTGATTGAAATAGTCTGACAGGTCTTAAATGCAGATATTTTATAATTTCTTCCTCTAAAGTACATTTAATTTTGTAAATTTAAAAAAAAATGGAATATCTTCATATTACCATTGATAAAAAACGAGTAAATATGCAAGTTGAGCGAATTTGATAAACAACTAAAGGAGAAAAGTGCAAACTTATTTTTTTGAAATGCAATGCAATTTTTGTGTTTTTGAACACAAGAATAGTTATATAGATGTATAACATACCATTGGATAGCTAAAGATATTTAGAAAAAATATTATCTGATACCCGGAATTGTAAAGGGTGATGGAGAGTGATAAAAAGCCGATAAAACTAATGGATTTTTGTAGATAAAAATATAATAGATTATTTAATAAAACACATGTTTCTATTGAAATTCAATTTAATAATTTTTCTTTAACAATTTATTTATTTATTTAACGTCACTTTATGGTACTATGGCTAATCGGACGATGCTACAGTGGGAGTCCTAAATTTTGCCGATCCAGGTTTTGTTAGGATAAGGGATCTTTAACGAGTACCTGACATCGCACAGGCTCGGGACCACCTTTTAAAGTCTTCGAAGGACGGCATAACTAAGGATTCTTTACTCCCATTAAAAAATCCTAGGACCACCCGCGGGTTTGAACACGTGACCTTTGGCATAGGAAGCTGTTGTGCTAACCACCCAGCTACAAGTGATCCCTACAATTTATTTTTATCTCTAGATGTATTTAAAAATTCTTCAATTAATTTCAACAACGAAGGTAAGTGAAAGTTGGGTGTTGAGCGCACCAGATTTCAAAAATAGTTTTGTATTTTTTTAAAATGAATATATATGAAAGTATGTTGATTTGTTTGAATAGACACGAGCATGCTGGCGCAGTATTAATCCATCCATAAGCTCCTGGAGTATTGGTTAGGTTCGTGGGATCCCTCCCCAGCTCAGGGCAGCAATGCGGTTTACCATTGAGCATTATATACCATTCTATTGTTACTGAAGCATTTTCAATCAGCATCTCGTCTAAATTGATATTAGCAGTGCAAGCTATGCATTCCATTCACAAGGCAGCGTTTATATGCATCAGTTCGTAATTAGTCTGTGTAATTTCAGGAAGATATTGCAATATACCCTCGAGTGTACTGGTTACAATGCATTGCGTTTGATACGTTTCTCGGAATTCAGTTAATTATTGTTATTGTGGTCATGAAGAGAATTCATGATTTATTAAATCTTAAAATATTTTAATGAGAATTAGTATAATTATGTTCAATAATTTGTTTACCAAATTCAAAAGAAGTAAACAATTTTGTTTAGTAGTTTGCTGTTTAAAATTGTAAACTTTGGTAATGGCCTAGAAACTAATAAATAAAACCATTGAGAGCATGATTAATTATTTTTAAAAAACGTTAGAAATAAAGTGTTATCTATCGATTTTTATTTTTGAAAAACTGAAATATTACCTATATATACTTAACCCATTCGAGACCGATTACACACCGTGTGTATAATTATCAGTTATTCTGAGTAAAGTAGTCGTACTGTATTGTTGTAAAGAACAGGAAAACAAAATTGGGTATTGGTTTTACTGTGTACAAAAAAATCTAAAAATTATCCGAAGCCTTTCTTACAAAGAAAAAAAAAATTGAGCTCCTGAGGACCGTGTTCGAAACAAATCGTCTTCTCGAATAGGTTAAATGAGTTCCATCCAAGTTTATACAAAATATTATATTTATATGGTAAATACAGTAAAATCTGCCCATAACTCAGTTAATTATAGAAAAAATCATTAGTGTTCTGAAATTAAAAATCAAATCTACTAATTATAAGATTTAATTTTTTTTTTTTTTTTTTTTTTGGCCAATCCTTTATTATCACTTATTATTCCACATTCAATTTTCCAACGCTTCATCAGCCAACGTATAGGACTTACATCCAGTCGTTCATGATACTTTCCATGTATGATAGACAAGTAAAAAAGGATCTTGAGGCCGAAACGTAGTGATTTGTGTAATAAAATTACTTTCTTTTGCGATTTCCCTAAAAAAGTATACCTTACAATAATAAACCCGTAAGAAAAAAAGGCATGAAGAAAACATTTATTAAATATATGATATATGTCCCAATAAATTTTTTTTTCTATCATAGTAGAAACGGAATATACTGTACGTACAAAGAGGAATACCAAGTATGACAGCGTGACATATGATATTATAGACGTTATCACTGTTCGATAGAAAATTGAATTCCCCAACATGCCAAAAAAAGAATAATTTAACTTGGTTAAGAAATAGCAGTGATAGAGCTTTTAATTTAGCAGTTGAGGGGTCACCTGTGGTATAGCGGTTAGTATGATATTCTTCTATTCCCAAGTTCACCTCCCAGGATTTTTAATGGATGTAAAAAACTCCTTTGTTATGCAGTCCTAAGGAGGAAATGTAAAAAGGTGGTCCCAATCCTGTGCGATGTCTGATACTCCTTAAAGAGCACTATCTAAATTAAACCTGAATAGGCAAAATTTAGGACTCCCACTGTAACATCATTCGATCAGCCACAGCAGCATTACGTGACCAAGAAGCATTCAAACTTAGCAGTTGTTATTGCCAATTTTCATATATATATATAAATTGACGTAGCTGATGCGTCGTTTTTTTTTTTTAATTCCGAGAATTATTTCTGTAGTCCCTTAAGTATAGCAAACAGAACATCTTTTATGTATTTTTAGCATCGATTCATTTAAACCAATCATTTAACAAATCAATTATAGGAGTAAAATAGAACATTTTTCAAACACACAGGAAATGTAAAGGAATACTTACATCAGTAAATTGAGAGGTTATATTCAACGTACAGAGCAGTCTAAAGGGGTTAAGAATATTTGAAGGGTTTTTTATCTCTTAGGGATCTAAAAGAAAATGTGTCAAGAATTTATTATATTCAGGAATTAGGATAAAGCCCCCAGGGCTGAGTTGCTTATACGCTAGTCTCTCATGCTAAAGGTTGTGAGTTCGAATCCATGTCCCGGAGGTACTTTTTTAAGCACAGTCTGCGGATTCACTCACAGCCTCTCCCTCAGGTAAGTGAGACCCGTCAGCCAAATGGTGGCCACTCACAAAATTAGGCGTAGGGATTGATGACCCTATACTAATAAAATACATCGAGAAACGTAAGGGGGCTACACGGCCACATTTGGCTAAAAAACCTGAGTAAGTGACCGTAAATGAATCGTAAGAAACAATTAACCGCTTAGTCCCATTCATTAATAGTTTCATACCGTACAATTAATTGCAAATATGTATCTTATTTATAAATCCTTAGTTACGCCGTCCTTCGGAGGGGACGTTAAAAGGTGGTCCCGAGCCTGTGCGATGTCAGGTACTCGTTAAAGATCCCTATCCTAATAAAACCTGGATAGGCAAAATTTAGGACTCACACTGTAGCATCGTCTGATAAGCCATAGTAGCATAAAGTGACGTTAAATAAATAAACAACAACAATATTTAAAAATATATTTTTTAAATGTTTCAACGCAGCTTGTACTAAAATACTCTTAATTAGCAAAGAATTACTTCTTAATACTTAAATAAAACTCTCAAAAAAGAAAAGTAACTATTAAAAAAACTTAATTATACTTCGTTTAATACTTAATTATAACTGTTTAGTTCGTGAATAGCCTGGTTAGTCAGTATGTTATGACACTTAACTTAAATATGTTTATATTTGACAGTTCACATTGTACTTAGTCGTTAATAAAGCACTATTCCAGATCTTTATGAGGTTTAGACGGGGTCGTTACATTTTACAGTATTTATATAAATAAATATTATTAAAAAGATATTTATAGCTAGTGAAATGTGAAAACACAATAGGGGTACTCACTACGTTTGCTATAGCATGCTATTTGTGCTATTGTGCTAAACCCATCAATTTTATACAGGAAATAACTGTAGAAACTCGACGGGTTTAGCAAAATAACACAAATAGCATGCTATAGCAAATGTAGTGAGTACCCCTTATATGTTATGTTAACTTTCTCACGGTATCTATTAAGTTTGCTTATTTATTTTGTAAGATCTGAATGAATTTTATGAATGACGCATACCAGAATATTATTAATATTACAAAACCGTTCTTCTTTCGTGATGATATGTAATATAATCATGAAATAGAGTGATAAATGCATGCATTAATCCTAATAATACGGGGAATAGGTGCTAATAGCTACGTTCTACCTTAAGCCATGTCATCATGACTCATATATCTAGCACGAATCATTTAATGACTGTCATTCTTAGTTCTGTATTTTACCTCAATAGAGAGAAAGACATATAAGTTCAACGAAATATTTATCTTATCATGTTATAAAATATTGGAGTTAAAAAGTACGAAAATAATCATTTTATTAGCTATCTCAAATATTTTATATTTGATTTATTTGAATTTAAGTTCAAAGCGATAGCACAAATTATTTTTTAGTGAAAATAAGTTTTTTTTCCGTATTATTTTCCTATAGTCCAAATATATAATTATAATTTCTAACTAAATACTATAATAATTAATTATACCCCTATGAAACATAAAAATATTTAAATTTAAAAATGCCAGTCTAATAAATTTGACATTAATTAACATAACATTATTAAAGTTTGTTCCAGAAAAGAATATAGTAAGTTGATAGAAATATATAAATCATTTTTTAACTTCAAATGAGTATTAATAATGTAAAACTGTTTGGTTGCTAATTTTACATTTCCAAAGAAGAACTATTATTTTTTAAATGTTTATTACTTTCACTTTCAAATATATAAAATATATAGTAAGGGGCAGTTTTGCGATAGTGAAACAAAAAAGCCTGAAAATAATGCACGTTTTTGAGTCCCCTGGAACTAGGTATGTATATGTTCAGTCCATCTCAAAAGCTCATAGTTTTATAAAACTGAAATTTCATAAATTTGGAGCGTAAATGCCTAAAATGTTACTGCAACTTTTTTTTATAAAATCAGCAAAAACAGTTTTTCTATTTTAATTAAACTTGGTATATCTATGTAATTATAATACTCATTAATAAGAGGTAGGTTTCATGCTGATTGAAACAGTCTGGCACGGGCTAAACACCGATATTTTCTTCTTCCTCTAAAGATCCTTTAATTATGTATTTGCTAAAAAATTAAACATATTATTTTATTAGTATTGATAAAAATCGAGTACATATATTAGTTTAACGAATTTTATATCCAACTAAAGAGCATAAAAAATGTTTTTTATTTATTTATTTATTTTATCTCTTTTTTTTTACATAAGAACAGTAAATTAGATGTATAATAGTCCGTTGGAAAGCTAAATATTTTATATATAAAAAAAAACTGATCTTTTTAAAGAGTTGTCATAGGTATGAAGAGTGATAAAAATAATAATTTTTTTAATAAAAACTTGTTTCTATCAAAAATCAATAAAATCGTTTAACCTTGTTTGATATCTAACTTCAATTTAAAACTTCCTCAATTGATTTTAACAACTGAAATAAAAGAAAGTCGTGCGTTGCCCTGAATAATTATTTTTTTAATGTAATACACAATCATATATCGTATTTCATTGTATTTTACTTGTAAGTAACAATTTTTTTTTGTTTTAATACAATGTTCATGTTGCTTAATTTGATTTTAAATTATTTTATTGTGGCTATAATTAAAACATTATCCGCTTCCTGTTTTTATTCTGGACTCAAAATACCCTAGTGTTATGGATGATTTAACTAAATGGTAAGCCGAAAATTAGGTTCCATGGGCTGAAGGAAACCATCTGGATAGGACCGTTGGTTCTTAGCTGCTCGAGCATGAAAAGGTGTTTACGGAGACAGCCGTTTTGTAAATATTTACTTGAGAATGTGAAGTTTGTCCTAACAGTCTCCCCTTCTTCATGTCAAATAAACCTTAACGGGTATATTTAGCCAGGAACCGGAAAATAGCGAAATGAAATAACTGATGTGACTAGAGCTATTCAAGCATGAAGAGGTGAGTTATGGGGCATTACTCGATTATATCCCCAATGAAATGATTATCGAATTTCTTTTGTGTTAAAAATAGTGCTTAAATTACTCCTATAACCTTACATATGAAACATTATATTTGAGATAATGATTGTCAAACCGTTCGCTGGAATATTTTTTAAGAAATTAATATTTTTCGTTATTAATAATATATGAACTTTCGTTATGAAACTTTAAGTTTTTGTTTCATCTGAAAAACATACAGACCTTTAAATAAGTTTTGGAAAATAGCACCAGATATATAATTCCATCCTAAATATTTTTTTTTTCATAACTTTAATATAAATCATTAGCATGATAGAAAATAACCTGGATTTTATACAAGAAGAATTAAGTGATTTTTTTTATTAAAGAATTAATAAAAGAAAATGCGTTTTCAGTAAAATTTACATTTTATTTGATCGTCTTAAAAGTAGTAAGTATCAAAATTTATGCCGTTATCTGTCTTTCTTAATGTGTGGGTCATACGTGATTCTTCTGTCGAATTTATAATTCGAATTCGAATATATCTTATTTTGTCTATGGAATTTCGATGTGCTCAAGATTTACTATAGGGAAGGTTTCAGATCGGTGAGTAAATGTAATACGTTGGGAATATATATATATATATATATATATATATATATATATATATATATATATATATATATATATTAAACTGTTCAGTATAGTACTGGAACTTATTCTAAAGTATATGGAATGGGAAAAATATGGAATAAATATAAATGGTATTCAAATAAATGTACTTAAATATGCTGATGATGTGCTACTGATTCCCGGAAAAGAAGAAGATATAGTGACAATGCTGAAACAACTTAGGTATAGAAGTGCACAACATGGACTGTCTTTGAACTTGGCAAAAACTAAAATAATCACCAGCTCCAGTGTCGCAAAAGTAAAAACAGATCTTCCGGGAATAAGTGTAGTAGATGAAATCAAATATCTTGGACAAGTGATATCTTTTAAAGATAGACAGTCTACTGAAATCCAAACTAGGACAGCTATGGCTTGGCGGAAATATTGGAGCTTAAGGATGTTAATAAAGAACAACAATATCAACCAGCCTCTGAAACCTTAGCTTTCAATAGCTGTATTTTGCCTGTCCTATCTTATGGATGCCAAACATGTTCCCTCAACAAGCTTGATGAGAGAAGCAATGGAGAGGAGCATATTAGGCATAAGGAAAAGCCAAAAGCTAAACAGTCAAAAAATAAGAAAAGCTAGTGGTGTCACTGATGCAATTAGATTCGTGAAAAAGATGAAATGGCAATGGGCTGGTCATCTAATGAGGCAAAATGATAAAAACTGGGCTAAAATGTTGACTGAGTGGACCCCATTGGATAGGAAAATGAACCAAGGCAGGCAAAGAAGAAGGTGGGTAGACGAAATTAAAAAGACAGAAGGAGTGCTATGGCCACGTAAAGCCAAGGACAGAGAATTTTGGAAGATGAAGATGAGCGAACTCTTCAACTCAAGTACGGGTAGTTACCGTTCAAGACTTTAAACTCCTGAAAAGGAAGGTCTATGTACATATATGTATATAAAGGAAGAAGAAAAGAAAATAAAGTTTGTAAATAATAATGTATTATAAATGTTTATATGTACATCAATAAAGACTTATTATTGTATTATATTTTATGTGATTTGACATTATCATTATTCTCTGTATATATTGTTTGAATGTGGTATCGTATCACTATTACTACTGCTCATTTATAAACAAATTGTAATATATCTCAATAAATGTTTTTAAAAAAAGTTCACAGCAATCGTAAAATTTTGTTAGGTAGTGTAATGAATTTTATAATGTATGTATGTATGGTAGGATTGAGATAGGACTCACACACTTACACCTTTTTTTGCCGAATTTGTATTATAGACTTAGGGGACTCTAAAACGTGTATTTCTGGTAAAAACTCAAATTTAAAATATATACGATCGGAATAAGTTCCTTTATACTTTATACTTTACATATGAGTGAAATTGATTTTTTTTTTAATTATAACGTAGTTGTGATTTATAGAAATAGATCAAGTTTTGACTGCCTTGAAGTTCAAATTATCCTTCTAGAAATTACTCTACTTGTTTCATGTTTTTTTTTTGTTTTTTTATCCTGTTCATTTTATTCATGATCTGGGCCCCAAAACAGACAGATCTGGATTGTCCTTTTATTCCTAGCGGGAAATGGCAGAGCCGTGCTCACCCCAGCAGGGATGAATATTAGCAGGGTAATTAAAAATCCCGGAGTGGAACAGAAGCCGCGACGGGGAATGTAATTCGATCTACAAATAAAACCCGGGGAGGCCTCAGTGGGTCCGTTGAGGGGAAGATATTAAAAATGTTGCCGTCCCTCGCTTTTTACGGCGTATAATCCGGGTCCCTTTACTGCCCTTAAAAATAAGGACCTCAATAACTGTTTTATAGCCTCAGCTGTGTCCTCGCCTGCAATTAATAGTGCCATAAAGCCCGGGGGTCGCTGTAAGAGTTAATAAAACGAGGAAGGGCCGCTACACTTGATACCTGTTCTCGCTCTGTCTCACCTCCGCTTATTCTCATGTCACTACCTCCTCCAAATATCTTATGTACTACCTCTGCCAAAAAGGTTCAAGGGCCTCTTTCATATCTGGAAAATTTTATATCTGCCTTTTATTCTGCATCAAATCTAATAACTAAGCACCTTAATAAATCTTATTAGATGAGGAAGATCGTTGGGGGTGCTTCATAAAATAAGTAATACACTAATAAGTAACACTTAATCAATCAAAAAGCCTTTAGATAAATTTAGATATAAAAATCTGGTGCGGGCAACACAAGACTTTCACTTACCTCCATTTTTAAAATCAATGAATGAATTTTCAAATACAGTTAGAAATAAAAATACTTAAAACTATTAAAGAATTAATTAAATCGAATTTATATAGAAACATGTGTTTTATTACCTAAAATGTGTTTTATTATCTAAAATAATCAGTTAGTTTTATCTTCTTTTCATCACTCTCTATTAACCTCTAAAAGCTTGCGTATAAGATAATAGTTTTTCTAAAATCTTTATCTTTCCAACGGTATATCATACATGTATATTACTGCTCTTATGTTCAAAAACGAAAAATTGCATTAAAAAAATATTTTTTCTGTTTTCTCCTTTAGTTGGGTATCGAATTGATTCAATTTATATATTAACCTGTTTTTCATCAGTGGTAACAAGATAATATATTTGTTTTTATAGAATCAACAAAATTAAAAGTACTTTAGAGAAAGAAAATTTAAAACATCGGCATTTAAGTCCTGTCAGACCATTTTAATCCGAATGAAACCTTAATGATATTAAAGCCTATCAAATTTTACATCGATATAGCGAGTTAATTAAAAATCGTCGGAACCGTTTTTGAGAAAATCGAAAAAAGGTGCAAAATGCATCGTATAAAGTGACTCTTCTGGTAAGCTCATTTTGATGAAAAAAGTTCTGTAACGTCTCGGGCGTATATTTGTCTTAAATATGAAATTTCAGTTTCATAGGACTTACCGTTTTCGTCCGGGAGTTACCACACAGATACACACACAGACCTTTTTGCGGGACTTGGTTATTTGGACTCAGGAGACCCTAAAATGTGTATTTCCGTTGAAAACTGGAATTCAAAAATTTTCACGATCGCAATACTTTCCCTTACTATAGTAAGTGAAAGTAAAAAAGGTAATTATATTGGGTTTCAATAGAAACATGTTTTTTATTAAGTAATCTATTATATTATTTATTGTATGCAACAATCAGTTAGTTTTATCCGCTTTTCGTCACACTTTATTACCTTTTACAACTGTTTATATTCGATAATACATATTTTTTATTATCTTTAGCCTACCAAAGCTATATTATAGTCTATATTTAAGCTCTTTTGTTCAGTAACACAAAAATCACATAAAAAGATTTCTTCATCCTTTTTATTCCTCAATGGATATTAAACTGGTTTAACTTATACATTTACCCCTTTTTTAGCAAATGGTAACAAGATGATACTCAAGTCCTCTTGGAACTGTAAAAACTAAATAACTTTAATACTAAATAAACACTAAATAACTTTAGTGTTTTATTCTACATGAAACTGAAAGAACTATGGAATAATGAAGAACGGTTTTGAAAAAGCTGATTTAGAAGTGTTTAACTGGGAATAAATAAACGAGCAGAACGATGAAATTCTATATTTTGAAGTCGTTCTACAAACCCGCATTTCTGTTTGGTTCTAAAAACTAGACATTGAAAGGCTATCAGGAGAGCAATATGACAGCAGAAATAAAGTGACCTACGGACCTACAGTCCCAGGGAGGTTATGAATGGGGTTATGGGGTTATGAACCACGTTCCTGACGATAGAAATCATGAAAGAGGTCGAATAGTTTTACAGGCATATATTTTTATATAAAGGATAGTAGACTAGCCACTAAACCTTTCAAGAACGTACTGTGGTGATTCTGATACATTTACATTTCCACTCCGCCTTTCAGATCAAGGTCATTGGTTCCAAATCGAACAATAAGGTAAAAGATCATCGCAGTTCTTCCGTTCTTTAGAAACGCAACAATCTTGTTGTCGGGGCACTTTTCCAGCACATGGTTTGGTGTTTCAGACCCTCATCCGCATTTCCGAAAAAAGAAGTAACGGATGCTATTTATTCAGAAACTTTCATAGAAGCTGTTGGAGACAGGGGCGACAGCACACTCGCTCGCAGCCTCAACCGTACGTTAATTATGAGTCGCCGAATTCCTTATATTTATTTAGGTTTCGTTATAGGTCTATTAATGTCACCAACTTTGAAAAATACATATATTGAGAAAAAAAATACAAAAGAACAAATAAAATTAACTTTCTGGTAAACTTAAGAGTACTTAAGTCACGAGGACGATTGCGGGCGACGATGGCGAGCGATGACGGCGACAGCGAAGGCGACAAGCGAAGTAGCGACAGCGAAGTAGCGACCTGTCTCTCCTGTAACTCAGAGCACTCTCATTCCGGTCACTATCACTTAATCCCCTTTTATGTAAATAGTGCCCCCCTCTTGCGTCTGAACTTAATATTAACCAAATATATACACACAAAAACTAAATCAGTATTTCCCAATTCTTAACAGAAGCTTTTAAGCTAAACTAACAACATACTATTTCAATTATAACCGTTTTAACAGATAATACCTTAACTCTATATGGACCCTATATGGACAGGTAAGGTACCATCAAAATCAACAGTAGTTCCCTGCAGTATTAATCATGAAAAGTCCGAAATATTCATTCCAAAGCGAACAGAAGTAATCGAGCTTAATTCCAGCGATTGAATGATGAGATTTGGGATAGCATTGTGTTTGAGGGTGGGATGGAGATTTATGCAGCTATAATTGTGACCCTGAGTGATGGCTACCGGTGTCAGGCCGTGAGTAATGGCCTTCACCGTTTGGCTTCTTTTCAAAGGCGAGGTCTTTAGAACAACACCGCTCCGGAGAAACAAATCAATTCGCAACTTTGTGATGGATTATATTTTTTGCCTGAGCGGCTGTCGGTTGCAAAGAAATGTCCTTTCCTGAACAAATTACAGGTGCTGGTAATCTGTCATTTATTACTTTGTGAGTTATTGATCGATTCAGTTACAAAATAAAGTCGGTACAGTATACATATTTTCGGTAGCAATGTATGACGTGTTTTAACATTAATAGTAATTCATGGGATGACCTCTTATTTCCAAGATCATCAATACCAAACCTGGCAAGTGGCCCTAGCATTTTTTTTAATATGAGTAACAAATCCTTGGTTATAACATCCTTCGGAGGGAACGTAAAATGGTGGTCCCCGAGCCAGTGCTGTCAGATACTCGTTTAAAATCCCTGTCCCTGTACCCTGATAGGTAAAATTAAATATTTTCACTGTAGCATCTTCAGATTATAGATAAATAATATTTATAATATATTTTTCAAGTATGTATGTTTGTCTTCCATATTGACTATAATACAGAAGTTGAAATACATTCCGTGGTTGATCTCATTATTATTCTATATGATCATTCGTTTTTAGAAACATCCCTCAATATTGTACATTCATATTATATTCTCATACTAGTCTATCCTTTAATCTTGTTATTTATTTATTTAACATCACTTTATGCTACTGTGGCTAATCAGACTATGCTACAGTGGGAGTCCTAAATTTCGCTTATCCAGGTTAAATGAGGATAGGAATCTTTAACGAGTACCTGACATCGCACAAGCTCACCACCTTATTACGTCTCCTCCTAGGACGGCATAACTAAGGGCCTAGGGCCACCTTCAGGTTTAAACTCGTAACCTTGGGCATTGAAGGCTCTTGTGCTAGCTACTACACCACACTTGAACCCTATCCTTCAATCTTTTTCATTCAGGACTACTATGCTATCTTCGGGAGGAAAAAAATTATCTGAAAGGACACAATTATAACTTAATATATAATCTTTATATATATTTATTTATTCGGATTTATTACAATTTGTCACACGGGACAACAATAATATGGCTACAGGATTACATTCATAAAATATTTACAATATAACAAAAGGGAAGTCAAATTTCATAAAATGAAACTAAAATAAAAAAGGTATATGATAACAAAATTTAAATAAATACTTGGTTGAAAAATAATTAAACAAAACATAAACACACACATACTTATATACAATTTAATACATAATAGTCTGTTTTTGAGATGTTCAAGAAATCCTTTTAAAAGTTAACTTTCTTTACTTCCGTACGTTTGTTCCTGCTCCGGTTGCGTTGTACCAGAACGAAATTGTTTTACTTGTCTCTCGTTATGAGGGAGACACGGGATGAAGTTACAACAGCGAGGGTGTAGGAAGAGAATGAGTGAGAATGTGAGAGAGAGAGAGAGAGAGAGAGAGAGATAGAGAGAAATGAAAGGCCTAACTACGAGAGAGATGAAGGATAGGAGAGCGCAGATGTGGCACATCACTAGCATTGTACCCCCGATCCATTTTCCTCCGGATCTATTAATCACGAGACAATACTCCACGACAGACCCTCGACATATCAATTTTCCTACAATTTCCACCGGCTCACCTGATCCCGTGGCTAGTTAACTTGGAAATGGCGCTGCAAAAGCCAAGTGGAAATAACGAGTTCATTTTGTTTTTAACGATACAGTTAATTTTATACAAGCTGAGATAATTAGCATCAGCATCTGAATTAGAGAACCAGCGGAAAATGGTTTGTGTTTTTCTTTTAGGGAATTCTACTTTATATATTTCTTTACTTCTTACTTTCACTTACCTATATATGAAATATTTAGTAGGGGAAAAATATTGCGATCGTGAAAATTTTCAAATTTTAGTATTCGACGGTCCCGTATGTCCAAATGACCAAGTCTGGCAAAAAGGTCTATGTGGTAAGTCTAGCACAAAACGAAAATTTCTTTAAAACTGAAATATAATATTTAAGACAACTGTATGTCCGAGATGTTACAGCGATTTTATCGTCAAAATCAGTTAACAAGAAGAGCCACTTTGGCCAATTCGGCACGTTTTTCCCAAAAACAGCTCTTACGATTTTAATTAAACTCAATATATAGATGTCAAATTTATTTAATAAAATAAATGTTTCTATTTAAAACTCACTGATTTTTTTTTTCATTTTAACTATTTATTTAGGAGTAGAGCTTTGGGGCTCTACTAAACCATTGAATTCTTCCCGTATCCAATCCCTAAAATCCAAAATCCTTCCTAAAATCCTCAATGCTCCTTACTTTGTCACGAACAAACTTATCCATAAAGACCTCGATGTTCCGTATGTTGCTGATTTGGCCCGATCTAGATACCATTCCTTTCATGACAAACTCCATTCCCAATCTAATCCTCTTGTTTCAATACTTTCTTCCTCTTCAATTCCTGACAATCCTCCGAGGCGTCTGAAATGAAGATGGCCTCGAGACCTTCTACTTTAGAAAAGTTACAGGAATGCTGCCATTGGGTAGTTCTTCTTCAAGTTTGTTTCACGTCATTTATCTTTTGTCACATTTACTTGTTGTACCTTGAAGTACAGTTGTAAATTTCAAAAATGATGTTAAAAAAAAAACTATTTATTTTTATCGCGAACAGTAGTTAAGAATTGTTAAATTGATTTTAACAACGGAAGTAAGTGAAATTTGTGTTTTGCCCGCCTTAGATTTATCAATGTTATAATATTCTACCGACAAATTAGTATTTAGCAAAGCAATTTTATAGTAATTACGTCTGTATTATATTATAAACTTAATAATGGTGCTTAGATATTATTCAATGTATTTATATTAAATGTAGCATTATATTTATAGTATGTTTTTGTGATTTGAATATTAATTTATGTAATTTCTTTACAGATGAACCGGCCCATCCAAGTGAAGCCAGCGGACAACGAAAACCGCGGTGGTAAGAATTATTTTTATAGCTTTATTTTAAATTGTATTACTCTTAGATTAATAAATATTAGTATTTATTAGCATTGCTCTAAATGTATCAATGGGCTCTGGTCTGTTTTCTAAATATATAAGTTATTATGTACCAATTATTATTTATGGTTATTATTCAAATATATGTAAACTAAATCCGTCTTAGAGATATATAAATTTGGACTTTATTATTTTTATCATATCATATTTTTTCTTATATCTATCTCTGGATGATATGATTTAAACAAATTGATATTATAATTAATGAAAATAAAATTATAGGCTTTTCTTTGCATTTTTGTTCAATATGAGTAAATTTCATTAATAATCTATATTATTAATTTAAAATTCTGATAAGTATGTGTTTTATTATAATTGTCATTTTGTTCACTATAATGGTATTATTTCCGATATTCTCGTTATTCAATGGATTCAATAATCTTTAAATTCATTAAAATGTTGTGTTTTCCTAGTATTTTCATCATGTATGTATTACATTATATATAAATTACTGTTTTTATTCTTAATTAGCTTCAACATAGCTCATAAAAATCCCAAAATGAAGCAGTTTAAATTAAGTTAAAATACTATAAGTTATTTTTTGTATTATTTAACTTTACCTAAGTTAAAAATCAACATAATTATGTGGCTGATTATCCTATAGAAATAGTTGGATTCGAGTAAATTTGCCATTACTTTTAAATTGAAATTATCGGTGTACAATATCGTATAAAAATTAAAAATAAAACTACCTCGTAAAATGACTGCTATATTAATACATTAATACGAAAACTATAATGAAAATAGTTACAAATATAAATAGGTTATGTAATTGATTAAAAGAAAAGTAATAGATTTCTCATAAAAACAAAATATATTTAATAAAAGTAATGTTTTTAAAAATAACTTATATAATGAAATATCTTCTGTTTAATTTAATTTGCTGAACGTTCATAATTTTTGAGGCACGGATTACATATATCAAACTAATAATAATTTATCATTTATTCAGAATAATAAAATTTACTTTTAGTGGTAAATGTTTCAGTAGTGACCATCCAGTTAATTGAATTGTGGAAATAACTGAGCCACCAATTCAAACTTACGCTTTATTAAGCACTATTATGAATAAATACTTTTATGATCTTAATTAAGAAATGGTAACTATTGTATAGAAAATTTAAGTAATAAAAAATTAAAAGTAAGTATATTTTTTTTTCATAAATGTTTGACCACCATAAAAAAACAAAACCGCTAATGTGGAAAAAGAACTGTTTTCCTAAAATACACAAAAGAATAACTGATAATGTCATTGGATATGATTCGAAACTCAAAAGTACCAACAGATATTTATTTTAGGCTCTCCAAAAAAATAAACAAATCTTTTACTTCGTTCATTACTTGCTAGCACATCTGCCTAAAATAATCTATTATACATTAATTTACTAAGTTCCAATACCGATTCGGTGCCAATTATTAGGTCTTAAAATACTGAATATGTCATCATTGGACTCATAATTACACGAAGATGCAGTCAATCGCACAAATAATTAAAATCCACTTAGACGTCATCAAAGATATATTTTTATACTGACAAAGTACTACATCGGCTAACAATTGGTATGTACCGTTTAGAAGAGATTCAGACGCCTGAAATGTTTGTAACCATTACTAGTATTTTTAATTAATTAAAAATTAGATTTTTTTATATACATTGAGTAAGACTTGCTCAACTGTTACTATAGCATCATTGATGTAAGATATCAACTTTATCTGATTAAGATCTAATGGAAGAATTATTTCTGAATATTATATTATGCTTGTAAGCCTTTCCTTTGAAACAGCTGATTACCAGTTATGATTTCTTTATTCATTCAACGTCATTTTATGTTACTGTGACTACTCAGACGATGCTACAGTGTGTCCTTAAATTTTTCTTATCCAGGCCTACTAAGGATTTTTATGTCCTCTCCGAAGTACGGTATAAATAAGGATTTTTTTACTCCCTATAAAACTTATTGAGCCATCTGCGGGTTTCAAACCCGCGACCTTGGTCATAGAGGATTGTTAAGCTGACCAATACACCGCAGGTGATCCTAACAAGTAATGGTCTGTTTGGACTTCTGATTTCATAGTGATTCGATTGTATCTAGAACGACACTCTTACACATAAGAGCCGCTATTGAGTTTTATTTATTTTGTTTAAGAATGGCCGGGACTGTACATGTATACAGTCTTTATTAACTTAGCCTACTTCCGTTCCCTTGATTAAGTTTGCCTCATCAGCCATCAGACCAGGTTGGTATCCGTGGAATTCGTTTAGTATCTACCGATGGTCTAAAATAGAGATACACATTCCCCAGATAGTACAATCTTCTTAAACAGGGTGATAAAACGGGTTTAACTTCGCACTTATTCCGTAGAGAATGGTCTTCTCTATCATGATTTTATCTATGCGCTTGATTCAGGTATTTCAATTTCGAAACCGTGATGCAAGTTAGAAATAAGACTTTACATTTATTTTATTTTAAATAGGTGCTATAAATATATAATTTAAATATAAACACCCACACTTGATACTGCTATATATATATATATATATATATATATATATATATATATATATACCAATGTTAGGGCTCACATGTTAAAAACTTTAACAAAACATCCGCGATCTCATTAATTTCTATTCAATAAATACTTGGTTGTTCTAACAAGTTCGTAGTATTTTTTAATATTTCAATTTAGTCCTTTATGTGCTTATAAAATCATGCTTACTTGCTCAATAGTTCCCATAGTTAGAAATAAATACGGAGAAGGCCCATTTTCACGTGAGGTCCCATTCATTTTTAATGCCTACGGTCTTAAACTTACTTGATCATATACTCAGTATCACCATCATTAACAAGTATATTCCGTAGCTATGGTTTTATTTTTATTTTATTGTCTACATGTATATAATCTTTGTGATATAAACGAAAATAGCTTCTAACAATATTAATAAACATTAAGAAATTCATAATATGAGGGAAAATATTCATATTTGAAGTACAAACAAAGTATTTATGTTATTTTAATTCATACCAAGCATGTTTAATTCTATGTGATTAGCACATTTATGACAAAAAAAAAAAAAACTTGCTTATAGGCTGTAAGGCTCCTTACCATTGCCATATCATTTATGTGAAAATTCTAATTACTGTTAAAAGAAAAAAAATGAAAATATATTATGTAAATAATGGTGTTTATAATTCTGTTTTTTCTTTCTTTATTATGTTCTGTTAAAAGACCAAACGTTAGGGTTTTTAAGAACGTGGTTCGGCATTGTAAAAAATTAAATAATAAAATTCTATTGTATTATAAATACTCTAAAGCCATATCTTTTATATCGGTCCTTTGACATTTAATTTAAAAAATGACTTTTTCGCCTATAATTTTTCTAATAAAAGAAAAAGGTCAAACCGAATAGCTTTTGTCCTAATTTCGTCTAGACTCTATTTACTGATTTGAAGACACTTTTTTATACGTCATAACACTGACTAGTAAGATCATGATTACGATCTAGAGTTTCAGATCTAGGTCCTCGAGGAGGCAATCAAGCTCGGAATGAGAGAATGGGATGGGACTCGGAACGGAGCATGATCCGGGATGCCGGAAGATTGTAGGGGTGGAGGAAAGGGTGTAAAAATTAATGAGGTTGGATTTAATAGCGTTAGGGGAAGGCTTCAATCAGAGAAGGGCTGACGTCAGGAGTCCAGGGCGATTAGGGACGAGACATTGAGCATGGCCTCACCAGAGGAGAACAAATGGCGGCGGCAGAGGAGCCCATCTCACAAACACAAACAGAGGGTAAACAAACAGCCTCCTCCTACAAACACATTTCACGCTCTCTCTATTAGCCAGCCTTCCTCTTTTCTCTTCTCTTTGTATTCTATCCTCTACAATTATTTGTCCTAAGGATAGAACCCTTATCTATTTGTTCGTGGCTGGAGGTGAAGCGTAGTATCTACCGATGGTATAAAATAGAGAAACACACTCGCGAGATAGTACAATGGGAAGTAGCTTGTCATCTAGTACTTTTTTTTATTTTTACTTTTTTCGAATTCCACATTTCAACGGAAATGCACGTTTTATTGACCCCTGAGTCGAAATGAACAAGTCCCGGAAAAAGGTGTGTGTACCTCGATCGCAAAGGAAACGAACAATTATTAAGGCTGCGGGCTAACCATGGTTGCACAAAAAAAATCTTAACTCAAGGAAAATAGAAAATTATGAAAATCCTCTAGCATGCGAATTCCCTGAACACTCGCTCCATATCCTCTTAAGATGCAGAAAAAATGGGAATAAAAGAAAAGTGGTAATGCAACAATAAGAAGGGACCATTTTCTTTGCAAAAAATATAATTCATTAAAACAATCCTTTATTTAGAATTAGTGCAACATCTAAGAAAAGACTTCTTAGAATTTTTTTTTTTAATTATTATTATTTTATCTCTCTTTTGAGTCTCTTTCCTCTCTCATTTACATCATTTTATTTTATTCTCTATTTACTTAATTTATATCATATAGTTTTTATTTTTTTTTTTTTAGTTATGTAACCTAAATTTTTATTAAATTATGTCAAACATGTATTGACCATATAGGATTTGGTTTCAAATCTAGGTCACTTATGTATAAAAAAATTATATGAGGTCAGTATAACTCGAAACCTTAAATTTCATATTTTAGGAGCGCATATGTCTGAGATGTTACAGCAACTTTTTCAACAATATGGGCAAAACAGAAAAATCACTTTGTACTAAGCATTTAACATATATTTTCTTGCGATTTTCTCAAAAAAGGGCTATAAAGATTTTGGTTACACTCGTTATATCGATGTAAAATCTAATGAGATTTGATATTTTGTTCGTTTCATTTTAATTGAAATAGTCTTACAGGGATTTAATGCTGATATTTTAAATTTTCTTCTTCTAAAGTACCTTTAATTATTTAGATTTGAAAAACTTTCCATATCCTCTTGTTACAATTGATAAAAGAATAAAGGAAAGAGCAAAAATATTTTTGGATATAATTGTTTTGTTTTTTTATGTACGTTAGAACAGTAATTTAGATTTATAATATACCGCTGGAAAGCTAAGGAATTCAGAAAAAATGTAGTCCCATACACAAAATTGTACAAGGTGAAAAATTTCTGTTGTATCGTGGTAATTATAATGTTCGAGAAATTTTATTTCAATTATAAAATAAAATAAACATTGCTGAATGGAAAACATTTATAGGTATGGGTAGAAAAAATAAAACATTTTTTTTATCGATTTCTTATAAATCATTCACAATTTTTTTTTTCTTTTCATGTGAAATAAGTTTCTCAAAAGAATAATTGTAATTCATCGTTTACCACTGGTTTTCTGGGAAATATTAATGCAAAAGATACAATTGTATTATTGTCTGAGATTAATTTAAAATTTTAGCCTCAGATTTAAACATTAAGTTTTAATTAACATTAATTTTAAAAAACATATTTAGAAAAGCTATCAACTACGCATGATACTATTTTACTATTGTGCTTATTCAATGAAATTTAAATTGAGTTTTTGCCAAGGCGTCTATAAATGTGTTTGGTGCAAAGGTCATACGAACATCTGGGATTCATTTAATTATTGAAGTTAAGGTTTCGACGAAAGAATGTGTTAATAATTACCCATCTCAAGGGAAAAGTAACACAAGTTACTGATGATAGAATAATATTCTGAAGCGTTGACAGAAATATTTTATTTTACTAAATTACAAAAACAATCAATTGAGGGGCCTCTTTCCAAAATACAAAAAAAAAAAAAAATTTAATACGAAATTGATCTTATAGCATATTTGGAAGATCCGTTTTTTTCTAACCTTAGTAATACTGAAACATTTTCTCTCATTAAGTTAAAAAATAAGTTATTAATATAGTAAGCAAAAAAAAAGAAAGGATCACGTGAATATGTTAAATGACAAATTAATGAGAGACTTTTTTGCATCTTGTTGCTTATAATTTCTTAAACGGGACATGGTTCATTTTGGAAATCATCACCTCAATTATAAGATTTTCTTTTGTTGTTTTTGCGACAGCCTGAAACTGATCCTGCTCAGATTTGTTCGTGAAGAATATCCTCCTATTTTCCCGAAACAATCGCACTAAAAGAAAAAACTTCCCACAGAAAAATGTATTCCCAAAGGATGAGGGGCGAGGGAAAAAATTGCTACCTCCGTCCTGCAAATGGAAATGCGACGCTACGGGAAAAACAATAGTAGGTCTGTCGCGGTAAAATTCGGAAAGAATGTAACTGAGGAGATCATGGATGAGGTCTGTTGCAAAAAATATCATGTGGAAAAAAGGAAGGCGGGTTTTAGCGTTGCCCATGACAGCTCATTAGTCAGCCAAAACCGGCTCCCCGGCAAAGGATGAAAAATAGCCTTCACAAACGATCTGAAAAAGGCTACAAGAGAATTGAACGGGGCCCTTCGGTCTCTGTTTGCACCCCCCTCCCTTCGTCCCTTGTCCTAGAACCGGTCTTGGTTGGTCACTCCTCTGATAATTAGGGTCGTTACGTTTTCTAGTTATACTCATTATAAGGCTAGTGCTTTTAGGAAAACGCATATTGGGCTAAAAAATAAAAACATAATAGTTTCAATTTTCTAATATTGAAGAGCATAATTATATTAAATAATTGATTGGAACTTTCTCATACATTTATATTTATTTATTATTACAGGTGAGTAATATGAGTAAAGGTAATTTTTATTCTGCTTCATACTTGCTAGTCCAAGCAGTCGTAAATATTTAAATTAGTCGATATATGTAACAATGAAATTAAATTTAACTAAATAGTGACAAAATTTTATTATGCTGACCATAGTGAAATATAGATAAGATATATGTGATGAAATATGACCTATATTAATTTAATGTGGAAAATTTCTGAGTTTTAAAAAAATACAAATATTTTTAATAACAATTTTAGAATATGAGAGAAATATTTATAGGATTATAATTTTTAATGTTATTAAAATGTTGAAAAATTTTAATTCTTATACTCAATTGTTGGTTTTTAGTTTTTTAATATTTTTTCTGAAGATAAGGCATTATGGGCCTCGAAACGTTAAGGAATAATAAATTATTTATTAATGTAATAATAACTAAATATAAATAGTAGAGAAAGTTCAAATCAATTATTTAATTGAAAAAACATAATAATAAACGATAAATTTCATTTTCCTAATAGTATTTGCCTGAAATTATAGATTCTAAGAATACCAAATGATATTGTGTTTCCTAGATGACATATCGCGGTCAAAGATAATTTTACATTTTTTTATTATTAGAATACATTCTAAGTTATTAATTACTAGTTCCGAGAATGAGTATAATTTTTAATGATTTTTGTAAAACGATTCAGTATAGTTATAGTCGTAACTCGAAGATAAAAAATGTTTTGAAATAGTGAAAAAATCACTCAACTTATTACAAGGTTGCGGGTGGAAATACATCAGGTGACGCTCCAACGTTTTAAAGAGAGACAAGATATCCTTGGTTATTGCTGTCCTATAGATGGAAAATAAAATGGTTGTCTTGAGCCTTTGCGATGTCAAGTATTCGTTAAATAAACTCATCCTAATTAAAAATGGATAGGCAACATTTAATAGTATCGTCCCTATTAGCCATACTAGCATAAAGTGACATTGAATGAACAAACTAGGCTAAGAAAGTTGGAAAGATAAATATCATTCCCCACAAGGGATGTTATTGAGAGTGTAATATTTGAGATTTTCTAATTCTATAAATTGACTTTAGAAATTAGAGTAAATAAAGCCATTGCCTTTACAAAACTAACCACCCAATCTATAACTCAATTTTTATATTTATTTGATCGGTGTTATTTAATTGACCGATAATCGTCTTATGTTATGTGGCTTATTAAAAGCATAGATTTTTAAATTACGTTTATTTATAATAATAGGAAGCTTATTTGTTAAAAATTTAAACTTGTAACTCTCCTCACAAGGGATGCCAATTCAGTCATAACTTAAAATTTTAAGTAAGTTATATTTCATATATAACTCTATTTTTAACTAGTATGTTAATAGCTATTTTTCTTATCTACACTGAGTGTTTTCTTACTATAAATTGGCCTTTACATTACATTATTATATGTTTCTCTTACAAATAAAACTTGATGATATCAAATCTTGTGTCGTAGATTATTCACTTACAATTACTGTCTGAGAAAAGCAATATAAAGTGACATACATATCTCATAAAATAAAAACAACAATTTTCAAGAAAAGAGATATAATTATTAAAACGACAAGAAAGAAAAATGGAAGTCGCTGTAGAAAAAAAAAAAAAAAGGAACAAGTTCAGCATAAATTATTACCTAGCATAATCTTAACGCTCCGGAGGCTGCGATAATTTATTTAAAAGCCCGGCTAACATATAACCGAACAGAAACATCTCCATTTAATAAATTAAAAAAAGTAATATACATAAGAGGGCGGGAGCTGACGCGGAGTTATGGAGTGAGGAAGAGGAGGCCGTCAATATGGAACGGCGCGATAGATTGTGAGCCATTCCTCCAACTGCCCTCCTTTACAATTCAAAACTGTCTCCGCCCAATCTCTCGTCGCGCCGCTTAAATTTCCTTCGTTCCTTAGATTAGAGTGCCACTCTCCCCATTTCCATCATTGACCGCCAATCTCTGAGATATTACACTTTCCCGGCGAAACTGCCCCAGTATATACAGGCATTTTGGAATTTAAATAAACAAATACAAAATTCTTATTTATTTAAATAATTAATTTTGGTTTATTATTTTCATTTATGAAAAAAATACCTCTCTTTCTTAAAATTTAAGGTCTTATACTTAAGGGTCTCTCTAGATCCCTCTCTTAAAATACGTATAACCCGAATAATGAATAAAAAAAATTTTTAAAAAACGCCTATTCACCGTTCGCAGCTTTGCTCCGAATCTAATTATTTTTTAAATTTGAAAAAAAAAAATATGAACATACTAGTTTAATATAGAGATATACATGAAATGTGATCTGATTTAAAAGTTCAATTTGTTGACTTTAGTGGCATCCTTTATGGGGAGAGATACAGGTTCCATTAATCAATTTCTTAATAACTGACCCTTCTATTATTATGAATAAATGTAATTTAAAAATAAATCATTATAATAGATCATTGTAGAAATAATTTATCAAATATAATTATAAAATTACTTCATCATAAACGAATTTTTTTTTTTTTTAACTTAACCATATTACCGAAGAAGAAATTGGCATTTCAGGACCATTTATTAAATATTTTATCATCCTGATTATGTTCTAAGTTAATACTTAACACATTCTGATTTTATGAAGTTAGGAATACAGGGGATTTATACTTTTTTTTTTCTTAAATAATATAAGACGATTATTGGTCTATTAAATAACACCAATCAGATAAATATTAAATATTGAGTTATAGATTGGGTGGTTAGTTTTGTATAGACAATGGCTTTATTCACACTAATTTCTGAAGTCAATTTTTAGAATTAGAAAATCTCAAATATTACACGTTTTGGCTCAATGGCATCCCTTGTGGGGAATGATATTTATTTTCACAACTTTCTTAGCCTAACGTGTTCATTCAATGTCACCTTATGCTAGTGTGGCTAATATGGACGATACTACTAAATGTTGCCTATCCACTTTTAATTATGATAATGATATTTAACGAATACTTGACATCGCAAAGGCTCAGGACCACTATTTTAGGTCCCATCTATAGGACGGCATAGCCAAGGATATTTGCCTCTCTTTAAAAGGTTCGAGCGTCACCTGATGGATTTCCACCCACAACCTTGGAATTAAGTATAAATTTGATTCATTATTTTCAATAATGAACCTTTGTAATCGCCCAAAAATTTAACATCTTGAGTTTTAAGATACGTAGCACGAATAATGATTTTTAAAAATCTATTTGTCAGCCGTACGAATTTATTGATACTATAAAAAAAATTTCTTTCACGTTACTTTCACATTTCACCTTTTCTAAAATTTTAAATGAAATTACATTCAGTTTTGATTAAGATATTTATTTTATATTAAACAGTATGAAATTATTATCTATAATAATTAATTAAATATATTAATATATTCTAAAAAAACAGATGATCTCGTAGAACATTAAAGGTATATTTACATATTATATTATATTATATTTATTATTTACATACAGATTAAATTATTTTTTTAAAAATTAAATTTTTTATTACATCGAAATTTGACGTTTCTGGATCTTCTCCCATCTTCAGAAATCTGATTTATACCATTTTGAACTTCAATAATAGCTAAATCTCGAAGAATAAACAGATTTATTGTCCAATAGTCAGATTCATAGTTTAAAAAAAAAAAAAACTTCTTATTTCGTCTGGTTCAACTCTTTTTTTTACTTCTAATAGTTGAGGAAAGACCTGTTCTGCCTGCTAGCAGTTTATCATAAACTCAAGAAAAATACCTGCCTATTACATATATTTTTTGTTGCGGAAGGGTCAATTATAAGGACATATGTGTGTTTTTAATATAAAAAAAACAGGCAGTTGGAGGGTGGTAGACTCTCGTGCAGCATCAGATAAGCCCTGTTAGCTAGCACCTTCCCCTTTCCTTTCTGTCCACACTATTCCCTACAGTTACCTTAAATAAACTTGATATTGCGTGATTCCTTCCTTCCACGATACCTACATTATGTATCAATTATACAATTAAACGGTGCTATTTTTTTTTTCTTTATCGCTTAACATTCGCCTTCTTATTACCATTCCTTAGTCGCCTCTTGTTTATTTTCCGTGTTTCTTTAATCCTTACTACAGGAAAATATTTTAAAAGACTATTAATTGAAAATATGTATCAAACCTTTTTTTATTCCAATAGCACAATTTCTTTTCTTGAGAACCATTATATGAACATTTTTTTCATGAAATGTATTGTTTTTATTCATAATAGATACACCTTTTTTGATGTTGTTTTTTTCTTCGTTATTACATATCTAACCAGGAGAGGATCCAGAATGTGTCTCACCGAATTTTACGATTTTTTTTTTATGTTAAACTAGACATTAAACAATTAGCAACTAAAAAATATTTAGGGCCAATGCTCCCCAGGAGTCACGTAAGAAAATCCGAAATTTTGTAAGCGAAAAATACATTTTATTTAATATCTTTACTGATATTAAAGAAGATTTTGATGTCATTTTTTTTTTTTTTTTTTCAAAGCGGGATAATGAGGAAAACATTTAAGTTTTATGCTATTATCCATAAAGACCTAAATATCCCATTAGTTGAAGACTTAGCCCGATCCAGATATACATCCTTCCATTCCAAACTTCCTGCCCACTCAAACCCGCTTATCCGTGACCTTTCCTCAACATCTATTCCTGACAATCCACCGAGGCGACTTAAAAGAAGATGGCCAAGAAACCTTGTAAATTGGACATTGGAGTTCTACCAATGGGTAGTTTCTTCACAGGACTATCATGTGTCTTAATCTCATATCTATCCCATTTACTTGATGTATTGTATAAATACAGTTGTAAATTTCTTTAAATAAATAATAAAAAAAAAAAAAAAGTTTTATGCTAGGCTATAAAATTATATATATAATAAAAATTAAATTAAATTTTAATAACCTTTTTTTTTGGGAATCTTATTCTCTGCACTAACTTAAGTAATGTTATGGCTTGGTTTTTTATTTATTCCGCTTTGAAAAAAAAGTAGTTTTGACACCAAAATCATTTTTATACATTCACTAGAACAAGAGATATTAAATAAAATGGGTTTTTCGGGCATGAGATTTCCGATTTATTTATGCAACTCCTTGGGAACGTTGGTCCCTAATATTTGGCAGATCCTAATTTTGTAACGTCTAGTTTCATCTAAAAATATTACAACAAAATTGGTGTGAAACATTTGGGAACCTCTACTTTATGTATGAAACATATAGTAGCGGAACTAAATCTGATTTGAAAAAATTTTGGACCGAAGTTTTAATTGTAAATATTTCTTTAAGGGCCTTCTGAGTTTTAACTAACCTAATCTCCTATGATGTGTTAATAATAAACTCAACTAAAAAGCTGAAATAATTTAAAAAAATAAATTTTGAATTTAATTGGGTAATGTTGATTCTCCATTAAAAGGTTTGCTGTATGGTATTACCAAGGTTTTGACAGAGGGACTGAAGGTGATTGGGTGATCATTTAGGATTACACTCGAAAACTTAGTACTGGATATGAGAACGGAATTGGAACTTATTAGAATGACCTTAGTTTATTCAGGATTGCCCAGCCACTGATTCTATCCTGGTTCTTCTGAATATTAGCCAATGATACTAATAATTCAGAAGGAGAGAAAGATAGGTGGATTTAAAAGTCGTCAATATATAAATAAGGGGAGCAGTGAATCACTGAATTGGGTAGTAAAACAAAATGTATAAATATGAATATGTATAATCATATATAGTTTATTAACACGTTAAATAGAAAAACAAACAAATGTTATATTGAACATATATTGTATGTAATATGCTAATGACCCTTAGTGGGTAGATGCATTTAAATAATAAATAAATATGAATATGAAAGAGTTTTATAATGGTCTAAATAAGAAAAAGAGCATCATTTTTCTTAGTTGAATTTTTTTTTCATACCAAAAATAACACCAAATGTACCGTAGGAATTTATTCATTTAGAAAAATATATTATCGCACATATAATGTCTTCGAAGGTAATTGAGAAATATGAATATTGAATAAACTTCAATGATCGTTGTAAAAAAAAGTGAATTGAGCACTAGATTACTGTTTTCCAGATCTTGAGCTCGAAACCGGCTGTAGGAAGGCTCTCGTGGGTCACCCAGCCTCAATAAATTGGGTAACCCAAATTAGAGAAACACCTAGTAGTTGAGCGTGATCTTGGCCTAAACACCTGCTTACAGAGCCGTTGACCTTAAACAGTGCGAATCTCAATATCTAAGACCTTTTATGGGTTGTAAAGGTACAGGTTTTTTTTTTCTAATATAATAAAATCTAAGTGTATTCTTATTTTACTTTCACTTACCTACATATTGAATATATAGTAAGGGAAAGTATTTTCGAACATTTCGAATCCCACTTTTCTACAATTTTTTGTCCAAAGGATAGAACCCTTATCTATTTGTTTATACTTTAATATGAAACGTAGGAGTGAAAGGAGATCGTCATCTCGTGTACATTGGAATGTTTACATTAATTTTCGAATTAAATTTTTCAACGAAAGATGAAAATTTATGGTCGCCTGAGACAAAATGACTAAGTCCCGCTAAAAGGTTAGTGTATATGTGTCGGTGGTGGGTCTAGTTCAAAACAATAAGTTTTATTGAACTTAATGTTCATATTTCAGAAGCGTATATGCCTCATATGTTACAGAAACTGTTTCGACAAAATTGGCGAACCAGAAGAGAATGCTAATTATTTTGCACCTGTTTACGATTATCTCCTAAACGTTTTTCACGATTTTGATTGAACTCGATATAAAGGTATAAACATAAATGGGTTCTGGTATCATGTAGGTTTTATTATATATAGGATCGAATTTATTGGCACGGCTTTTTTTTCTTTTTTTTTTTTTTGCCGATATTTTTAATTGTCACCATCTACAGCATCTTTGATTTTGTCAAGCAAAACCTTGAAACAAAAATATATTTTAAAGCAATTTTTTTCTTTTTTGACGTAAGAAAGAATTAATTAATTCTCTAAGGCGTATTATACCCCGTTGGAAAGATACAAATTTTAGAAAAAATATTATATTATGAACAAAGTAATATAAAGTAACGAAAGCGATGAAAAGTGGATAAAACTAAGTGATTCTTGCATATATGTAATTTCTATTGTTAGATTGTTTAATCTAAAACACATGTTTCCATCGCAACTCGAAGTACCAACTTTAACATTTTTCAACTCTAACTTTATTTAGAAGTTTTAAATTGATTTTAACAACGGAGTGAATGAAAGTCGTGTTTTATTTCGAAATTAGTATCTATTCTTCCAGAAATTAATTTTTCGTTATTCAAATTTTATTATAAATCATGTAAATTTAGTAATGTACTACGTACTGCAAGGCCGACTGACTCCCTAAGCCCCAGGAAGATACCAGTAATTGGGTTAGACCATTAGACTTAGGGTGAACCCTCCGAGGGAAAACGATGTTAAATGAAAGACTTAAGATTGGGGGAAAAGGTTTAAGGGCGAGTGGAAGGGTTGAGACCGTGGGCGGATCCGCGTCTGCCCAAAACAGGGCACGCCCCCTCCTAGCCCTCGTCCTATAGCCCTTATCATAGATATCTCTTTATGCCCTTCACCATTTTATTAGCCCTTCTATTTCTGTCGGCGGATTTTATGAGCGAAAATTTTCGACGAAGGATTGCCCCTTTGCCTTTAAGAGGCACTTTCAACTCTTTTTCGGAGTCCATTTGCCCCAAGTAGGAAATTAAATGTGAGTCATTTTATGGATGAATAATTTGTCTCTTATTTACGTTGAGACAAAAATGTGAACCAATACTGTATCTTGACAAAGTTAAAAAAAGTAATAAACTCATAGTTTTCAGAGAGCCCATATTCACACTAAGTATGGAAAATATCGACCTGTAACTACTCACAATGAATTATTTTCTTCATTTCCGGTTATTTTCTTCTTTTCAAAAACAAATTTTAAAATACCATCTCTAGTTTTCAGGTCCATAAAAGTCAAATTCAGAAACTAATAAGAAAAAGAAAAATTTATATCCAAATCTATAGGTCCTGAGTTCGAGAACGGTCTAATTAACAAAATAATTATTTAATACGTTATAGAATTTGCGGAATATATATAATAGTACCAATGAAATGAGAGACGGAAAAATCTGGGTGATTAAGCTTCCTGAACACAATAAACCTTTTTGTGTTGTAAGTTTCATTATGTTTAAAGTTATTAAACTTCACTTTATGTCATTATGGCTCATCGTACGTAGAGTGGGATACCTAAATTTAGCCTATTCTGGTTTCTTTAGGGTAGAGATCCTTAACGAGTACCTGGCATCGCATAGGCTAAGGACCACGTTTTTACGTCCAATCCGAAGAACGGTATAACCAAGGATATTTTACTAGCATTGAAAAATCGTATGGCCATCTGCTAGGTTTGAGCCCGCGACTTTAGTCAAATAATGCTGTTATGCTAGCTACTAAACCCATTATTTGAAATGTCACTACATCATTATCTTATAAATTATGTCATTATCCTTAATTATGATTATATTAAATGTCTTGTACGCCAGCAGTATAGCTGAAGATAATTTGGCCAAAAAGGAATTTAAGGTTTTCTTCCACCATTCACTAATCAGAACTATTTCTCATCCAACATCAAAAGTTAGATTCTTTTGAAAAAAAAAATCAACTTTTTAACAATATAACATTTCATTTTTAAAATTCAGAATTATTTCTCTTCTTTGGATGTGGTTTGAAATGCTTTTACAACTTGTATATTGTATCAGATAGACTTGAGGAATAATTCCGAAACTTAATTATTTCCCTCCTTTTTTTTTATTCTTGTTCTCTCTTCTTTTCTTTCCATGCATTTTTCGGGTTTTGCCATTTTTTTTTTCAGTACAATTTAATAAGCATTCTTCCTGTTTTTTTGTTACAAATTTAAAATAACCATTACGTTATTTAACAATTAAATTTGTCAGTTTTTACTTTCACTTACTATATATAGTAAGGGAAAGTATTGCGATCGTGAAAATTTTCGAATTCCAGTTTTCAACGGAAATACACATTTTAGGGTCCCTTGGGTCCAAATAACCAAGTCCCGCAGAAAGGTCTGTGTGTGGTAACTCCCGGGCGGAAAGATAAGTCCTATAGAACTGAAATTTCATATGTAAAACAAATATACGCTCGAGACGTTACAAAACCTTTTTCATTAAAATGAGCTTACCAGAAGAGCCACTTTATACCATGTATTTTGCACCTTTTTTCGATTTTCTCAAAAACGGTTCCGACGATTTTGATTAAACTCGCTATATCGATGTAAAATTGAATGGGTTTTATATCATGTAGGTTTCATTCTGATAAAAATGGTCTGACAGGGCTTAAATGCCAATATTTTAAATTTTCTTTTTCTAAAGTACCTTTAATTTTGTGGATTATATAAAAATAACTATATTATCTTATTACCCCTGATAGAAAACAGGTAAATATATAAATTGAATGAATTCGATACCCAACTAAAGGAGAAAACAGAAAAAATATTTTTTTAATGCAATTTTTCGTTTTTTAACATAAGAGCAGTACTATAAATGTATGATATACCGTTGGAAAGCTAAAGATTTTAGAAAAAATATTACCTTATACTCAAGCTTTTAATAGTTAATAGAGAGTGATGAAAAGAAGATAAAACTAACTGATTATTTTAGATAATAATATAATAGATTTTTTAATAAAACACATGTTTCTATAGAAATTCAATTTAATTAATTCTTTAATTGTTTCACTATTTTTTATCTTTAACGGTATTTGAAAATTATTCAATTGATTTTAACGACGGTAAGTGAAAGTCGTGTGAAAGCCCGCACCACATTTTTTTTTTCTTAATGATGTAATAAGACGATGGAAAAGCGACATGTATTTGTTTTATCGAGTGATGATCAGCTGTTCCGTTAGAGCTGGCCAGTGTGCATACGTAATAGAGTCGCTTGGTAGGACTGTTTAAGTTAGTTGTGACAATCCTTAAATCTATTGGAAATTGATATCATAGAATTTTCGCAGAGATTGAAGAAGCGGTCGCAAGGAAGGAAAGAAATCGCATCGCTTATAGAGGGGGAAGATGTTGTCAATTGTAAATATATGAAATAGTATATTTTGTTTTCTTTCTATTTGATATAAGATGTATGTTTTAACAATTACTTTTTAGTTTATTTACTTTCAACAGAATCAAACAAATCGTCGGAAATTTCACCGACTCATATTGACTTAGGTGATGATACAAATGCGCTTTCGCCCTCCTTTCCAAAACTTTCCATATCTATACGCGGAAATAGTTCCATTATTCTATTCTCTCTATGTAAAGATGTAGATGTATTTCTTACAATATTTACTACTTCCGTGCCAAAGTTAAAATTTATTTTCTATGAGCTTTACGTTTCTCAAATAAGAATTGATTGGACACAAAACTTCCTTTGTTCTACCAGACAAACAAAGAACCCTATACCTTCTTTGCAAAGAAAATTTAGCGTATCATGCTCTGATATTTACTGTATGGACATAGTTCCTAAGTCTGAATCTATAAAGAGGCTACCTTACTTAACCCTCTGCACTCGACACTGTTTCGCACGCTACCTACCAGTAACTCGACGCTGACTGTTCGCGAAAACGTACACACTGAATTCATAATAAGTCATTGAAGAACAAACATAAAGTAAAAGTTTATTTTTTATAATTTCCTACAATATAGTAAATTACGAAGCAATGCCTAACATAAATTATATATTAATATGTTTGTCCTCAACACTCCGAAGCGGTCACATGTAACCCATTTATACGACGAGTTAAAATGGCCCCTCTCTCCAATTCGTAGACAATATTTCCTAGGATCATTCCCTTACCAAACCATTAACACCCAGTTCCCTCCTTATATCCACGTCTTATACAATTTAAAGCGTCGATCCACTCCCTCGAAACAATTTCTCGCCCTTCTGACCTTTACATTCCTACCCATAGAACAACAACTTTTAATCATTCCTTTCTTGTCCGCTCTGCAAATCTCTGGAATTCCCTACCTACTCATATCCGCCATGCTTCATCTCTATCATCATTCAAATCCCAACTGTTCCAATATCTCCTGTATTCCCAAACAGACGCTCAGCAGCAATGACGTTTTATATCAAACATCAGATTTTGAATGTAAAAAGGAAATATTATTTATTGATCATACCTAACTTAATTTATTAAACTTTTTAAATTTAGTTTGTTCAGCAAATGTATGCATCTGAAGAAGTTTATTTATTTTACTCTTTTGTTTTATTGTATAGATATATTCCTTTTTTAATTTTATTACTTGTTACACCATTGTAAATAAGAATTAATCATGATCATTTGGTCTTTTGGCTAGATACACTGTATACTTTAATTGTACATATTTGTTGTTCTTAAGGAACTATGTCCCAGAATAAAGATTATTTTCTATTTCTATTAATATTTGCTAATGCTAATTCTAATTAATATTGCTAATAATTTAATATTTCCTTGTTCAGTGCTAAATGGATTCTGAATGTTCTAGAAGTTCTACATATTGAATCGAATGGTTAGATGAGGTGCACTTCACATTTATTTATCATGCATCTTGACATTTTTGTCAAAATTTGATCTATGTCTTGTGTTATTTTAACAGAAAGCTACATGAAAATAGCCATTTCAGTAATGCTTAAAACCAAAAGAAAAAGTGATCTAAGTTCAGTCTACATAATTGCTAATAAAATTTATTGTCCCCTCAAAGGGACAACCGAGTGCAAAGTATTAAGTTAGCTTTATCTTTAGCTATTTAATTATTTCAAAAGGGATTCAAATATGAGTTATAAACGTTCTTTTCAAGGTATAACTAGTATAATAAATAAACGGTATATAAATAAACCATAAATCAAGGTATAATAAATAAACGCTTTTGAAACCGCGGACGTCTAGACCTCAAGCCACAGTGATTACACCACTGCACACAAGATGGCACCGTATTTTATTCATGGAGATGAAGAGGAATCGATGACCTAGTCAGCCTTCTCTGAACCTTTTCACGGCTAAGCGAAGCCTCATTTTGAGGTCGGGGATTTGAGGGAATCTTCTCTAGACCTCAAAATCGTTAAACCGAATTTGGATAATATTCCCATTATTTGATTTCCGAAAATGGTTAACATAAATTATAAATAAACTGTTGAAACTATGACTTCAAGTCTCATGAAAGAAAATCCCTATTCCCATACTTTTCTGGCCATCGCAGTAGCTCAAAAATGAATATGGTTGTAAAGCTGAAATGTTCCTTTCACCATCTAGATATGAAATAAGGCTGGTTTTGGGAAAAATTTCCCTTTAAGAGCTTGAAAAAAAAATATTTTAAAACCTAAATATAAATTAGTCACGGAAATACTTAAAAACTATACTATACTATCTCCTAAAAAAAAGTACAAGTGCTCCTTCGAAAGGTAATCGAATTTCTAACCTCATGAGAGTATAATCGTTTTAATCTAAACGGTATTGACAAAGATACTTTATAAAACTTATAGAAAAAAAAAAAAAAAAAAACTGTACCACTACAACCCATGAAGGGTCTTGGGCTCAGTACATATAGAGATTCGTACTAAACGAATCTGAAAACGCACTTTTCACTTGATCATCATTTTCAAAACGTTTTCCTTTGACGAAGTTGTCTAAATTCCTAAACAGGTGGTAATCTGTTGGAGACAAGTCGGGAGAATATGATGGGTGCGGAAGAACTTTGTAGCCCAGTTCTTTCAATTTTTGCACAGTATGTTTTGAAACATGGGGTCTTACAGCTGCTGAGTGAGATCATAAGGTACCCATGTATCGAGCTTTTTTACTTTCCCAATACACTTTAAATGTCTGGAAATGGTAGATGCACTTGCATTTAGTTGTGCTGAGAGTCCTTTAACTGTTTGGTAGGGGTTTCCTTCAACTGTATGTGTGAGGACATCGTTGTCTATTACGGACGGAGGTCTTCCTCGAGGCTTTTTTTCCAAGTTTTCCAAGTCGGTATGCCCAGCTGAAAACTTACCAAACCAACGGCGAATGGTCCGTTCATTAACACTCCGTTTCCCAAACGCCTTGCAAATATTTCTAGCAGCCTCAGCTGCTGAATGGCCTAGTTTAACCTCGTACAAAAATATTACTCGAAAATCGCGGGTTTCCATGTTCATATTTGGAGGTATATTAAAAAGTGGGTAATTGATTGGGAACCTAATATTTATAATACAAAGGTAGAGGATTAGTAACTGTTTACTTTAGATATGTAAAAATTCGGAAGAAAACAACAGAGACCTGCAGAATCCTTAGAAAACAACCCAATATACACACACACACACACACCCATATATATATATATATATATATATATATATATATATATATATATATTATATATATATATATATATATAAATATATTTGAAAGTTATTTTATTTATTTTGATTTATTATACCTCCATTTACGTCCCTTGGAAGGACGGCATAACCAAGGATTTTTTACTCTCGTTAAAATATCCTGGGACCACCTGCCAGATTTGTATGGATGCCATGAAATTTGGCAGATAAAAATATTACGCTAGCCACTAAATCACAAGTGACCCCTTCTCCATTCTTTTCTTAGTTTTAAAAAGAAAAATAAGTAGCTAAATAATATGTAATGCTGCATATGTTTATCATTTTTTTTTTGTAATTCCATCTCTTAACAAGAACCATACCATCATTTTTTTAATGGAACATAAAGACTTCCTTTAATACGTTAATAGACATTATTACGAGATAATCAGTTAATTTCTAAGTTAAAATATGGCCCTGTGATTGCATTTTATGCTGCAATTATAACGAGGCAACCCAATATCGGCCTTTACTGCCCTGCTTGAGCATGGTCTTTACTGCAACAGTAAACTTGAAAGTCGATAGTATTTACTGGCGCCCTATCCCTATCGAATGAATTTTTAAATAATGCCTCGCCATCATTTGGAAAATAATTCGTGATACTTTTATAGTACAAGTCGTAAAAGGCTGTAAGCTCCAGTTCGCAATTCTACTGTCCTATTTAAATTTGAGAGGGCAAACGGTTTTTACAAAGTCTAGTTCAATGTGTTCATTCATTTTAGAGTAATGCTTTTGAGAATTGAGGTTTAAAAAAAAAAAAAAGTTTATTTTAATTACTTTTACTTACCTTTGTTGTTTGTTTATTTATTTAAGGTCACTTTATGCCGAGGCAAATCGGACGATGCTACAGTGGGAAAGCACAGACTCAGGACTAGCTTTTTACGTCTCACTCGAAAGGCGGCATAACTAAGGTTTTTTACTCCCATTAAAAGATCCTAGGCCATGCGGGTTTGGACAATTAGCTGGCATAGGAGGTGTATGTATGTGTGTGTTATGCCCTTATATCTTTATAAACTTAAACGAAAAATTTCGAATTTGAAGTATTCACGTTTTATGACCCTGTAGTCTAAAGACCAAGTCCAAAAGTTATAGTTACAGAATAACTTTTGCTTACCTCTGTTGTTATAATCTATTTTAAGAAAGAATTTTGAAATGCATTTAGAGATGAAATTGTTAAATAATTAATTACATTGAGTTTAAATAGAAAGATGTGTTTTATTAAATTATATTATATTATTATCTACGACAATCATTAATTTTTATAGGTTTTTAATCACTCACCATGACTTACACTTATGTGCATAATATTTTTTTTTTTTATAATCTTCACTTTCCAAGGGCATATCATACATCCATATTGCTGTTTTATGTTTAAAAACAAAAAGAATCCATTAAAAAATATGTATGCTCTTCTCGCCTTTAGTTAGTTATCAAATTCGTTCAACTTGTATATTCAGCTGTTTTTTAGCTTTACTAATAATATTATATAGTTAATTTTACGAAACCTATAAAATTAAAGCTACTTTACAGCAAGGAAATGTAAAATAGTAGAATCTAAGCTCTTTCGGTCTATTTCAATCAGAATGAAACCTACATGATATTGAAACCAATTGAATTTTACATCGATGTAGGGAGTATAATTAAATATTTAAGCCATTTTAGAGAAAATCGTAAAAAGGTGCACAATGCATGGTGTAGAGTGTCTCTTCTGGTTGGTCAATTTTGATGAAAAAGTTGCTGTCAGATATCGAACGTATAGTTGTCTCAAGTGTAAAATATCAGTCTAGCTAGACTTGCTAGACCTTTTTTGAGAGCTTGGTTATTAAAATTAGTAATTTCATATATTCATATATGGGCATAATCGAATGACGATTATCGGATCGTTCGATTATTTCAATCATTCGAATTAATCGATTATCGGATTAATCGGTTTGGAGAAACGAATGATCATTCGAACTGAATCATATATATATCGTATAACGTTAATCGAGAGTTACAAGAAGCTCAGATAATCGAACTCCTTTTTTTTTTTTTTTTTTCCTCATCTCATAAGTATATTAATCATTCCATCATTCGATTATAAAATCATTCCATTATTCAAATCATCGAAGTCCGATCATCCGATTATGACGATTTCGATTATGCCCACCCCTACTACTAGCCAAGGTCTTAACGACTCAACCTCTTATATTTTCAAAATTATCACATATTTCAAAACTCAGTTCTTCTTCCTTGCATAGCCCAGCCGCCCTGCTGAAGAGATTCTCGATGAAGCCCCAGCTCACCCTAATTAAAGCTGGCCCGAGGCTAAGCAGATGATGTGGCCGCTAGGGAAGCCGTCGCTAGGTAATTTGAATACAATAGTAATTCTGGCGCGGTATCAGATGTTTGCCCAGCTGGCGAGGCATATGACCACAGTTCTACTCCGCTTCACATGCGTAACGCGTTGGTTAGCTGTATCGCTAGCCATAACAGGTTTTCGGAAATCATAATATCCCCTTGTATAATCAATATCACGTTTCATATACGGATAAAATCTCTAAAAATAATCTGGTGCGCCTAACACTCGAAAATTTTAATTAAGTTTCATTAATACATCAGTAATGAAAACGCTGCAAATTATTACACAGTGGTTTATTATTTCCAAATATCATTGTTATGTTATAACTGTTTATATAGCTGCGTCAAAACCTTTTATATTCAACTAAAATAATTCAATGAATCCCGGAAGATCGATTGACTTTATCAAAAAACCGGTTTATAGATAAAAAATTGGTAAAAGTTTAATTATTAACAATTATTAATTTAAAAAATTATTATTAACAGTAATAGGCAATTGAAGAATACGAAAAGCAGTAATTCAAAGAATGATGGCATATCACTGCTGTTGATTTCAAAACACAACATCTCTGCTATACTAGTTATTAACCAATTTCAATTATTTTTTTCTTTTTGTCGAAAATTTAATTATCTATAAAAAGTCGCTTGGAATGGAAACGGGTTTTTTTTTTTTTTTTAACATTCATTTACCTAGACATGGAATAATTTTATTCGTTATTAGGATTCTACGCATCTTGAAACGTCAGCTCTCAAATTTTGAGGGAAGAGAGGTAATGGTTTTTTTGTTGTTTTTTTCTTGGTCGATTACAAAAGTTCATTATTAAAAATAATAAACCAAAAACATTTATACTAGACTACGTTACTATTTCCTTTTATTTTCTTTCGATTATTCATTAAACTAATATTTACTGATTCCAGAACACCTTACATTTTTTCTCCATTGTCAATAATAACCGAGTAATTAGGGAAAAACATATCTTGTTGTGGCTTGACCCTATTTTTCTTTTTTTTTTTGCTCTTTGTTCATCGCGTTGTCTTAATCTTGAAAATCATTTTCTTTCTCTAATAATATAATATAATAATAATAATGGATTTTTTGTAGAATTACATCTATTATAATTTTTTTCTCGAATATGCACATGTTTATTTTTTTATTTATCGCGCTTTACTGATTCTAAAACTCTGTACATATCTTCAAAAATATCTGAGTCATAGGCATATTTATGTGTTCAAATTTTCAATTTTTTTTTTTTTTTTTTGTTGTGATTATTAGCGTTTTCTTTTTTTTTATTTTTTTTTTTTTTGTTAGAAAACACTATTAATTTTTTTTTCTCCATCTTCATAAATAACTGAATAATTGAATTAAATATTTTTTAATCGGCAACCATTTTTAAAATAATCAGCTGATATCAGCGTTTAGGTGTTAATTTGATTGCTGCATGTCCTAGTTTTTTCGTGGCGAATTTTAAAAAAATTAGTTCAGTTTCGAAGAAATGTCACGGACGGATAAACGGATTTTTTTTATTCGTTATTCGGGTACTACGTATCTTGAAATGTAAGCTCTCAAAATTTGAGGGGGTATTTTTTTTTTATTACAAAGGTTCATTATTGAAAATAATTAACCAAAAATAAAAATCATTCCTCTAACGTTAATTTTAAATGTGCATACACAAGAGTTGTCTACGACTAGCAGATCCTTTGCTACCATAAACTCTTGCTGAGTTATATATTATTTATTTTAAGACTTTGTAAAGAGGCTATACCTTAGTACTTTGACCAAATAGACGAAAATCAGAGGAGAGTCAGTGGAAGGACGGTGGAAGTGATTAATTATTCAAATAAAAGGCTGGCTGTTTGGCTGAAAAAGTGAAGAAGGGGGGAGGCGGATAGGGAACCTGCTTACTTAATTTAACCCCAAGAGTAAACTAATATATTATTTATGATGGCAACTTCAATCCTCGTTCTGGGCCCCGTTTTTCTTATGAAAGGAAACTCTTCATTTTTTTCTCCTTCCCTCCCTCGACTCTTGTTCATCAGTCATTTCGGGTTAGTTAGTCCGCCTTCCACCCCCTCCACGTAAGGGAAGAATTCTCTTATCAACGGGCATTAAGGGGCCCCAAGCGGATAAAAGACTGGAAAATCTTTAAGAAGACTAGTAGCCGTTCGGTCATATTTGATTTATTATAAACATTCCAGATTTTTTTTTTGTTTAATTCATTTATTGATTTGGATCTGTAAGCTGTATTGTGACAACCAGCAAAAAGGATAAAATAATAAACAAAATAATAACATGTCAGGCATGAGAAAGGATGGGTACTGTCTAGTGTATGAACATTTAAAATTAACGTTAGAGGAATGATTTTTATTTTTGGTTAATTTTTTTCAATAGTGAACCTTTGTAATCGAAAAAAAATACCCTCTCAAATTTTGAGGGCTTACGTTTCAAGATACGTATTACCCGAATAATGAATAAAAAAAAAAATCAATGTCCACCGTCCGTGGCATATCTCCGAAACTACTGAACTAATTTTTTTAAAATTCGCCACGAAAAAAATTGGACATGCAGCAATCAAATTAACACCTAAACGCTGATATCAGCTGATTATTTTTAAAATGGTGGCCGATTAAAAAAGATTTAATTCAATTATTCAATTATTTATGAAGATGGAGAAAAAAAAATTAATAGTGTTTTCTAACAAAAAAAGAAAAAGAAAACGCTAATAATCACAAAAAAAAAAAAAAAAATTGAAAGTTTGAACACATAAATATGTCTGCACGTCTTCTCGTCAGGTTCTTTTATGTATTGTGTCCAGCATTTTTTTAATAATCCAAGTCTCCTATGTTGTGTCAGAGAGCTAAAAATGCTATCGTTATTTGATTAGGAGTTATTTGGAGGGTTTATAGCTTCAGTGAAGTGAGCGAGCTCTTAGAGAAGGCTCAAAAGGGTCTGGATAAGATAAAATGTAAATTAAATCTGAAAAGAAGGCTTGGTGTGAAATAACATTTTTATTTATTTATTTAAAATAATTTTTTTATCAAATTCAAAATATGAAAGTATTAATGATTCTTAAAATACAAATTTACAATTAATTAAATTTTATTTGTTTGTTTATTCGTTTAACGTCACTTTATGCTACTATGGCTAATCGGACGATGCTACAGTGGGAGTCCTAAATTTTGCCTATCCAGGTTTTATTAGGATAGGGATCTTTAACGAGTACCTGACATCGCACAGGCTCGGGACCACCTTTTAACGTCCCCTCCGATGGACGGCATAACTAAGGATTTTTTACTCCCATTTAAAAATCCTAGGACCACCCGCAGGTTTGAACCCGCGACCTTTGGCATAGAAAAGTGTTATGCTAGCAACTACGCTATGGGTGACCCCATTAAATTTTATTTAATGTTATCAAGATAACGTATGTTCTTTTGTTTTTTATAATGTACGTGGGTTTTATTTCTTAAAAAAAAAACATATGTTACTAGCGTCAGTTAATAACTCGATTGTGAGTTGTTTTCAAACGAGAAAAACACTATCCCACCTTTTTTGTGAAATAGTCCTGTTTTCAAGAGATTGAGTCTATCTTGTGAAGTCGAAGTGAAGAAAGCAACCAGTTGGTAAGTTTTCATCTTTCTCGCAATTCTTATTTTAACCACCCAACAGTCTTACAGGGAAAGGTTTGTTTTTCAATTTAGAAAAGCCCCTTGCCCCAACACTGATGTATATAGAAATATAAATGGCATAACAGCGACAACCTCTCTTTCCCAGTCATTAGGCACAAACAAGACTCATTTTCTAGATTCGATTTCCGCACACACATAAATTTTGTTGTTAATGGTAGAGTTTAGTTGACCGTTGAGACGTTAGATGAGGAAGATGGTTGTAGGTGCGATCATTAAAGAGAAACACACATTAAAACATGGTGCTATTTTAATTATGTGCCAACGTTTCAGCCTACATTGTGGGCCTTCGTCGGGACTAAAATAATAATGATAATAATACGTTAGGTATATCATAATAATATGGTGACAGTAATATAATATTACTGTTTCATATTGTTAAACATTTATATTGTTTCTCGTTTTTAACGAATATGTTCTTTTTATATACTACCTATGTTCTTTACTATATTTTTTAAAATATATTACCGTCAAATATCACTTTAAAATTGGTCATATTTAAAATTATAATTGTTCACATATCGTTCTTTTAACATTTAATCTTTTGCTTAGTCTCTCTTTATATATTCTTTTGAAATATTATCATCTTAATTTTGTTTACTTGTATATTTTTTAACTGTCATTATATTAATTATCTTTATAACTGTCATCTATACTTTATAACTATCATCTTAATTCTGTTTACTAGCATACTTTATAACTTTAATTTTAATATCATTTTACATTTATTTTTATGTTTGTTCCCATATTATATTACTGTCACTATATTATTATTAAATGCCTAGCGTGTTATTAAGTCTATTATTACATTGGTTGTTATCTTGTTTCTTTTAGCCCTGATCAAGGTCCAAAATGGAGGCCGAAATGTCGGCACATAATTAAAATAGCACTATGTTTTAATGTGTGTTTCTCTCTAAGAACCGCACCCCCGACCATCTTCCTCATCTAAATTTTGTTGAGTTTTATCATTTAGACTTTTTAAAATTTTTTATCCAAGACCTGATTGAAAGGGTGGGTCCAAGAATAATAAATAATTACGCAATTAAATGGATCGATGATTGACCTAGAAAAACAGTCTGCAAGATCAGTTATAGTAAAGGGTTATCTGTTCGTGAGATATGAGAAATCAAGGCATAATAATATATATTTTCATCATTATCTACTTTCGTTCTAAATCTATACATTTATATTTCTAATTGGCAACACATACAAACCCAATATCTCTACTCGTTATCTTAATAATCCCATGCCGTGATTATTATTTGTCAAATCTGCACAATTCCTGACTGAATTCTCGGCACGCTAGGGGAAACTACACATGTCACATGTCGAAACGAATTTGCCGATAAGAATGGTAAATTCTGTAGCCGTGTTTGAATTCATAACTCCCGTGCACCATTTAATAGATAAATCAGCCCATTTGGTTCTTTAATGTTTTTCCTGATTTTTAAGTACGAAGAAAACGATCCTATCATTCGATGTCATAAAAGATAATATAACTATCAAGGATAGCCCATTTATGACTCAGCACGCTATGCCAATTACTTCTACGAATGCTATGAGATTATTATTATGAGATGCTCCAATCAAAAGAAAATTCTGGTGCTCGCAAATTAAGACTTTCACTTACCTCCGTTGTTGAATTCGATTTAAGAACTTTTATTTGAAGTTAATCTCTTTATATATAAAATGATACTGCGATTTTGGTTTCCGCCAACTCCTTCTAAACCGCAAGAAGGATTTTGATACGGTTTTTACCAAGATTTAGGGCGCTTACGCTAACACTTATTTTCATTGTAACGTCATCAATTTAGCACCAGATGGTGTCATTGCTAATCACTTCATATCAGGAATCTTAAGGTACTTGAATTTTCCATTATTTTTTGGCTGCGTGGTGTGATGCTCATTTTTTATTATGCTTAAAACATTGAATAGATACATTATCCATTAGCTGTCCTAGTCATGTCTTTAACTAATATAAGACTTTTTTTTTTTTCATTATCCCGTCCCATCCTAACACTTCCCTTTCTACCTACGCTGATGACACTTACGTGTGTTATCAGTCAATACTGATCCAACTATTGCCTCTCTAATCCGACATCAGAGTCCTAGAAGCATGGTGTCAGAACTGAAGAATTAAAATAAATGCCAACAAATAAAACCAAATTACCTTTACTCTTCGTCGTAAACCTATGACATCCTGCCCTACTGTCTCCTTCAATAATACTCCTCTCGTCCCGGTTGAACAAATCCGATCTCTAGGACTCACTTGGAACCCTCATACAAGACTGAAACGACAAGAAACTGCTCGACGTTTTCGACTACTTCAACACTTCCTAGACAAACCTCCTAATCTTACACTTAACTACAAAAGACTCATCTATACGACTATCATAAGGCCGATATGGACTTACGGCGTACGTTTTGGGGCTCTACTAAATCATCGAATTCTTTCCGTAACCAATCCAAAATCCTTTGTAAAATCCTCAATGTCACGAAGTCCTCCTTACTTTGTCACGAATACACTAATCCATAATGACCTTAATATTCCGTATGTTGCTGATTTGGATCGATCTAGATACCATTCCAAACTCCATTGCCACCCTAATCCTCTAGTTTCAATAATCCTTTCTTCGTCTTAAATTCCTGAAAATCCTCTGAGGCGTCTGAAAAGGAGATGGCCCTGAGACCTTCTAGTTTAGAACACGTGTTTCATGCCTTTTTATATTTCACCAATTTACCAAATTACTTGTTCTATTCCTTTATACAGTTGTAAATTCCAATAAAAAAATAAATTCAATATGCTCTTTGATGGTTTGAAAAAATATCTGCAACCGTCTTTTAATTTTTACTTTTTTCTTTATTATTTGGAGTGAATTGTTGTATATTATGTAAATGTGAAATATATATATATATATACGCTTCATTAAAACTCTAATATACTAACGAAGCTATGATTTTTTTTTCCTCACAATTTTACTGTGCTCATATTAAAATCTGATTTCGTTTATTGAAATATACTTCAATGCTACGAACGAACTCCATAACCCAGTTCGAATGAGGTGAAACACAACATTGAATCGATGAATGACCCAGCAACGTCCACGTACCAATTACGAATAATCTCACAAGCTGTATTTTTATTGTGATTAATTTGCCTAAAAAAAAAAAAAAAAATCATTATTTCATTAACCCCGCCCAAAAAAAAAATTACTTTACCTCAATGTAAATTTAAGACTTTAAAATAAATTCAATGCTTAGAAAAAAGTCGTGATAGAAAAATCTATTTATTATTGTAATATATTAAATATTTACACTATAAATCATCAACGTCACTAACGTTTATGTGTTTCTCGTCATTCATCATTACTTTCTATAATATGGTTACTTCACATTTTTTTTTTTTTTTTTTTTTTATCTTTATCTAATCAACATATATATTACTCTTAATTGCAAGAAGAAAAAAAATAAACCTCAAAAAATATTAAAATTGTTTTCTGCTTTAGTTGGTTATCAAATTCTTCCATGTTGCTTATGCAGCAATTTCTTATCGATGCTTTCAAGGAGAAATAGTTAATTTTTTTCTCACCAACAAAATAAATGATAGTTTATAAAATGAAATGTTGAAAATTCAGCATTTAAATAGTGAGAAAGGGCTTAAATAATCACTATTTTGATCAGAATAAAGTCGATATGAAATTAGAGCTAATATAGTGAGTTAAAAAAAAAAATTATGATCTATTTGAAAAAATAAATAAAATAAAACGTTTTTTGCTTACCCTATGCATTTTACATATTTTAAGTTTCGAAGTTGCACATCTGTTACATCCTAGACAAATATTTATCCTTAATATAAAACTTCAGTATTGAACGACTTTTCTTTTTTGTGCATATGTTTCCGATATTATTTATTATTAGGTTGCTTAACCATATTTAAAAGTTTTGTATCGACCATGACCTTTGAACAATAAATAATAATAATAATGTAAAATTCATGAGCAAGAAGATTCTATACTAATGCTGTCAACATTGTACTAGCACTTCCTATATTAATTTATATCTAGTTTCTTAACTTAACTTTTTTTAAAACAAAATTTCTTCTAAATAATTAAAATCGTTTATGAGATAAACATCACTTCCATTAATAGTGCGAGTAATAGAGAGGAAAGAATAACTCATACACTTGGATGGTTAGTTTAGATTCTGATCTCCAAACTTATAGTGTTTAAAAGAATCTGAATGTTCCTATGAAAGTTAAATATAATATCAATTGTACCTATTAAAAAAAATTGATATGTCACTCATAAAGTCGTAGAAATAAAAAAAACCCAACTATTGGTGGTTATTGTAATTCATTATTTCTATTTCTATTATTATTTTATTAACACAGTTATTTTTATGAATACGAAAATTTTATTTTTAATTTCACTTACATATATATATATATATGATGCATATCATCGCGAGTAAAAGAATGGCGATCCTGAAAATTTCCTACCGTTTAGCAAGTCCCGTTAACTGCTCTGTGTTTGTGTAGGTGTTGACGTGGTAAGTCTATAAGTTATATAAAACTGAAATTTCATATTTTGGGAGCTATGTCCATGAAATGTCGCAGCAACGTTTTCAACAAAATTGGTGAACCAGAAAATACTTATTAAACCACGAACTTCGCACCTTTTTACAATATTTTCATGAATGGCTCTAAGCTTTTGATTAAACTCGCTATATAAACTTAAACTTTAATAGACTTTAACTTATAGTAGGTTTCATTCTGATTGATTAAAATTATCTTCCTCTAATGTACCTTTAATTTTGTAAATTCGAAATAATTAACGATAACATATATAAATAATATCATTAATATAAAACAAGTAAATATAATAGTATAAGATGTTAAATAAATTTTTCAATAAAAGCGACGGTCCAGAAAAGCCACATTTTTACCAATATTTTCAACTTTTTTACAATTTTCTTAAACGGCTCTAACGAATTTGATTGAAATCTCTATATCGATATAGAATTTAATGGGTTTTAATATCTTGTAGGTTTCATACTGATTGGAATAGTCTGATTGGGTTTAAATGCCAATACTTTAAATTTCCGTCTTTTAAAGTTCTCTTATATTTGTCGATTAAAAAAAATTACCCCTCATATTGTTGGAAATAGTAAAAAACGGATAAATACACAAGATGAAAGAATTTAATAACCAAATTATAAAGAAAAGAGCAAAGAATATTTATATATTTTTTTTAACATAAGGATAAATGTATGATATATTGTTGGAAATCCTACTATTTTAGAAGGAATGTTATCTTGTATACTAATTTGTAACATAATAGACAGTGATCAAAAGCGAATACACTTAAGGGATTGTTGTAGATAATTATTTCAACCAAAAATTAATATAATTCTTAAACTTTTTTTCAACTTTAACTATATTTAAAAGTTCTTAAATTGATTTTTACAAAGTAAAAGTTGTGTTTTGCGCAGACTAGATTTTTTTTTCTAGTAAGAAGATTAATGGAAATTTTTCGAGTGAGTAACACAACAAGTTTCTTTTTTTTTTAATTATCAATTCACTTGAATTATATGATTGTATCAATATACCATTGATTAAAATCTATTCAATAACGGAATCCAAACATCAGTTTAATTAATATGAAACAGATTAAAATCATTGAGGGCATGTTTACTGACTCATATCTTTACTTAACGGCCATAACTCATAACCCGTATTGCCCCTAAAAATCGATATTATCGAAGAAACCACGAAAGGAAATATTTATATGTAGGCCCACGCGATAGTAGGATAGCCCAATTAGTTCAATAATTAATTTGTCTTTGCGAAATATTGTTTAAAGGCCATCGTGAGGCAATATTGGCCTTTGGTATTGAAGCTAATTATATTTAGTAATTATAGGTCAACTTTATTGGCTTTATTTCAATTTATTTAACTCTCATAGTAGTAATTGCAATTTTAATTACTGCCTTATGGTATTAAAACTAATAGCAGTGACGAAAAATACTTTAACGTAGGAGGTTGTGGTTGCATTTTTTTATTTATTTTATTCATACATACCATTCGAATAATAGTGGAGTTTGCAGACATAAAATATTGCTATTTCAAATATATTATTAATAACAGTTCATTTTTGATGTATGGAGAGGCCTAATAAATGTAGTGGCCAACATAATTTAATTTTACTGTAAATGGTACTTGAGAATTTTTTATTTATTTATTTAAAGAAATTTACAACTGTATTGATTCAATATAACAAGTAAATGAGATTACTGTATTACAGAAAAATATATTAATATTTAAATAATAATTCGTAACAACAATAAAATGAATACTACGAAAATTTTAGATGAATTAATTTGTGATATATATTAAGATTTGTAATTTTTTCTTTTTTTTTTCATACCCTCTGGTTTTATTTTCACACAAAATACAAATAATAATATGGCTTACCGAACCCGAAGGTTCAATGCCGATACCAAATCACCGAAGTCAATAGGATATATTACCGATTACATTCATTTCTTGGCTTTCTGATAATTATGTATTTAAAAATACGTTTTTAACTATTGGCTACTTTTGTTTATTTCATTACGACGATTAAGTCAATAAATACCTGTATTTTTGTATTGTATCTGTTATTTCATACATCTACCTTCGTTCTCGACCTTAAGTTAAGGGGTACTCACTACGTTTGCTATAGCATGCTATTTGTGTTATTTTGCTAAACCGTCAAGTTTCTACAGTTATTTCCTGTATAAAAGGGGTACAATCACTACGTTATACAACGTATGATATTTTGCTATTGTGCTAAACCATCAATTTTATACGTAAATAACTGTAAAAACTTTACAGGTTTTAGCAAAATAACACAAATAGCATGCTATAGCAAAGTATAGTACCCTAAAATTTATGGTTTTAGCACAATAGCACACATAGATGCTATAGAAACGATAGTGGTACCCTTAATGTTTTTTTTTGCACAATCTTGTAATCTTCTATGCTAAATCTCAAGATATTTTATTGTAATTTGAAATGTTATCTTATATTTTCTTTTAATAAAGTATTTAAATGATATGGGAGGTTGATACCTATCAATTGCCTGCAGTCTAATTATAAGTGTTTTATGGTGAAAGGTACGTTACACTGTGCACAGTGAGGTCTTCCAGTAAGTAAATATTGGTTAGTTAGTTGTGAGTGTCCTATTCACAGGCTTTTCAATACGACTTCTCTTTTTTTGATATTAAGAACAGCGATTTCCAGGGAAATAATGTGTGGTTTATTTCCCTAAGTTTATTATTTACTGTTCTGAATCAATTCAACTGTCATTCGTCCATAACTAGTAATCGATGAGCCTGTAAAGGTCATTGTGTGAATGTCTAAGCAGTCGAAATGTGAAATCAATGACGCCAATTTTGCCGAAATATCTCCTTGGCAATTGCCGGGTATATTTGCCTGACCTGGGATCTGAAGGAATAAAACTGGTTCCTTTGACCAATCGAGCATAAAAAGCAATTTAAGGATCAGAATCGCTGTGGGGTCTGGTGTGTGTACGTCCTTTAAGAAATTTATAAATTATATAAATTTATATAAAGCGAGATATTGGACGATTGCTATTCCCTGTCACGCCTAATGATCGTTCAAGCCAGACCAGACTTAAAATTTATTTATTATATAAGATGTAGATTCTTTTAGATGAAGGTCAATTTATTATAATTTAATTGCGATCCATCTAATTTTTTATTATTTTAATTAGTTTAAAACTGAAATTAAAAGAAGAAAATGCTTCATTTTAACATTAAATGTTACCATACAACATCATAATTTATTGTTTAAAAAAAAAAGATTATATATATAATTATATAAAAATATATATATATATATATATATATTATTATTAACTATTTTTTAACAATTGATTATGACGTTGTATGGTTCATTAATGTAAAAATAAGTATTTCTTCTCTCTCCACGCTCAGTCTTTGCACCTGCTATCTTTAATTAGTACATAGTGCAGTGTGTTTTATTAATTATTGAGACCAAAGCCGGGCCTGGCCTACACTATACATCGCCACAGCGACTTTTGGAAGTGCAGCGAGCGACCCTCAACCGACCGTCCTTACAAACCAGTATAGACCTTTTTTGTATTTAATTTTTTTCTCTGTTCCTCATTTTGTTTTGTTTTTTCTAATTATTAATTGTTTTCATTGATTCAATATCATTTAGTTAAGGTTTCTTTCATTTTATTTTTGGTTTATAAGTATATAGGTATGAATTTATGTTATGTTTATACTATTAAAAGTGTATAACAATAATTTCCGTTTTATTTCATCATTATTAATTTAATCATTCATTAATTAATAACTATAATAAATTATAGTTATTAATCCTTGTGAATCAGCATCTTATTCTAGGGAAGAAGGATAGTGGTTAATATTTTTCCACCGCCCCTTCCTCTACAATGATAGAGGCGAAACTTCGATACTCGGCTCAGACAACCAAGACCTCAATCCGCACAATCTCCGAGGGCTGAGTATTTTTCCCCTGAAGGAGGCTATCGAAGATGTGTAATCTGGAACTGGTAGCATTGATCGGAGTGGAAATTATTTATGGAGTTGGATCAGTTTGTTTTGGCGGTTAGGGGCGGTAGATCTATTTCCTGATCCTATATAAAACTTAGGGAGAGGTGTGCGGGGAGATAAGGGCAAGTTTACCTCCGCGGCCAACTTCTTCACCGCCCCCCTTAGATCCTCCCTAGATCCCCCCTTAAACACCCATCCTCCTACTCCCACCCCCAACACAGCCCCTTAACTTTAATTCAAAACAACTCATCTTATATACATCCGCCGCTTCCACTATCTCCCGCTTTAGCACTTCTCAATAATGGGTCTTAGCTGATTAGGTTTATTTCTAATTGCATTATTATCAGATATTGAATGGACCGACATGAGGTTTTCTTCCTAAGCGTGTGGAGAAACAGTGAAGTTAAGTGTTCTCGAAATCAGATTATACTTAAGCAGCTCAATACATTGTAAAAGTGAGAGCGTCGGAAAATGAGATCGCCCGAGACCTTCAAGTTTAGAATACTTTATGCTACTATGGATAATCGGGCGATGCTAAAGTGGGAGTCCTAAATTTGGCTATCCAGTTTTATTAGGATAGGGATTTTTAACGAGTACCTGACATCGCACAGGCTCGGACCACCTTTTAACGTCCCCTTCGAAGGAGAGCATAGCTAAGGATTTTTTACTCCCATTAAAAAATCCTAGGACCACATGCGGTTTAAACCCGTGACCTTTGGCATAGGAGGCTGTTATGCTAGCCACCCAGCTACAAGTGATCCCACTGTTCTGCTAATGGGTAGCTTCTCTACAAGTCCGGTTCATGTCTATTTTCTTTTATCCAATATACTGGTCGTGGTATGTAATACTTTCTGTTATGTATGAAGCACAAGTCTACTGTTCTTTGGGTCCTGGGTTCCAATCTCGGCTGTGGCAGAATATTATTTATTCTGTTAATTAATTAATTTCTCGGCCTAATCACCTAATTACCTAGAAACAGTAAGAAACTCTGTATGTACTGAGCCCAAAACCCTTCATTTCATAGGTTGTAGAGCTACAGGTTATGTAATACAGTTGTAAATATCAATGAATATATATATATTATATATATATATATATATATATATATATATATATATATATATATATATATATATATTTTAAGGTGACATAATCGTACCATAAACCCGTATCACAGACAGGAAGCAAATACTTTATTAAGCTTTAGCATGCAAATATTAATGATTTCAAAATAAATAAAAGATATTCAGAGTCAAGTGTGTTTTTAAAAAATCTCCATAGTATTTCATTAATACATAAACGAATATAATTTTTCGTCGATTGCGTTATTATTCATTTTGCCATAAGACTTTGTTCCTTATTTTGACCGATCCGTCGTTTGTTGACATCAGCCCATGAAAGTCAATATACCTCAAGTTCTGTCTTTCACGGTAACATATTGGGTTCTCCGGAAAGTCCGTAGAGAAATTTGGAGACAAATTAAAATTGATAAACAGCTTAAAATTTATTTATTTAATATACAAAATAGTTGCCACCGTTAACGATTAACCTCTCCCAACTGCTTGTTAGGTCCATTATCTTTTTTTCCAAAAATCACTGTCCTTACTCCTGAAGAACAATAAAAGGTCATCTTCTGAAGAGTAGGATTTCTCTCATAGAAAAATTTCGAGAGAAAGATGGAAATCCAAAGGAACAATGTCAGGAGAGTACGGCGGGTGAGGTAAAACCTCCCATCTGAAGCTTAATAACTTTTGCCAAGTCCTTAAAGATACATGGGGCCTAGCGTTGTCTTGGTGGAATATACTCCTTTCCGATTTTCTGATCTGAACCGTGCTATCAGCAATTGAATCGCTGCTATACACGGCACGAATCTTTTTTGCAGTTTGGGCTGCGTTTTGCCCTTTTTTAAAAAGAACAGCATAATATGCAGAAAATTAACTGAATCGTCACTCATGTTGGTTTGCAATAAACTACACTACTGAGTCTTAATAAAGACGAATTCAGTGTGTAAACATAGTTAATTCTATTAGGATTAAAGGCATATAAACAAACATTAGGTTTGTGATTTATTTTTAGTAAAAAAAATTGAAGATAAATTTTGTTTTAAAAATCTCTACAAACTTTTCGGACAGCTCAATATATAGGAGCAATGATATTTTATATAAATACGACCTTAACAACTTATATTAACTTAAAGTTCTATATTTTATTTTGAATTCTTTTCCATCAACTTTATGGATCATCATACCTGGCACATTGAGATCAATTCCAATTAACGGTAATTGAAATGAATTCCAGCGTGGAGATTCGGACGGAAGACAATATTTCTATCTGATGAAAGCTAATGTAGCGGGCGTGTAGGAAGATAGGTGATGACTATTGGAGTCCTGATCTACATGGATCGGGGGCAGGGAGGGGGGACGCAGGGGGGCGAGATAACAGCCTGTAATTGAAAGCCCAAGGGTCCCTCAGGGCTTCATTCTCTGTCCGCTGTCCATACGATACCCCATGGTCGATGGTCAAGTCTGGATTTAGTGACAGCACTAAATCCAAGCTATGTGTATCTGTGTGCATCTATGAACATATACATATACAATAAATATGTGCGAGCAAACTTTTAATATTGCAAAAATAAAAGGAAAAAATAAAAATCTTCACACGACATTCACTTGCCTTTGCTTTTATGAAATCAATTTAAGAACTATTAAACCTAAAGTTGAATACAGTTTAAGTTAATTTAAATAAAATTTATATTAATTTTCATTTAAAACATATGATTGAAATCAAATAATAAAACTATATTGAGGATGTATAGTCGACTGTAGAAACTATTGTAGGTGGAATAGTCAGGAATCAGTCATATTTTGAATTTTTAATTTTGCCAACGTTTCTCCGAACTTTGCACATCTATATGGAAAAAGATCGAATACCCGTCAATCATAAAACAGACAAAGAAATAATCTCTCCCTCGTATGCCAACATATTCCGTCTCCTTAAATTAAAACTCTCTTACTTTATTGTACAATTTGCTTGTGTAATTTATGTTTTATTTACTGTATATTTATCTTTTCGTTTATAACACCTCTGACTCTTTGTTTTGTTATTTAATTATTTTATTTTATTTTTTATTACATACCTCATGGTATACCTCTTATGGATCCTATGGATCTTTTACATGCTCAGATTCTAGTGTTTATAATTTTCTGTTAAAAATGTTGAGCCTTATTGTACATACGAGTATATTGTTTTGTTTTTCCATTGTTAAATTTTGTAAAACTTTTAAAAACAAAGATAAGCTGTAGTATTTATATTTAGAGGGGAAAACCTTCAGGGTTTTTACATAAACTCCTCCCCATACTATCAATGTTTATGGTTTTCCCCAGTTTATGCTTAGACATGGCTCAGTAATTGTACGTTTTATATATATATATTTTTTTTTTTTAACTTCTATATTAAAGTCTAAAGTTTTGTTAGTCCAGATTGTGTATCATATTATCATTATTTGTATCTATAATATTTAATTATGTTGGTATTTTTTCTGTTTTATTTCAAATGTTATCATTGTCACTACATTAAAAAAAATAAAAATTTCATTATCATATTAATATGTATCTCTTTCGTTCTGATGTTTGTAGCCCTGATGATGGCTCACAAGCTTGAGCCGAAACGTTGGCAAAATTAAAATATTTAAAAAAATTACTGATTCCTGATTATTCCACCTATAACAAATAATAAAACAGTATAAAATTGTTAAGTATTATAATGAGTTATAGGCTTATGTCCTTTTCGTCACTTTGCATCTTTTACAACTTTGTATATAAGATAATATTTTTTCTCAAATCTTTAGCTTTTCAACGGTATATTATAAATCTATATTACTGTTATCTTTAAAAAAAATAATAATTTCAATAAAAAAATATTTTTCTCATTTCTCCTTTAGTTAATTATCAAATTCATTTTCCTGGTGTATTTAGCCGTTTCTTTATCAATGGTAATTAAATGTAAAAAATTAAAAGATACTTTAGAATAAGAAAATTTACAATATCGGCATTTAATCCCTGTCAGACTATTTTAATCAGAATGAAACCTACATGATATTAGCCTATTAAATTTTACATCGATTTTACACACACGCGCAGACATTTTTGTGGTACTTAAATTCAGGAGCAGTGTATTTCCAGTAAAAACTCGTATTCAAAAATTTCGCGATCGCCATACATGCCCTTGCTATATATTTCATATATAGGTAAGTGAAAGAAAAAAAGGATGGTATAACTCTGGATGAAAGTGCATTCAGATTTTACACAGTTCTTTAGATTAATATTACATCGATATTACACCAACATTTCAACAAAATCGGTGAACCAGAAGCCACTTCATATCATTTCTCGTGGGTTATGCTCACCAGATTTTAATGTTATACCTTTCTAAAGCAGTTTTATATTACCCTTCTAATGCAGTTTTATATTACTTTAGAGCTCTTATTTTAATCTTGTAAATTTGCGACTTTGATGGTGCATGAATAAAAGCGTAAAGTATGTATATGACTCATTATACAAATAGTAAAAAATATATCGTTGTCAGACCATAATGCAATCATGAAAAAAAATATTATAATCTTTAAAGTTTAGGATTTAATTTTTTTTTAACACTTATACGAATAGTATATGAAAGTAATAATATTTACCTGTAATTAAGGAATTGAGTACCTGTGCGTTTAACCATTCTCAAGCAAGAATTGAGGTTAGATTAGTGTTGAATTTGGAGTGTTCCAACGTTCCATTATAATACCAATGAGGTATTACCATGATATACAACTCACTTCCGAACCCTAACATCAAACCAGGGTCCAGTTTTTCTCCAGGGTATCCTCCCCTACTCTCTGCATAACTTGAAATCCCATCTGCCAAATCATCTTTTCGTTACTGAGGGTGCACATGTGGATCTAAATGCAGACGTGAATTTAAAAATAGCGAATTCAATAATTTATTAATACCTTGTGTTCTCAAATCAGTGGATAATGGTGGATCTGAACACCTGAGCACACTAGGACACCATATTATACCGTACTTGTACATAGAGGGTACTGTTATTGGCAAGAATGGGGAAAGAATTCTCTCAATATGCTATTTACTCCTTTCTGGAATTTTTAGGAAAGAAGAAAAATGTTAACCATTTAAGCGTCTTAATTTTACTCTCAAAACTCTTGTATTCAGATTTTTATTATTTTTGTTATGTAAAAATTCGTCGAGTTTAAATTTTTCTCTGGTATAAAGTAGTTTCTCTCGATAATAAATTTATATGTTAGGCTCTGTTGTATGATTTTCATTCTATTCGTTAATTTCTTTGAGATTTGTGTGTGAAATATTGATCTTCATTTTCATTTATTCGGGATCCTCTTATTTATTTAAAACCCACTTTTTAAAACACATTGAAATCAAGACAACTGTACAAGACAAAAAACTGTACCACTACAACCCATGAAGGGTTTTGGGCTCAGTACATATAGGGATTCGTACTGTTTCTAGGCCAACGGCAGTGCAATGAGGTGATTAGGCCTTTATCACGCTCAGCCGCCAGGTTTTTCCCCAATTATTTTGGGTACCCACTTTATAGAGGCTGGGTCTGCCCCAGGAGGGTCTCCATACCCTAAGGTCGCCCCTCAACTGAATTAACATAAATAATATTCTCCCACAGCCGAGATTCGAACCCAGGATCCGGACCCAGCGCTAATCCACTAGACCACGCCGCTCCCTACAATTTTGTGGCTAAAACATCAAAACTAACTGCGACTGGAACGGTACAGTACATTAAAAGTTAACAATATTTTCGACGCAGAACCTCGAGGCCTTTTTACTTATATATGAAAGTAATATTTTTCACGGTTAAAATACATTTATTTAACGGTCTCCTAAGTTTAAATGACCAAATCCGCAAAAAAATACACACTCAGTCATGCTCCAAAGCTATAAGTTGTATAAAACTGAATTTCCAAATTTAAGAAGCGTATACGCCTGATATTTAACAGAAATGCCAATTTATACTTTTTACGATTTTAATTAAACTGGCTATTTCTGTGTAAAATTTAATGGGCTTTAATATAATGGAGTTTTCGTTCTGATTAAAATTTCCTGACTGGGCTTAAATGTCGATATTTTAAACTTTAACCCTTTAAACAATCTTGTTTTTTATTTTTCCAAAACAATTTTTATGGATTGTTATTACAATTTGTCCTAATTAATTTATTTATCTTACACATAAGAATAGTATTACAGATGTATAGAAAAATATACCGAAAAAAATGCTATCTTATAAACAAAGTTGTACAAGGTAATAGAGAGTAGTGAAAAGCTGATGAAACTTATAGTTTTTATTATTAGATTATTTTATAAATCACATGATTCCATCCAAAGAAAGTTCCTCTACGATCCATGAAGAGTTTTGGATTCTGTACTTTAAAATATTAGAACTGTTTTATGGCCAATGGCCGTGCAAGGAGACGATTAGGCCTAGGTCACGGTCAATCAGTCTTTTCCCCCAATTTTAGGTACCTACCTTATTTGGGCTGGGTGTGTCCCAGGAGGCCATTCTGACCTCAAGGTTACTGGAATAACAGAATAAATAATTCTGTACTGTATATACTGATGTAATGCTTTGGTTGATTTTAACAACGGAGGTAAGTGAAAGTCGTATGTTTTGATTCCTAATTTTTTTCAATATTTTCCGTCCACCTCATACTCTCGTAAAGTTTTTATTTTTATTTTGTGCTAGGTCTACTGCTTAGCGTAGGTTTAACCATCATCCAATTTTTTCCCATATTATTTTATAGGCGGCCCTCACATGAGCCATAAAAGGTTCTAATCTTTAACAAGACGTGTTATTATTATTACAAATAATCGTTTCCCCTCGATAAAAAAACTTGTAACACATCTTTTGAGAATGTTGTTAGGAAGGCTTAAGGAGTAATAAAAGGAAATCGCGGCGATAAACCCAGACTTAGGTCCTAACTGCTAGTTAATTGTCCAGTACTGGAACCTACAGCTGGAGCATTACCGGCATCTGTTGGTAGCGGGCTAGCATTCGGCGCGATATAGATGTTTTTTCACCGTGTCCCCTACCTCGCTATGGGAAGGTGGTGGGGGGAAACGGCAGGTGTAAAACTGGACTTTTTATTGCACACGGCCCTTTACGTCCGCCCTATAAAGGCGCCTATGCTTTTTTTTTCTCTCTCTCTCTCTCCATTTAAATAGAGTCGGATATCAGCCGCTAAGTTACTCGCTGCGATACAAGGCAACTGAAAAATGAAATAAAAAATCTCTCTTTATTTCTATAAAGAACGGCATTCCCCCTTTACACAGAGTTTCTGAATTAATTTTTTTTAATGTGTCAAAATCAAAGCCGCCTAATTCCATATGTGGAATCACAACTCGGAGAATATCAAGGAGGATTAAGGGCCAATCGTTCTACAATCGACCAAATATTTTCGCTCCGACAGATGATGGAAAAAATTAATGAATTTGATAACCGCATGTGGCTTCTCTTTAGAGACTACAAAGCTGCATATGACACAGTAATTAGGAAAGATTTATATCATTCTATGCAAGAAATGGGCATCCTGGCTAAGCTAATTCGTCTTACAAAGTGCACAATGAAGGAAACGGTGGGCAGGGTCAAAGTCGGCGGAACAATCGGAGACTCATTCCCAGTGAGCTCAGTGATGAGACAAGAGATTCACTAGCACATTTACTGTTCAACATAGGCCTAAATGCGGTTATGAAAAGATCAGGATTGATGTCACAAGGAACTATCTTTAATAAAAAGACACAAGTCATGGCATATGCAGACGATATTGTCATAGTAGGAAGGACTCAAAAATAAAAGAGGTATTTGCAGTGCTTGAGACATAAGGAAGAAGAATGGGCCTTCAGATTAATGAGGAAAAAACAAAATCTTTATTTTGAGGAAGAAAAAGCCGGCTCACCACAGAGACACTACATAGTTGGGAACTATAGATTTTAATGTGTCAACAATTTTAAATACTTGGGATCGATGATCAATGCTGCCTTGGATGAGGAAGAAGAATTAAAGCACAGGATAATGACAGCAAATCGTTCCTGTTTCAGCCTATCCAAACTTTTTAAAAGTAGACTGCTCAGTCGAACAACCAAGATCAGACTGTATAGAACGCTCGTCCGACCCGTGTTAGCATATGCATCTGAAACCTGGACTTTGAGCAAAGGATCAGCTGACCGACTTGACAGGTTCGAAAGAAAGATTCTCAGGCGTATTTGCGGGCCTGTAAAAGAGAATGGTGTGTTTCGACTTCGAAAAAACAGAGAGCTGTACACACTTTATGATGAGCTGAGTGTTTCCCACTTTGTAAGGGTGCTACGGTTAGGTGGTTGGGCCACATAATCAGAATGGGTGAAGAAAGGACAGTAAGAAAACTGTACTATGGAAAGCCCAACGGAAGAAAGCCTCGCGGAAGACCGAAGGGAAGGTGGAAGGACAGCGTCTCCGAGGATCTGAAGAAAGCGGGAGTATCTGTGAGGCGTGCTACCGACAGAGAGGACTGGGGACGAGGAGTTGAGCTGACCAGGGACCGCTTTATGCGTCTGTCGCGCCAATAACGAATAAATGAATGTGTCAAAATTAGCCGTCCCTTTCTACTTTTTTCCGATTAGTTTCATTTAAAAATAGTAGTTTATTAGGACAAATACAAAAATAATGTTATTTATGAAACGGTATTCAATAAAAAAAAACTTTTAGGTAATATAAATCCTTAAAAAAAAAAAAAGTCTGATTTTTCTTCTTTTATCTCAAAGAAATTAACCTTAAACCTATTTTTTTTAATTTAAAATATAAGATAAGATAGCGGATCTGTTAAGCTGAGATAAGCGGAATATTGTTTCAGGTTTTTTTTGGGCAGGACGTCATAGGATTACGACCAAGGATAAATGTTATTTGGTAGGATTTTTTTGAATTTATTATTTTCCAATTCTGACACCATACTTCAAGGTTCCTAATGTGGCATTGAAGAGTTTAAGTGAAAATAGTTGGATCGCTGTTGACTAATAATACAGAACTGTTAAAATCATACGTAAAAGGAATGTGTTAGGACAGATTGGAATATCAACTATATAGACTGTGTCCTAGGTTTACAAACAGTAGGAGAGGGTCCCAAATATATCTCACTGATTTTGATGAAATCTTTTTAGATGAAAGCAGACATTAAGCCATTAAACTCTGCAAAATATTAAGTGCCAACACTCACAGTAGTCATGTCAAAAAATCGAAAAGATGTGTAAAACACGTGTATATTTAATATCTCTTGTTTTAGTGAAAGGTATAAAAATAAGTTTTATGTCAAAATGACCAGATTTCAAAGCAGAATAATGAAAAAATAAACCATTAAAATACTTAAGTTTTATGCTTGGTTATAACCTTAAAAAGCTAAATAAACTCGTCAAAACAGTACTTTTAATAAGGTTTATTAAAAGACAGCTGTATTGGAGGAGTGGGGCAATATACCCCAAGATTTTCTTCAAAATCGTTTCACAAGTATGCCAAGACGGGTGGAAGCAGTCGTTCAAGCCAGAGGGGTCAATACGTCTTATTAAATGTAAATTAGAAATTGAAATTGTGATTTGAAAGTTAAAATTGTAATAAAGGAAAATTTAAAAAAGTAAGTTTTCTAAAGTTTTTGTTCATTGGAAGAAAAACTGTAATTTATTTTAATAAAATTGGTTTATTTCCAGTTTAAAAATGTTTATTATTGACTTCAGAATCTTTCTTTGATAAAAAAAAAGAACGTTTTCGTAAATTCAAATATTTTTAAGTGTTGCAATACTTTTGACAGGGAGTTTATATGGCCAAGTAATCCATAGTTATCTGTGGATATCAATACATATATAAAATAGGGAAAATTTTACTTTAAGTGTAATTACCGAATAATTTACAAAGGAAGGTGAAGTAAATAGGTTAATCGCAGGAATAATAATAAAAAAAAAAAATTTCTTTAATGACTAAAATAAATATTTTAATGGCTAATTTTTATTTATTTCTCTTTGAAATAGAGTAATTTTGACACCAAACTTATTTTTATACTTTCACTACAACGAGAGATATTAAATAAAATGTGTTTTTTGCTCACAAACTCCGATTTTTCATGTGAATCTGGGAAGCGTTGGCCCCTAATGTTTTGCAGAGTCTAATGGTTTTACTTCTTACTTTGACCTAGAAAATATTCATCAAAATCGGTGATACATATTTGGAATCCTCTCCTTGTATTTTTTAAATATTTTTAATTAGCCTACGAATTTAATTTAATATTTAGAATATTTCCTGACTCTCACTATTTTCGAACTCTATTTATGATTTAGAAGTGGACGAGGGATGACCAGGGGCCGAAGAGAGCGGTGACAGAGGATATCGATCGCCTCGCATGTTCCTCCCTAATTCCACGGTTATATTATTTAATGTGATTACGTCACCCACCACGATAGTGGTTCCATGCTCACCCTCTACTGTGCTTTTTTATGCGCGGTATCAGGTGAGATAAGATACTGGGTTACCTGTGCATCACCTGCACGCAATGCACTCTAATTACAATTTTCCAGATAACCGTGACTGCCTTCTCCTGTAATATCCGTAACAAGGTCTGGATAATGATCTTGCTAGTGCCATATCAAGCTTTTTTAAACCTATTAATCCTGGTAACCTGATCCCGTCTCATGGCTGGTCTCTGATCCGTACTCCGTGGAATTGGATTAGATTGGATGCAATATGGATCGTCATATTGATTCCATATCTCTGTATACTTAAGAAAAGAAGTATTACGATCCACGAAAAGGTACTACCTCACTATGTATGTGGTATTACTTCGGTTTTATGAGTCGGTATGTAAGAAGACGGGTAGAATGTATTACAACATAGCCCTTGGCTAATACAACATAGTATTCTATCAGAAATAGTTCTATACATGTCATATTTTATATGAAGTGAAATAAAAATATTTATTTTATTTTAGGACGAGTGACCCCCTAAGAATAACGAAAAATCTAGTCCGCTCAACACACAACTTTCACTTACCTCCGTTATTAAAATTAATTTAAATAGTTTTCTAAGAATTTTCAATCACACTTAGAGATAAAAATAAATTGTTAAAGAATTAATTGCATTGAATTTCAATATAAACATTTGTTTTATTAAATAATCTATTATATTATTATCTGTGACAGTCAGTTAGTTTTATCGTTTTTTCGTCACTCTTCATTAACTTTTATGATTTTTTGTATAAGTTAATAATTTTTCTAAAATCTTTAACTTTCCAACGGTATATTATACGTTTTTATTACTGTTTTATGTTGAAATACTTTATAATTGCACAAAAAAATATGTTTTCACTTTTCTCCTTTAGTTGGATACCGTATTCGTTCAAATTATATATTTATGAGTACTAAATTGAAGATATAGTTATTTTTATAGATTCAAGAAATTAATGGTGCTTCAGAGGGGAAAAATTTAAAATATCGGCATTTAAGCTCTGTAGCTATTTCAATCAGAATGAAACCTACATGATATTAATGCCCATTAAATTTTACATCGATTTTACACAGATGCTGGTGTTCCTCAAGGTAGTATCCTAGATCCATTCTTTACACAGTCTATACAGCTGATATCCCAACCCTTCCTAACACTTTCCTTTCTACCTATGCTGATGACACCTGCGTGTTATCAGTTCATAAAGATCCATTTATTGCCCTCATACCCTTCAAGCCCACATCAAAGACCTAGGAAGTATGGTGTCAAAACTGGAGAATAAAAATAAATTCTAACAAATCCCATCAAATAACCCTTCGCCGTAAATCTTTGACTTCCTGCCCTCAGTATCCTTTAATAACACCAACTAGTTCCTGTAGAAAAGATCCGATACTAGGACTCTCTTGACAAATGCCTAACTTGAAATCTTCATAAATGACTAAACTACAAGAAACTGCTCGGTTTTTAGGCTTCTTCAACACTTACTAGAGAAACGGTGAAACCTTCCTCTTAACTACAAAAGGCTCATCTACATGACTATTAGTAAGACCAATCTGGACTAACGGAGTAGAGCTATGGGGCTACTACCATAACCCATCAATCCTTACAATCCAAAATCCTTCGTAAAATCCTCAACGCTCCTTACTTTGTCTCGGATCTCATCCATAAAGACCTTAATGTTCCCTATGTAGCTGATTTTGGCCCGGACCAGGTATCAATCCTTTCATGACGCACTTAATCCACTGGTTCCAATCCTTTCTTCCTCTTCAATTCCTGAAACCCTCAGATTGCGCCTGAAAGGAGATGGCCACGGGACCTTCTGTTCAGAATATGTTTAGAATGCTTCCAGTAGTAATCTTCTCTACATATATTTAATGTCATTGTATTATCTAATAATCACATTTACTTGATGTATTTTTTTTTTAATATACAGTTTTAACTATCGATTTAAAAAGTAAAAAAAAAAAATTAATATGAAAATAAAAACTAATCATAAAAATACGAAGCAGGTAAAAAATCTCAATTCATTATACCATATACGAATAAAGCTTTTGTTTTAAATCTTTCATTAAATTATTCGATTATATTGGGTTGTGCACATGAAATTCCGTTTTCAAGGTAAAGGATTTTTATTGAAAATACGATATGAAAACAGATAATTTTATTCAAAGTATTTACCTTTTCATTTTTCCCAACGTGACACCAACTTTTTAATCCCCGAACTGAAAAACTCTGAGCTTTGAAGTGAAACAAAATCTGAAAACGCACTTTTCACTTGATCATCATTTTCAAAAAGTTTTCCTTTGACGAAGTTGTCTAAATTCCTGAACAGGTGATAATTGTTGGAGACAAGTAGGAGAATATGGTGGGTGCGGAAGAACTTTGTAGTCCCAGTTCTTTCAATTTTTGCACGGAATGTTTTGAAACATGGGGTCTTGCTGCCGCTCAGTGAGATCATGAGGTACCCATGATCGAGCTTTTTTACTTTCCCAATACACTTTAAATGTCTGGAAACGGTAGATGCACTTGCATTTAGTTGTGCTGAGAGTCCTTTAACTGTTTGGTAGGGGTTTCCTTCTACTGTATGTTTGAGAACATCGTTGTCTATTACGGACGGAGGTCTTCCTCGGGGCAAGTTTTCCAAGTCGTATCCCCACTAAAACTTAGCAAACCAACGGCGAATGGTCCGTTATTAACATCCCTTCCCCAAACGCCTTGCAAATAATTTCTAGCGGCCTCAGCTGCTGAATGGCGAGCTTAAACTCGTTTCAAAAATATTACTCGAAAATCGCGTGTTTCCATGTTCTATTTGGAGTATACTAAAAAGTGGATAATTGATTGGGAAGCTAATGTTTATATTACAAAGGTAGAGGATTAGTAACTGTTTACTTTAAAGTTAAACATTCGGAAGAAAACAACAGAGACATGCAAAATCCTTTATGTATTTCAGAAACTATAAAAACGGACATTTCATGTGAAACAACCCAATAGATAAGATTTGAAAAACAGTTTATGAATCACTAATGACTTACAAAAATAAATACGTCTTGATATTATTATTTGTTAAATTTATAATCATTTAAATCGTTTTAGAATCCAACACGTTAATAAAAGTAACCATACAACAGATAATATCTGACTATCAAACATCATTTAACTGTATAATTCCGTTGGGCATTAAGTGGACCGTTCCTCGCAGATTAATAAAAACGGTAAATAATGGAATTGATATTATATCGGATGGGAATAGGGGTGACTCCAATGAAAAATCGGACGGTGGAATGAACGAGAAGTTAGGGAGGTTAAATTCGCCGACGATTCGAGGGGAAATGCATTCCAATGATAAATTTGCCACTTGTTGAGGCTCTTTTTGCGGCCGGTACTCTCCATACTCTCCATTCATGATATCTGTCCTAGCATCTGTCGTCGGATTAGTCATTATCTTATTTTTATTGTATCATTTATTTTTTTATTTATCGTAAATAGTTTAAATAAATCACAGAATTTTACTTAGATATTCAGAGCTAAAACATGCTGTTTCTGTTAAAAATCAGTTCAGGTTCGGAATAATTTTATTACCTCATTATTTGCTAATTTTGGGATTGTATAATTAGCTGTAATTAATTTAACGACTTTATAAATAATAACACCTGGGGTTACTTTTTGTTTTGTGACTAGCATAAAGTCCTTTTACGCCCAAGGTCACTGGTTCAAATCCGATAAATGGCCTTAGGATTGTTTATAATAGGGCAAATATCGTTGGGCCTGCTATTGTTCTGAAGTTACGTAAAATGGCGGTCCTTAGAATCTGCATTATGAGGTACTGGTTAAAGATCCCTATCATTATAAAACCTGGATAATTTCGGACTTCCAGCTATAAACGTGCGATTAGTCACATCATCATAAAGTAACGTTAAATAAACCTCAACATATCATTCGTAACGGATATCATTAAAATATATTACAAACATTTTCACGACTCACTCGCTGGACATCCAAACCTACTGCTACAAACAAATTTATTTATAGTTTATTGGAAGTTATTGGTTTTTATTTAAAAAAAATTTAATAGTTTTTAGTCGAAGTAACGTTTTTTAAATTTGTATAGCTTCTTTCTCACGGCCTTGATTGTTCTAAATACAGTTCGAAAATTGTTTTCAAAGGACTAATGTTGTTGGAATAAAGGGCATGTTTTCTCATCTCGACTGTTTTATGGTCGTTTTGAAAATAACTTTACGTTAAAATACTAACAACGTATTAAAATCCGTAGTATTATTGATTGTTGTTAAGAACAATAAATTAGAAACATTATATTCCACAAAAAAAGAATTATCATCACTTTTTAGTATCTAATGCACTAGGCTACTGTTCTCTGTGTCCTGGGTTTGAATCCCGGTTGTAGCTGAATATTATTTATCCTATTATTTCAACCGAAGAGCGACCATAGTGTATGGAGATCCTCCTGGGGCAGACCCACCCTCTATAGAGTGGGTACCTATAATGTGGAGAAAAATCTGGCGGCTGAGTGTGATTCAGACACAACCTCATTGCACAGTGGCATAGAAACAGTACGAATCTTTATATTTACTGATCCCCAAGACCCTTCCCGGGTTGTTTAAGTGCAGGTTTTTTTTTGTTTTGTTTTTTTATCAATATTAATTTATATAGAAATATTTTTTTCAAACCTGAATGTTATTATAGCAAACTTTAAAATTAAAAAATATCCTACTGTACTACTCAAGGTAATATTTTGTAATTATTCTAAAACCACTTACATCTGATTTAAAAGATCGTTTTCCTTCCTTTTATTCGTATTTTGAATTATGTTAAATCTTTATTTTTATCTAAAACCTTGTAATTACTACTATCCAATAATAATCATAATTCTCCATACTATTATCGGTTGAACACATGATTCATAGAGTTAGTCACTGGACCACACCGACGTCCAATCTCTCAAACAGTAACCTAGTTGACCCTCTTTAGCTTGTTGCTTGACCCTCCTTTTTTTTATAATGTATAACAATGATTGACCAAAAAAAAAAAAAAAAAAAAAAAAAAAAAAAAAAAAAAAAAAAAATCCGTTGGGAATAGTCATCTGTCGAGTTTGTTTGACAGGATTAAGATACAAAACCATAAATTCATCACTGTGATACATTTCATGCAATTACAAGCGTGATATGTGATACATGAATTATATATATATAATGATGGATTCAGATAACATGATTTTTCTTCTCAACTAAAAGCCAACATCTCGGATAAAATTAAATCACTCAGCATCAGATTTAATTTCAGCCCTGATGATATGGATTTGTGTGCAGTAAAATGACAAAAGTAGATAACGTGACAATAAGGAAAATAATAAATAAAAAAAGTCATTTAAAAATTAAAGCAAGAAAACACAATGAATTTGAACTCTCCCTAAAACTCGGTTATAATTATAGAAAAAAAACGAAAAAGTTTTCATGGTCAAGACTTTATGATTAAAACTAAAAACAACTTATGTGGTCAAACCATCAGCATTGGACAAACCAGCCACTTGTACCATACATTTTGGCCTGGTCCTCTGAGTCCGAATAACCAAGTCCGCAAAAAATAGTTTTAGCACGTAAACTGAAGTTTCCTATTTAAGAAAACCATAACGCCCGGATATTACAGCAAATTTTTCTCCGAAATCAGCTGATCGAATGTACTACTTTATATCATGTATTTTGTACCTTTTTATGATTTTATCAAAAATTGCTCTAACGATTTAAATATAACTCACTGTTATTATTCTGATTGAAACAGTCTGATTGAGTTTCAATTACCATATTTTAAATTTTTTTTTCCTCTAAAGTGTCTTTAATTATGTATATTAAAAAAAATTGAACCAGATCATCTTGTTAGCACTGTTCGAGACAGTTAAATATGTCACTTGAACGAATTCGATATTCAACTGAAGGAGAAAAAAGCAAAACATTTTTTTAATGTAGTTTTCAAACATAAAAACAGTTATATATATGTACAATATGCCGTTGGAATGCTTAAGAGTTTAGAAAACATATTTTCTTATATACGAAATTGTAAAAGCCAATGGAGAGTGATGAAATGTCGATTGAAGCAGTTGATTTTTGTAGATAATAATATTATAACATATTTATTGATATATAGAACTGTATAAAAATACACCAAGTATATATCAATAAATCAAGTATACACTACCCATTGGCAGCACTCTAAATTAATAATATTATAGATAACACATGTTGCTATCGAAACTCAATTTAATTAGTAGATGAAACAAGGTTTAAGATCTCTGCATCATTTAACTGTATTTTAAATTCTTAAAATGGCTTTGACATGGGAGGTAAGCGAAAGTCATATGTTGCTCGCTCCAATTATTTTTTTTTTTCTGGAGTAGGCGCTCTAGTTCATCGAAAACCAAATAATAGAGGTTATATGTGTATAAATAGTTTATTAGTATTATAAAACAAAATTTTCCACAACTTTCTACAAAGTTTAAACCATTCTAAAGAGCCTAGAAGGAAGAGTACCCCCTGTAGCTGCTAGAAGCTGTTTGCTCCCCTAAGGAGGTGGGACAGATGATGTATTGCCGGGACGGCGGGACGGCTGGGTGGGACGTGGAGAAATGGGAGTAGGGGACTGCACACCTGATGTAGGGCCTCCCTGATATATCTCCCGCCGCTAACTAACCTAGCCAAGAATGTGTAATTTTGTGCCAAGGGGGGGAATTTAATTTGAAGTTGCCGTTAGCAGCTAACATATCTTAGCCGACCAGTCAGCCAGCCAATAGGACCTCTAATATATACCCTCTTCAATCCTATCTCCCTTGTCTCTTGTCGCTTTAGCAACTGTTCTAAAGTCGGCTTCAATATGAATCCGCACGACATGTCTTCAGAATAGCGCCTTCATGCAATAACTTAATGTTTAAGTCGACAAAGATCGATTTGAGAACAGAACTTTTAAATAAATATTGTTCCTGGTTTATTTTATTTTTTACGAACCATGGCTATTATTGGCCGCTAGAAATTCCGGTTCTAGGGTACGCCAATGATTTAGTACTGCTGGTCAAGGTCGCGGAAACTATACAAATAAATACTATATTTTTTTTCATTTATTTATATTTACAACTGTATTGGTTAATAATCAAGTAAATGAGCTATGAGATAAAATACATGAAAAGATATAAAGAGAAGCTGCCCAGCACTCCAGTTGGTAACTAAACTAGAAGTCGCGTCTTCAGTCTTCAATCTTCTTTTGAGATGTCTCGGAGGATTGTCAGAAATAGAAGAAGAAGCAAGGATTGAAACTAGTGGGTTAGAGTGGGAGTAGAGGTTTTCATGGAAGGATTAATACCTAGTTCGGGCCAAATCAGCTTCAAATTATTCGTAACAAAGGAAGGGAGCGTTGAGGATTTTTCGAATGATTTTGGACTGTAAGATTGGATTCTTAGAAAACTCGATGCTTTGTTAGAGTCCTAAAACTCAACTTCATAAGTCCAGATAAATATTTAAAATGATCATGTAGTTGAGCCTTTTGTAGTTTAGTGGAAGGTTAGAGAGTCTGTCTACTAAGTGTTGAAGTAGTCGAAAACGTCGAGAAGCTTCTTGTCGTTTCAGTCTAGTGTGCGGTTCCATGTCTATGTCAACTGGAATAAGTAGAATATTATTGAAGGATACTGTAGGACAGGATTTTCATAGGTTTACGACGAAGGTAAAGGTTATTTGGTGAGATTTTGTGGAATTTATTTTAATTCTCCAATTCTCACAGCATACCTCAAGGTCACAAATAAATACAAATACGTAAATGGAAAACGGTAAATAGATATGGCGTGAAATACATACGGATAAGGTGAAATATATGTATATTAACAGAAACAGTTACCTTCTTGGTGTTATTGATACATCAGGACATAGAGTTTGAAAACGTGGAGAAATTTTTGTTCGTAGTTTTATCATTAAATTTCTAATATCCGCGAGAAATTGTGTAATTTCTGAAGTAGAAGAATTAGGGCTAATTTTATATTTTCTGCAAAGGACCTTTTTATTTTCAGTATCATCACAAATCGACGTTTCGGGGTATTCCATTCATATTCAGGATCCAGGTTTGTAAAATTCCTTTTAAAAATTAAAAATAATTTTAAAACGTCAACACATTAAATATGACATAAGTGGGATCACTTGTAGCAGAGTTGCTAGCATAACAGCCTTCCATGCCAAAAGTCACCAGGTTCAAACCCACAGGTGGTCCTAGGATTTTTTAATAGGAGTAAAAAATCGTTAGTTATGTCGTCCTTAGGAACGGCATAATTCTTTGTAGGAGACTTAAGAAAGTTGGTTCCGAGCCTGTGCGATGTCAGGTACTCGTTAAAGATCCCTATCCTAATAAAAGCTGACAGGAAAAATTTAGGACACCCACTGTAGCATCGTCCGATTAGCCACAGTAGCATAAAGTGGCGTTAACTAAACAAACAATATGACATATTTAAGTCAATGCTTTAGATCTTTGTCCTCAACTCTTCAATTTGATTTTATATAATGAACACACAAGTCCTTTAAAAAGGCCATTTATAAATGAAATTATTTTCTAAACATAATAATTATAAATACATGCATAGTACACCTATACTTATTTTTATTTTTCCCAAATGAGCCGTGCACTTTAAGCATATTAACAAGCTATAAAATCAGTTTCCGAGAAAAAATTTATTATTTTAAAAAATACGATAAAAACCACCAAATTCAATATTATCGATATTAACAACATTTAAAAAAAAAAAAAAATAAAATAAAAACGATGTTTATTTAAACTGAACTTAATTTTCAATTACTACAACATTATTTTGCTAATTGTTATTTATAATTGAGGTGATGTTTTACAACGGAAAATTATAATAATGCTAAAAATCATAACATCTGAAAATTCTGAAATTCTTGTGATTCTAAAAGTTGATATTATATAACCATTGCCAATTTCAAAATTTTGTTGCTTTCTTAATTTCATCTGTCCCTCGAAACTTTGTTTTAATTAATTATGGTGCAATTTAATATATATAAAGTTTTGCAGAATCTACCTATTTTATTTAAATATTAATAAAAAAAAATATTATTTTTTATGTGAATTTTTTTTTTAATTAAAAATTGTCTCCATTATTTATATATTTCAAATATTGGGTTTTACGACCCGTGATGATGATGATATACAGACTATCTTCAGCCTTAGAAGACTCCCTTCTTAGAATACTAAATCCTTATTATTGTCATTAAATTATATTATATTATTGGTATTCTAATCTCATTTCTTAGTCATCAAGCTAATATTCAAAACTAAATGCGATCTGATGAAGCACCATGTCTTATTCAATTCTACATTTTATGGTCCTTTATCTAGGCACCAGCGTTCTATCGCGTCGTAACTTCTAACTGGAATTAATTCTGAATAATAACATTTTATATTACCTCTGATAAATCGTAACTTTTATCAGGGATCATTCTGTTTCTAATACTGTTACTTTTATTTTTATTATACATGTATATATATATATATATATATATATATATATATATATATATATATATATATATAGATAGATAGATAGATAGATAAACTAATTTATTAATTTAGGTATTAATTAATAATTCTAAATTATACATATTCGTATAATTTCATTTTTTTTATATATAGAATATATAAAGATTAATTACTTAATTTGGATTAAAATAATGGTAAAAAAAGTCAAGAAAAAAAATGAACACGTTGATAGATAAAAAATAAAAGAACCAACAGATAAACAATACGTTTTTAGTTTTACAAGTGGGGGGACAAGCCCCGTCCGGGGTTCCCGAGCTGATTGTAAATATTGTACATAGGTATGAATGTGACATGTTTTGTTTATTTATTTGTTAACTTTATTTATTTTTATTTATTTTGTCTACAAATTTTGTTATTGTATACGTTTATTTATTTTGACTTTATTTTATGTAATTTGACTTTCCTTTTGTTTATATTGTAAATATTGTATGAATGAGATCCTGTAGCACTATTATTATTCTCTATTATGACAAATTGTAATATATACGAATAAAAAAAAAAAAAAAGTTTTATTTTATTTTAAATAATTAAGATAGTAAAATTTATAATTTAGCTAGTATTATTTTTTTTAAGAAATCTAAAGTTAATTAAATCGAGTCCTGATTAATCCATAGAGCCTTTGATATTTCTGATTGATATATGAGACTCATATGGTCTGTCTCTTTAATTTCGAGCTAGTGGTGTAAAAACTTAACCTTGAAGAATATTTTGTTTAGAGAAATATAACTTGTTGTTCATGATCGTCCGATTTCTAGTTTATTTCCTTCGTAGATGGACCAAGTATTTCTTTTTTAACTATTGTTCCTTTTTTATTTAAAATCTAAATAAATATATAAACTTGTAGGTAGTATAGTGTTTGAATCTGAACAATTGCTTTATCTATTAACTTAGATAAATTCACAAAATGGATTTGTGTCAGTTTTTTATTCGTTTGCTTTAAACATTTTGGTTTATTATTTTCAATAATGAACCTTTGTAACCGACCAAAAAAAAAAAAAAAAATTATCGTCCCTTTTAAAATTTGAGGATTATAAGATGCGTAGAACCCGAATAACGAATAAAAAAATTCGTTTTTCGAAATTAGTAAATAAATAAATTCCAAGTGTTTGAAAATAATTCATAGAGAATAAAATTGTCTACAAAATGAAAAAAGAATCATTGAAATTGGTTAAGAACTAGCAGAGATATATCGTTTTGAAATTAGCAGTGCTGATATGCTATTTTCCTTAGAAATATTCATTGCTTTTCATGTTACCTGATTGCCTATCCACAGCTTTATACAAGTTATACTCTAATAATGTTATCTGGAAATAATAAACCATTGTGTAATAATTTCTAGGAGCGCCGTGAACTAGTGGATAGAGCACTAGTCTACTGTTCTCCGGGCCTTGGGTTCGAATCCCGGTTGTGGCAGAATATTACTTATTCTGTTATTTCAGTGGGAGGGCGAGCCTAGGGTATGGAGACCCTCCTGGGTTAGACCGAGCCTCTTTAAAGTGGGTACCCATAAAATTGGTGAAAAAAAAACCTGACAGTTGAGCGTAATCAAGGCCTAATCACCTCATTGGCCCAGAAACAGTACTAATATCTATATATACTTAGCACAAGACCCTTCATGGGTTGTAGTGGTACAGGTTTTTTTCAGGTTAGGTAATATGTTGCAACGTTTTTCTATTTACCTCATTCTATTCAAATTGTTGATTATAAATTACTTTAAAAGCTTTTGGACGCGTAAGAATGAGATTCCTCTGTACTGTGCGTAGTTAATCCCGGGTCATGAAATCTAACTTTTTTCCAGTCATTATGGTTCGAATCTTTTTGTTGTGTACCTCAGGTGTCCAAATACATCCCAAAGTATTGGCTATTGTAAACATCGGACTGAATCGTTATTTGCAATTCTCATTCAGTTTTCTGTACCTCTCACTACTAATTGCCTTTTTCTCTTTTTTTGCGTGGTCAGCCGCCCATCTTCTTATCGCCCGACAGATAAAAGGATCAAATTTCTAATTTATTAAAGGCTAGGTAAGTTCCATTATTCTCCCAGAGGGACGGAATCAATACCGGCCCAAATCGCTTACACCGTATTACCCGATCCATCATACTACCCCATTAGCTACCTTCCTCATTTGGCTAACTTATCAGCGGCCCAATACATAACCAGTCCTTGTTTAGTTCTTTAATTAATTTAATTACAATAAGAAGCTGAGAGGCAGATAGATAAAATGCTAAACTTTTTTTTTTATCCACAGCTGTTACTCTCATCACAAAAATAAGCGTATGTAAACATAATTACATAACTTACACTTCTGGTTGTCGACGAAGATTGGTACTTCCTATCAACGGAAAATTATGCAAGATCGAAAATGGCTGGAATTCTCAGACAAGAGGGAAGTCACAAAGGGCACTAAGAAAGTTGTCTTCAAAAACACATTCCTTCACATCCTGACATATCCCAGTGAGTATTGGACCATTACTACTACGATATATAGCAGCCAAATCCAAGCTACTTAAACAAAATTGAGTGTTAAACATGGGGCACTATGATACGTGCAAACCTTTATTTAAGACGAGCTAAGAACGTTATCAAAAAACCAACTTAGGTGGTTTAGACACAGCTCGCGAATTGCTGAAGACAGAAAAGCGAGGGGTACCACAGGGTAAAATAAAGAAAACTGGAAGAAGGATTAAAGGAGACCTTCGACAAGAGAGGAATTGATTGGAGGAGGAGGAGGCAGCTAGCACAGGATAGAAATATCTGGGTCAGACTCTATAAGATGGCTCCTCACACTACTCAGTGATAAAACAGGCTCGATTAGAAAGAAAGAAAGGTAGAATAGAATAGAAAAATATATTTATTATGGGACAAGATCCCTTAAGAACAATTGATATGTACCATTATGATATATACAATGTATACAAGACCAAAGGAATATAAGTAATTCTTATTCACAATGAAACAAAAGAAAAGAAAGGATATAATGAAACAAAAGAGTAAAATAAATAAATAATAACTTCTGATGTGTTAAACAAAACTAAACATTGAAATTGATTCATAATTGATCTATATAAAAATATGAACGATAAATAACAAAGTTTCTTTTTGATTTGATATTTGATTTGAAATATCTTATTGAACGTCTGTTTGGGATGACAGTAGGTACTGGAATAGCTGGGACTTGAATGATGGTCGGGAAGAAGCATGGCTCATATGAGTAGGTAAGGAATTCCAGAGAGTAGTGGAGCGGACAATAAAGGAATGATCAAAAGTTGTTGTTCTATGGGTAGGAATATAAAGGTCGGAATGGCGCGATTTTGTTTGGAGGGAGTGGACTGACAATTTAAATTGCAGAAATCTGTGAATATATGGAGGTAGCTGGGAGTTGATTATTAGGTAAAGATAAGATCCTAGGAAATATTGTCTTCGGATAAAAGGAAGGAGCCACTTTAACTCATTGTATAAATGGGTCACATGAGACCTCTTCGGTGTACCAAGGACAAATCTTAAAAATATGTTCATAATTCGCTTTAGCCTGTCCTCGAACACAGTCGAGAGGCCACCATATATCATACAGCAATAGTCAAAGTGGGGGAAAATAAATGAGGATACAAGGAGCTTACGGGTAGAAAGTAAGTGGTATCTAGTAAGTACAACTTTATCGTCAGCGTATGTTTTTATCTAAAAACTGGTATATCATTCGTGTCTATGATGTATAGCGAAGGTGGAAGAACTAAGAAACACCGGTCTGATATTCACACTAAAAACTATAATAGAAACATTTTAAAAATCTAGAGGTATTTATAGTTTTTTATTGGACAACAAAGTAATCCATTAAAGTAGAAATACCAATAAATTATTAGATTAACATTAAAGGTTCAGACCTGTGTTGTAATTATATTAAGTAATATTACAGAATAATTGTGCCTATTTGGCTAGTTTTAACCCCAATTCCAGATGGGATTTTTCAAGTATAAATTATTAGGGGATTCATAAAAACCGACACTTCGGGTAAGTGATGGTAACTCTCAATAATAGGCCTGATAAGTGATGACCTACCATATTACGCATGATTGAGAATTACGTGGTAGAATCTACTGAGGACCTACGGTGTCTGTCGCGCCAAGTTGGGTAAAACAACATGTAATGGAAAATTATTTATTTTCTGTGATTTTCAGTCATTAAATCGTCGCTTCTCAGAGATTCTATTTCTTCTTTTATCGCTCCTATGCCCTTCCTACATTAAAATCCCGCACATTCAATTTTGTCCATCTAGTTTTGTAATGTTCGTAAATAGATGCTTTTGTTAATTTTTCATACAATATATATAATTAAAGACATATTATTTTTGCTTGTATCTTTTATTTCAGATGGAAGGATAGATTTGTATAAATAAAAGAATAAAAAATACGACTAAAATTTAAAAAAAATAATAGGAAGTTTACTGGGTGAAAAAAAAAAAAAGGCCGACAACCGAGTGATCATTATGTTTGGTTAAATCACGGAAGGAAATTTATCATAATAACATTAAAAAACGCTTCTATGTTATATCGTGTTACCTTGCTATCGGTTACTGAAAACAGCGCGCACTGTACCATATTATGTTTCCAATTCAGTATTGAACTGAAGTATTAATATTAAATATAAAGGCTTAGGGGTATGGTCTTAATTAGTATCTGCCAGTTGAACCTACTGTCAGTACCAGGTTCGCTCTGGGGTTCCCCTCCTTCCATTATTGGAGCGTTAGTCATCCAACTTCTGCATAATAATTGCCTTTCGTATCCAATTCAATATCCTATCGAACCGATCGCTTAAAAACATGCAGCTATAAAAAAAAAAAAAAAAAAAAAAAAAAGAAAGATTAGAGAGCATATAAAAATAAATGGCAACGAAGACCCCGTATCAATAGTACATTATACTTTTGTTAAAAAAAGAAAAATGAAAAATTGAACTGTCTTTAAAAATTTAACATAGGGAAAACTTTTTTTTTCAGCTTACTAAGTCAATTATTTTTTTTTTTTAACTGATTGAAGACTTGCGTACTTTATTTAAAGTTTTTAAAATTTCATTGTGGATGTATATCGACTGTAGAAACTATTATAGGTGGAATAATCAGAAATCAGTCATTTAAAAATTTTTCAAAAAATGACTTATTCCTTTTTAAAATTTCACATACCCGACTTTTACGACCTTTACAACTTGCAATAATGACAGTAAAAAGTTAATATTAAAGAAAAGTTTCAAAATAGAAAAGACGTTATTATAATTTTGCTTAAATTAATTAATTTCTTCATTCTACAATTGACATGTCTATGTCAACCATTGTGAACATGTCAAAAATTGTCAAATTTAACATTACATCTTGAGAAAAATTATATGATGCCCTTCTAATTTTGAATTTCTTATGACAAAAAATTTCGATTTCTTCTAAGTTATAAACATTTTCGATATTTTACATTTATTTAATGATATTTGCAATTCTGTAAAAGATCCGATTCGTAGAATATTATCTTTTTTTGTATACCATGCCTTCTGATTCCTGAAAACCAAGTGTCTAGTGTGTTACGTTAGCTCAAAAATAAATTGTTTTAAAAAGCTGAAATTACATATTTATGTAGATGTATGCCTGGAAATTCCAGTTCAGATGGGCCAATTCCACAAGCACTGTACTCAAATAATCAACTAGTTAAGTACAAGTACACGTATCCTTTTTACTTTTTTAATTTGTCCCTGTTTATTTTGAGGCCCATTAATATTTTTTTAGGCAGACTAATTTTTTCATATACCATTATCGATTTAAATCGATTGCGGCTTTAAACTATCGATTTTACACTCGTATTATTTTCTCAAAAACATCTAGCCATTTTGAATTAAATCAAGCTTATATACCAACTGAATTTTATCTCTTCTTATATTGTACCTTCAATTTCGTTTCTCTTAAATAATTCACTAATTTAGAATAAAAAAAAAAGAAAATATTAAATATGAAAGATTTTGATTTTCAACTAGGCGATGGAAAACAAATTAAAAATATATACATTATTACATTTTATTTTTTTTGTTTTCCGGAAATAGCAATATTCATATGAATATGTAATATCAGTGCAAACCTAAAAATGCCAAAAAAAAAATTCAAAGTGAAGAACAGCGCATATAATTAAAGATCGGTGAAGATAATAATTTATTTTATTGTGTTATTTAATGGAAAATGAATGTTTAAATATATTTCTTGTTGTAAATTCTTTGTTGCTCGCTCCAGATATTTGATATAAGGGGTCTAGGATAACAGCCTTCTACATCCAAACCCTGCAGGAGATCCTAAGTTTTTTTGTATAGGACAGAAAAATCGTTGGTTATGGCGTCTTTTGGAGGGGAAGTAAGATGGTGGTCCCGAACCCATGCTAATTCAGGTACTCGTTAAAGATCCCTATCCTAATATAAACAAAATTATGACTCCCACCGTAGAATCTTCCGATTAGCCATAGTAGCATAAAAGTGGCGTTAAATTAATAGACAAACGAACAATGACAAGAATGAATTGAATACAGTTTACGTAACTTTCTGATTATGACCCCCTATTGACCCATAAGAGTAGATGTGGAATGTTAAATTAATGAATAATCAATTAATTATGTTTTTATATATGTAGTTTATAATAATAACCTTATTGTTTTCTAGATAATAATTTTTTTATAGTGGAGAAAAAAAATCTCAGTCAGTGAAGAAAATTCCTTAGAAAACCATTCATAAATTTAAATAATTTTGCATTCCAGATCACGAGTTTGAACTTTCATTCAATCGGACCATTATGATTCAAAGCATTTTCCGAACTCCCTCCCGCTGTCAAAGCACTTTAATGTAGCGGTTGCGACAGCCCCAAGGGTTCCGAAACAGTCGCAACAGAATTCGAATTTAATTTAAGTAAACTCTCGCTGGGACTTGAAGCGCCCCGGACAGAAGTTTGTTACTTTGTTCTTGCTAGCTGCTGATTTTAATCAGGGATGTAGGGAAGAAATATATCGGGGAAGGTGGAAGGGGAAGGGGACCTGTTAATGTAATTGTTTGCCGGTGAAAGGGCTGTCATGACAGCTTCCTCCTCGTCTCATTAGCTTGATGGCTATCGATCCCTCCTCTCTACTGTCATTAAATCCCATAAAAATATTTATATTTCCTCTCTATAAGGGCCCTATAGCGTGAAATGTTCACACCATCAAGTGTTGTTCTCTCGGTGGAAAAATATGTTGCAACCATGTAGAACGAAACCTAACCAAGTTGAGAAAAAATTACTTCAGTATCTCTGTTCAATATTATTTTAAACTAGCTGTTTCTCGCGACTTCGTCAGCTTCACTTTCTGTTATTATAATCGCTAGGCGTTTTTAAAAGAATGTATTGGGTTGTCCGGAAAGTTCGTAGAGAAATTTGGACAATAATTAAAATTGATGAACTTAAGCTGTTTTAAAATTTATTTATTTAATCTACAAAATATTTACCACCGTTAGCGATTACCTTTGAAAGGTCCATTGTCCTTTTTTTCCAAAAATCACTGTTCTTACTCCTAAAGAACAATAAAAGGTCCGTTTTGAAGTCATCTTCTAAAGAGTAGGAACAGCATAATATGCCGAAAATGAACCGAATCGTCACTCATGTTGGTTTGCAATAAACTACTGACTACTGAGTCTTAATAAAGACGAATTCAGTGAGTAAACATAGTTAATTCCATGAGGATTAAAGGTATATATATAAACATTAGCTTCGTGATTTATTTTTAGTGGACAAAATAAAAGGTAAATTTTATTTTTTAAATATCTACGATCTTTTCGGAAACCTAATATTTTAAAGAACTTCTGCGTAAATGATATATTTGGTTTTATTTTCTTGTTGCAGAAGAACATACTGATTTTCTCCGCAACCCGATCTTGACGTAAATTGATTCCTACGTGTTTAAATGTTTGCCCATGTGATTTATTAATTGTTACGGCAAAAGATAACTTAACGGGAAATTGAATTATTTTAAAATTAAAAGGTAAATCATTTAGAATCGTTGGGATGCGAGGTTGATTTCACCCGGTTTTTCCCAGATTTTCCACTGATTCTTCGTTCCTATTGGTTGCAGCGTGATGTTATATAGCCTATAACCTTCCTCGATAAATGGACTATCCAACTAAACAATTTTTAAATTTGAACCTGGAATCCCCATACAAGACTTAAACGACAAGAAACTGCCCGACGTTTTCGACTACTTCAACACTTACTGGACAAACGCTCCAAACTTCTACTTAATTACAAAAGACTCATTTATATGACCATCATAAGACCGATATGGACTTACGGAGTAGAGCTATGGGGCTCTACTAAACCATCGAATTCCTCTCGTATCCAATCCTTACAATCCAAAATCCTTCGGAAAACCCTCAATGCTCCTTATTTTGTCACAAACACACTCATTCATAAAGACCTTAATATTCCATATGTTGCTGACTTAGCCCGAATCAGGTACCATTCCTTCCATAAAAAGCTCCATTCCCACTACAATCCATTAGTTTCAATCCTTGCTTCCTCTTCAATCCCTGATAATCCTCCGACGCCTCGGAGAAAGAAGATGGCCACGGGACCTTCTAGTTTAGAGTGTTTTTAGTGTGCTGCCACTGGGTAGTGTCTCTACATGTATTTCATGACAGTTTTACATATTACCATCAGATTTACTAGATGTATTTTTATTTAATACAGTTGTAAATATCAATAAATATGTTAAAAAAAAAAAAATTTGAACTAGTAGTTTTTGAGATTAGCGCGTTCAAACAAACAAACTCTCCATCTTTATAATATTAGTATATATATTAAATTACACTTTAAAATTTTAAAAACCACACTAAAATCTATTTTTAATGATAGTTTTATGCAGCGCAGACGAATTTTACCAAAATAATCTTCCCGGATGTATCACTTTATATAATGCAGTTTTACATTTTAATATCGTACAGGTTTCATTATGATGTAAATAGTCTAAGAGGGCTTGAATGCCAATATTTTAAATTTTCTTTCTCTAAAGGAGAGGCGTGGTATAGTGGATATAGCAATAGTCTATTGTTCTTCGGGTCCTGGGTTTGAATCCCGGCTGTGGCAGAATATTATTTATTCTGTTAATTCAGTCGGGGGATATGGTACCCTAGGATGTGGAGACCCTCCTCTATAAAGTGGGCAACCTAAATAATTGGAAAAAAACCTGGGGGGTGAGAGTGTTTAAGACCTAATCACCTCATTGCACTGCCGTTGGCCTAGAAACAGTACGGGCTCTATATATACTGAGCCCAAGACCCTCCATGGATTTTAGTAGTACAGGTTTTTTTTTTCTTAATAAACTGGTGCCGACGTTTCGGCCTAAATTATCTCTGATTGCTCTGACGCTCTTTTTTTTCCCTCTAAAGTACCTTTAATTTTGAACGAATTTGATAACCTACCAAAGAAGAAAAGAGCGAAAATATTTATTTAATGAAAGTTTAGGTTTTCTGACCATGAGAACATCAACGTAGATGTATAACATACTGTTAGAAGGAGAAAAATTTTAGAAAAAAATATTATCTTACACGCAACCTTGTAAAAGATAATGACGAGTGACGAATAGGACATACACTTATTACTGATTATTATAAGTGACAATTCAATATTGTTGTATTATTTACTAAGAAACATAATTTCTAACGAAACTGAATAATCTTGTTATTTAAATTAACTTAAAACTTTTTACAACTTTAAGTTTATTTAATACTTCTAAAATTTATTTAGTTTGTTTGTATGATGTTTATTTATATTCCAACTTTTATTTATCTCTACTATCGGTTGTTATTTTTTTTTTTATTAATTGTTATTTTTTTGTATATAATTGAATTTTTTTATTTCCGATTTTATGTAATTTGAATTTAGCATTATTTTCTGTATATATTGTATGAATGTGTATCACATCAGTATTACTGCTGTTCATTATGAAACAAATTGTAACATTTCTCAATAGAAAAATGATTTTAACTTTAGTAGTTAGGGATTTGGCAGAATTTGATTATCAACTAAAGGATAATTAGGATAAAAAAAATATACGAAATAATGTATCTATATTGTGTCTAGTAGGATACCAGACTTCTACCTCCTAAGGAGAAAGGCTTATTGTTCTGTTAGGGACGAAATAAAGCTATTATTATTATTATTATTATTATTATTATTATATTATTAATGAAAACTAAATTGGTTTTCTTTATAATTTATAGATTGCTTTCACATTTTGAATTGAGTTTTTTTTTTTTTTATAGGTCTTTCAAAAAAGAAAATAAGTGAATGTGGTATGTTGGGAGCACCTTATTTGTTTACTTTCAAAATGGTTTGCTGTTTATCAGAGGCTAGCTAACATCAATAATACTTTTTTTTTTTATTTATGTTTTTTTCCATTTTTGAATTTCTATGGAAGAATCCACTATGCATCTAGGGTTTTTCTTCTTTTTCCAACTTGCAAATGAATCGTGTGATCGGGAGTTGATGTGCTCTCAGCGGAGCCGATATTAAATAGCCTTTTAGTATTTGGCTAGTGGCTCTTATTTAAACGCCTTCCTAAAAGGATGAATGGGTGGCAGGACTCATTTGGATTCAGAAGGGAAGCTGATTTGCATAGGTGCCGAAGCGTTCAAACACTCGCCGGGAAGACAGGCATGCACCCCCGACTCGTCGCTACCCCAAGCCGCCCGGGCTTCTAACCACTAACGACTGCTTAGAACTATCTGTAATGCTATACTTACGAAACGAAACTTATCAAGGATAAAATATTTCTCGCTATATCGACACCCTCATCAAATATATTATATATTGAATTTCACCCTCTTAATTTCAACTAGAAGAGAATAACCGATAAACGCGTTGACTTTTATTGTAAAACATTTAATGAAATCAATATTTGTTTTTACCATATTTTAGGATATTTACTATATTAATAGATACACTAACTGTATTAGAGTATAATATTAAACATATGCATGTTACAAATTCAGAGAAACTACTCAAAAAATATGAGTATTACATATTTATATATAAAATATAGTACCCGAGATGTTACAGCAACTTTTTTATCAAAATCAGGTAACCAGAAAAGCCACCTTATACCATGCATTTTGCACGTATTTACGATTTCCACAAATACGACGCTTGGTGGGCTTTAATATGATATAGGTTTCATTCTGATTGAGATAGTCTGGTATGGTCTTAAATAGCGATATTTTAAAATTTCTTCCTCTAAAGTGCCTTTAATTTTGTTTATTTAAAAAAAAAAAATAGGCACATCATCTTGTTAGCATTGATAAACAATAGCTAAATATGCATGTTAAGCGAATTTGATAAACTACTGAAGGAGAAAAGTGCAAAAATATTAATAATGTACCGTTGGACAGCTTAAGATTTTAGAAAAAAATATTATCTAATACATGGAATTGTAGAAGTTAATGGAGAGTGATAAAACGCCGATGAAACTAACTGATTGTTGTTGATAAATATCTGATAGATTATTTAATAAACCACATGTTTCTATTAAAATTCAATGTAAATAATTCTTTAACCATTTATTTTATTTTCTAAATTTGTATAAATTCTTCAATTGATATAAATAATGGAAATAGGTGAAAGTCGTGTGTTTGGTGGGTACCAGATCTTTTTTTTTTAACATAGGCTCTTGTTAAAAGTTTTAAAGCGGAAGACAAGCTTGTGTGTGCTGTGTTTACTTTATTTTTACTAAACATTTAATTAACATTCATCTCACACGAGATATAATATTTCACTGAGAAGAGCTTACAAAAGGGAAATTCCCCCTTTGAAAAAACATACTCCTGCGACAGCTCTGCCTAAAGAGCGGTCTCAGCTGTCCTCCGCTGAATGTGTAGGGAATTAGATTCGGTGTTATTAAAGGAGAGGAGAAGAGGAAGGAGGAGGGAGTAATTAGGTGTAGAACAAGGGGCCGGAACACACGTTGCAAGGAGCTTTTAATTGCAAGTCCTCTGAGAACTTCATTCCTTAGCTCTCTCCCAAGTTTATTAATTAAGAATCGTTTAGCCTCCGTCCGAGGGAGGAAAAACCCTTCCTTCTTATTTCAGCCCTCACCGGGATCCGGGGTGTCGGAGCCTTCTTCATCTGGATACAACTTAATGCTAATCTAACGCTTCACCAACTTTTCCAGCGTGGGAGTAACTTTTCGGAATGCTGAAGGGATCCTTCAGGATCAACTTTTATTATAAATCATCCGGATGAAAGTATGAAATTCATTTAGGATTCACCAGTTGGAACAATCGTTTCCGCATCGACCACAAAAATAAAGGATTTTATTTCCTAAAATCGTTTATACTGGAACAGTTAACATAAAAAATAAAATTAAAAAAATGATGAATATTTCTCTCTTACTGGAAAAAAAAACTCTATTTCGTGGATAATACGCTGCTTTTTCCATTGAGGGAGTTATTAATTTTGTGGACGGATGGACCTATTGATGAGGTATAGAAGTATAGAGTATGAAATATATAGTATTGCGATCGTGAAAATTTTTTAATTCCAGTTTTCAACGAAAGTACACGTTTTAGAGTCCCTTGAGTTCAAAAAACCAAGCCCCACAAAAAGGTCTGTGTTTGTGTGGTAAGTATAGCGCCAAAATTAAAAGTCATACTGAAATTTCATATTTAAGACAACTATACGCCCGAGATGTTGCAGTAACGTTTTTATTATAATCATGCATTTTGCTCCTTTTTTCGTTTTTCTCAAAAACTTCTCTAGCGATTTTGATTAGACCCGGTTTTCCGATGTTAAATTAATTAGCCTTTAATACTATGTAGGTTTAATTCTCATTGAAATAGTCTGACAGTACTTAAATGCCGATAATTTAATTTGTTTTCCTCTTAAATACCTTTAATTTTTTGAACTCTATAAAAATAACCATATTATCTTGTTACCATTGATAAAAAAAACAGGTTAATATATAAGCTGGACGAATTCGATATCCAACTAAAGGAGAAAGCTGAAAACATATTTTTTAATGCATTTTTTCGTTTTTGAACTTAAGAACAGTAATATACATGTAAAACGTATCGTTGGAAAGCTTACGTTTTCAGAAAAAATATCTTATACACAAGCTTGTAAAAGTTAATAAAGAGTGATGAAAAACCGATAAAACTAATAAATCATTTTAGGTAATAACATAATAGATTTTTCAATAAAACACATTTTTTCATAGAAATTCAATTTAATTATTTCTTTAATAGTTTCACTCATGTTTATCTCTAACTGTACTTGAATATTCGTTAATCGATTTTAAAAACGGAGATAAGTGAAAGTCGTGTGTTGCCTGCACCAGATTTTTTCATTTAAAGCAATATATCTCATAAATGGTAGGCTATAGCTACAAATCTTATACAATTCAAACTATAATATTTAAATTTCTGATAAGGAAATAGCTAGCAGACTTTCGATTCGAACAACTTTAACAGACCTAGAGCGTGTCAAATACGTTTAATTTTTAAAAACTACAAAACCCCAGCCAAAAGACATATTTATATCGAAAAATCGAACCATGTCAACATTTCTCAACTCCAGCAATCATAAGTATACATTTATATTACATATCTAAGTCAAAAAAAATATATTAGCGTGTAAGTAGAAGTTCCACAAACGAAGCCTAATTTTTTTTTAAATAAGAAGGACTAACAATATATTTCGCCAATTCAGATATCGTAAGCATTTGTGAACAAAAAGTATACATTTTCAATATTTTGGAGTTATCACCCTTCCAATCATATTGGTACTTACAGTGTCTATTATTTTAGTGTTTTTTTTTCTATATTTTTTACTAAAAATTAATGGGATGCTGGGTCTTTTTTATAAAAAATATTTTTCCTTTGCGCTCTTGGCCATATACTCAACTCAAGAACCTTCATGTTGTGGTAAAGTTTTTTTTTTTCTTTTTTTATCTTCTTTTCCCTTAAGACCAATTGGTTTAATTAACCTTTCAACCCTAAATTTTTCACGACCACAATACATAAAAAAAATTTTGGTTTGAATCTGACCTGCTTAAGTTTTATTTTATGCCAGGCACCATCAAGACTCTCCTGGTCATTAGTTTTTATTAATATTCCTCCCTGTTTCAGCTTTCGCTTTCCTGAGCAATAATTAAAGATTGCATACTTGAGTATAAACGACGTTTTCTATGCGTGGATTTTAATACATTGTATATTCCATTTCTTAAAACTCGTTATGTTTATTATTCTTAATATGATTTTACATAATCAGATGTATGCATATAATTTGAGCTGGCGACGATAAGTTAAATATTGTGTAACCAACTGTTGCCTTTGTGTGCCTATTGACCAGGCGTTTATTATTCGGTTGAGGGGGAAAATGAGAAAAATCTCGGAGATGAAGGCATTTTCCATTAGAGAGACCTAGGCTTAAGCGGCCTCTTTCAATAATAACCCCCACCTTATTCCCCCCCTCGCCATCCCCCTCTCCACCCCCCGCCTACCCTCACTCCATACCCTCTCCATCCTCCCTCCCAACCCCTCCCAGTAGGTCCATTAACTTGCTGCTTCGCTTAATTATTCACTCCTCAGTCTTTGGTTATCATAACTAGTCTTTAAGACCGCCTCCTTTAGTCAGGGGGCACTTCTTGATTTACTGTTTAGTATACCGCTCCACTGGGTGGCTATTAACTTTGTTTTTTAGCATAAAATATGCGTTTTTTCAACTATAATAATAAACCTTTATTGAAATTAAAAAAAACAAACTAAAATCTATATTAATTTGCGTTATTCATACAAACATAAAAGAAAATAAATTGCAAAAAAAAAAAAAATATTAATCAAAGGTCTATAACATAACTGTTCAGTCTTTTTCTCAAGGAACGATTACTCTGATTGTAAAACTGGAACTGTTGAAGTATTTGGAATAATCTTACTTTAGAGCAGCAAACTTCTATGCCTTAATTTATTACTAAAATATGTTTATGCTCACCTAAAAACGTTACAAATACCGCAAGGTTTCTTGCAATCTTGTAACCGAAGTAAGAGAAAATTAAATGATGATTTCGCGTTTCGGTGGCGAGGGACATTTAACTCTGGCACTATTCCCTACCCTTACCAAGGTAGGGACAAACAAAAAGAAAGTTTAAATGTTTTTTATTGAAAATCTGTGATATAAGAATCTGAATGTCCTAAATTTTACATATAACTATAAAGAAGAATTGCTTATTTCATAGGCCTAGTATACAAATTTAGGACACGGTCCGAAATAGAAAACGACTATAAAGACAGAAATTGTTTAGTAGATGGCAGCCTGCAATATTGTTTAGTGAGAAATACCTACTAGTATCATTATGCGTATCGTATTTTTATAAATTGCCATTACAAAGGAATTGAATCAGCTATATTGAGTGGGATGTTACTGGTAATAATTTTAAAAATTTTCCTAAAATCTCAGGGTTTTTTTATCTCTCAGTATTCGATGGAAAACCTGCTAATAGATTTTACTTTCACTTACCTATATATGAAATATATAGTAAGGGAAAGTATTGCGATCTTGAAAATTTTTAAATTACAGTTTTTACCGGAAATACACGTTTTAGAGTCCCCTGAGTCCAAATGACCATGTCCAGCAAAAAAGTCTGTGTGTGTGTTCCTGTGCCCGTAGGTAGTTTAGCGCAAAAACTTAAAGTCACACGAAACTGAAATTTCATATTTAAAATAACTATATCTTACAGCAACTTTTTTATCAAAATCAGCCAGCCAGAAGAACTATATTAATCCAGGCATTCTGGACCTTTTTCTGATTTTCTCAAAAACGGCTCTAACGATTTTGATTCAACTCGCTATATGGGTGTAAAATTGTATGGGCTTTAAATGATGTAGGTTTCATTCTAATTAAAATAGTCATGCTGATATTTTAAATTTTGTTCCTCTAAAGTACCTTTAATTTTGTAAATTTAAGACAATTTGGCGCATCATCTTGTTAGCATTGACAAATAAATTCTAAATATGCAAATTGAGCGAATTTAATAAACAAATAAAGGATAAAAATCCAAAAATATTTACATTGTTAGGAAAAATGTTATCTTCTACACAAGCTTGTAAAAGTTAATAAAGTGTGATGAAAAACCGATAAAACTAACTGATTATTTCAGATAATATTATAATAGATTTTTTAATAAAACATATATTTCTATAGAAATTCAATTAAATTAATTCTTTAGTTTCACTCATGAGGCCGCTAGAAATATTTGCAAGGCATTTGGGGAAGGGAGTGTTAATGAACAGACCATTCGCCGTTGGTTTGCTAAGTTTTCAGCTGGGGATACCGACTTGGGGAAAACTTGCCCCGAGGAAGACCTCCGTCCGTAATAGACAACGATGTCCTCAAACATGCAGTAGAAGGAAACCCCTACCAAACAGTTAAAGGACTCTCAGCACAACTGAATGAAAGTGCATCTACCGTTTCCAGACAATTAAAGCTTATTGGGAAAGTAAAAAAGCTCGATACTGGGTACCTCATGATCTCACTGAGCGGCATGTTTCAAAACATACCGCGCAAAAATTGAAATAACTGGGCTACGAAGTTCTTCCGCACCCACCATATTCTCCGATTTGTCTCCACCAGATTTCCACCTGTTCAGGAATTTAGACAACTTCGTCAAAGGAAAACGTTTTGAAAACGATGAGCAAGTTAAAAGTGCGTTTTCAGATTTTGTTTCACTTCAAAGTTCAGAGTTTTTCAGTTCGGAGATAAAAAGTTGGTGTCACGTTGGGAAAAATGTGTAGAAAAAGAAAGTAAATACTTCGAATAAAATTATCTTGTCTTCATATCTTATTTTAAATAAAAATTATTTACCTTGAATACGGACATTTCATGTGACACAACCCAATATATCTTATTGGTTCTGATTGCTGTCACCCAGTTTAAAAATCCTACGATCCATACTTACAGCATGTATAGAGTATTTATTACATGACGTCCCCCCATTCCATCAAGCTAAGAGCTTTCCAGACCTTTATTGGAGCCCGTACGACACAAACATGGATATTTCCAGTTGTAGTAGAAGCTTCGCAATGTTCTTATGTATGCGGCGACAACGTAGATTCACCGAAAGATATACGACCTGGGGTTACAATTTCAGCCCTCCCTCTTGGCCTTAGATTGCCCGCCGGATCCTAAGTTTTGGAAACGGAGAAAAACAAGCACATTCTGTTAGGGAAAGTTGCTCGCGGGGGTACATATATCCTGCCCTGAATATGAGAATGTAATTATCCAATGTTGGCTGAGCGGAAGTTTGCTCCGGCGGAAGTGAAGACAGCAATATCCTCGATCATTACTTTCGTTGCCCGTGGCCCGCAATCACCTCTTCCTCCTTGTTGCATATTTCCCCCGCAAGTCGGGGCCCCGGAGCTGGGAGTAATAAATTTCCCAGGTTCGTCTCATGAATATATTCTTGACATTAACTCTCCTCCCGGCCACAGTTGGGCTAATGCTATATTTCATTGATTCCCCACATCATTTATTCTCCTTCTCCCTCGCTCTCTTGGGTATTCTTAGCTTGAACGGGCTCCTTCTAACAATTATGGCTTGTTTAGAAGCACATAATCCAGTTTATATGATGCCATAAACTAGTTATAAACAAAGGGTTGGATAGCATTCCTTATAGCCAGCTTACAGCTTGTAGCATGTAGGTGACGCTTTTACTAGCTGAAACTCATTTAAATGAAATATTATAATATATTAATCCTATTATATGGCTACTAGATGGGATTTAAAAAAAATAATATATTTTGATTTAAATATACGTTAGGCGCCACTATTTATATATAACCAAAAATTAAAAGTTTATGATATTAATATATCACACTTTTTTTATTATTATTTTTATTGAAATTTACAACTGTATTTCGTAATACAATAAGTAAATATGCTGGTAATGATAAAATACATGAAAAAAACATGAAGAGAAAGTGCCCAGTGGCATCACTCCACTAGGTAATCTAAACTAGAAAGTCTGGAAGCCATATTCTTTTGAGACGCCTCGGAGGAATGTCAGTAATTGAAGAGGAAGCAAGGATTGAAACTAGAGGGTTAGAGTGGGAATGGAGTTTGTCATGGAAGGATTGATACCTGGTTTGGGCCAAATCAGCAACATATGGGATGTTAAGGTCTTTATGGATAAGTTTGACGTGACAAAGTAAGGAGCATTGAGGATTTTTCAAAGGAATGTGGATTGAATACGGGAAGAAAAAACCACACTTAAAGGTTTAACTAAAATTTTTTTTCTTGAGTGCCTGGCCTTATACTGCCATATTTCTTAATTAGTTCTCCCTTAACTCCATTCAGATAGGGAATAAAAAGTACATACCCCTTTATTATTTGTTTGGTCATACATATCCATAATCTGTCCCTTCTAGCTCACGTGAGAGTGCTGGTTTTTTTTTTTCGTTTTTTTTTTTTTTTTTCTGTTTTCTTTTTTTTTACACTAAACAGGGATCATTGAGTTCAGGAACATCTATTCAGATAAATTAATAGAAATTCATTATAGAAATATATGAATATAACATAATAAAAGAAAATTCTATAAAAAAGAGATAAAGATAATAAAGGTAAGAAACAAGATACAACACATACTGAAGCAGGTTTTCCCCACACCCTATTGTTTACATTTATGTACTATAGCCAGTCTTGTTTACACTGTATATACAATACATACTACAAGTAAAAGGGCTAAAGTTACAAAAATAGGCATGAAATAGTCTTGTGAAGAAACTACCCAGTGGCACTTCAATCATTCTTTTAGGTAACACTGTAATGTTTATTTTATTAGCAGGTCTCGAGGCCAACGTCTTTTCAGGCGCCTCGGATGATTATCAGGAAGAGAGTTTTTCGGACAAGCGGGTTTGTGTGGGCTGGTAGATTGGTATTATAGAAGGTGTGGGTTAAGTCTGATTTTGGATTAAAAGAATAGAATGCAGGAGAAATATGATAGTTTAATAGAGCCCAATGCTATGTGTCCAAATAGGTCTAAGAATGGTTATATAAATCAGTTTTTGGTAGTAAATAGGGAGTTTTGATCGGTAGGAGTGAGGTCGGGAAATATGTGCCGAGTCCCTGCAAAGCCACCCAGCACTGGGACGCCAACGCATTATTTTATTCCAGTTCTTGGTTATTTTATTGCTGGACAACGCACTCGGCCATCACGCCCATAAAAATTTGCCTATTCTAAATTTTAAATTATTGAAATTAATAAATAAAAAGAGACTCAACATACACGCAAAAGAAAATAGTGTAATAGTAGTGATAAGTCAAATCAGTTCAGTATACTCTTTAGTGAATAATAAACTGAGGGTATCCTGAACTGCATAGTACATTTTTTCATCAAGTAGTCAAAATCAAGAACAGTTTTTTTTTTTAGCTCTTATCACAGAATAACCTATCTCAAGGACATTAGTCGGCTTTATGATACCAGGCATGATAAATTAGCTTTTGAAACGGTTACATGGATAGAGGGAACCTTAATATCTTGATTTCCACTGAATATTTCACGAACAGATTACTTTTCCTTATTTTTATCTCAAGTTGGGGTAAGCAAAAGTTTCTTAACGAAACATCTAATTCTGAAAATTACTCAACCTCTTAATTGAGTTAAAGCTTCAGTTATATCTTGTTCCGATAAATCGGATGTCGGACCTTACTTATTGAGAATGCATCAGACAACGGTTGCGGCTATTTTAATTATCATACCTTTTGAAAGAACCGTATATTCTCAGTGTAAACTACACAGGGTGAAAAACACATCGCTCCGACATCCGATTTACCGGTCTGTGTGAAAACACCTTAATCGGAATAACCACTACTCAATAATGAGTGACCCAAAATTTATTAGAAAACTATTCCAAAACATTATTTACATAATTAATCAAATTATGAACGAATAATATTGGAATTTTGTTCTTTTAGTTGATATAAATACATTTTATAGCGGTACCAGAGCCTTTGATACAGTTCTCTTCATATCTATCATAAATATGTTTGTTAAGTTTTAATTTATTTCAGCAATGATATTTCATATTTATATATTTCATCATCATCATATATACATTAAAATAAATAAATTTTCACATATGCATGCTTTTATATGATTCATTTCATTATAGATTAGGTGTTTTAATTTTTTTCATTTCGTTTTAGTTTTTTCGTTTCACGAAAATTTATCAATCATGATTGATTGTTAAGTTTTCGGGCTCCAGTTTTATATGAAAAAAAAAATTATATGGAATAATTTATTTTTTTATAACTGCTTTGTATAGTTAAGCCTCACTTATATTTAATGAAGCCTCAGTTTATTTTAAAAGCAGTGTAAAGTAAACAAAAAAATATATAAAAATAAATAGGCAAGATATAAAATAAAAGGATGCTTTGTTGGTGTGCTGGGGACGGCCCGGACTGTGGTATGACATGTTGTATGTTTCCAGAGGGAATGTGGCACCTGGGCGGATCCTACTGGCAAGTAGTTGGCCCGACGCCCGCATAGAGAGCGCATAGGCGCCAAGGTAAATCACAAGAGGACGGAACTCGACGGACGGACTGACCGGCGTCAGTGACATCTCAGATATTTCTTGAAGTCGAGAAGTAGCAAGTGTTTTCATCCAATATTCCTTAGTTGAGATATGGGTTATGAATTCCCAAGGCAGAGCTTGGATTTTTTGCCCGATTAATTTCGAACCGTTAGTACTGAGATATATTCTAGTCAAGATCTCTCCATGTTCTTTTGGCATATTCTCCCAAAGCATCTCCATATTCAGAGATCCAAAAATATATTACTTGGAAGATGGTGTCAGGAATGATCCATCTAACATATTGGTTAGCATCTTGCACACTGCATTTCTTAGCCGAAGTTGCGGATTGAACTCTATACAAGACTTAACTACACATGTGTAACTTAACATGGATATTTGTTATAATACAAAATCTTATTTCACAGTAGGTTATCGTAGGAAGTTCCAGTTCTTTAGAATCCAACTTATGATGAGAACGCAAGTTATCTCATAGATTTCTAATCCATCCTTGTCTTAATTTTATACTTAATACTAACAACCTCACAATTCTTATAGTTTAGTCAATAAAAACTCTCCGAATATCGATGCATTACCAAACAGTTTTGAATACTATAAAAGCACGATTTCCTTAAATTCGTTTTTAATTGAGAGTCATCCTTTCAAAAAAAATCCTTGGTTATTAAAACCGGAATCAATTAGCAAACAGAATACACATACAGCATGAATACATATACAAGATTGTTTCTACAATGTTATAGATACTGTTGTGAAATTTTGAAGTTTCTTCTACTTGAGTCAAAGCTTTTTCAAACCATAACCATTTCACAAAGTTAGATCGTTTGATGCTGTTAAAATTTCAATACAGTTAAAGTTCAAACATGGATGAGATCTCGTTAATTCTTTTGATATACTAAGAGTTAGTTTTCCAATGTTCCGCTGTTTTGTTTGATTATTTTGTGTAGTAAAGTTCCAAACTTTTCATGTTCCGTATAGGTTCCAATAATAGCTTCACTTCGCATTCCAAATTGAAACCAACCTCTCTTAAATCGTATGAAACCTTGTATAGATCTCTTCCCATCTTGGATTAATTTGCTTATTTAAATCAGTAATTACTGAGGGTTAGTAATATAGCTCTAATACAACTGTTTGATTTTTAATAGAGTATCTACAACATCGGGGAGTAATTGGCCGTGCAGCTAGCGCGCTAGTCTACCACGCCAAAGATTGTGAGTTCAAATCTCAGGACTTTTTCAAGCTTATAATTAAAAGTGGATTCACACACAACCTCCCACCGGTAATACGGGAAGAGTCATTCAATTGGTGGCTACTCAAAAAAATAGGGAGTGATAACCCTACCGCTATAAAATATAATCTTAGGAAACCATACCGGGCGGCCGAGGGTCTACAAGACCTGTTCCGCTAACAAAAAAAATCGACAACACTGTTTCGATTGGGATGGTAGGGATTATATTGTTGAAAACACTTGCTTCTTCTACTCCTGGCATTTAAAAAATATATTTTAAGATACATTGCTCTCATTGCAAATAATTTAACTCACATGTTAAAGAATTAATCATGATATCTGAGATGAAGCAATATCGTCCAGACGTGACCGGACGAATTTGGCCGTTGTCGACGTTGTGGCTGCATAGATAGCACCAATTGTTTTATTTTTATTTCATTTATTATTTTTTTATTTATTTTGTCTTTACCCTTATATTTTTCCCTATCTCTGTATCAATGTCTATCTGTCTTCTGTGTATTTATAACCCACATCCTCAACCTTCCCAGAGCTCCTTCGTGCCGGTAGAACTTCAGCCCTTGGAAAACTAAATCAGAAATAGGAAACTAAAATATTATATGAGCGAGAGAGGATGTCGAGGCTCAGCGGTGGCGGCTATATTCATATGCAAATGAGATATTAGCCAGAGGCTGGACCCTGATAAAAGTTGCGCACCCTCATTGCGTTTTGCGCGGGGCGCACTTCCCCTGAGAGCGGAAAACCGGGTCCAATTCCACCTAAAAACTTCTCCCCCTCTGAATATTTTTTGTTATCTTGTTAACATTTCGGATTAACTACCCTTACATAATGCTCTAGTTAACTAACGTTCATGGCAATCCTCATGGATTTTCGCACTTTTTAATGCCATACCCAAATCCTTTGTTAATAATAGCGTTATATAGCTGAAACATTAATGGAACATTTATTTTCCTGAGGTAACTTAATCACTTGAAGGAGCGGCGTAGTCTAGTGTGTAGAGCGCTAGTCTACTGTGCTCCGGGTCCTGGGTTCGAATCCCGGCTGTGGCGGAATATTATTTATTCTGTTATTTCAGCCGGGGAGCGATCCTGGGGTATGGAGACCCTCCTGGGGCACACCCAGCCTCTATAAAGTGGGTACCCAAAATAATTGAGGGAAAACCTGGCGGCTGAGCGTGATCTTGGCCGAATCACGTCATTGCACGGCCGTTGGCCTAGAAACAGTACTAATCTCTACCTGTACTGAGCCAAAAACTCTTCATGGGTTGTAGTGGTACAGGTTTAAAAAAAAAAACTTAATCACTTATCGAACTAGTCCCATGCACTGAAATAGTTCAAATACCTTATCATGACCACTCGATTATAAAGAACCACAGTAATTGGGCTATAAGTCCACGATACACTTATATTTCATCTAGCTTTAGTAGTTGAAGCATTAACATAGCATGTAATTGAATACTAAAATATGATTGGTGATTAAGTAACACTAGAACTACCTACCTAAAATACATTGGGGCTCACCTTTGGTGCCTTCTATGCCTAAGGTCACCAGTTCGAACCCGGAAGATGGTCCTAGCTTTTTTAAAGGTTGTATAAAAATCCTTGTTTATGTCGTCCGTCGGAATACACGTAAAATAGTGGTCACAAGCCTGTGCAATGTCATGTACTCGTCAAAGATCCCTACCCTAATTAAATCTGGATATGCAAAATATAGGACTCCCACTGTAACACGTCCTAATAGCCACAGTCGCATGTCACTACTGACGTTAAACAATTTAAATACCTACTTTACTAAGATTTTAATTTACAAATTACTCACATGAAATAGAGTGGGATTAGGACACTGCCCTCATAATTTCCATGCCCCGGTTTCGAGCCTTGTTGTGGCAAAACAATTATTTATTTTGTTAATTCAATCCTAGGTCAACAACTACCAAGGTAAAAAAATGGCCATTGAGTATGATCGGCTTAATCGCCTCCTTTGACAGCCGTTTAGGATAAAAATTGTAAAAATTATTTTAACATGTTTAAGAATAATTATAATAAATATTATTAAAATTTAAAAAAAATATTTTAATGAGCTATATAGAAAAAAGTCTATGGCTTTAATTAAAAAAAAATTAAGAAGGCGGTTGGACTATATAAATTTTACAGCTTTAGTGCCTACCTGCTACAGGGACTTTTACAAAATTTCAAATCAGTTATATATTCCTAGTCAAAAGGTAGTTGAATCCAACTTTATAATTATTAATTACATATAATGCATTTTTTTCACACTGCTGAGCCAAATCCTCCAATCTAATTTAATATAACTAATAAGACTAAATTTATAATAATAATATAATGATAAAGTGTTCGGGAAATATTTCACAACTGAATTAGAACTTACTTGAAGTCATCCAACTTCCAAAATTTAACATATAGATGTACATATTTTAAAATGAAGATATATAAATTTTACCTAATAAAAATGTAAATAAGATACGATTGATATTGCTTTATTTAAATTATAATTGTTTAAAAAAATTTTTAATAAGTTATTTATTTTTTCGAATAATCTTGAAACATAACTTTTTTACCTTTCTGAAATTTCAGTTCTTCAAAAAACAGAAATTTCTTGCATGTTTTATATCTTTCTTATAATCTTGGTACGATGCATGTAGGTCCCAGGTCAATGCTCCGGTATGCGGATAAATCTACAAATAAACTATTAATAAATCAGTTTTAAACTATTTAAAAATATATCGAAAGCTAAAGAAAAAAAAGCATGTATTTCACCATTCATCCTTTTCTTTAATATACATATTAATATATATGTATATATTTTATATATATAGGTGTTGTCTAATTCATTTTAAATGTTGTGATCAGCTTACTTCTTTTTAAGCCCGTTTCCTAGCACAGTTATTTTTTTATTATTATTTTTTATTTCAATTTTTTTTCTTAGTTATTACACTATATTTTAGATGTGTTATCTTATCTAGTTTACTTGAGTGTTGTGTTACATAAATTTTTACAGTTGTGTTCTGTACAGAAGGGTCTACGTAGTTTTTATCGTGTTTTACACCCTCAGATAATTTTATTTTTATTTAATTTTGAGATTAAATGTATAAAGTCCAAATTACTTTTAAATTATTTGTGTTGATTGAACATTTTGGTATATTGGGCTAGGAGTTTTTTTTTTTTTTTTTTTTTTTTTCGTGAATGTTAACTGTGATACATTTTGCCCCCTCATCACTCTGCACCATTCAGTTCTATTATTGGAACTTAACATTTCTTATGGATTTTTCTTTTGCATCAACTACAACTCCCATACAAATGATGAATTTTGTTTTTATTTTTTAATTATTTGTATCTTTTGGGCTGTTGATGTACACTTGTTTCCCATATAACCTTCATAACTGCTATCGTATTCCCATGGTATGTTTTTTCTTTTTATTTATTTATTTTTATTTTATTTTTTGCTCTCTATATAGCTTTAGTGTGCATTTTGTGTTACAAGGTGTTGAACGTAAGTATGTTTAGAAATGTGTTCTCGTGATGCGCCAATGTAAAATGTTTTTTTTTAGTTGTAAATTACTACTTAATATTTTTTATATATGTATACAAACATATTTGTTAGTTACGTTCTCTGTGTTAACACACTGACTTTGTACCTGACATGAAAACAGTTTCATTCATTTTTCAGCAGTAGTGTTCTTGAATGGGTATTAATTAGATTCACAGGGTTTTGAATATACGTATATGTTAAAAAAAGTTCACAAAGAATTTATAACGTGTTATTATAATATTGGGTGATACTCTTAAAATAAAATATTCATCGCCATAAATAACTAATATAATAAAAAATTCAAAAAGAAATGAAATTGAATGGTTAATACATTCTGATCCTAGTTAATACGGAAAACATCTTCAAAAATGCAGCAGACAATTTAATTATCCTAATATTGCATATAAAATAAACTATTAGTTATAAAGAACTTACTGTTTATCAACATTTGACCTTAGAGAGATTCTGTAGACACCGGTGAGTGAAAGAAAAAAATGAAATATTTCTAATTGTTATTTTGACAACGTTTGGCCGGCCTACCTTCTGAGTCTTCATCAGGCTCCCTTACGGGAAACTGGCTAGGAAAGACTATATAGTAAACATATATTTACTTAAAATATATATTTGACTTCACTCGTGGTCTATTGGCTAGCATCACTACTCCCAATGTCGAAGGTTCGAACCTGGCAGGTGACCTATGGGCATTTTATAATGAGAATAAACAATCCTTGGCCATGCCGTCCTTCGGAGGGAACGTTAATTGATTTTTAGGATGTCAGATACTCGTAAATATCCCTATCCAAATACAACCTGGGCTGGGGAAATAAAAATTCTAACTAAGCATCATAGGACCAGCCAAAGCAGCATAAAAGCAACGTTAAATAGTAAGAAAACAAACAAAAACAAAAAAATATTAATTATTAAAAAAAAACAGTATGTACAATATAAATAGATATACACACAGTGGGAAAAAAGTACATTCCACCAATCTGAAATACTGAAAGTATTAAATTGAAATAGAATAAGTGGGTATGAAGTTGGTACTTCTAAATTAGAAGGAAAAACCTGGCGACTGAAATCTATCGTCTTAGTCATCTAATTGCAAGTCCTTTGGCTCAGTACACACACACACACACACATATAATATATTATATATATATATATATATATATATATATAATACATATTCTATTTTTAAGTGACGACGTATATAAGTGAAATGTTATTATTAAGGCTAAAATATAAATACCTAAAGCCCATTTGTGAAAATTCATAACCTTGTTGTTTTTTTTTATCTGCAGTGTAAAAATAAATATTTAAAAAAACAAACACTTTTAATAGAATTTCCTCAATTTACTGATAATTACATCTAAAGGATTCCAACCACTTTAAAATGATTCCTAAACGCAAAATACAAAATGTGTCCGTGCCGCAATCCGAAAGCGTATTATGAAACTGTTGTTTTCGCAGAGAGGAATGCTTTGATAGAGATTAGAGTTTCACAGCACTTAAACTGAATGAAAAAAAAACACCGCAGCAGTTTTTCAATTCTCCCTGAGGTTTGCCGTCTTTTAGTAATTGTGAGGGGGGACCTGTTGCATAGGAAAATAATAGCCGGGCTAGCTTTTTATACCCTCGAGAACACTCACTGCTGAGCCCGGACGGAACCCGTTCTTACGCAGGCCGGGTTCCTCACGGGGAGACAAGACACAGACTCACATTCCTACTTAGATGTCGTATTTTTATGCACAATTTAGGGTATGTAAATTTTTAACACTCTATTTTATCAATTTTGTTTTATTTATTTATTTTTTAAGCAAAAGATCAGAAGAAAATTCCCAAATTTATAGGAGTTTTTACTTTTGATCTGTGCTTATCGAAATTCTTAACATTCATCTCAACTTTTTCGTAAAAACATTGATTTTTTTTTTTTTTTTTTTTTTTTTTTACATGTAAATAAGAGAAAACGAAGAATTTGAGATGATGTTAATATGGTTATTTTAATGTCCTTAAAATATTTTTAATAACAACTACCTCACCAGAATAGAAAAGGATATGAATAAATTAATATTCTAAGAAAATAATCATAAATAATTCAGTTGATATAAACATCAAAATTCCATTTTAAATCGGAAATAAAATAATGCATTTATACCACGTAATGTGTCTATTATAATATGAAATTTTCCTAATTTTTTTTATTTATCATTTGATTAAAGTAAAAATAAATATTCTATCAATTTTATAATAAATACGGTGATAAATTACGCATAGTGCTGTTTTCAGTCTTTTTTTAATATTTATTTCCTATTTATAAAATATATTGCTTACGTGAAGGGGATTTTTCACTTCAAAAGCAAACTTTCCCTGAAAAAATTTTCAGAGTAGAGTAACTTAGAATTATGGATAGTGTGATTACGGTTTCCTATTCTTCCATATCTGAGGGAGTGATTGATTCCTGTCATTACACTCAAAATATTATACTGTCCCTTAGAAATAATTATAACAGTTCAAAATAATAGTGCATTCAAACTAATAATGAATTTTAAAAAATGGATGGATAATCATTTGAGTTTCCACGATTCAAAATTCGCCTGTCCTTGTTTTGTTTTTTTTCCTGAATCTACTGGACCAACATTTTCCAAGTTTGACAAAATATTTAAAGGGTATCTAAAGATGATCCTTTCATTTTAACTTTGATAACATCCGATTAGTTTTTTTTAATGGAAATGTTCTAATTCAATAACTCAATTATTTTTTAAAATAAAGTTATACCATCAGTACCCTGCGATTACTTATTACAAAAATGATACCTTTTATAGCACCTCCTATATTTACCCTATAAATATTAGGTAAATATAGCCCATGAAATGCGACTGTAACTAAGATATTTCTCTATATAAGAACATTGAGAAACAATGTAAAGTTTTTCGGGATCAGGACAATGAGAAATGTTAACAAATAAAAATACAGAGATATAGCGTTTAGAACTTATCAGTCGTTTATTCTATATTACACAACTATTTATTCTATATTTTCCAAAATTAATTTTTAAAAAAGAACATATTTAGGAAAAAATTTTGAAAAAGAGACACTTAATATCTATTCTCATCTGTAGTATGGTCAGTGCTTTATTTTACATTTATATGAACAAGACTTAAGAAATAAGCTATTCTTGACTCTAGTATAAGACCCATATAATTCAAATACATAATTTATACATTTTATGTATTAATTTATTTTGTTCAACGTAATAACTAAACGATTAATTAAAAAAAAACTTTGGACAAATAATCATTTTTTAATCGCCATCATCATTATCATTATCTAACGTTTACATCTATCCCTAAATTGTTTTCGTTGATTTATATTTTGAAGATTTTACTATTGAATAATGCATCGGGGAGATTTGATGTTAATGAGTTGTTATTCAAATTAATCAATGTTAGTATTGCTTTAAGTAACACTCTCATTTCATAAACGCCCACGAGAATAGATTAGTGACTTGAAATCATTGAAAAATAACGGTCCTTGATAAAATGTTTTCATTGTTCCAATAGTGGACTTTTGTCACTCATATCTCTTGAATAATTGATCGATTTTTACCCTCATTATTTTGGGTGAGGAGGGTGGGGTAAGGGGAGAGTTGTAGATGTAGCCTAAATAATGTTATTATATAAACTTCGGATTTTATGAGTTTGTGTGTAAATAAAAAGTTATCATTTTGGAAGCATTTATACTTCTAATTCTTTAAAAGATAATGATTTCCCAAAGAAATAAATTAAAAAAAAAAAAAAACTTAAATCTTTAAGTTATCAATGAAGACTCATTGGGCATAGGCTTCGCATTTGTGTTAGAATTTCGTAAATATTTCCCACAGATACTCTTTATTTTTCCTTTATTTTTACCGATACCGCCGAGGTGTCTGAAAAGAAGATGGCTTCGAGACCATCTTGTTTAGATTCACTACTAGATGGGGGCAGCTTTTCTTCATGTGTTTTATCATTGTAGCATATTTACTTGTATGAAAACATACAGTTGTAAATTTCAATAAATAATTTTATTTAAAAAATCGTTAGTATCGTTTTTTTATTTATGGTTTATATTTTTACCGATAACGATAGATTGATGTTACAAAGATTATTCAATGCCAAAAAATGCAATAAAAAGTCCAAAAATTAGCAAACAAAGTATATCGGATTATTTCTATCATATATTTAGTCTTTTTCTAGTAATAAGATAAATATCCAATTTTAAAGAATTTGAATAAGACCTTTCAGATAGGAACAAAATATTGCATTACTAACGATTCGATACGAATTATATCACTCAACAAAAATTCGATAAAATAAATTGTAAACGCAATGAAAGTCTGTTTCTAAATCTACGACTTTTTTTTATTCACTAGCCTACTGTTCTCCGGGTTCTGTGTCGAATCCCGACTGTGGCAGAATATTATTTATTTTTTTAATTCGGCCAAGGGGCGACCTTATGGTATGGAGACCCTCCTGAGGCAGATTTGTCTCCCAGAATGAGGAAAAAAAATTGGCTCCTAAGCGTGAAAAAGGCCTAATCCCCTCATTGCACGGCCGTTGGCCTAGAATCACAAAGGAACTGTAATGCACTGAGCCCAAGACCCTTGATGGGTTGTTAAGGTACATTTTTTTTTTTTTTATTTTTTTTTTTTATGGATATGTCAATCAAAGCATATCAAAATATTATGTGGAATATAATGGATTGTACAAATATTATGACTGAAAATAGCACTAAAAGAGAGTAATCAAAACCTCTATATTAATATTTTTTTTTTGTACTTTTCCTTTATTTGCTACATCAGGATTATTATTTTCATTTTTTTTTTTCGCTAAGCTAATAAATATAAATAAAAATAACATCCTGTAATTTTCTTTAAATCGTTATACTTAATAATATATTCCTCTAAAATAATTTGATGGGAGATGATTATGTGTTGGTAGGCTAGAGTAGGTAGATGAGGATGATACTAATATAGCCGAGAGGATACTGACAATTAACCTATGTCTGTTGAGCAGATAGGAAGCTCTTCGCTGGAATGCTGAGCAAACAGCAAACTGAAGAAGATGTACGCCAACTTTTCGCACCTTTTGGCACAATAGAGGAGTGTACTATCCTCAGGGGGCCCGACGGAGCGAGTAAAGGTCAGTAAAGTATTTATATATATATATATATATATTTTTTTTTTAATATTTATTTTAAAGCAAATGAGGTATATAGGTCTCCTTGAAAAGGTATGTACACTATATCCATCATACAAATTGATAATTGTGTCGATAATCCAGATGTGAGCGACTGCCTTTTTAGTTCTCGTCAACAGTAGCTAACATATTTAGTCTACAGTAGCTTTAACTTGCTTTACAAACATTTTATTTTTATTTCCATGCATTAGGGAAATACCTTAGCCTTAAACAAGAATTGTGTAGGTTTACCAGATGCATTATGCTTTTTCTTGGCAGCTGTTTCAATAATACATTTTGTATTTTGTCACATCCTGGTGATCTATTACCTCTTGTACGCCGAAGAATCGCTTTTAATTGTTTGTATGAAACAAGCATGAAATTTTCTTACTTTTCTGAATCTGGGAGTGGAGTAATCGTACCGGTCCTTTTTCTTATTTCTTTACCGTATTTTTTTTTTTTTTTTTTTTTTTTTTTGGCCTGTTATTCCGGATTCAGTAATTTGTTAACTTAGTGAAGTCTAATGGAACTTGAAGTCCTAGTAGCTTTTCTAGTTAAATTCCAGAATTTACGGTGATCAGCATGCGTCGCCCTTAATTTTCGTCCCACATATTTGTCTTCAATACTGTAATATGTTTACGGATTTGTACAGTGAGAGAATTCAATATGGTCTTGGTATTTTTGTCTCTGGTTCGGTACCATCTATTTTTCCAGGTATTCCGCAATGCTATCAACTGATGAATACGATCTGTAGGTGTTCGTATTGAAGGTGGTAGAGGAGAGAATTTCGGAATGGCGACATTAGCTGAATCTTAAATAACTTCAGAAAGTGTTAATATAGTCTGTCTCTTCATCTCAAAACCTTAATATATAAAACAATTCTGCAACTATTTCCATGTATTGCGAAGTTAACAGAAAAACGTGTTCAGTCGCTACATAAGAACAATTGTTAAAGGGACAACATTACAAAGAATAAAGTCATCTATGATCCATGACAAATAGAAAATCACTACAATCCATAACTTCATTGCATATAGGAATAAAAAGTTTTTTCGAAAAAGTAAAACTTATAACGAACTCCTTATTTTGTCAGGTTACACCTCCTGGAGTACCCCAGGGTTGACTAATAATTGTTTAAAAAATAAATAATTGTTTTAATTTTAGTAGTAAGGCCAAATCAAACTAAAAGGTGAGTCCCATCACCGGATCTATTACATAAAAATGTAAATATTTAAAAAATTAACATGAAGAGAGAAGACTCCTTAAATTGCCAATATGCAGAAAAAGTAGAATCCTCAAGCTACCTTAAGGTGAGGTATTGGAAGGAAAATAAGGGGCTAGGAAAACAAAAATTTTTTACTTATACATGAATAAAAAAAACCTTATATTCTCTTCAAAAATAATATCCAATCTAATATAACTCAACTTTTGGATATTTTCAATTTTGAGTAGTAAGTCGTTAGGCAAAGGATATCCTCTATGAAAGATTAAACAGTGACTACCTTAGCTCAAGTCACATGGAGCCAGGTCAAATCTGGATTGGACAGGTTAAAATCGATTTCGTAGTGTCAGCAGGATCAAGGACTCCTTGAATGGAATGTTTGGAATTAAATCTTAGATCGCTTTATTCAGTGTCCAGGTTCGGAAGCCATAAATAACTGAGTGAAGTATGCAGCTTTCAAATTTCAGGTTGCTGAAGTTACCCTTTGTTACTTTTCTAAGAGACCAGTATTCATGCAACCCATTGGCGATTCTTCTTTGCAGTCTATTTAAAGATATGATAAGTCCAAGACAAACGAATTCTTCTACATACTGTAGGGATACTTCGCCATATCGAACTTAATTAATTAAATATCATCATGAAAACAATTAAAATGCCTTATAGCGGTTGAGGAGCTGGGACGAGAAACAAGACGGCAGGTGATCGATGTGCAATTAGGCGGTGTTGGTGTTAGGGATCTAAGTGGCGGGGAACACATTAGTCCGGGCTTCCATTTAGCACGAGTCACCCTCTGCATAATTACCCTTCATCTGTCCCTAACTAGTTTGCCCCTGTCCCTATCTCGTCCAGTTTTATCTGAATTAGGGGTACCAACTTATCGTCGATGGTCCATATAGAAAATTTTATAGAGAAAATCTTGGAGAATGTATTTCGAAACGTTTCGATCATGCAATAGCACTAGTCTGCTGTGCTCCGGGTCCTGGGTTCGAATCCCGGCTGTGGCATAAATATTATTTATTCTGTTAATTCAGTCGGGGTTTGAATTCTAATATCACTAATACTTATTGCCCAAGATTGTGGCAGATTGTATTATTTCTAAATAAATAAAAGTTAAATAATTCAGTCGGGGGGCGACCCTAGGGTATGGAGACCCTCCTGGGGCAGACCCAGCCTGTATAAAGTGGGTACCCAAAGTAATTGGGGAAAAACCTGGCGGCTGAGCGTGATTAAGACCTAATCACCTCATTGCACTGCCGTTGGCCTAGAAACAGTACGAATCTCTGTATGTAATGAGCCCAAGACCCTTCATGGGTTGTAGTGGTACAGGTTTTTTTTTTTTTGGTTTTTTTCGATCATGCAATAATAGGATAGGAATGCTAAACCCATCAATTTTATACAGGAAATAACTGTAGAAACTCGACGGGTTTAGCAAAATAACACAAATAGCATGCTACAGCAAACGTAGTGAGTACCCCTAGTGTTTCATATTAATACAGTGTAGCTGAGGATTAAATTAGCTTAAATGTATCGTATAATAACTGTACCACGTTACTCCAATGGCAAGCCTTACTGTGTGCCTTAATACTAGGGGAGGGCATAATCGAATGACGATTATCGGATCATTCGATTATGAAATCATTCGATTATTTAAATCATCGAAGTCCCATCATCCGATTATGACGATCATTCGATTATGCCCACCCCTAATTAATATACCAATCGCTGATTTTTTAAATATGATTTGTTTACATTTTTTTATTTTAGAAAAACTAAAAAAAAAAATAAAAGTTTAAGATGAAATTTCTGGGAAATATTTAAAAGGCCTTTGGGGAACTTTATACCCCACGTCCCTACTTAAAGGTTAAAATAATTTACTAAAACAGCATTTACATATATGAAAATATTTTAATACTAATAGGTAATAGGTCATTGTAGGATAAATTTCATAAAAAAACAATGGCAATTGCAGAGAAAGTGGGGCAGGAGTCCAAACAACCATCGCTGACATTGAGAGAAAATACATTTCTCAGTATTGAGAGTTGTAATAGTTTTTTTTTTTTATTATTTACTTTCTAAATTTTGATAAGTACGTCTGGAAACTGGTAGCTGGTGCGTTGACTATAGTGTGCCCCTTTTTTATAAGTAAAATGATATATTTTCGAAACATTTAAGTAAAATAACCAGAGTTTGGAAAATAAAGTTGGTATAAATTTTTCATTATCCATCCCAATAAAAAGTTCTAGAATAACCCTGGTTTTGTCGGTTGGAACAGTAAAAGTAGAAAAAAATATTTTTTTTTTTTCGTTTATGCGTTTTGTGGGAATTTTTTATAATTACTTTGAAGTTGTAATAATAACGCCTTTATATTGTTTCGATCAGATAAATATAACCATGTACATAGATAAAAAGATAAAATAGACACAAACTAATTTCTTCAGTCCTACTTAACGGAAACCAATGGCCGCCTTCGAAGTGGGACTTTCTTACAAAATATTTTAAAATTTGATGAAACTAGTGGACTATGAAAATTGGATAAATAGCGATAGGCATGTAGATATTGTACATGAGCGAGCGGATTTATATATAATTTAAATAGTAAATAATTGATTTTATTTATTTAATTTTTGTTCTTTATTTGACACATTATTTGTTATTTTTATTATCATTATTTTCCTTTAAACTTGATTTTTTGTATACATGCTCTTGAATATTTTATGTAATGTAATTATAGTTCGGGTTGTATCGCAAGATGGATGGTATGCGTAGAAATAAATGCACCCATTGCAAGGTTACTGTTATGTGGAAAATAAAAATATATATAGCTATGAAGATTTTATATCAATTATTATTATAGAAGAGTAATTTTAATTATGGATGTATTATTCGGAACAATCTCTTCTTTTTATTTATATATTATTTTTTAACATAACATATATAAACTATGATTATAACACTGTAACGTTTCGAGGTACTTCTTATGCCTCATCTTCAGATCTTTAAAAATCATATATATTTTCATATTATATAATAATATAGGTCATATAATAATGTACTATTATTCATATATAGTCCCTATATAGGAATTATCCTGTCAATCTGTTAAAATAATCTATTACTTCACCATCACATAACAATTATTTTAACATTTTGCTGCTAAACAATTGCAACTATCATCCAGACTGTGAAAGATATTTTTAAGATAAAATAACGGAGAGCTATATCAACATCAGATAGACTTTATTAATTAATGGAATCTTATACAATGAATTTTAATCGTATGTGCAGTTCTTGTGGGTACCAAATTAGTCTTTTGTCTAAGTGAATCTCTAAATATTACTAAATAAAAATTTAAACACGACAACCAGTGTTCAAGAGTTATTATTATTGGAGACGAAACGGGACAATAATTAAGACAAGAGTTATCCAAGAGATATGGCGTAAGCCGCCCGGGAGTTGAATTATAAAAGTGGCCGCTTATTATCTCTTCCTTGAGCAAGTTTTATCCAGTCCAGTATTTAATTAACACACCCTCCTAATGAAAATTTCTCCCCTTCCCACCTTCCCCCGCCATTCCACCAAGGAATAATGAAATTCCTACAGTTTGCTTACATTAAGATACACATTCTTTTTAAAATTAATAATTTCTATCGCCGGGGAGGTGGAATGATCAGAATCCGCTGTCTTTCTGGATTTTTTCATTCTCGGCCGTCGTAACAATGTCCTTTAATAACATCGGAATATAAATTCCGCTCGACAGTTGGATGCCGGAATAACTTAAGAAGAATTTTCCTCATGAAATTTTGTATCAAGCTTAATTTTATTTTTAAAATATTGATGCTGAGATATTTCTTCCACTTTTTTTTTTATACGAGTATGTCCTCAGTTGCCCTACTTCACATCTCTTCTCTCTATATATAAAATTATGTCGCTATTCTTGGTTTCTGCGAATTCCTTCTAAATCAAGCGAAGGATTTTGATACGGTTTTCAATATCATTCAGGGTATTCTTTCCTAAAGGTTCATAATTAAAATACATCGCAATGTATTTTTCTTTTGAAAAAAAATTTAATTTTCTGTGATCAAGTCATCTAAAAATTATTCCTGAAATATCTGTAATAATAATATATATAATTTACCGATGGAAAGCGCAAGATTTAAGAAAACTTAATATACAATACAAAAAGCCGTAGAATGTTGATTATGAATGAGTTTTTTTTTTTTTTTTAATAATATTTAACGTAAAATATTTTGTAAAAATCTCAGGTAGAAAAATCGGAAGTCAGTCGTAATTTTTTAAATATTTTGATTTTGCCGACGCGTCGGCTCAAACTTGTGAGCCATCATCAGGGAATTACTGAGTAATATCAAGCACAAACTGTTTACGTCGGCAAAATTAAAATATTTAAAAACCACTAACTCCCGATTATTTCTACCTACGATAATTTTAACAGTCGATTATACATCCTCAACTATTTTTTAAAAAGTGATACTTGATGTTATTATGCGAATTTACTTTTTTAAAATATGCCTTTCTTCTCTACCGCTACTTTCGCGAACTCTCATAATACCTTGCACTCACAAATCTTCATCGCGGTACATCATGGTACATCCAATGGCATCTCCAAACCTATCACTCCACCTAAAATTAATGAAATATAAAAGCGCCATAAAAAAATGCCATAGAGCGAAAATTGTTCACAGGTTTTAGACGTTTGTACATTTTGGAAGGTAGAATAACCTCAAAACATATTTCATAATCGGCGACCCATTGATCGTTCTATTCTTATTAGCGTGTATATGCGAACACATACAAATCTCATTCTCCCGAAGAACAATAAGTACCCTCAAATTATTCCATCGCTCCCGTCATCTTCCTCCACTGTCTACCCGTAAGCTCCTTGTATCCTCATTTATTTTCCACCAATTTGACTATTGCTGTATGATATTTGGTGGCCTCTCGACTGTGCTCGAGGACAGACTAAAGCGAATTATGAAAATATTTTTAAGATTTGTCCTTGGTACACCGAAGAGGTCTCATGTGACCCATTTATATAATGAGTTAAAGTGGCTCCTTCCTTCTATCCGAACACTATATTTCCTAGGATCATATCTTTACCAAACAATCAACTCCCAGGTACCTCTATATATCCACAGACTTCTGCAATTTTTAATCGTCAGTCCACTCTCTCCAAACTAGATCGCGCCATTCCGACCTTTATATTCCTACCCATAGAACAACAACTTTTGATCATTCCTTTATTGTCCGCTCAACTACTCTCTGGAATTCCTTACTTATTCATATCCGCCATGCTTCTTCCCTACCATCATTCAAGTCCCTGCGGTTCCAGTACCTACTGTCATCCCAAACAGACGCTCAATAAGATATTTCAAATCAAATATCAAATCAAAAAGAAAATTTGTTATTTATTGTTCATATTTTTATATGGATCAATTACAATGTTTAGTTTTGTTTAACACACCAGAAGTTATTATTTATTTATTTTACTCTTTTGTTTTATTATATCCTTTCTTTTCTTTATGTATCATTGTGAATAAGAATTAATTATATTCCTTTGGTCTTGTAGCCTGACACATTATACGTGTATATATCTTAATTGTACATATGAATTGTTCTTAAGGGACCTTGTCCCAGAATAAATATCTTTGTCTATTCTATTCTATTCTACATACGCCTTAGGTTACCAGGCTATGAATTTGTCATCGTTGACTATTGTAGGCTCGACGTAAAGAGACCCTCATTGATATAATAGATAAAGGACAAGGAGAGAGAAGTGGAGTGACAATGAGCCGCCCCTAACCAAGAGCCGTGTTCCGACGACAGAAAGGAGAGCAGAGTTAACAAGGAGCAGGACAATATAAAGGAAGTTTGCGGGAGGGGTCACCTGTAGCAATAGCACTAATGGTCCTAGCTGGGAGGCCCCCCACAATAAAGTAATCACTTCCTCTTATATACACCTCCTCGTCCCCATTTACCTACCTCTCTCCTCTCTCTCCTCTTTCCTATCCTTCCTTCCGGCTCACTGCGGTTCTTATATAACCATGTTCTCCGAGAAATCCCGGCCTAATGGCTCCCAGTGGGCTTTGGTTTATGATTGTTAGAAAAGTATCGATTACATACACTCCATCCTTGGAAAGCAAGCAGAGAAAACCAAGATCTGATATACATCATAGATAATATTGCTTGTGAATATTGTGAAGAAAGGATTGAATAAACTTGGAGGCTGATATTTAACTTCACCACCCTTTTATTAAATATTGATGCACAACGTTTCGGCTAAAATCCCATCTTCAGGTGCAAAAAGAAACATTTTACCTCAACTTGATCCTGCCTGTAATAATTTTGTCAGAAAAATTTATTATATTGTCTTATTTTTTTACTTTCACTTACTTTATATAGTGAAAATTTTAAATTCCAGTTTTAACGGAAATACACATTTTAGGGTCGACTGAGTCCAAATAACCAAGTCCCGCAAAAAGAACTGTGTGTAAATAATAAAGTTTATTGGGATCAAGACACTAAGATGAACATAAAAAAAAAATCTTACATGGCTTTGCCAACACATAAAAAACATATGATTCCTCCATAATTCGGTTTTCTTTTCAGAGATAGAGAAAAAATGTAACTAGATCAGTATTTAAAAAAAAAAAATATTCAATGATAATAAAAACTAAAGTAAATTGTAAAGAAGACAAGTATAAATGTTTTTAGTTTATTATTTTAGATAATAAACCTATGCAGTCGACCAAATCAAAAATTTCCACCGGCTCAAAATTTGAGTTCTTATGTTTCAAGATACGCAAAATTCAAATAACGAATAAACAAATTAAACCGCTACATAAATTGTTTTTTTTTCTTACATAATTATTTACAAATACTTAACAATGGTGTATTTATTTGAAACGCATTAATTATATTTTTTTTTACATTAAAAATGTTACGATTTTGATACCCTCTAACTCTGATCGTTTTGAGGACAGTTTTCTGATCATAAATTGAATGTATTTTTTTTTTTCTACTAACTGTTTAAGAGGAACTGATTTGAATGAAAAAATCTCACGTTTTGCGTTTTACACCTAAAAAAATGTAACGTTTTTGTTACACTCTAGATCTGTTGGTGTGTTCAAATGATGAATTCGGCGACAGTTTTCTGATTAGAAGTTTATTGTAACTTTTTTGTCTGTAATATTTGTCACTAATACATACCGTTTGGGATTTTTTTTATTTGAATGATAAAGTCATGTTTTTTCCAACATTTTTTAAGTTTTATGGCTTCTACAGCTGTTTGTGTGATCGGATTGAGAATTTGAAGACAGTTCCCGTATACTAAATAATAAAAAGCATATTGGATTTGGTATCCATATTTTTCATGGAACAATGGCTCAATTGTAATTAGTTTTCAAAAACTATTTTAAGTGGGTAAAAAATACAATACCTTATTATAACATAAAATAACTTTCTTGAAAATGGAGACAGAACCCCGAAACGTAGAAAGAAATTTCATTGATAGTGAAGAAAAATAAATCTTTATAAATAGGAAGTTAATGAGTGTGAAATAAAAGAACTTATTCCTACAATTTCTTTAACTTTTTTTTTTTAATTTAACTTTATTTAAAATGTCTTAAATTGATTTTACAACATAGTTTAGTGAAAGTCGTGTGTTGCGCGCCCCAGATTTTTCCATACTAATTTTAAATAAGTATTCTTGAGCACAATAAAATTGTGCTCATTATGAAGTATAAACATTCTATAGATCTGTATTACTCAAGTGGAAAAAAAAATAATAAAAAATAAACTACAGTAGATTAGAGTTTCCTCTAAATGACTCAATCGCCGGACATACTTTTTTCATTAGCCCACATTTACGACAGAGATTCGATGGGATGGCGGAGGGCGGGAGTGACCCTAATGAAAAGAAAGAGGCACCGCGAGGCAACTAACGAGAAAGCGGAGCAGTTAGGCCCGAGATTGGCCACTAAATCCCTCCTGCGGTAGGGCCGTTAAACAAATTTGTTAGGCCCACAATAGGCGAATATTGCCAGAAAACAAAGGATATTTTTCACTATTAGCCTAAGCTATTAGAGAGAGAATCCTCATGTAATTATAAGGTAAGGGTGCCTGAGAATCTAATTGAAAAAAGTTATGGATCCTATTGAATGAAATATGCCGGAGGGGGGGCTCCCATTATTTCCCGCCGGAGCCTCCGCCCTTTAATATATCTTCATTCCTTTCCGCCTCAGTCTACAGCCTGGCTATTTACTCTTTGAGCATCCCCGAATACCTTCCCTTCCAGCTTCCCTGCCCATACCGGACAGTATGCCATTTTTAGTCTATTATTAGTTTATTGCAAGCTGCACCTTATTGTTGAATAAACTACAACTCAATTTTTTCGGTAATTTGTATTATTTTTAAAAGAAAATATTGTTATGTATAAGGTGTAGATTCTTTTAGGTGAAGGTAAATTTTCTATGAATAAAATTGGAGGCTGATGTCTACTTCACCACTCTTTTATTGAAAAAATTCGCACTACATTTCGGCTACAATGCCATTTTCGGGTGCAGTGGAACAAATTAAATTTAATGTGAGTAGCTGCTTTCAAGTCAAAGCCTCGTGTCTAAATCAGATGTCCATAATCTTTATAAGCCTTTAGACATGAGGCTTTGACTTGAAAGCAGCTACTCACATTAAATTTAATTTGTTCCACTGCACCTGAAGATGGCATTGTAGCCGAAACGTAGTGCGAATTTTTTCAATAAAAGAGTGGTGAAGTAGACATCAGCCTCCAATTGTATTCATAGATTGTTATGTATTTAGAAAACCAGAGGGAGTTTAAATATATTATTGAATAATTTTAATAGTGATCAGATAAATATTAATAAGCCTCGTTCGACAAAAGATGAACGGAACGCTATCACCTGGCTTATGTCTCTCCAGTATCTAAAAAACCGCAGGTCGAGGTGACATCAGGTGTATGTCCAACCCTAAAGGCAGCGGATATAACTAGTAATTGAGAATAATAAAGGAATGGTAACTATTTTCTCCTCACAATATTACATTTAAAAGTAACTGAGGCGGACGTTAGGACACTAAGCTTCACTCCAGCTTCCGGTCCCTCTTCTTGGCTGGACTCTCTGCCCTCGTGGCTGGAATGCGACTGATTACCTCTCAAACTCAATCCCAGACTGACCTTAGGAAGTAGGAAGAAATAGGGTATGTTTAGGTGAGATGAAAGCAGATCTTGTGAGAGTTCATGAAAGTAGCGGAGTGGGAGAAGGCTTATTTTTTAAAAAAGATAAAAATACTGAATGATTAAGTTATATCTATGTCTAAATGGACAGATTGTAATATTGTTCAATAAAGAATTGTTTCTAAAAAAAAAAAAAAAAAAAAAGTTATATCTATACAAACAAGTGTAATATACACATCATGAAAACATGTTGTTTTTTGATGTAGAAATTCGATTTTAAGAAATTAAACATTATTTATAATAGAAGGTAAAATAAATTACGAAGTAATGTAAAATATTCCGTAATTGAATATTTCTTATAATTAGTAAGAGTAGTTAGTTCAGGGTGCAGGGCAGTCAACAGAACACAAAATTAAGAACTAAACTGGTGGCGACGTTTCGGCCTAAATTATAGGCCTTCTTCAGAGCGTTTGAAGGAGAGCCTCATATTTAATTTAGGCCAAAACGTCGGCACCAGTTTATTAAGTTTATTTCTTGATTGTGTATTTTTTTTACTGCACCCTGAACTAACTTCTCCTACTTATTCACACAGTCAACCAGTCTCTCTTCACTATTTATTATAATATGTTGAAAGTATGTGATATCCACTTTTAACTGACCTCACCTACACATATTCCTACACCTCTCGCGCTGCCTTTAGGACTTGTGACCTCCTAAAGGTATATGTAGAGTATCAGTGAAGTAAAAAATATATTATTATTTCCAAGATCTAATCATCTAAGAAATTCCCAAATACTCTCTTCTACTAGTGGACTTATCATCCCCGCACCCCTTTGTCACCATAGTCAATAGGAAATCAGGATTGGATAATTAAAAAAAAAAAAAAAAAAGAGTGTTTGAGAAAATGGGGCAGAAGTGATGAAGGTGGATAGTATAATTATAAAAAGGAAACTAGTAATCCAGCTACGGATAGTAGAGCTGGAGTCAAGGCAGCGCTACATAGTGAAAGCTCAGATAGATGAAGGTGAGGTGAAATTCGTGTTATTTGGTGATAGTGGATTATCATACAATAAATCTACAATACCATCTACAATACAATCTCACATACCTTCAACATATTATATCACCGAATTTTCTATATTACTTCATCATTTATTTTCCTTTTATTATCAAAAATGTTTAATTTCTTCAAATCGAGTTTCTACATTAAAAAAACATGTTTTCAGGATATGTATATTACACTTGTGTGTCTTGATATAACTTTATCATTCAGATTTTTTAAAAATAATATTTAATGATATTATAGGATTCTTCAAAAAGTAATATTTGATGTCATTATTCAATTAAGCCTTTCTCCGCTCCGCTACTTTAGTCAAACTCTCACAAAACCTCGCTTTCACCTCACCTACACATACCCTTTTTCTCACCGTGTTTCACCTTTTTCTCACCGGCCTTCAACAGTAGTGTAAAGGTGATCCACAAAGTTAGTTCGGAGTCGAGTTTGAGAGATAGGCGGTCGAATTCCAGCCATGAAGACAGAGAGTCCAGCCAAGAAGAGAACCCAAAGCTAAAAATGGAGGAGTGAAGCTTTGTGCCTTAACGTCCGTCTCAGTTCTTTTTAATGTAATATTGTCTGGCGCAAATAGTAACCATTCCCTCAGTATTCTAAATTACAAGTTTTTCCAGATGTTAATATGTGTTATTAATTAAATAAATGTGTAATAGATAATGTTTAAGTTTGAGAATATAACATACATTATCTTCAATTATTAACCATGACATCCCAGATCTAAAACCCTTATTTTTCAATAGATAAAGGTTAGCAGATTATTTCATTGTATTTTCCTTGATCACCAGTCGGACTATAGTCGTTCAAATGCTCTTATACATGAAATAAATAAGAGAATACCCATCGGGCATTTTAATTTCAAATCAAAAGAGACCCACCGAAGATCACTCTTTGTATGTATTGCTCAAATGATCATAAGAACAAAAAAAAAAGTAAATAAATAAATAAAAAGAATCCTTTAGAATGCTTTGCCTAAGAAATCCTCTTTCTGGGATCTTTTGTGCGACGAGAGACGTTTTCTTTTTTATTGAAATGTTCGGTGGATGGATAGACCTTAGGCATAAGGCGATTATTATGAGAGAGAGATAGAGCGAGAGGAGGAGAGGAGGGAGGAAGAAAGAGGACTTTGAGGAACAATAAAGGAATTTGTGTGTGTATACACAGGTTCGTCTAAGCCGCTTAGCCCCGCTGAAAAGAGGAATGAGTACTTTGTTTTTTGCCGGGCCATCCTCAACAGTTTGATGGAAAACATTAGAAGAGCACCGAGAGCAGGCAATTCTTCTCCTAGGATCATTCCGAGTCCCGGCCAATTAAAACAACACCTACTCCCTTTCCTCCTTTCAAACGGAATTAATTATGTAAGAATCTCTTTAAAAAGAAAGCCATTTGCCTCAGAGTTAATTTCCCCCTTCCCCCACTCTTAGTGAAAAGTTAATGAGAGGAAGCGCATTAAAAGGTTTTTCTTCTTTTATTTTATTTTTATGTTTTACTTCTTTTTTTCCCATTGGAATTAATTTTCACAACTCCTTCTCCATTTAATTAACAAGTATAAATAATAAACTAAAATAAATAATTAATTAGCCCCAGACGGAGTGAATCTTTCGTGTTGTATTTCTTAATTAAGTATTAATTAGTCCCAAATGGACTTAGTTGTGATTCCTTGTCAGTAACTGTATATTTTCACTTCGGATTTTTCTTTCACCAAGATCATTTTATTGGTGTTTTTTTTTCATGGATTGAAAACATCCTATGAAACTGTTAAGAAATGAAAAAACTAATTTTATACTAAATTTATTTGCTTTTTTTTTTTTCTTCTTTATGTTATAATAAGACACAGGGAGGTATTTTTTCTATTGAAGAGGAGTATAGTGATAGCTGGCCAGAGGGAGTTTAGAGTGCGCACGGTGAATTGTCGCTGATCTGATATAGAAATGTCGCTAATATACGATTTTATCCACTAAATATTTCCTTCGCTTAAGTACACCATTAACAGTAAAATTTGTTTTTTTTTTTTTTTTTTTGCTCTTCTGTTTTATGGTTATTGTTTATTTTTTAACTATTTGAAACTTTATATCGACGAACGGGTTCATCAATACTGTCACATCTCTACAAATCTGTCACAATTAAGAACGAATTCAATGAATTTTAACACGCTGACAGCCAAATACAAGGCAAATCGTTGGTTGTTTAATTGCGAAAGACACCGATTACGAGTTACCTAGAAGTTTCTTTACAATTCAATTTTGTAAAAGTCAGGACTTGTACTGCAAGACAAAAGCAATAGAATAATATCATGATAGTCCAAAGCTTATGGAGCCTTATAGAGTAAAAAATTAATGGATTCCCTGTTACATAAGCCAACTACGACATAGCTTGTAGTATTTTTTATTTTGGGTTCCGCTACTTGCGTCACATCACAAATTTACAATTAGTATTTCTACACGCCATTTTTCTCCATCCCTGCAGTCCCACATCATATGGCCACAGTGCCTTAGCAGTCATTGGCCAACTCGCCCATCCGTTGGGCCGTTCCACAACTCTTTTTTTCGAAATTTCTTTTAGGATGCACAGATCTTCACCACACATGACACAGGAGGAAGTGCAGATTCGGATTTTACTCCCATTTAATAAACTTTCTATAAGTTTTTTGTTGTTAAATATGTACAACAATAATAACCTTTTTATTAATATAATAGAATAAAATTAGATTTACTTCTTGGCCCTGAATCCTTGAAAGTACCGGGGCAATCAACGTGTTAAATAAAAGAAGGACTTGTACATTTCCGGTTAGCACAGTAATATGTTAATGTTACGGATCCCTAGAAAATTATTTCGGTGTAAAAGTTGTTTGTCGGTTCGCGAGAAAGCTCATAAGGATTTGATGAAGCGTCTATAAAAATACGATCTTATCGATTTTTGTGTTTATAAGGTTTAATAGATTAATCTTTCTAGATAGCTGTTTGTACCGAAATTATCGCTATTCAATATTGTTGAATTTTATCTTCCAGTTTTGATTTAATATAATTCATCAGGAGTGAGGTGATGATATAAGTAAAATACATGTGGTACCGTCACAATGTGTTCAAATAAAAACTTCATATCACCGGTTAGTGTTGATATGTTATTTTTTTTCTTGGGTTTCAGGCGACTGTTTTGGGATAATTAATGATTCTGGTTAATCATTCATGCACCTACTCAGGGATGGTGGGCCATCCATTGGCTCACTCAGCCTCAATAAAGGGGTACAGAAAATTATAGTGAAAAACCTGATGTTTGATGAAGGTAGTCACTGCCAAATCACCTCCTTGTCAGCCGTATACTAGCTATAGAACATTATAAGTTCTTACAATGATTAAATTTCCATGATATGTGATTAAATTACATTTAGTTCGGATGGAAACATTTATTCCAATATAAATCATAATATACAACGATCACGAGGTTTTATTGTGTTTTACGTTACTTTTATAATTTTATATGTCGTACAACTTTTCTTTCTAAAATAATTAGCTTTCCAACGGTATACGTTTACATTAATTTTCATATTTGTAAAGAAAAATCAACCTGGACAGTTTGTTTTGATTTTTTCTCCATTAGTATCTTATGACATTCTTTCAAATATTATATTCAGACATTTTTCATCAATATAAAATCTATATCGGATGTATTTATTAAAAAAACCCACAATGGTTTATAATTTCGAATCAATAAAACTATAGGTACTTTAAGGGCTGAAATAAAAAAAAAAAAAAAAAAAACGCATTGAAGCTCTTTTTTTTGTACTATTTTAATCAGAATAAAACCTACATGATATTAAAACGCATTCAATTCTATATCTATATGGTGAGCTTAATATCGCTAGAACCATTTTGGTTATTTTTATTTCCAGCTTCGTCGTAGCTACGGTACATCGTAACCTAACGTACTAGACTGTTAATGGCAGGTATAGAAAAATTGTTACAAAACCTGATGAGGGTAATCTTTACGAAATTACCTCTATGTCAGCCTTATTAGTTATAGTTATAGAACGATATAAGCTTACAATGTTTGAATATTCATTCATGTTATGTGATCAAAGAGTTCATCATAAATCATTATCATCATAATCTTAGATGGTTTACATCGAAAGTAGATAAGATAACAGACTATAAGCCAAAGCTTGAATTTATATTCGTATTTCGTTGTTCAGTTCTGAATGGCTGTCATACTCAGTCAAAAGCCTTTTTTAAGTCCACTCGAAAAATGTTATCTTATTTTTACTATAGAGGTAAATATTAACACTAGAAATTGTAACAAGCTGAGGACACAGCCTTAACACACATTTTAATGACCTTGGGATAGGGATCCGAAGAGGACAAATGGTTCATTGCCGATGTAAATTGAAGAGAGAGAAGAATTGGGCTGACTAGGGCCCTACCCCCTTCTAATGAGGGGTCCCCTCTCTCGTTAGGGCCCAAGCTCGTGGATAATTAATATTCAAAAACTCTCCCTTGAAGGCTCATCCCTTGCTCCAGTAACTGCCTGAGGGCTGATCCCAGCAGATATCGCCAAATTGCCATTGTTTCAAGGTCCGGCCACCAATTAAGATTAATTGAATGTTTTTTTTACTCTCTCTCTCTCTTCCCTCTCTGTTTTTTCTCAATTTTTCACGGAAAAAAAAATCTGGTTTGTTTCTCCATTTTCTTTTATTAAAAAAAGAGGCTATAACTTTCAGTGTCTCCCTTGCAGGAAAAGTACGGCTGCTTTTTGTTCAGATTTAATGATATTTTACTTTAACATGTACGACTTTATAACTTTTTCGGTTTGAAACCAACATCTTCTAAGAAATATTTTGATTTATTTTACCTTTGCCTACCTGTAATTGGAAAATACAATAAGGAAATTTTTTAATCCAAAAAATATAAAATTCTAATTATTTTTATTATTATGACTATATATTGCTATGTTTTTAACCGGCTGCTTTTCTAACACAGCGGTACCTTTAATCAACATATAACTATTTTAACTGAAACCATTGGATTTCTTTTCTAAAGATATCGTGTTTACGGTAGCTTGCAGAGTGAGATTAAAGTAAACAAGTTTCAATAAAGATATTATTAATATTATTATTAAGTTATACATATACAATTTATTTAAACTATGTCCTGAGAATACTGAGGGATTTCTTATAGTTTATCTTGCCAAACTATATTACAATAAAAGGTTACCTTCTGAAACTTAGTCGGCTGGCGGAGGTGGAAATTGTCTTAGGCGTCCTCTATAGGCTCTCAGACCTCCAGCTGCTCTTCTACGGATCTCTCCTCGATCTCTGATTCTTCTCTTCTCGTGGATGGAACTTGACTGACCTCCTCTGATTCCAAAATAGCACCCTCATCACCTCTCCGCCTCTTCCTTCTTCTTTCCAAAAGTACTCTTTTTAGGAAATTCGATCTGTTATCAGACAAAGGAAGGCGGGGCTGATATGGGAAGTGCTCCTGGGTTGTAGGAAGTTTCCCGAGGTATCGCTGGGGAACCCCATGGAGGTAATGGACGCCTTTTGATGTTTTGCCGACAGAAGCTTATTAATAATTATTTGCTTAATGTATAAATTATTTAATAATGAATTCAAAGCCTTCAGTATTCTCAATAAATAAAAATATATTAGTAAAGTTGTTAACGGAGTAAAACATTAGTGGAAGTGAGAATTCCTCATTTTTTTTTTTAACACAAATAAAGTAAATACTTATGTATGTTCGTTGAAAGAAATGAAAGTCGGGATCAATAATAGCTTAATAACCAGTTTATATTTATACAAGCCCCTGTTGAACAGATTCGATACCTAGGAATCCACCTTGACAAACGTCTGACATGGAATCCTCATACAAGACTTAAACGACAAGAAACTGCTCGACGTTTTCGACTACTTCAACACTAACTGGACAAACGCTCCAATCTTCCACTTAATTAAAAAAGACTTATTTATATGACCATCATAAGACCGATATGGACTTACGGAGTAGAGCTATGGGGCTCTACTAAACCATCGAATTCTTCCCGTATCCAATCCTTACAATTCAAAATCCTTCGTAAAATCCTTAACGCTCCTTACTTTGTCACGAATAAGCTTATCCATAAAGACCTTAATATCCCATATGTTACTGAACTAGCCCGAACCAGGTACCAAACATTCCATTAAAAACTCCATTTCCACTCTAATCCACTAGTTTCTATCCTATCATCCTCTTCAATTTCTGATAATCCTCCGAGGCGTCTGAATGAAGATTGCCCCGAGACCTTTTAAAATATTTTTAGAGCGCTGCCAATGGGAGGCGTCTCTTCATGTATTTCATGTCAGTTTCCTATATCCATCACATTTACTTGTTGTATATAATTATACAGTTGTAAATATCAATAAATAGTTTAAAAAAAATAAAATATTTATACACATCTTCTCTTTGAAGCTACAGTAAAATTACTACAATCCTTTTAAATCTGCCTACATTCCACCGAATGTAAAAAGTTTTTAAACTGTTAACAGTGCCATAAAAGAGTCGTAAAAGTGAGTTGGAATTGCAGAAAACTTTGGATTGCTTCCGGCAGTTGCCAGGTTTTTCCACAAGCCATACCAGATCTAATCAGACTCCATTGTAAGCAATTAGAAGCAGAACTGGGGCCTGCATACCTAGCATAGCTCAGTGAAATATTTTCACTAATTAGAGCTGCTTTATTGGCTGGCTACTATGTCGCTCGGTATGTACAATATAAGAGATGTTATTGCAACTAAATTAGGAGAGGATATTGAGTTGCTAGTTTACTGCAGGGCCTTTGGATTTGTGCATTATAATTACCGTTCCGAGGATTGGAATCCTAAACCGCGGAAACCAGAGCCGGGAACGCAACCACAGGCAAACCGCCATCTCCATTTTCATTAAAATCACTTTAGACAGAATAGAGACCTCCGATTTCAGTTAAGTCTCATATTACACCAGCAACTTAGTTAGCAATATGTTTATTAACCGCTTTACAGGCCTAACTAAATTATTGAATTACCGCTATATGCGTTCTCGGTATTGTTATTACAATACATTCTAATTGAATTTAAACTTCACGTATCGTCTGACAATCAGGAAACAAAACCTCTCTCTCATCTCTCTCTCCTCTCTTCCTCTCTCTCTCTCTCTCTCTCTCTCTTCTCTCTCTCCTCTCTCTCTCTCTCTCTCTCTCCTCTTCTCTCTCTCTCTCTCTCTCTCTCTCTATGGAACCAAGTTATCAAAAAATTTTCCTGAAATTTTTAGATAACTTAATATACAATAAAAGAAATAGTACAACTTAATATAAACTTGTTGTAAGCCCATAAACTTAAAAACATGTGTTATTATAAAAAATAAAAAAAAGAGATTATCACCGTCGTTAGTTATATTCTTCCATTTAGTACGCAAGATTTTAGAAACAATATTACGTACCGAATCGCAACTAAGTTGTTTACGTAAGTGGTATGTTGTTATAAATTTATGATTTTAAATTGTTGATATGAGTTTAAATTGCTGATTCTTGAAACTGAAACTCCACTGTAAACTAAATGGGATTCCTATGGAAATTAAATTAAGCCTTCGAAATGTGTTTTAAACAGTAAATAGTTATAAACCTAATAGGAATAGATTGTTATTTCTATAGTTTTTGAATACATAAATGGCAATTTTTATTATATGAGAAAATTGAATTTTTCATTATCTGTGCTTTAATTGAAAATAACAAACAAATAACCTTAACCAATTTTCGTTTATTTTTTTTTAGTTCTGCCGATGATTAAATATAATAATGAATAGACGTTATAAAATAAATATATTTTCTTGCTGATTGCACTTTTATTTACGATAAACTGAATCTCCCAAAGCGACAAGCTCTGAATCGGTCGGATTTTTTTAACATAAAGGACACCTTTTTTAAATTGCTCTCTTGCGAAGCAGTTGTAGTTCTACTAGTATTTGATAATTAACGTTATGTTACAGCTTCAATGTATCAAAAACTAGAATGAACTTGACCTTTTAAAAAAAATCATTAGTTTAACAAAATACAAAGTCATACAACTAACCAGTCTAGAGATCCTAGGTTTCCATTGAAAATTAAAGGTGGTTTCTTTTTTTCATTTAACGTCACTTCATGCTACTGTGGCTAATGGGGCGATGCTAGGACAGAGGTAATCCTAAATTTTGGCTCGTACGTGTCTGGGACCAACATTTTAAGACTAGATTAGATTGGGGTAGAATAAAAATATTTAAAATGAAATGGACTTTAGACTTTCAAAATTAATGTTAAAAAAATAATCATACCACTATTACGTTACAGCTAAAATATATTGAGCAATTTTAGGTATGCCTACTTCTACTAGATCGCTATTGTATGTTTAACAGAATAAAATGTCCGATATCAATTTTATTTACTCTATGTTACAATAACATACCAGTACCAAGTAGCATCATCCAAATTATTCAATAATATCGTTTTATCTTTTAAACTCCTTTGCAACTTAGATGCGTATTTTCTTGAATTGTCGATGAAGCCTTTCTCCAGAAATAAAACGTGTTTTTAGGATCCAGTAATCCAGGATCCTCGTCGCCAACTAATATGTATGTTATCATAACTGGAAACTATGGAGTATATATTTTATAAATAACAACGCATAAAAACTATCAACACACCCTTATATTTGAATCAATAATTACATATGTAAATATATGTTAAGGTTACTGGAAACCACAGTTAAACATTATTTTCGTTTTAGAAAAATATATTTTTCAAACATATAAAATAGTAATAATAATAGATAAAAACTATCCTATCTTTTTAGTTTGGCCAAATAACACATACTTACGAAGTTTTATCAAAATCGCTTCAGTAATTTCAGGGTTTATCGCGAACATACATCGTGACACGAGATTTATATATATATATATATATATATATATATATATATATATATATATATATATTATATATAATTTTTATTGTCACTTGCAGTTCTTGTATAAGATCCGGTACGGCTACTACACCGTGACCTAACCCAGCTAGAACCCCTGACCGTTAATGCTCTGCCCCACCCCACCCCCAGCCTGGCCACACATCAAGCCTAATACCTACATCAATCTACCCTCCGGAAATTAGCTATGCCTCCCTCGGCTACAATGCCTCTTCCAGTCCCCTCTCCTCTCTCCCAAAAACTTCCATCTCTTTCCAACTCCTCTAAATTGTTCTTAGTAATAGCTTACCTTTGCGGAGAGGGAAAAAAAAGTTTTGGACTGTGATCATCCATCAATTATTCCATTATCACTTTATCTGCTCCAAGTGTTGACAAGTATTTTCTACTTCTGTTGAGTGCCTATTTCTAGGTAATTATATCAGGAGGTTCAAAGCAGTTCAGCATTTATATATAATACTTTTTTTTCGTCTGGAATTTCTTCAATTTGAAGGTTTCCTCAACCAAACTCCTGCCCCAGCAGGCCTTTCCATCTCTGCCGGTCCATCGCGTCCTCCTCCGACTGCCCCTTACCAGCCATACTCTCCACCATTCTATCCTTCCATCTAACTAGGTGTCTTCCTCTCCTTCTTCTACCATCAGCCTCCCAATCCATAATTATTTTAGGTAAGCGATTGTCTCCCATTCGTTTCACATGGCCTCCTTTCTTCCATCACCTCAAGAATGTTGTGCTTTATTTCAAGTGCTTCTCTTATAGTGACATTTTTCACCCTTTCGATTCTCGATATCCTTGCCGCTTTATTCCAAAAAAACATTTCAACAGAAAGAAATTTTTTTCCCTGGGCTATGCTGAGGGGACATGTCTCCGAACCATACACCATTATGCTCTCCACCAAAGCTTTGTATATGAGCTTCTTCGTTTTTATCATTATATTGCTGCTCCAGAGTAATGAGTTGAGCATTCCTGCTGCTTTTTTTTTTCTGCATGTGATCCTTCTTTGGATTTCTACCTCTGCTCGACCATTACATTCGATTAGGAGCCCAAATAACAAAACTGTTCCACTTTGCATAGATTGCACAATGTTGGGTCGGTACTTTCCTCCTTCTCCGTACACATATACTTGTTTTTTTCATAATTTATTTTGAGTCCTCCTTGCTCATAATGGTCTATTATTTTTCTGAATAGGTAACTTATATCCTCTTCATCTTTTGCAATGAGTACCTGATCTTTAGCAAATAATAAATGGCATAGGTTTTTTTCTCCTCGACGCTCATTTCGAGGATACCGTTGCAACTAAATGCAAGTGCATCTACCTTTTCCAGGCATTTAAAGTGTATTAGGAAAGTAAAAAAGCTCGATACATGGGTGTCACATGATCTCATTGAGCGGCATGTTTCAAAACATATCGTACAAAAATTGAAAGAACTGGGATACGAAGCTCTTCCGCACCCACCATATTCTCCCGACTTGTCTCCAACAGATTACCACCTGTTCAGGAATTTAGACAACTTCGTCAAAAGAAAACTTTTTGAAAATGATGATCAAGTGAAAAGTGCGTTTTCAGATTTTGTTTCGCTTCAAAGCTCAGAGTTTTTCAGTTCGGGGATAAAAAAGTTGGTGTCACGTTGGGAAAATGTGTAGAAAAAGAAGGTAAAATTATCTTGTTTTCAAATCGTATTTTTAATAAAAATCCTATACCTTGAAAACGGACATTTCATGTGAACCAACCCAATATATTAATAGATCATATATTGAGAGAATAAGATCTGTTTTTTTTTATTTTTCAGTTTTTATGTTTTATGATATCTTTTAAGTAAATAAATTTCCTTCCTAAATAAAATTGCTATCAGGTGGTAACCTTCCGGATGATAAGATGATAGTGGTAGTAGCGGGGATGATAGAATAAGCTGGTGAGGAGGAAGGAGATTGGTGTATAAGAAAAAGGGCCGACTACCTGAGCAAGTGGAAAAAGTGTGGATCCCCACTTGTTGCGGTAAACCCTTCCTTTCTTCCTTCCTCATTTCTTCTTCAAGTTTTTTTTCCCTCTTCCCCCTGGATCTTCCACAGGGTAAGAAATCTCCTCAAGTGGTCTTACTCTCATCCTGCTATATCATCTATTTCCTACTTTCTTTTATCTTCCCCCATCCAAGCAAATCTATCAAACTGGGTCTCCGGATACAATTAAGCTCTCCTGGGCTGAGCAATAATAGATAATGAGATAAGGTTTTGAATCCCCTCTATGGAGACTGTTATTCCATCTTACTATTCCACGAATAAATCGTTAATGAGTGGTCTTGAAAAATTAAATTAATATCTGATACAAAATGCATTGTTGATCAAAAACGTATGGTGGAGAAGTTAATTGGAGGTGCGGTCATCAAGAAATCACCCCAATAACGCAAACTTATTTCATTTGTAATCCACGTTTCGATCCACATTATGGTCCCTCACGAGGGCTAAGAAAAACAAGGTAACAACCGATATAATTAAAAGAAAAAATAATAATAAGTATGGAAACAAACAGTAATATAAAATGATTATTGATGAGATTATAATGATAAAATAAGTAACAATATTACTGTCAGTTTAATATTATATTACTTTAAAATTGTACTTACAAAACTGTCTTCTTACTTCCTAATGTTATTTTTATTCATTTAAATGTACTAGTTTCACACACACACACACACACATATGTATATAACAATGCGATATTATTTTCCTAATTTTCATAGCTTTAAATTTATTGCTTCCATAATAATCTTCGAATATTTTCATAGTCATTTCATAATCGAATATTTCATTACCAACATAGTCATTTTATATCACTGTTTTATTATAATTAACTTTTTTTCTCTTAATTGTTTCGGTTGTTATTTTGTTTTTCTTAGCCCTGATAAAGGCCCAGAACGCAGGCCGAAACTTCGGCAGAAAAATAAAATGAGTCTTTCCTATTAGTGTGATTAATTGATGACTGCACCTCCTACAAACTTTTCCATCGGTTAACGGTTAACGATAACTCTACCATCATCAGATAAAGTAGTTGAATAGGAATATGGTCAGAAAAAAAATTAGGAGTAATAAAAAATAACTGTGTGTAGGGGTATCAAACTGCTCTGCCGAGTCCTTATCACGGTTAAATATAAGATAAGATAATAAAAAAAATTTAAATAATAAATTTCATGTAAAATATAGAAATATGAGAAACATGATTTCATAAGATTTTTCTTTACTAATGGCTGATATTCATTATTAAACTATTATTCTTATATGCGATTGCTTTCTTTGAAATTTTGTTGATATTCAAATTATATTTAAGTAAAGTAACCTAAATCTGGGTACTATACGGGCGAGATGATTGTTACTACAACTTGTTTCTTAAAATTCAGCTGATCGAAAGTGCTAATTTATTCCAAGAATTTAACATCCTTCTACAATTTTCTCAAATACGGCCGTCCAGGTTTCAATAAAACTCGCTAAATCTATGAAAAATGTAATGGGCTTAAATATCATGCAGGTTTTATTCTGATTGAAATAGACCAACAGTGCATAAATGTGGATGTTTTAAATTTTCTTCCTCTAAAGTACATTTAATTTTTTTAATTTGAAAAAAAACATATCATCTTATTATTATTTTTGATTAAAAAAACCGGCTTGATATGCAAGTTAAGAATTTCATAACCAACAAAAGGATCAAAAACATTTGTTTTTGATCAAAAAACCAAGTGATTTTTTTTTTAACACAGCAGTAATATAGGTGTATAATATTTTATTTATTTATTTGTTATTCCGCATCTACCCTTTCGGGTCATTAGCGGGTCTTGATTCTCTACGTTTATATTGAGTTTAACAGACCAATGTCTCTAAAAAAACTCAAAAAGTCTTAAAATTATGTCCTCATCATTTCTTAATGCTTCTTTTAAGTTTGAAGGTATGTTATGTCTTGTTCTGGTGTCAGTGTACAGTGTGCATGATGTTACAATGTGTTTTATGGTCAGTGTTGTGTTACATGTATCACAGAATGGCGGATCCAGGCCTCTCATTAAATACCGTGTGTAAAGGCTGTATGGCCTATCCTCAGCCTTGCTAAGCACTACCTCTTCCTTTCTGCATGATGTGGTCCAAGGAGATACATCTTGCTTTATCTCTTTAAGCCTAGTACTGAAAGTAGCCCATTCGGTTTTCCATTTGTTAATAATGGCCTTCCTGCAATGCCTCTTCCACTCTTCTGCTGTTGTTATGTTCACATTTTCAGTCGCAGGTTCATTCAGCCTCGCATTTGCTTCTCTGTCGGCTACATCATTTCCCACAATACCGCAATGTGACGGGACCCATGCAAGTACAACTTTTTTGTTTAAATTTTCTTGCAATCTCCAAATACAATTAGTTATTACCCTTACTAAGGAATTGATTGATTTTGTATCAGCAAATGCTTTAAGTGAACTTAATGAGTCCGTCACAATGAGCAAGTAGTTGTCATTCATTGTCTTGACTAGCTCCAAGGCTTTATATATTGCAAACAGTTCTCCAGTAAATATGCTGTTCATTCCGGGTAATATGAACCTGAGATTAATTGTATCACTTACCACAGCACATCCAACTTCATCACTTACTTTTGATGCATCCGTATATATTATAGAAAAATTATTATATTTCTCTTTCAATTCCAAAAAATAGCTTTTCATTAAGACGTGATCTTCAAAAGATTGCCCTCTTTTTGTAAGGGTCGTGTCAATTCGGATAAAATTCGTATCCTATGGATCGAATAAAGGTGTATAATATTATACTTTTTGAAAGCTAAATATATCAGAAAAATATTTGATCTTATGTTAAACATTGTGTAAGGTAATGTAAAGTGATGAATATTACTTAATGGTTATTGTACATAACCAATTTTTAGTGTTATATTATTTAATCTGAAACATATATTTTTAGCGAAATTTAATTGTTCTATAAGCTTTTTTGAAATAACCTAGGTCAGTGGAAATCGTGTGTTGCGTGCACTAGATTTTTGTTTTCTAAATCGTACATTATTATAATGAGCAATACTTATAGAAATATGTCGGATTCGACTTTTTTAACCAATCACGTACAGATGATACTGCCTTATTTTGTATTAATAATTATACATTAAATAATAAAATATTACAATTAAATATTAAAACAATAGATACTAGCGTGACGGTGAGAGAGGTGGATGTAAATTGGTGGCAAATGTTGGAGGATTGTTGGTGGAGATATTAATGAGAAGGACCCTAGAGGGTTTCCAATTCAATAACAAATCCATTAAGCAGTTGCGGCTTTATATTCGCCCTATATTCTTAACTCTTATAGCTTACTCCAAATATTTATCTCTATTTTTTAAAGAGAATTACTCAGTTATTGGTCATAACCGTTTAATAAGTTAACAATTGGAGTATTTTATATCAATACTCCTGATAAAAAATATTGTCTGAACCATCATTAATGTCTTATCTTTTTATTATCTAATATTCTTAAAATAATCCTATCGAATATAAAGTTTATTAATATATAGTTTATTATAACATTATAAATTTAACACTTAAATGAGCACACCTCAACTTCCTTTTGTGTTTATTTATTTTATAATTTTTTTTTTTTTTTTTTTTTAACATAATTTATTGAAATTTACAACTGTACTTCAAGGTACAACAAGTAAATGTGACAAATGTTAAAAGGCGTGATACAAACTTGAAGAAGAACTACCCAATGGCAGCACTCCTGTAACTTTTCTACACTAGAAGGTCTCGAGGCCATCTTCTTTTCAGACGCCTCGGAGGATTGTCAGGAATTGAGGAGGAAGAAAGTATTGAAACAAGAGGATTAGGGTGGGAATGGAGTTTGTCATGAAAGGAATGGTATCTAGATTGGGCCAAATCAGCAACATACGGAACGTTGAGGTCTTTATGGATAAGTTTGTTCGTGACAAAATAAGGACATTTAAGATTTTACGAAGGATTTTGGATTTTTAGGGATTGGATACGGGAAGAATTGGATGGTTTAGTAGAGCCCCAAAGCTCCACTCCGTAAGTCCATATCGGCCTTATGATAGTCATGTAGATGAGTCTTTTGTAGTTAAGTGGAAGATTAGAACGTTTGTCTAGTAAGTGTTGAAGAAGTCGAAAACGTCGTGCAGTTTCCTGTATTTTCAGTCTTGTGTGAGGGTTTATAAAATTTAAAAGGTAAAATTTAAAAATAAATATAACAATAGCCCAAGAACCATAATTAGGACATATAATTAATAGAAATAAAAATAAATAAAAAGAACAAGGATTACATAGGAATACTGAAAAGGTACAAAGTTTAAAATTGGAAAATAATAGAAACAGTAAGCTAATGAACATGTGGACGAATAGCAGTATGCTATGGAGTGAAGTAGTGAGTTATATATGAGAAAATGTTTTTAAAAATATAAGGTAAATAATATTAGTGAGTTTTAAATTAATTATGACAAATTGGTGAAGATAATTTTTCAAAGACAAATATTTAAATAATGTATTTTTATTCACTAATCATAGTTTTAAAAAAAATTGTTTCAGTCTTGAGAATGAGGGAACGATCCCGAAACGTTGATAGATGTGAATGGTTATGAAATAAAATAAATAAACACAAAAGGAAGTTAAGGTGTGCTCATATTAATTTAATTAATAATAAGAAAAACTTCCAGAAAAATTAAAAAATAAAATAAAATAATAAATTTATTATTTAGGCATGGATATGTCTTTAAAATAGGAGTGTAATTTTTTTTTTTTTTATCTACGTTTCTTCACTCTAAAAATTGTAAGTTTTTAATACGCTTTAACTGTGTAAGTGTTACTCGAAACTAAAATGTGCTGACAATTTCGAATTAGAAATTTTAATGTATAATATTTTTTTTATAACATTTGTTGCCAGGACTTATCGTTTAAGAGCTTATAGCGCTATATCTTTGAGTAAAAAAGGTTACTAATTTACCTTTGTATAAATGTACATAAAAAAAAAAATCTGGTGCGCGCAACACACGAATTTCACTTACCTCCGTTGTTTAAATGAATATAGATATTTTTAAAAACATTTAGAGATAAAAATATATTGTTAAAGAATTAATTAAATTTAATTTCTATAGAAATATGTGTTTTATTAAAAAATCTATTATCTAAAACAATCACTTTTATCGGATTTGCATCACTCAGCTAATAACTTTTACAAGCTTGTGTATATGATAATAATTATTCTAAAATATTTAGCTTTCCAACGGTACATTATATATCTATATTACTGTTCCTATTCAAAAACAAAAAAATTGCATTAAAAAAATATTTTTACATTTTCCTCCTTTAGTTTTATATCGAATTCGTTCAAATTATCTATTTATCTATTTTTATCAATGATAACAATATGATATGGTCATTTTTATAGACTTTACAAAATTAAAGGTACTTTAGAAGAAGAAAACTTAAAATATTTAAACCTACATGATATTTAAGCCCATTCAATTTTACATTGATTTAGCAAGTTTAATCAAAATCATTTGAGCCTTTTTTGAGAAAATTGAAAAAAGGAGCAAAATGCATGGTATAAAGTTGCTCTTATGGCTAGATGATTTGATGAAAAAGTTTATGTAACCTCTCTAGCGTATAGTTGTCTTAAATATAAAATATCAGTTTCATACAACTTTTCGTTTTTGCGGTGGTGTTACCACACACACACACAGACCTCTTTTCGGGACTTGTTCATTTGGACTAAGGGAACCTCAAAACGTGTATTGCCGTTGAAAACTGGAATGCAAAAATTTTCACGATCGCAATACTATATATTTCATTGGTAAGTGAAAGTAAAAATTTTGGTTGGATATAATTTGTTGTTTCCCCTTCTATACTACATCAATCCGTCCGTGCGCGAATTCAATTAGCCCAGTAGAAATAGAATTTTGGCTCGAAAAAGGTGGGGTAAATTTAATTTTTAGGCACCATTGTTTGTGCTCCTCCCCTCATTAAAAACCCAAGTTTTCACACTTTTCACCCTTGTGCGTTTTCCGCCATCTTGAAAAAAAACCTCTAAAAAAACGTGATTTTTTTCAGTTTTTTCCTTCTAAATCTGTTCCTGGACATTTTAGAGCAAACTTTGTCGTTAGCAATTTTAAAGAACAATAAATTGCCTACATCTTTGGTATGTAACATGTTGGAAAATTCGAAACACCTGCTGAGATACGTGGTTGTAAATATTGGCCAAATTGTCAAAAAAACAAAAAATATCAGAAAAGTCGGTGGTTTCGCTTCAATAACTATTTTGGTGTGCAGTTTATTAAAAAAATACATAAGAAACAATCTTTTAGAGCATTAAATTCCTAACAAGTTAGATGCATTTTTTTTTTAATTACTCCTAATTATACGAACAAGAAATGTTTAAATATCTTTTTTACTGAAAGTGCTCTGTTAATAAAAAATAAAATACTTCGTTTTAATTAGATCTTCTAAACTTAATATTATCTTAAAACCATTATTTGGTAAGTTTAAATTACATGGAAACATGTAGGCAATTTATTGTTCTTTAAAATTGCTAACGACAAAGTTTGCTCTAAAATGTCCAGGAACAGATTTAGAAAGAAAAAACTGAAAAAAGTACTTTTTTTTTTTGGAGGTTTTTGTCAAAATAGCGGAAAACGCACAAGGGTGAAAAGTGTGAAAACATGAGTTTTTGATGGGGAGAGCAGTACAAACAATCGTGCCTAAAAATTAAATTTACCCCACCTTTTTCTAGCCAACCCCTTTTTTGGTCTAATTCTACTGGGCTAAATCTCTCTCTGACTAGGATCAGATAGACATATCTGTGATCATCAAAACATATATTGTTTTTCTCAGTTTCTTAATATATATATTTATATAAAGAAACCGAGAGGAACCCCCATCATCATCATCATAACCATTTCCCCTTCTACCGCTCCTTCTGCACGTTCCTTGCATGCCTCATTTACGCCGTCCTTCCAGGGGATGCGAGGCCTTCCTCTAGGTCTTTTTCCTTCTGTCTGGATCTATCCTAAGAATATGTCCAAACCACATCAGTTCGTGATCCTCTAGTTTGGTCTCCGCCGGTTTGACATCGAGATATCCTATCTCTGCTTTTCTTCCTCTCTGGTAAGCCGAGTCTACGGTGCCCTGCATTCCCTCTAGCGGTGGAAACGGGGTCAGGCGAAAGATAGTGTCAGCACTTGTACACCCACTGGTATGGTACTGCGACGTATATATAGATATTTCGGAAGCTGAAGACTGCAGAATGCGCTCAATGCAGCTATCCGATTTATCTTCGGTACTAAAAGGGGCGAGCACATAAGTCCACTTATAAAGGAATTAGGTTCTCTCCGAACAAAAGAGTATCGCCGCCTCAGTCTTATTTGCCTAGCACGAAAGGTCCTAAATTCCGGAGTTCCGGAAAATCTTAGACGTGAATTTGTTGAGGTACGGAGAGAGAGACTAAAGGGTGTATTTTAATTAACTTCTTGCAGAACTGAAGTCATGAGGAATGCTTTCCACGCCGCGGCAGCAAGAGAGCTCAACCAGCTACCGGTGGAAGTCAGGTTTTCTTCCTCTTTCCGTAAGGCTTGCCTTCGACTATTCTTGGATGCAGACCCGTCGTGAGCGCCTTGAAGCTCAGAGCAAACCTGGAGATGTTTCCTTTCCTTTCCTAATATCCCTTGTTCATTTCACTTAATCGATTTAATTTTCCTTAATATTTTCCTTCTGTGTCTATTTTCACTTAATTGTATTTTATTAATTGTCTATTTTATAATAGTTGTATTTAAGTTTACTTATGTTTTATTTTATTATTATATTAATATTATATGTTTTTAGAATAATAATCGTAATTGGCACAAATATAAGTGTAAAAAAATTATTATTTTGTCTGTAAGAAAGGGCCTCTAATCTAATCTCTTTCCCACATATGTATGAGAAAAATTCAATATTTCGTCTGTAAGACAATAAAATCTATCTATCTATATCTATTTTTCGTAGATACCGCATTTCGATCTATTGATTCCCGGTACGAGTATTTGACTCTTGAGAGGAACTATTCTAAGCTAAATTTTTATAACCGAAATTTGATCATTTTAATAGTGCTGGTTTGAGAAAACACTTTAACGAGTAATACTATCCAAAATATTGGCTGATGCAAAGCCAGTTTTAAGTTACTACAACTAATGGAGGAACCCTACGTCAATAACATTGATAAACATTCAACAACTTGATTAAACTATGATATAAATAAATAATACGTGGATTCGAATATTTTGAACTTAAATTGGGCCTAATAAAATATTGCACAGAATAAGACAAATTGATTCTTAATTAATCAATGAAAAAAAGTAACCTATATTTATAGTGAGAAGTTGGATAGGGGTGCTATCATAGAATACAATTTTTATTTTTAATACCTTTCTCTAATATGAGCATTCTGAACATTTCAACGCGTATTAATGCTAGCTATTTTTTACTTTCACTTAAATATATATGAAATATATAGTAAGGGAAAGTATTGTGACCGTGAAAATTTTCTAATTCCAGTTTTCGGCTGAAATACACGTTTTAGTGTCTCCTGAGTCCAAATGACCAAGTCACGCAAAAAGGTCTGTGTGCGCGTGTGTGTGTGGTAACTCCCGGGCGAAAATGAAAAGTCCTAAGAAACTGAAATTTTATATTTAAGACAAATATACGCCTGAGACGTGACAAAACTTTTTTCATCTAAATGAGCCTACCAGAAGAGGCACTTTATACCATGCATTTTGCACCTTTTTTCGATTTTCTCAAAAACGGTTCCGACGATTTTGATTAAACTTGATAAATCAATGTAAAATTTAATGGGCTTAAATATCATGTAGTTTTTATTCTGATTGAAATAGCCCGACAGGGTGCTGATGTTTTAAGTTTTCTTCTTCTAAAGTACGCTTAATTTTGTAAATTCCATAAAAATGACCATATCATATTGTTATCATTGATAAAAATAGGTAAATAGATAATTTGAACGAATTTGATATAAAACTAAAGGAGAAAAATGTTATTCTGATTAAAATAGTACTACAGGGCTTAAATGCTAATGATTGAAAACGGCCCTAGCTGCTGAAACGTTGTGATGTATAAAAGTAAAAAAATATATCAAAAACTTCTTTTGTGAACGGCCAAATACATATCTAACAAATATTGAACCAAAAGAAAACTCAGGATAATGATGAGAAAATTAAATTATTATTATTCACTCATCCATTTTGTTGCTGTCTCTTTATTCTTTTGAATTTTTTATTATTTGAAAATTATACATCCTCCAAAGCATATCTGATCTTCATCCTCAGTTTAGAGATAATTCCGTGAATAGAGAAGTACAGTAGAATATTAAAATCCTGAGCTATAAGAATGGGGGGTAAATAACAAACAACCCATATGTTTTATATGTGGAAATAATTTTTTATTTTTTTTTTTTTATTTGACAATTTATATTACTTACAAATGCCTTTAGGCATATATTGTAACACTGATGACCATTACGAAAAACCTCCTTCAGGACTCTTATGAATTCGTGAGCGAAGAAACCTCCCAGTGAAGGCACTCCTTGGCGTGGAAGATCTGCTAAAGAAGTAGAGGCGTTTCAGTGTCCTTGGTGGGTTTTGTGGTAGTCTATCAGTCAGTAATGTTTGTACCAGTAGGTTTGGATGTCCAGCGAGTGAGTCGTGGAAATGTTTATAATAATAATAATTTAACACTTGATAATTTGAAGGCAAAAAACAAGGAATTATTTAATTTTTCAGTTATTTTCTGTGCATTTTTATGTTAAAGAAAATGTTGTATGTTTAGCTCCTGTTGCAATTTAAAAATCTTAGGGATGAAAATGAAAGAGCTGAGATATGAAATCTTTCCAGTTTGATGTGATTATAACTTGGAGCTAAACTGCACTTGGAACATTCCTAAACGGAACGATATTTCCCGGTTTAAACGACCACGATAGGTTTAGAATTATCGGGATTGCCTTAGTGACACAGTAAGTTTTAACGTTGTGAGCCTAACCGGAGGGCACTAACGGGCGATCCCAAATGGGCCCACCTGTTACTGCTAACTCCTTAATCCAGGCTTAAACTTCATAATCAACACGTATGGGGACATTAGGTCCCCCGGCCACTCCTCGATAAATGGCTTTCCCCGCCCTCCTCCTTCCTAATAGCCAAGGCAACGGAGCGATAGTGTTAAATGTCCTCGGGGTTTAACCTCTAATCTCAGGTTTTACAGAATTTACGGTTATTTTTCATTCAGTTATAAGATCAAGAAAAACATTTTTTTTTTCCATTCTGTCCAGAAATAATTCTCATTATTAGAAAAGAATTATTTATTCTGACCATATCACGGCTCTTCAAGCAATCCTAATGATCTACAATGTGGGTCGAAACGTTGGAAAACAATAACTTGTTTAGCGTCCCTTCGTGCTAAAGTGGCTAATTGGACGATGCTACAGTGTGAGACATAAATTTTGTCTATTCAGGTTTAGTTAGGATCAGGATCTTACGAAAACTTAGGAGTACCTGACATAGCAAAGGATCAGTATCACCGTTTTACATACCTAAGGCATATGAGACTGTTATGCTGTCCACTAAACTACATACAGCCCCAATCATTAACGTCAATACGTGAAATAATCCTTAAATTATATGTTTCGTTGATTTTCCCACACACTCTTCCATCTGAGATGTACAAGTTCATCAGCCTTTTAGTCAATAACATTAACATTCATTGATTGATATAGCAATAGAAATTGAGATTCATTGATTGACTGGATCATATAGATAAATTTCTATTGGTATTCATCGACATCAGGTATAGAATTCATTGATTTTTTACATGAATTCATTAAAACATTGTAAAAACCTATTTTTAAAAAAAACTGTTGCGGTAACACACGACTTTCACTTATCTCTATTTTTAAAATCGATTAAAGTATTTTCAAGTACAGTGAGAGATAAAAATGAGTGAAACCATTAAAGAATTAGTTAAATGGAATTTCTATAGAAACATGCGTTTTATTAAAAAATCTATTATATAAAATAATCAGTTAGTTTTATCGGCTTTTCATCACACTATATTAACTTTTAAAAGCTTGTGTATGATATAATATTTTTTCTAAAATCTTTAGCTTTCCAGCGGTATTTCATACATGTATATTACTGTTCTTATGTTAAAAAACGAAAAATTGCGTAAAAAAATGTTTTTTCTGTTTCCTCCTTTAGTTGGGTATCGAATTCATTCAATTTATATATTTACCTGTTTTTCATCAGTAGTAACAAGATAGTCATGTTTATATAATCAACAAAATTAAAGGTACTTTAGAAGAAGACAATTTAAAATATCGTTATTTAAGCCCTGTCAGACCATTTTAATCAGAATGAAACCTATGTGATATTAAAGCCTATTAAATTGAAGTTAAAAGCCATTTACAACGAAATGGCGAGTTTAATCAAAATCGTCGGAACTGTTTTTGAGAAAATCGAAAAAAGGTGCAAAATGCATTCTATAAAATGGCTCTTCTGGTAAGCTCGTTTTGATGAAAAAGATTTTGTAACGTCTCGGCGTATATTTGTCTTAAATATGAAATTTCAGTTTCATAGGACTTTTCGTTTCCGCCCGGGATTTACCACACACACACAGACTTTTTTGCGGGACTTAGTTATTTGGACTCAGGGGACCCTAAAACGTGTATTTCCGTTGAAAACTGGAATTCGAAAATTTTCACGATCGCAATACTTTCCCTTACTATGTTCAGTAAGTGAAAGTAAAAATTAATGCTTTCCGGAAATTAGCAATAATAAACTACACAATTGTTCGACTTGTTAGTTTTCTCCTAGACGCACCACACGCATAGACAGACTAATACAATTTGCTGTTTTTGGGGAACCTTAAAATAAAATAAAACCATGTTAATTTGTCGGAAGTTGGAAATGTTATTTTAATCGCAAGTTTCGTCATGTATCAAAAGACAATAATTATATTTACTTGAATTCACCCGCATTAATTCCATCTCATATGGATGTGTTAATCCTTCAATTTATTGGAAATATGTTAGTCAGGTTTAAATAGCCAGATATATTGCCATAAATGAGTTCATAATATGGAAAATATATGTTTAACACTTATTATTAGATTATTGTTTGTTTATTAATTTAACGACACATGGCGTAAACTGGCGATACTACAGTGGGATTCCTAAGTTTTGCCTATCCAGATTTGATTAGATAGGGATCTTTTATCCGCTCGGGATCACCAGTTTACGTCATCTACAAAGGATGACATGACCAAGGATTATGTTTACTTCCTTTGAAAAATCCTAGGACTATGCACCTTGTACGAATCCATGACCTTTGGCATATAAAACTGTTTTTCTAGCCACAACACTATAGATGATCACTATTAGTTGATGTGAGAAATTATCTTCACGTTATGCGTTCTGTTGATTTTCCCACACATTCTTCCATCTCAGATATACAAGTTCATCAGCCTCAGTCAGATTCTCGGTTACTTCGAAAACTGAACTCAACTCAATCAAAACAGCGAGTATTATTTCTCGACAAACTTGGACTTGGTTCTAGTCACCGAGCTGATGTTCTTTAAAAGGAAAAATATACACGAAAAAGAAATCAGGCCTCATTTTTATTCACGACTTTGTTTTATTTATTCTCTTTTTGCAGCTCTCCTTCCCGAGGGAGCTCTTAACTACCCTCCTTTGGTATTCCCACTGACTCGGTTATACTTTCTGCACTTTCCAGGCGCCTATTTCAAATAATAATACGGACCAGTGTTTTTATATTTATATTTTCTCTGTATATCAATTGGATAATGCGTATTATTTAGATTTGCCATAAACAACTAGGCACCATGAACTATATTATCTTATCAAAATAATTCACTTTCCTTAGACGCTCTTTTAGTTGTTTTCCTCCAAGTCCAATCAAAGTCCAAGCGTAGAAATATCTCAAACTTGACGATTCTTAAACGACCCAAAGACTGACTGTCTGAGACACAAGTGTTTGCGAACGGCTCCTGTGATTAAAATTTAAATTGCACATTTCTAACGGACCACCACGTAAAAATTGCGCGGCGTGCTCAATAATTATTTATTACTATTAAAACTATTTCTATCTCTCTTATTTGTTAAATGCAATAAGATAATTCAATGTGCGGGCCCATTATAAAGAATATAAAAGTCAAAAATAGGTCGTTACTCCGTCGATTCCTCCCCGACATATTTTCCTGATAACCCGTTCCTAAATTACAGATATAACTATTAAAGTTAATCATAAACTCTCTTACTCATCAGTATTCACTGTGTCAGCCGGTGTACCTCAAGGTAGTACCCTAAGCCCAATCCTCTACACAGTGTATACATCTGATATTCCTATCCATCCAAGCTATCCTATCCTTCCTATCCTTACTACTTAAACCTATGGCACATGTGTGTTATCCATAAATAACTACACTGTTGCTAAACCCCTTTAGAACCGTATACCAGTCATTGAAGAATGCTAGATAGTTAAAATCATTCCTAATAAATCCTATCACCTTCACTCTACGTCGTAAATCTATGACTTCCAGCCCCACTGTATTCTTTTATAATATTCCACTCATCACTGTACAAACACTTGGAAACTTTGAACGACAAGAAACTGTCATAGATACAGACTACTAAAACACTTACTTCACAAACGCTGAAAACTCCCTCTTTACTACAAAAAACTCATTTACATAATCATTATCAGGCCTATTTAGACATATGCCATTAAGCTAAGGGAGTGCACTAGACCATCGAATTCCTCCCGCATCCTAAATTCCTCGAAAACTTCTCAATTCTCCTTACTTTGTTAATAATGAACAAAATAAAAATCTATAGAGACCTGGAAAAGTCCAAAATAAATTCATCTCATTTCATTCCAAAATATAATTTCACTCAAGCCTGCGTGCCCGGATCCTCTTCTTTCCATCTATTCCCAATAATCCTCCGAGGTGCCTAAAAATACAGTGGCCTCGAGACCTGCTGCTCAAATCAACATTGATGTGCTACCGTTGGGCAAATTCTTCACAAGACTTTTCAAACTTAGTCATTTCGGTATCGTACATTTACTGAGTGTATTTATGTACAGTTGTAACTTTCAGTAAAAAATGAAGAAAAAAAAGAGTTGAAGTTACATGTCGGTACGCATGGGTATTAAACTCCCTTGTTAAATATACATTATATCATCTGTAATCCAATGAGTAAAGGACTATTAGAGGTAATTTTACAATTATTTTATTGATTTTCCTGCTTATTTATTTTTTCTCTTTTTTAAGGGGAAAAGAGAAACAATTTAATGAAAACCCGTTCGATTCCTCAAGATTACTTTGCTTAATTAGCTACATGTGGACTCACAAGGACTTGGCAACGACAAGCCCTTATCGAGAAAAAAAGCTTAATCTCAAAGTTGCTTTTAAGAAATTAAAATCGCTCTTTTGTATTTGGTTAGGATTGTAATTAGTAAAATAAAAAATTCATCGCTAAATTGGCCAAGGCTATTCTAATGAGAACTTGTAGGTTTCCGTTTATCTTTTTAATCCCTTTTTTCCCCTTCATTTTTCTTTTTTGTTCCGGTCCTTGTTTAGTCAGTTTGTTTTCTTTCCGTTTTCCCCCTCCTTTTATTTTTTTCCCCTTCTGTAAAGCCCTTAGAATCTGCCTCATTCATTTTATTTTTAAAAAATTAGTAAAGTGATTTATATCTTCCATCATCTCGAGGTATCATGAAATTGGAATTTCGTAAAAATATTATGTAATATAGTTACTTAATATAATAAAATATATTTTAATCGCAATATATATTTATATTTTGTTAAACTCTATTTGTCTGATCTGAGATTTGAGGTCATTTATTTTTTATACCTGTAGCATTTACACGTGTTAGATTCTTAAGAACGGTGTGTTTATTTACATGCCCTTAATTTATTATTGTTCGTTTACTTAATCTTATATCTTTCCTAGTTTTTTTGGAAAGTATTACTTTAATAAAATGGTTTCTAGGCTACAGTAAACTGCAATTTTCTGCCTTGGATTTCTCGCAATACCTAATGGTTTTGGAAACGGACAACTACTTACCGTTCCAAAATTTTAATGAAAATTCTCAGAAGATGTTTATCCGGTCTTCTTAGCATCCAGAACTTGACATACTCAAGTCGTGCCTGATTATGGACTTAATAAATGAGCTTGTATTAACAATGTAAAAATCTGGAATTGTGTTACTATTTAGGAGAAGTTTCCTAAATGGGAACAAGTAATTAGAATAATTACCGTTACTTTTTTGGGGAGGATTTTAAGATCATAATTCTAGAACAACCATATATTTATATATATATATATATATATATATATATATATATAATATATTTTTTTTTTTTTTTTTTTTTTTAAGTAAAGACCAAGAGATAGGATAAGATCCGCAATATGACTATCAGGTCGTCACTCCATCAATTTACCAGAGCCAAGGTCTTCCCTCTCTCCTTGTCCTATAAATCTTTTATCTAGTACCATCCTAGGAATCTGGTCCTGAGCCATTCTGCTTAAATGCCCTAACGAAGCCGGCCTATTTGGATGACCCTTGTGATGTCTGAATTCTTGTAAATTCCTGTTAATTCAGCATTCGTTCTTCTCCTCCAGTCTTCATTGGTGCAAACAGGGCCATAAATTCTCCTTAATATTTTATTTATACCAATACAAATTGGGTCACCCATAGCGTAGTGGCTAGCATAACAGCTTTCTATGCCAAAGGTCGCGGGTTCAAACCTGTGGGTGGCCCTAGGATTTTTTAATGGGAGTAAAAAATCCTATGTTATGCCGTCCTTCGGAGGGGACGTTAAAAAGTGGTCCCGAGCCTGTGCGATGTCAGGTACTCGTTAAAGATCCCTATCCTAATAAAACCTGGATAGGCAAAATTTAGGACTCCCACTGTAGCATCGTCCGATTAGCCTTAGTAGCATAAAGTGACATTAAACGAATAAACATACAAACCAATACTAATAATTTATACAAATTAACCTCCATACAAATCCTCCGAAACTCCACCGCATACCGTACAGTAGTAGTCGAATTTAGCCTATATAATATTATTTTTTTCATGGATTGACCTTAAAAACCAAGGGTCTATCACTACCCTTACTTCCTTTCACACTCCACCCTCTTACCACGTTTTCATTTTCTCCTTCGTTTTTCTTCGGTCCACGCCACTTCTTTTCTCGCATCTCTCCCAGCTCCTCAACAGTAATTCCTATCTAAAATAGTCTTATTCTTTTATTTTCAGTCTCTCAGTTTCTTCGCTCATCTGTTTGAGTCCCTCAGCTCTGTTGTATACTCTCATTTCATAAACTTTTTTATTTAATTTTATTGGGTACATCATCACCACATACATATGTCCCTAAAACCCTAATTCAAATTATAAATCTCTTCAATTGCCAACATGAGTCTAGTTAATAATAAATGTCCATTTATTCGGCTCTTGAGAAAAACTTAAAAATAATAATTGTAAACTATTTAAATAATACATTTTATCATTTAATTGATACATAATAGAAAAACGACACTGAAATAAAACAAACAAAAACAATTAACAACTTGAAAAACAAACTGAAAACATTCGCCGTACAATGAAAAATAATAAACAGTTAACCTTAGATAACTAGACACTTAATTGGTGTGTGGGCCTTCACAGTTCAAGTTATCTAGGGTATTACATGCTGACTTAGTGAACCAGAAAATGTTCAGTTTTCAATATTGTCTATTTGAAGAATTTTTTTGAATTTTTTGGTCATCACTGGATCCTGATAAAAATGGTTGTAAATATCTTTCTCTGTCTTTCATGAGCTTTTCACAGTAGAGAAGGACATGAAACAGGCTGTTCAAGATAAACTGACCACAGAAAGTGCAGGTTTCTTGTGCTTTGAAGATGAACATTTTGGTTTTTCCATAAAGTGTGGTACGTTCTGGACTCGAAATTCTTAACTGGCTCAATGATCTTATTTTTTTTTATGTTGGCTGTATATGTCAGATAGGTCTCTGGGCTGGAGATATTGAAGCTGGAGATAGTTCTATATATGGGGTTATGGTTAGAATTGAGAGATCGGTGGATGTCTATTGAAAGGTTATGATTTTTTATCTTTTCCATTATTGCATCTCAGCACTTTAATAATCCATTCGGGCACAATACACTGAATCCTTCTTCACAGCCATATTGAACAGCCATCGATCTAACTTGTGAGACCCAGTTAAACTTGATATCAGGGTTCCTTGCATGCAGCGAAATCAGTCTGTTGAAACAAAGTCTTGGCAGCCTCTCCTCCGGCATGATTGACAATCTGGACCAGTAGTTCACAGCTCTCTTCAAAACCCTGACGCTCAATGGGTTTCGGCCGGTTTCAAGACGTACTATGTAGTTGGCAGTACTCCTTGGCCATCTGAGTAGTTGCTTCAGGAACATAGTTGTATCACTTCAACAGCTTCTAGATATCTTAAGCTCCATATTTCAGAAGCATAATAAAAGAAGCAATATAACCAAAAACAACAATATAGCAGTTAATTATAAAACAGATACCAAAAATCTGGGAACTCATTACGCTGACATAATAAATAATATAAATTTTTATAAAAAAAATAGAACAATGAAAAATAGAAAACAAAATAAATGATAATATCAAAATAAAAATAAATACAGACCTCAGGACTAGCTAAGTAGAAATTTTGCAACAGTAAAAACAAAATATAACAGAGAGCCAATAGTCAACTTTTATAAGTGGATGTAGCAGTTAGCTACAAAAAAAAGTATATACATCAATAAAAAAGGTAATTTATAGTTAATTATATATTATGAAAAAATTTATTGAATATGTGACTTCATGAAAATTGGTATATATAGATATAGAAATAAAATTAAATAATGTAACTAAAAGCAAAATGTTTCAAAGCCTTTTTAGTCTTGATAATGGGGAAAAAGGCCCGAAACGTTGACTGAAATTGACGAATTATATAATAATGATAACAAAAAAGATGATGGAAGAAAATTGTGCTTGTTTTAATATGGACAATTAAGAAAAACATCCTCAAGTCATACTAATCTAAAAAAGTAATAATTACTTCAAAGACTCATTTGTAAGTCCATAATTTTTTATATACTTTTAACTTGGAATGTTGTTTTTAGAGACTACTATTAGCAAAGACTCTAAGCATTACTGGTTGCACCTTACACGGCGTCCTAATTACACTTTTTACATAGTGATTACATGAATACCATGAGGTAGCTAATAGAATTTTATTAGTTAAAACCCTTTTAAGAGGGCCTGGTAACCTGGATTTAAAGGAAGGAGGCGAATGAAAAGCCGTTGCATTAGCTGAGTGCCTGTTGATACCAGCCTGTTGATCGCGCCATTAGTTGGGGTTACATTGTATCTTCCCCAACCTCTCCCCGATCTTTCATTATGTCTTAGTGTTATTATATTTAGCCTTTAATGGAACCACTGATTTTAAGAAAGATGATGTAATGACCATATTAATGTATATTAAAAATTATGGATGTGAAATAACTCGGAATTCGCAAGCTGTTTCAACATCAACACCGTTTTTTTGCCAACACATTTCCCAATAACATACTCATCAAAACCGTAATCAATCGACAGATATAAAGCAAACTTCCTCGCTACGTCTTGGACCTTCTCTCGTACGTTTAACAATTGATTTGATTTTATACCTTCATATTTTTTCTGAGAGGGTCTGTAACTTATTTTAACTCTGTTTGACACTCTATAGCTCTGTTGTGATGATGGAGTTTAGTTGACGGTTAAAAATATTAGCAGAGGAAGAAGATGGGGGTCGCGGTCATTAAAATAATTCAGACTGATAAGCAATATTTATTTTAATTATGTGCCGACGTTTCGCCCTGCATTACGTTTCGGCCTTCATTAGGAGGACTTAGAGAAGGTATCTCAAGAAGTGTTGTTCTAAAGTTGTTGAAACTTCGGCACACAATTAAAATAAGTATTGCTTATCAGTTTGAATTATTTTGATAACCACACCTCCATCCATATTTCTTATCTAATATAGTTATGTTGGTGTGGCTTGGATCAAAAGTTAGCTTACAGTTTCTGTATTAGTAATATAGTGGATAATGTTATTGTTATATAACATTTGTCACTGGAACCTGCTGTTTAGGAACTATTATGAAAAAAGTTACCAACGTACCACTGCCTGCATGTACGAGGCATGTTTTTTAAGTAAGTGCCGTTTTGCGATTCCGCCGCCGCAGCGCTACGTTCGGCGTTCCGCGCATGCGCGCTGGTTATCTACATCTCTTGTCTACAGTCAGATTCTTCATTGTATACGTTGTTTACTGAGTGTTTAAGATGTCTCCGACAATCGTGAGTCCCGCTGATTGTGAATTTATTTATTTATTTACTTATTTAACGTCACTTTATGCTACTATGGCTAATCGGACGATGCTACAGTAGGAGCAATTATTAGCTGATTGTGAAGTTCGGGATGTTATACGATTTCTTAGTGCAAAGGCGTAAAACCGATCGATATTCATCGTGAGATCGTTTAAGTTTACGGACAAAACATTATGAGTGATGGAATGGTAAGGAAATTGGTGAGAGCATTTAACGATGGCCGCACACATGTGTATGATGAGTGGGCGTCCTTCGGTCGTTAATGAAGATTTAGTGCAGAAAGTGGAAGAAAAGGTGAGAAAAAACAGACTCTTTACAATTTCATCATTGTCCGACTGCTTTCCTCAATATTCTCGTAGTGTTTTGTATCGCATTGTGACCGAGAACTTGAATTTACCCGAAATTTTATTCACGTTGGGTTCCAGAAAAGTTGATGGATTTGCACAAAACCCAACGTTTAGGCAGTGCATTGACTTTCCTTGAGCGGTATCACAATGAAGGTGAAGATTTTTTATACCAAATTGTTACTGGTGACGAAAAATGGGTGGCCTACACCAGAATCCAAATAACAATCCATGGAATAGCGACATTCATCATCACCCAAAAGAGTGAGTTTTAAGCAAACAAACTCTGTCCGGAAAATCATGTGCACAGTTTTTTGGGACAGAAAAGGAGTATTGCTAATGGAGTTTCTGCCTCGTAATAAGACAATCAATGCAGCGTCTTATTGTGAGGCATTGAAAAATCTGCGTCGTGCAATTTTTCCTCTACAATTACGAGCTTTTTTTCAAGTGATTCTATATACAGTCCGACACAGAGTTTTTGACGATGTGAACCCACGAGCTTTGACTCAACATCCTTAAATTAAAATATTATATTAACGATCTGTCGAGTTATGATTTCGCATGCTTTATATTATAGACCAAGCGATAAATATTCCACCCCTTAAAAGACTTTGGACTTGGGACAAGAGGTCACGTAATCGACTCACACCTCCTCCCTAAAGCCCCTCCTTGTTTTCTTCGCTCCCGTTGAAATATCCGCCCTCGGGGAGGGGGTGAGTATTCAGTATAGAAAGTTGGCTTTGAGGAGGAGCCGTGAAGTCGGAAAAAGCGGGTTTGTAAAAGGATCCGAGCTTCATTTAAAGTTAGGAGGAGAACTCTTCCCCCAGCCCTCCCACATTTGTCAGGTTTATGTTTGCCCCGGCGTCACTCAGTCTTCCTTACCAGCCCTGGCTCCCTCATTTCCCGCCGAAATTGCATTCTTCTGGTCGCCCCCCTCCCCGGCAAAATGAGGGTAATCCTTCCTTGGATAAAACCAACTATATTTTTTAAAGCTCCCCCTCTCATATTTTTATAAACTTTTATCCAGCCAACTAGCCATTCAAGAATTTCTTTTTTTATATTTAATGGACTCTTATCCCATTACACTCGAGTTTAATAAGTAGCCATTTATAATGTTTATAATCTTTCGAAATGATTCTCCAGGTAAAAAATTGTACTTTTCTTTTTCGAGCCCTACTGTCTCTGGAAGTTCTGACTTCTGCTGTTATCCTACAAGATACCATCCATATCTTAAGGATTTTTTATGTTTGTTAAATTGAAAATAAAAAAAACCATTTTTTTTTGTTTTTTTATTATTCTTCTATTTGTTTTAAAACATAGTTATTTTAAATATAATTTAAAGTTTTTGCAACGGACGTGAAAACAAGTAGAATTTTAAGACAATATACGAGAATCGTGATGCTTTTGTTTTATTATTGAGTTAATTGCTGAGTAGTGTCGACATTGCGTCTGAGCGGTGAGGCTGTGCCGTATATGAACCAAATTTCATTTCCACAAACTCTTTAACCTTTGCAAACCTTTTTGATTCACAAGCTACGTTTTTCATCTTCTCTTCGTCACCCTTGAAACTTGGAAGCGGCGCCGTGCGGTTGGTTTTGACAACTTTCAACCCTCAACTGAACTTCTTTTTCGTAAATACAGCCCATATGTAAAATTTATTGTTAGTCTAATTTATTTCTATGTTCGATGGTAATTGTCTTTAATTATGTTTCTTATGTTCTCTTGTTAAAAATGTATTGTGGTTCGTCGTTTACTACATTTTTTTTAAATCTATACAGTCCACTAATTTAATTTAACTGAACCATCTTGAATTTGAGTTATCACTTGGAAGTACTGATCTTCCACGAATAGCCCAGCGTAAACATCCACTTTTCATCACAAGTAACAGTTCATGTGAGCGATGTGTATTGTTTAGGCAAAGAAGTGAGTCAAAAATTACATAAGGCTGATTCTTTTGGTAGTGGATTAATGAGTGAAGAACCCAAATTTCAATTGTTTTCAAACAGACCTTTTTTTGAGACTTGGTCATTTGGATTCAGAGGACCCTAAAACGTGTATTCCCGTCGAAAACTAGTATTCGAAAATTTTCAGGATCGCAATACTTTTCTTTACTATATACTTCATATATAGGTAAGTGACAGTAAAAAGTCTGTTCTTATTTCTACGAGCTATCGTATGTACGGAAGGTATGTTCCTTATGTGCTGTCTACATTTTAACGTGTTGATTAGTCCTGATTTAACGAACAAATAAATAAGTTTCTGATTACCTCTTGTTTATTTTATAAAGTTGATAATGGGCCTCATTGTTAGTCCCGGTAACAACTTGTTGAAATTGTCGGTGATCATTACCTGATCCGCAAATAAGTTTACCCTAAGGGAGGGCGAGGATCGATCCCAGGCACTGCTTGCTATGTAAACGACCAGAGCCGATCGACCATCATAAACAATTTGGCCTACAAAGGAACCAGAGCTATAAATATTTAAAGGGACTCAGCGTCTTACTTTAATGGTTAATTTGCACTAGGGTCTCCAAGAGCCCTTTATCCATCCCTTTAAACACCTCCCGGTCTGCATTAACTATACAGTCCCCTCCTTCAATAATTAACTATATTACTTACATTACTCTAATCGGGTAATTAATTATAGATCCACCTCGGGCTAGTACGGTGTTTGCCTCAAGGCTTAATGTGGATTTGTTTTCCGAGTTAAGGAAGAATTCAGTGACTACGTGTTTTAAACAAGCTTAGTATAATAATAATTAAGTCATCTCAAGTCTTTGTCTAAATTCATTCATCTACTTACCCTTATATTTCTTTCATAAAGTGACTCGTTTTTTTTTTTAATTACTTTTCCAGATTCTGATTTATTTATTTGTTGTTAACTTATTATTTGTTAAATGATAAGTTTCATAATAAACCCCCAGTAACGTATCTTTCTTATGCTATGTTTTGGTCGCTACTTTTCGAAGGCAGCGGTGACTCCGAAATTGTATTGACTGATATATTTATATATATATAATTCTCCGTTTTTATTTTATAAAAATATTGAATTTCTTTTCCAAAAGTATCATGTTTATCAATTCATTTTTGGGATCAGGTGGCATAAAGAGGAATGCCGTAGTTAACTTATAATACACATTTACTTATCAAATAGTACATATTATTATGCATCAAAATATACAGTGAGGCATTATCATTATCGAGGATACTAAGGCTTCTTCAGATTTACCACATAATATAACATAAAGGTACCTTTGAACATAACTGCATAATTGTTCCCTGGCTTGACCCCCGACTTCCTCCGTCTGTGGCTGGACTTCCGCTTCCTCTCCTGCCCGGGCTAAGACTCCCCAGGTCCATGCTCTAGCAGTGAAGGGGTCTATTTTTTGCATAGCCCTTCTAAGAAACCTTCTGGCTTGTAGCTCGTAACCGTTTTATTTTAAATTATTCAAAATAATTTCTTTTCCTCCAAGTATTCTCGATTATAAACATTAAAAGAGCCTAGTAGTAGTAATACCGCCTATAAAATTACTTATTATGTTGGCTAAAATTAATAATACTAAAAATCGAATACTTCACTAAGCTCGAATAAAATTACTGAACTTTGTAATTAACTCTGCAAATAGGACACAAACTAAATTTATATGCGTACCTTATTTTTATTTTTTTTTTAAATTGCCTTTTATTAATTATTTTATATTATTATTTGTATTTATAGCATTTCCAAGTCAATTGTAACCTTTTCCAAGTCAAATGTAACTTTTTCCAAGTCAAATGTAACCTTTTCCAAGTCAAATGTAACCCTTTCCATTTCAAATGTAACCCTTTCCAAGTCAAATGTAACCATTTTCATTTCAAATGTCACCTTTTCCATTTCAAATGTTACCTTTTCCAAGTCAAATGTCACCTTTTTCTTCACTTCTAGCCTTAAATATTCCGTTTTATTTATTTATTTATTGAAAAATAAATAGTTTAATTAAAATTATGACTTTTTTAATAATTTCGGCATATCATATCTCTGTTTTTTTTGTTTTTTTTAGATATTTGATATCAAGTTCTGTTTTTTACGAACTAATATTTAAAAAAAATATTTAGTTTTAAAATAGTTGTTGATTTTGAGTTTTTAGAGGGGAGGGATAGTTTTTGGGAATAATTTATGTGTTTTCGGGTATTATAATTACATTTTTTCAAGATGTATTTTTTATCGCTCGCGTGCATTTGACTTGGAAAAGGTTACATTTGACTTGGAAAAATTTACATTTGACTTGGAAAAGGTTACAATTGACTTGGAAATGCTATATTTGTTAGCATATCAAGTGCAACTGTTTTTTTCTTCACATACTTTGACAGCTAAAACTAAATTAAATATATTTTTTTTTTATTAAGAGATAATACAATCTGCCACCTTCTGGGGCAATGGGTATTACAGTTAAAAGAAATCATCCATCCCATATGTACAAATTAAATAAATAGAAATGCCTTATTCATTGTTCCTACCTCAAATTTTAATGGGTTAGAAATATTCCATATTGTTCTCAAATTTTAAATATTACCAGAAGGAATTAGTCTTGGTGGTGGTCGATGAACGCCGATTTTTATATTCAATAGTTCAGCAAAAAAAAATAACAATAAAAGAAAGGTTGTATAACATTTGAATTGAATTGGTCAGGTTTCTAGATTATATGAATTTAACGAATAGCGGTAGGAGTTTATCAATGTATGATTTTAATATTGGAACATTTACTTAATTAAATAAATATATTCTTTCCTTTTTTTTATAACTAATAAATTTGTATATTATCTTTTATTTTTACTTCCTTTATCTCATTGTCTTTCGTCAGAAAATCATTACCAAAACAAAGAATATATATAAAATACATTAATTACAACAAAAAAAATTATATTAAAAAGATTTTTATTAGTTATTGCCTTCTATGGCCATGACCATGAATTTGAGACCGGCAGATGAACCTAGCGTGTTTTAAAGGAAGTAAATATCATGCTATGGCAGGTTCTCGTTAAAGACTCCTATATTAATTAAACTAGGATAAGCAAAATTTTTGACTCCCGCTGTAGCATCGTCCGATTACCCATAGCAGCATAAAGTGAAGTCAAATGAATAAATAAACAGTCATATACAATTTACTTACGGATGGATAAGAATGTCGACAAGTCATGAATTTCTTTTTCTTAATCAAACATCATAATTGTTACTATTTCGTTTGATGAGTAGTTATTAAAAAATTAGAAAGAAAACAACTATGCAAAAATAATTCCAAAGCGTCGGCACTTTTTCTAAAAACCACTTCGCCAAATAGCCTTTTAATAATTACGAACTGCTATCAAACGAAAAACTGGGAAATGGTGAAAGAAGAGGAAAATTTATAATATGAACTAGTAAACAGGGGAATCATTGGAGAGGGTAGTGGGAGGGAGGAGCAGAGATAGGAGAGACGAAAAACAAGTGATTTTTCTTCCATCTATGTTTTTCTCATCCGTGATATCGGTCGTCGCCATCTAGATCCTCGTTTGAAGGAAATATTTAAAAACATCTAGTTACGGCCTAGGATCATATTTGTTAAATAGAAAAAGAAAAAAAAAAAGTTTGTGAATAATGGAATTGTTTTCTTATCAGGCTTATTTATTTTACTTTATCTAAGCCACTCTCGCAAGGAGTTAGCCCCAGGATTTAGCTTCATCTGATAATACCTCCTCCGGCTGTTATATATAGTGTTGTTTACCTACTTCTAATAAATAATCATAATAAAAATAACTCTCATATCATATCACCTTTACTCTTCGACATGACACGAGTCCTCCCGTTTTCTTAGACAACACACAAATTCCACAGACGGACACTGTACATTATCTTGGTTCGACGTTCGACAAAAGAATGACTTGGGGCCCGCATATTAACAAAAATAAAGAAAACCCTTAACCAATGACTGAGACTTCTTTACTCACTCTTTTCAAAACCCTCGAAACTAAAACTTCGACAGAAATCAAACACCTATACTTACCTACTGAAACCTATTTGGACTTATGCATCACAAATATATGAGACAGCTAAAAACACTCCCATTAACAAACGTCAAATCTTTCAGGCTAAAACGTTTAGAACAATTACAAAAGCACCGTGGTACGTTAGCAAGTTAACTTTACATACTGACCTTAAGATGCCAACTGTCAATGAGCACATGCGGACACACTAGAAACGTTTCCTCGACAAACTACAAGGTAACCCTAACACACTAATCAATGACATGGCCACAACACTCAAGCCAGGAAATGCCTACAGAAGTATGAAGACGAGTTGGATGAGAGACCTTCTCCTTTAGTAATTCACACTAATTTCATGCCAGGAGTAGGTACCGCTGGGTGCTGCTCTCCCTCATGCCTATCGCGCCATGTTTCTTAAAATTGACCGCACATTCACTGATTGTTCATTGTATTATTTACAGGTGTGAATAAAGATTTAAAGTTAAAAAAAAACAAACAAAAAAAACTTATACGGTGAGAAAATGAATACCAAAACAAAGAATATATATCAGTTGAAAAAAAAATTGAAAAGATTTTTATCCCCAAGGTATCTAACCAGGCAAATAGTTTTAGGATTGTTAGAGAGAGTTAGAATTTCTTGGTTACGTCTAATTTGGGAGGATAAAAAAGGTGGTCTCGAGCCTTTGCGATGTCAGGTACTCGTTAATAAGGCAAACTTTAGGGCTCCCTTAGTAGCATAAAAGTGGCATAATAGTTAAATTAACAAACTCACATTATGGATACCCACATAGGGTGTCCGGATAATTAACTTAACAGCACAGTGTTTTGATGACGCGAAATATCAGGGATTAATACAATTTTAGGAATTTAAAATATATAAAAAGATTCTTGGACAAATCAAAATTATTAAGTAAAATTTGGTTGAAACATCAATATCATAACCCACTAAGTCACCCCGCTCCTAGCAAAGAAAAAATAAATAATAAAAACACAAAAAATTTACATGAGAAGTTGGTTCAGGGTGCAGTCAATTTAACACACAATTAAGCGTAAACTTAATTTATTGGTGCCGACGTTTCGGCCTAAATTATAGGCCTGCTTCAGGGTGGTTGTGTAAGCTGAGAAGGCGTCAGTCAACAACAATGGGATAATTAAGTCATATGACACTTTATGGGATAATTAAGTCACTTAATTATCCCATTGTTGTTGACTGACGCCTTCTCAGCTCACACAACCACCCTGAAGAAGGCCTATAAGTTAGACCGAAACGTCGGCACCAATAAATTAAGTTTACGCTTAATTGTGTGTTAAATTGACTGCACCCTGAACCAACTTCTCTCATACATACACACAGTCAACCATTGTCACTTCTTAAAAAATTTACATGTTTAGAAATCGTAATGAAGCATTTATTCCATTCCAAGGTTGAAACTTAAATGAAAAAAAATAAATTCGTAAGCTAAATACCCTCCAGGGTGAATTCAAGTGCGAAGTGGTCAATTCAGCAAATCCAGCCTGAGACGGATAAAATTAATTTTGGTGCGGTCCCATTGAATAAACTACATGACAATCTGTTCTGTTTGATTTTGTGAGAGTTTGACTCCTTCGTCCTCAGACAAAAAATATATTCGGCCCCTATATGAAACAAATATTATATGCACGCTTCAGTTTTGGTGTTAATTTATACGATCGCATTACTTTGCCCAGCTATATATTTCATATATAAGTGAGTGAAAGTAAAAATAATAATATCCATTTAATACTGCGTTCCTGATAATCATGCAGGGTGAGACCTTAAACATGGAGGAACTGAGAGATCTATAGAGAGAAAAGAGAGAGAGAGTGTGAGTAAGTGAGAGAGAGAGAGTGTGAGTAAGTGAGAAAGAGAGAGTGTGAGAGAGAGAGAGAGAGAGAGAGAGAGAGAGAGAGAGAGAGAGAGAGAGAGAGAGAGAGAGAGAGAGTGAGAGAGAGAGAACTAGAAGCTACAATAGAAGTCGGAGTGCAATTTAAATGAAAGGTTAGGCCGCAAGGGGCACTGGCTACAAAGCCCCCCTACCTTAAATACATTGTAATTAAACCAAACCAAATATGTTTCCAGCTCTAAACTCAATTTCACAGAATCATTAATCTGCCCGCCACCTAGTTTCATTTGCTTCCAGGAACACAGGTCCTCGACAAACACAATAAACTACCAAACTCAATTTTGGAAGAAAAATAATACCAAAATTGATTTCGAACACTTACTACAACCTTTCAGCTCCTTTTTCAACTTTTTTTTTTTTTCAACTTTTTCAACCTTTCCTTGAACTTTTGAACTTCAGGATCATTATTACTGATGTTGGAGCTCTAAATTATTCCTTTAGTGGCAATTGTCAGAGGAGCCGTATTGAGTTCAATAATCGCTATGAATGTGGATTAGATTTATAATACATAACTTTTAATTATAATGAACCTTTTGAATGAAATGGAAACAGCAAATTAAGGGCATTATTGAATATGAAGTGTGGATTTACATATATAAACGCGTTAGCTTTCAGTAATTGTTTTTATGTACAACAAATAAAATTTTGTTATTTAATATCATAGCACTGCTGACATGAGAAGTACTATACTCACTTTTATCTAAATCTTCAAAATTCAAAATCAGACAGCAATTGTATACATACACATACCTACTTAAGCCGATATGGAGTTACGCTTCACAGATTTTGGGTTCAGCAAAAAAGAATCCCATACAAAAACTGCAATCATTTCAATCCAAAAATTTTAGACTCCCAACGACAGCTCCTTGGTACGTAAACAACAGAACCCTACATACGGACTTACAACAACCTACAGTTGCCCAACATATACGAACACTATATTCTCTTTTTCACAGTAAACTTAAGGGACACGACAATAGACTGATTAACGACATGTCAACAGCTGAAATGACAGTCAGAAGAAGGCTAATGAGAAGCTGGATGAGATCATCTGCTAAATTAAAGCCTACTTTCAACTACTTAAACAGTAAGAATTTTAATTATGCGATCGTGATAATTTTCTAATTCCAGTTTTCAACGGAAATACACGTTTTAAGGTCCTCTGAGTCCAAATGACCAAGTCTGTGTGTGTGAGTGTGTGTGTTTGGTAAGTCTAGCGCGTGAACGAAAAGTAGGTCATATGACACTGAAATTTCATATTTAAGACAACTATAAACCCGAGATGTTACAGAACCTTTTTCATCAAAATCAGCAGAACTGAAGATCTACTTTGTACCATACATTTTGTACCTTTTTACGATCTTCTCGCTATATCGATGTAAAGTTTAATGGGCTTTAACATCATGAAGGTTTCATTTTGATCGAAATAGCCTGACAGGGATTAAATGCTAATATTTCAAAATTTCTTCTTCTTATGTACCTTTAGTTTGTAGTTTATATAACATTGGCCAGATCATCTGATTAGGAAATCTAAAAAACAGGCAAATATACAATATGAACGAATTCGATAATCAACTAAAGGAGATAACTCAAAAAAAATGTGTAATGCAATTTTTCATTTTTTAAATTAAGAGCAGTAATATACATGTATTATATACAGTTGGAATGCTAAATATTTTAGAAAAATTATTATATTTTACATAATATTGCAAAAGTAATTCTAAATAATTCTTTAACAATAAATTTTCGTTTCTAAATTTGTTTAAAAATTCTTAAATTGATATAAATAACGGAGGTAAGTGAAATTCGTGTGTTGCGCGCACCAGATTTTTTAGATATACTACTTATTAGTTTAGTGTCTTTTCTATATTATTAATTTGTGAATACTAACTGTGCTGTTAATTTAAGTAATAGTCTACCATCAGTCGCGCAACCAGTAACTAATTAACATAAATGCTGTTTTCAGACCAATATCATGGCTACGACAAAGTTGCAATTATGTCGGCGTATAACTTGGGCCAAAGTATGATTGCCCAACATAATTCAATATTCAAAGAAGCAAGTTTGATTACCGGAGAAGGGGTCGCGTAGAAATAATAATTCTCATTAACGAAACAATTACTCTCCCAAGTTTTTTTTATTCTCCGGAGTTAATTAAGAAAAGTAAACCAAATCGAGGGGGCGGTCGAGAAAAGTTTTTTTTTTTCCCTTCCACCCAGAGGATTTGAAACGCCCCGGAGAAGGAATTTCCAACATGGATGGAAATAGCTAAGGGCACGTCATTGGTGACAAAGAAAACAATTTTGTGTGACAGGCGTTCTGTGTTGGAGGAGGACCGATATGTGAGCCTCGTGTCAAACCGCTCTCCCTTCACCCGAGGTAATATACTACGTCCTGAATATGCTTTAGCCTCCATATGTGGCTTAGCCTCCTTCCTGCTTATCGGGTATTCTCTTCAATTTATCAGATACAGCGATTGTTTAGCAAATGTACTTATGTGTTACCTGTCAAGGCTACATTTATATATTTTTAATTAATATTGCAGCAATCAAATTGGTAGCTATTTAATCATTAGTGTAGTCTGGGGCTGTCAGGGGGAAGAATGAATAATGATAGAACAAATAAAAATTATTTTAAAAAAAATTATACTGATAAACCTCCCAGGATACTGATAAGAGGATGGCCTCAAGAACTGCTAAGTGCTAATGCTGGGTAGTTTCTGCAAACACCTATATCAAGCCTATAATCATTGTTTACATTTACTTGATGTGAGCTTTCTGTTTGTTTATTTATTTAACGTTTCTTTATGCTGCTTTGGCTAATCCGACGTTGCTACAGTGGGAGTCCTAAATTTTGCCTATTCAGGTTTAATTAAGATAGGGATCTTTAACGAGTAACTGATATTGGGACAACCTTTTAACGTCCCCTCCAAAGAACGGCATAACTAAGGATTTTTTACTCCCACCAAAAAATCCTAGGGCCACCTGCGGGTTTGAACCCGAGACCTTTTGCATAGGAGACTGTTATGCTAATTACCCTGCTACAGGTAACCACTTGTGAGCTTTCTTACGGTATTCATTATAAATCTTTAATACTATTTTTATGTGAAAAAAATAAAATCACCTTAACAAATATTTTTCCTCTAGTTGGTCATCAAATTCGTTCAACTTGTATATTAGCGGTTTTTTATCAATGCTAATAAATAATTTAATATTTTCGAATCAAGAAAAATATAAATAGAGAAGAAAAAATAAAAAAAATCGGCATTTAAGCCCTGTCAGACTATTTCAATCAGACTATCACCTACATGATATTAAAGTCCATTTTATTTTACATTGATATAGCTAATTTACTCAAAATTGTTTGGGCCGGTTTTAGAAAATCTTAAAAAGGGGCAAATGCATGTAAAAGTAGCTCTTTATAATAGCTAGGTTTGCTATATCTTTAGATTTTTAAAAAAGATGCAGTTACATGTCGGGCCTACATTATTTATTTTGTCAATGCAGTCGGGTGGTGAACCTAGGGTTTTGGAGACCTTCCTAGGGCAGACCCAGCCTCTATAAAGTGGGTACCCAAAAATTGGGGGGGAAACTTGGCGGCTGAGCTTGATCAAGACCTAATCACCTCATTGCACGCCGTTGACTAACTACAGTTGTTTTTTTTTTAATATATTTTATATATGGTAAGTGAACTTTTTTTTAACATTTTTAATTAAGTGATATTACAACCTTTCTTCATTAGGACATTTATAATAGCGATAAAGTACAACATTATCCTACAGTATGTGAAGTAAAAATACAAGATAAAAATTAACAAAATACTAAATAGTCAAGACTATTTTTTTTTTTCTCTGTTCACTACTTTGACTAATTTACTCCTAGATAAAAAACATGAAATAATATATAAAAGGTGCAGTTAGACTTTTTTTTTACTTCATTTTCAAAAAAGAAAAAATAACTTATCCTATCCGTCTCTCTCCCCTCTAAAGATTTTTACCCGCATGTCTCACTTCTATCGAAAATCATGCCTACGTGCTTGTCTGCAACGTCTAACTTCAAAACAGCAGATCACGTAGCAATATGTTTTTAGGCGATTCGGAGGTTTAACGGGAATACATAGCGATAACGTCTTACACATGGAGTTAGAAATTGGAAAAGGAGTATCTTTAGGGATGATGGTCCTTATATAATTTTATATAACACTTTTTTAGGATAAGTATGTAGGTGAGAAACTTGGATTCTAAATAGCCCTCTTTTCACAGACAATACAAGTCGAAGTTATATCGTGTGTTAGAATAAGATATGGCAATAGAGGGAATAGAGATAAATATGATATTTTAACGATGCGAAAACCATGGGACTAAGAGGAAATGAAAACAAAACGAAGATGATGGTCATCAAAAGGAATGAGACAACTCCACAACAACAAGTTAGGTTTATTCTTTTTGAGATTTTCTTAAACTTCCAATATCTGGGAACAGCAATCAATGGAAATATAGAAGAGGAATCTGAAAGAAGGTGCAGAATAGCAGCAGACAACATACCATATTTTTCTTGAAAGAATCTTGTTAAAAGCAGACTTTTAAGCACGCTTTAAGACCCATAGTGACATATGTGAGTGCAATATGGACGCTGAACAAGGTTGAGGAAGATCCTGAGACGCATGTTCGGACCTGTTAAGCAAAATGATCCATGGCATATACCCAGAAACACAGAGATCTATATGCTGAGTACCGTAGATGTAATAATCTCCATCTTCAAGTTGCAGAGAATGAAGTGGTTAGGGCATGTACTGTAGATGGAAGAGAGCTGTCCTCTAAAGGCACAAAGAAACACACCAGAAGGTACAAAACCCAGGAGCAGACCAATAGCGCATTGGAAGGATATTGTCCTCTCAGACTTAAGACAAGCAGGAATAAGCACAGCATATGTTATTTATAAGACTGCCTGGGGCAGAATGATTGAACAGGCCAAGGGTAGCTTTATAGATATGTCGCGCCAATAATGAAAGACATAATATTTATAACGATTTTCACCTCAAATATAATAAAATTAGAATGAAGATAATTGAAAGATGTTTGTAAAGACAGGATTTTTAACATTAGGCAAACAGTTTAAAAGGATATTTGAAGAATATATGCATCAGGCGAGCATCTAAAATCATTATACCTCACCAATTTATTGTAAAATTTATAGTGGAAAATGAGAGAGAGAAATACCACGGATGAACTGAATTTGAAATCTCAAGGATTGGTTTGACTGCAGTAACAAGGAGTTTTGCACTGCCAACTTAAGACATGTTGATATACAAACTTCGATAGAAGAGGACCACAAGAAGAAGAATTATTCCATGGTCATTTACCTACCAAAACTCACTTAGGGCATTATAAACCTTTTTTATGTTCTAAATATTGTGCTTAGCATGGGCCAATGTCCACAAACCAGTTTGAAGATTGCCAAAGTTGGAATAAGCCCAGAAGCATTTCCTGAAAACAAGTCGGTCCCCTCTACAACTCCATATAATAAATCTTACACTTAGCGCTCGGCAGTGCTTTAATGTTAATTCGAGGCCGACTCGTTAGGTAAGGTTTAGCCTTATTTATTTATTTTTTATTCAAAGCTGCAAATGAAGGGGCGGTGAAGAGGGTGCCTTGTGAATATTCAATCCGCTCCATTGCCGGGATCTTTGGCCCGACTTATTAACTCGTTTATTTGTCTATAAAGTTCTTTCATTTCTTGCGAACCGTTTGACGGTCGGTTGACTGCTAAAGAGGGAGGCAAAAAGTTTATATTGACAGGGCCGCCGTCGGACCTACATCTGCTATTTAAGTGGTAACGAGGGAGTGGACCCCTAACTTTTCCTTTGCCCCTGATTTATATTGAGAAAAACATTTCTCTAGAGAGGAGCCTTTTGGTTGTTTTTTTTTTATTTATTTATTTTTTCTGGTATTTTTTTTTTGCTTGCCGTTTTTTCCCCGGCGACTTTGAGCAGAGAATTTTTTTTTTTTGAGCGTTTCCAGGCGATCGGAGGAGCGATATGGCAATCCATTCCGGACTGATGGCCCTCGCCTCATTTATCGGACTCCCTTGCCGCTTTGCAATTGAACTATAGCACCCTTTGATCGTTTACATCCCCCTCAAACCTAATCACCACCCCCTACCTTTTATCAAAGCACCCCCACTTTTTTTAATTCCTTTTTTTTTTAGTACGCTTCGTTTCGTTTTAGCGCAGGTTACATGAAGAAGGAAGGTTTTTTAAAATTTATTGTATTGGATATTAATATAGCACAATATAATACTACACCCATTTGTTCTTACGTATTATTTAAGATTAGAATACAATTGAAAAGAAATTTTATTCTGAGACAAGATCGCCTAAGAATAATACATATGAACAAAAATAGTTGTTACGCCGGGCCAGAGATGCTAATAAAACCGAAAATATTAACAATTATAAATCAGAAGGATGCACCACTGGGTGCTGTCTCCCTCATGCTAGCTCATGCTATGTTTATCAAATAAAACTCATTTGCTGATTGTAACTTATATAGGTGAAAATAAAATTATTAAATTAAAATAAAAAACTTTAATAAATGTACGAGTATGTAATTACGTTTAAGTAACTCTGAGAGAAAAATAAAATTCAAATCATATCTTTATGGATATATAATATAGAAAAAAAATTATAAAAAAAAAATCCGGTGCTTGCAACACACTTTCACTTATCTTAGAGATAAAATAATTAATTAAATTGATTTTTGATATAAATCTGTATTTTATTAAATAATCTATTATATTGTTATATAAAACAATCAGTTATTTTTATCCACTTTTAATCACTCTTCATTACATTTTACAACTTTGTGTAGAAGATAATATTTTTTTTTTTTTTAGTTTTAGCTTTCCAACGGTATATTAATCATATATATTATAGTTCTTATCTTGAAAAAAAAAAATTAAAAAATACTTTTTCACTTTTCTTTCTTATTTTATAATCAAATGTACCCAACTTGTATATATATAAGTTATTTATCAATGCTAACAACATGAAATGGTTAATTTTTTCGAATATACGAAATTGAAGATACTTTGGAGGGAAAATATTTGAAATATCGGCATTTAAGCACTGTCAAACTATTTTAATCAGAATGAAACCTACATGATATTAAAGCCCATCAAATTCTACATCGAAATGTAGAGTTTAATCAAAATCGTTAGATGCGTTTTTGAGTAAATCGTAAAAACGTTCAAAATACATAGTATCGGGCTGATGCGAAATTAATGCAGGTTTCCTCTATTGCAATATCTTAATTCCAATTGTGTAAACAAAGCTAATCCTAACATTGATCATTATTATACCAAAACAAACCTTATCTAATACCCTCTCTTTCAACATGAATTTGTTTAGTAAAATCGTTTTGTTCAGTGTGTTCAAAGGTCTTAAATCGAAAATGTCAAAGTGCGATTTTCGTCAAATTTATTTTTACGAATTTAAATTAGGGCGCAGCGCTGCGCAAACGGCTCGTAATATTAATGAAGTGTGGAGTCAGGGGGCTATTAATGAGTGCACGGTGCAGCGTTGGTTCCAGAAGTTTCGCAGAGGAGATTTCGACCTCGAAGACAAGGAAGGTCGTGGCCGTCATCTTGACAACGACCAGCTGAGGTCAAAAGTGGAAGAAGACCCAACCAAAACCACACGAGAAATGGCGGCGGAACTCGGTGTGAACCAATCCACAGTTGTACGCCACTTGGAAGCAATTGGTAAGGTAAAAAAGTTGGCCAAGTGGGTGCCACACCAATTAAACGACCACCAAAAAAATCGCCGCTTTGAAATCTGCTCCATGCTTGTGACACGCAATAAAAATGATCCATTTCTCGATCGCATTGTGACGTGCGATGAAAAATGGATCTTATACGACAACAGAAGGCGTTCTAGCCAATGGCTGGGCAAAGATGAACAACCAAAACCTTTCCCGAAGCCCAACCTGCACCCAAAAAAGGTTATGGTCACAGTTTGGTGGTATAATGCTGGTGTTATTCACTACAGCTTTCTCAATCGAGGTGAGACTATAACTGCTGACAAGTACTGTCAAGAAATTGACAGCATGAATCAAAAATTGCAACGTCTTTGCACAGCATTGATGAATCGGAAGGGGCCGATCCTGCTCCACGATAACGCCAGACCACACGTTGCACAACCAACGCTTCGACGACTGCACGAGTTGGGCTACGAAGTTCTCCAACATCCGCCTTATTCACCTGACCTCTCTCCTACAGACTTCCACTTTTTCAGGCATCTGGACAACTTTTTGAGAGAGAAAAATTTTCAAAACCAGGACGACATTGAAAATTCTTTTCGTGATTTCATTGAGTCCAGGGATTCGGATTTTTTTTTCTGGTGGAATAAGAAAGCTTGTTGAACGTTGGCGAAAGTGCATTGATTCAGATGGAAATTATTATGATTAAATATATATGGTTAAAGTAAAGATATGGCGTATTTACAATACCTACTAAAAACCTGCATTAATTTTGCATCAACCCAATATAAAGTGGCTCTTCTAGTCAACTGATTTTGATCAAAATGTTGCTGTAACATCTCAAGCATAAATATGAAATTTCAGTCTCATGTAACTTATCGTTTTCGCGCAAGACTTATGACATACAAACATTGGACTCAGGAGACCCTTAAACGTGTATTTCTGTTGAAGACTTGAATTCGAAAATATTCACGATCGCAATACTTTCCCTTACTATATATTTGATATAGGGGTAAGTAAAAGTAAAAACAAAGCAGTAAACCTGTTGCAAATTATCCTAAATAGTAGGATAAACAAGATATATGGATTACCTTATACCTTAGGCTCCTCTACACATTAGTCAAATATTCAACTATACTATATACACTACAAAATCCCCTAAGAGTTCTGTTAATAATTATTGCAGTCCTTATGAAGCATTATTTTTTGTTGTTCGTTGTCAATTAAAAAATAATTAAATTAGACTTTTAGTATGCCGTATATACACACTGTGTCTAATTTAATTTCTTCATTACGAAAGTAAGTCCATATTAGCCGAATCATTTATTCTTTAACAAGTGCAATTTGAAATGGAATAATTGCTGAGAAAAAATAAACTATTCCAGACCATTAATGGTACTCATTAGCAATGATAAATGGTAATTATCCTTAGATGGAATTTAATACACTCCCACGTACTCTAAATGTTGTGTTTAATTTGAAAGCAAACTAATTTAGCGTGTAATAACCGGGGGCTCCCCTCGTGAATATGAAAAAGGCAGAAAGTAGCCCTTAATGAATAATTATTAATTTCTTTAGCCTGGAAGGAGGGGGTCATTAGGTATTTTTTATACCGCCCGGGCCCATTAAACTTTCCAACAGGAGCAAGTTTTATCTCGGCTACCTCTATTACAACACATTTTTTCTCTCGCCTTTTCTTTTTTTTTTTTTAATCATTTTTCTCTTTGTCATTTTCCAACAAGTAAGTCCAATAAAATTTGTATTAGTATGTCATAGTCGAGAATCTTTTTTTTTTCTTCTTTTTTTTTTAATTATAACCCTTTCACCATTAAGCAGCATTTCAGCTGGGAGGCTACCCTAGGAGTCCCTCCTGGGGCAGACCCAGCCTCTATAAAGTGGGTATCCGAATTAATGGGGAAAACCTATTCACCTCAATGAGTGGCCGTTTGCCTAGAATCAGTACGAATCTCCACGTGTACTGAGCCCAAGACCTTACATGAATTTTAAATTGGTATAGGAGGTTTATTTTTATTTTTTAATCCTTTCACTATTAAGAATATATACATTTAGAAACTGAAGTTCTAAGTTCACTCATCAATATCACTAGTATTCCCAAAACTACTTGGTATTTTCTCATTCTAGTCTTCCTAACCTTCCTATATGCTATTCTCTGCATATCGTCAGCACAAGATCTAAACCTACCGATTTATATATACATCACAGAATTGCTTTATTTGAAAATTCCATTATCATGCGTGCTGCCATTCTTTCAAACTCATTATCCTTCTCCCTTCGTAAAATATCATCCCCATACAACATTCCATTCATTTATTTACCTCCTCAAAAATCAACCTCTAATACAACACTATATTTTTCTCGCCCTGCTCTGTTTTTTTTTTTTTTTTTTTTTTTTTATTTTTATTTTCCTCTTTGTCATTTTCCAACAATTAAGTCTAATAAAATCAATATTAGTATGTCATAGTCAAGGGCATTTTTTTTCTAGTTATAACTCCTTTACCATTAATGATATCAACTTTAAGAATTACTCAGGTTATGCTATGCTATGCATTATGCTAATGCTATAATTAAAAAAATAATTGTCTCTATTATAGCATTAGCAATTGTTTATTCTTTAATATGTAATTTTTTTTTTTTTTGAAAACCAGAATGTGTTAGTAAATTTTCACTGTTCTTTTTTTTCTTTTTCTTTAAACGATATGTACATAAAGTACTAAAACCATAATATTGTAATATATAGAGAAAGATAGGCTCTATTTGTATGAGAAAGCCCCTAAGACTAATACAATTTATACTATATTCTATTTAGTTTTTTTTTATCAGTAAATTATTTATTTAGCGAATCAGTAAATTAGATAACACAAAGCCATTTTAAAAATATTCCAATTTTAATGCTCTCATAAACAATTATCTTAAATAATTTTGGGTAATTATAGTAAACAATTACCCATAGTTTAAACTTTTTTTTTATGTATAGATAATCCATAGAGACAAGACTTTAATAACAGCTATGAGCTTGTAGGATTTATTTTCAAAAAAACCTTTTCAAAGCTCAAAAATGACTAGTAGTTCCTCTTTTTTTTCCCCTTGTAAGTTAAATTAAGCCAGAAAAACCATCGTGCCTTCATGACAAGGTGGAAAATGAAAGACTACACCGATTTAACAGCCGAAAGCAGAGCAGTTCTTTGTAAAGGGAAAAGCTCTTTAATATGTCGGACGCTTTTGTAATTTAGGTGGATATACCCGCCTGGCTTCAACTCCATACTTACTCGACCATGGTATGGACTTTCTCTTGGTCAAAAAATTAGGGGCGTTATATCTCTTTATCTGTTTCCTATTCAAAAAGGCGCTGGAGCACTGGAAGGAGAGAGTCGGAACCCCGTGTTCACCGGCCCGTTTCAAACCCCGTCCATCCAAAGGGTTTACGTCTAATTGCTTCTGCCTCTCCTACTCATAGCTCCTTTCATATTACAATTTCATTTATTCAATTCCATTATTAGATTCAGTTACTCTTTGTATTATAAATCTTAAAATTGCTGATTATTGAGTATGTAAAACCACGAATAGGCTGACTAAAAATTGGGTGATTCTTAATATTAAAACATTTTCATAATTATAGTTTAAGTTGATCATTGACTATATGATAGAGAAGTTGGTTGGGGTTACGGTCATCAAGAAATGACACACTAATAAGCAACACTTATTGTATTTTGTGCCGACCTTTGATGGCCTACATTGTGAGCCTTCATCGTGGCTAAAAGAAAAATAATAACATGTTGCTTACTGTTTGGGGTAATCACCTTCAACTCAATGCCAAGATGATCACTCCTCTTAGAAATTGAAGTGGACTGTATGAAAATAAATATAAGAATAGTAAATGAAGCTAACCTTTATAAAATGAAGCACTGAATAATGGTAAATGACATATATTAAACCAAATGGATCTGAACATTTGGATCGTGTGTCCAGAATTGATACTTGGGTTAGTGAGTTAGTAATTTGAACTATTGAAAATTTTATGACATGTTATATTAACTTATTTGGCTGCCTTTTGTAAACCTGAGATGGTGAAGATGCTGTCCTTTCTCTCCTCCTCTTTGGCCAGAGGTCTTCTTAATTTCCTCCACTCCATGGTAGTAGAAAAATAATAGTATAGAAAGACTAGAGAAAACTGTGGCTCATTCAGCCAAGACCTGCAACAACTTCGTTTCCTTTTCAGCCGTTAGGGGCGCTCTGCTTCTTTAACAGACAGCCAGGTGGTAGCACGATTAACATGAATTTCCCTTTTCGGGAACCTGAAGCACTTACAATAATACGATAACAGTAATAAAACATATAAAAAATCTGGTGCGCACAACACACGACTTTCACATACCTCCGTTGTTAAAATGAATTTAAGTGTTTCATAATACCATTAGAGATAAAAAAAAAAAAAACATCAAAAAATTAATTACGTTGAGATGCGATAGAAACACGTGTTTTAATAAATAATCTATTATGTTTTTTTCTACAACAAGCAATTAGTTTTATCGGCTTTTCATCACTCTCCATACACTTTTACATACCGTGTATTAGGCAATATTTTTCAAAATTCTTTAGCTTTTCAACGGTATATTATACATCTATAATATTCTTTCCTTATTCTTATGTTCAAAAACACAAAAATTGTATAAAAAAATATGTTTGCACTTTTTTCCCTTAGTTGTTGTAGCCTTGTATATGTAAACTTGTCAATATAGCCGCTATTTATCAATGCTAACAAGAAGATATGCTTATTTATTTTTTTTAAATCTAAAATATTAAAGGTACTTCAGAGAAATAATATTTAAAATTAAAGGTATATTAACGGGCTGATTAAATTCATACATAAAAACTAAATTATAATAATATTTTACAAATCGTTTTAACTATTCACTTCACTTGTGTTTTTAATATAATGGACATTTGTTATTTTTACTTTGTGGATTTCTAAAGGTGGGAAAAGATCCCGAAACGTCAAATTTTGATGTAAATAAAGGATTTAAGTTTTTATGGAAGAATTTAATAGGCCCGTTAATATACCTTAAATATTATACGAAATCTTCCGTTTTTTGTTATTTTTTAGAATATATTGATATAATTTTTTTTTTAAATATCGGCATTTAATCTTTGTCAGACTGTTTCATCCAGAATGAAAACTTCATTAAATTGAAGCCAATTAAATTTGACATCGATATAGCGGGCAAAACACTATCAAACCCAATGATAAGACAATAAAATAATTTTAAAAAAACTCTTCCCTAACCTTTCGGAAGATGACCGAGAAATTATTGAGAAAAGTATAAGGATTCACATTAACAATAGTTAGATGATCGAAAACTATCAATAAATAAATCGATCTGATATAAGCAAGTATATGTCACAAAACTTCATCTCTGTGTGACAGATTTCAAACACACGAATCTCTAATTTCAGTATTTTTCTATTCCTTCCATCAATCTAAATTTCCCAAAATACAAAAAGGCCAACTTACTTAAACTTTCTGAATTTCTCCGTCGCTTTTTAGGAGTTCTGTATTTGTTAATAACTTGGCAATCCACCTCAACGTAAAAGATTAAGCAGCTCCGGACTGCTTTTACAGACTTGTCTTCTCACTTCGAGAACGGGTTTTTAAAACTTATTTTTAATCTTGAGAAGAGAAATTTAGAAGTGGGAAGTGGAAGGGGGTGGATTGAATCAAAAATTGATACGACGTAACGTACGTGAGGGTGACAGGGCTCGCTAATTGTATTTTTGAGAGAGAGGAGGCCGACAGGTTCCCGCTAAATTGTTTGTCAGCCGATGTAAAATTCACAGGCGGGGGGGAGCCGTGAATATTTCATCCTTTAGCACCCCGTCCTTCTAACCTCCGACCCAAATTGCCACCACTCATTGTAAATATCTCACCTTCCTCCGTCGCCTTCACATTATCTTCTTTATTACTACTAATATCTGCATAATCAATTGAACAAAAAAACTAAACAATGATACATCTAATAATATAAAAGAGCAAGAAGTCTGAAAGAGATACTACATAATTGAGACGTTGATTTCCAAAAGGTACTGTATCCACTTTAGACAATTTTACAGGAAACTCTAAAATCTGTCATTTATTTATTGTTGGCCAATACAGCACAGGTGACCCCTAATTGAACTACTATTGACTACTGATGATTTTTTCGGATTTTTCTCAAGTGTTTCTACTTTTAAATGTAAATCTAGGTCATAAGAGTTTATAAAAGACTAGTGTAAAAATGATAAATTGTATAAAACTGAAATTTAATATTTAAAGACCGTCTATGGCTGAGATGTGACAGCAATTTTTCCATAAAAATCGGACAACCAGAACTTTAACTCCCTATACCGATGTAAAATGTAATGGGCTTTAATATCATGTAGGTTTCATTCTGATTGAAATAGTCTGACAGGGCTTAAATGCCGATAGTTTAAATTTCCTTCTTCTAAAGTATCTTCAATTTTATAGGTTCGGAAATATTAACCATTTTTTGTTTTCAGCGTTGATAAAAAAAAACGTCTTATATAAGCTGAACGAATTCGATATCCGAAAAAAGCAAAAAAAAAATTTATTCAATATTTGTGTTCCTTAGCATAAAACGAGTGATATAGATGTATAATATACCGTTGGAAAGCTAATGATTTTAGGAAAAATATTATATCATATACAAAGTTGTAAAAGGCAATGTAAAGTGCCTAATAGGGCTTAAAATCATCACTGATAATGTTACATTACAATTTGATATTGCTATATAATTTAAATGGGGAGCCCGTGGCTGAGTGGCTAGAGCGCTAGTCTCTCATGCTACAGGTTCTGAGTTCGAATCCCAGTCCCGGCGGGGCTTTTATAAGGATGTGAAAAAAATGGGGATTTACTCATAACCTCTCCCCCGGGTATGCGAGACCCGTCAGCCAAAGGGTGGTCACTCACAAAATTAGTCGTAGGAAGTGATGACCCTACACTAAAAATAGCATCGTGAAACGTGAGTGTAAATTCGCAGGAGTTTACACCGCGAGGCCAAGAGCCTACACGGCCTGTCGCGCCACTGAAAAAAAATATATTTAAATAAACTTTAATATTTTTAAACTTAATTTTATTTAATAGTTCTTAAATTGATTTTAACAGTCGAGGCAAATGAAAGTCGTGTGTTGCCCGTATCTGATTTTTTTTTTTACTACTAAGAGGACAAATTTTTCCATACCCAGCCTTATTGCACATCTGTACGGTAAGAGGAACCTTCATTTCAGCTTCACAACTATAATCATTTTTTTAGACAGTGCAATGACCAGAAAATTTAGTGAAACGGTACTTTTATTTATAAACAAACGTAAAAACATCCTACCGATGTTTTATTTATTAAGATACGGATCTAGGCATATATATTAATAATGATATTAGTTTTACAATTTTAATAGCGGTCGGAGTAATTATAGGATCACGTGTCGGTAATCGAGGCGTGTAATTATTGTGTGGCACGTAACCTAAAATTTGAGCTAAATAATTTAGGCACCTTCTCATGAATATTACGCCTACGTTCCTCCTGGTAGGCTTTGGGTGACGCGGCGTCTCCCGCCTGTCAGCTGCAGCTCTGGCCTGTCCGGCTTTCGTTCACGGCCCATTAATTTTTAAAATAATTACTCAAAACAACATTATGAATTCATTACTTTAATTGTGTTTATGTTTGCTGGCTTGGTAAGGATTTCTAAGGATTTTATTCTAGAATAAAAAAAAAAAAAATGCGTACACAACAGAAGTTTAAATCAATATTATAATTTGTGAAAGCTAAAGTTGAAAAAATAGTCATTATTCTTAGATAATTCGTCCTCTAAGAATTAAAAAAAAACAATGAAAATAAAATGTCTGTTTTCTGGCATTATTGTGGGTTTTTTTTATTAATTTAAATAAATTTACAACTCTATTAAAACAATACAACAAGTAATTAGGATTGGTATGTAGTGAAAATACGTGGTAGTCCTGTGAAGAAACTGCCCATTGGTAGCACTCCAATGTCTAATTTATGGTAGGAGGTCTCTTGCACATCTTCTTCTAAGGCTCCTCGGTGGATTGTTGGAAATAGATATGGATGAGCGGTCACAGATAAGCGGGTTTGAGTGGGCAGAGAGTTTGGAATGAAAAGAGGTATATCTATATCGGGCAAAGTGTTCAACAAATGGGATATTTAGGTCTTTATGGATGATTTTATTTGTAACAAAGTATGGAGCATTGAGGACTTTTCGAAGGAATTTTTATTGCTAGAATTGGATGGAAAAGGAATTTGATCCCCATAGCTCAATGCCGTAGGTCCAAATAGGCCTGATAATGGTTATATAAATGAGTTTTTTTGTAGTAAATAGGAAGTTTTGAGCGTTTTTCGAGTATGTGTTTTAGTAATCTGTATCTACCAGCAGTTTGCTATCGTTTCAGTCTAGTATGAGGGTTCGATGTTAAGCGTTTGTAAAGGTAGAGTCCTAAGTACCAGATCTGTTCAACAGGATTAAGTAGGATATTGTTAAAGGATACGGTGGACCAGGAGGTCATAGGATTTATTTTAATTATCCAGTTTTGATACCATTCTTCAATGGTTGATACATGGTTCTGTAGGGTTTGGGATGCAACAAACGATCATTATTCGCAGATAACAAACATGTGTCACCGGCGTAGGTAGTAAGGATAATACTTGGTTGGATGGGAATATCAGCTGTATACACCGTATAGAGGATCGGACCCAGGATAATACCTTGAGATACACCGAAAAAATGAAAATAAAATTTATTATTCTGGGACATTTAGAATAAAGAATAGAATAGAATAGAATAGAAATTTTATTTTGTCTTTGGGGCTTCCCCATACAAATAGAGCCTAGCTTGGCTATAAATTACGATATTATGGTTTTAGAGCTTTATATACATATCATTTAAAAATAAATAAAATAATAGTGAAAATTTACTAAAACAATTTGACTTTCAAAAATAAATTACAGATTAAAGAATAAACAGTTACTGGTGCTATAACAGAAACAATAAATAAGCGAAATATCACTTTGAAGATAAAATAAAAATAAACACTGAATAGAAAATGTTCTAGGATAAAGAATTGAGCACTTTCTGAACTCCTATCATGTAATAGTACACTTTATGTAACTTATCTACACTATCGATACTCAGTATAGCATGGATACTTTGGATGTCGGAAGATTCTAAGATGAAGTTTTGAAGAAATTGCCGTCTATTTTAGAGAGATTTTATTAGACATTTAGAATAAAGAACAATGAACATAAAAGGTCCAGTTTCTGGTATTATCTAGTTATAATTACATACATTGGCCTTATTTAGAGTCAATTGCATATTTAACAACTATTAGATATATAAAATTAAAAAAGATAGAATACATAAATAAAGCAGATGAAAAGTTGATCAATTACATAGCGCATAATTAGGACGAGACAATTTAAATGTGTGAGGAAGTTTGATCTTTTAGGAGGAATAGAAATAACTAGTGCTTGAAGGAAGTTAAGGATTGATACTTTACAAAGGGAGATGGGTAGTGAGTTCCCAAGTATGGTAGCGTGGATGATATAGTACTTTTCAAAAGTTGCAGTTCTTTGAGATGGTACATATAAATTGCTAGGTCAAGATTTATATTCAAAGTAGAAATAATAAATAACAATAGGGGTACTCACTACGTTTGCTATAGCATGCTATTTGTGTTATTTTGCTAAACCCGTCGAGTTTCTACAGTTATTTCCTGTAGAAAATTGATGGGTTTAGCACAATAGCACAAATAGCATGCTATAGCAAACGTAGTGAGTACCCCTATTACCAGTTTATAGATTTATAACAACTTTCCATTTATTTTAACAAGTTACCTACGATTTGGTACGTGGTATTGTTTCGATAATCTTAAAATCTATTTGGAAGAATATAACTTTTATGATGCTGTACGGCAACAACACTGAATCCCATAACCTCTCTCATTACGAACATTACAAATATTATATGGTCATAAGTTTATAGGCTTGTAAAGATATTCTGCTAACTAGTATGACTTATTTACTTCCATATAAAATTTTATAAATTCTTGTGTTTTCCAACGGTATATTATACCTTTATATTGCTACTCATATTTCAGGAATAATTTTTCGATGACTTGATCACAGACAATTTGATTTTATCATTTATGGAAAAGAGGGGAAATGGAGGGGAGCTCGTGGCTGAGTGGTTAGCGCGCTAGCCTGCCACGCTGAAGTTGTGAGTTCGAATCCCAGTCCCAGGAGTACTTTTTTCAAGCATAAAAATAAATGGGGATTCACTCACAATCTCCCCCGGGTATGTGGGACCCGTCAGCTAATTAATAGCCACCCACAAAAATAGGCGTAGGGAGCGATAAGCCTACCATATAAAATGTCATCGAGTATCGCGGTGTGGAATATAAACCATACCGCGCGGCTAAGAGCCTTCAAGTCCTGTCACGCCAACCGAAAAAAAAATTATGGAAAAACTTATTTGAAATTTATTTTATTGTTAAATCTTCAGGAAAAAAATGCCCTAAATCACTGTGAGAGGTGTATCAAAATCTGCTTTGTTTTTAAGGGGTTTGCGGAAACCATGAATTGCATTATCATTTTATATAGAAAGAAATAGATTTCATGTGCATCAATGTATCTCGTTATATAAATACTTATCAATTTTGTAGTAAATATGGAGTATCACCGGTTCTATATTTGTTCCTATATTGCAGATGAGGACATAACTCAGTAGCAGTACGGGGACTAGGAAGCAAACAATAGGACTGGAACAAGAAAAACATCAATGCCAACATTTATCCCGCCACTTTTTCCTTGTATTTTTTTGCCTCTCCGGGCCTCGGCTGTACAAGGGTGATTATCCCAAGCCATAAAGCCATTATTCAGCGATGGAGAAACAAAGATATTTAGGATTTATTTCGATTTTTTTTTTAACCAAAGGTCCTAAATCGCTGCCAATAAATCGGCTGGAGGTTTTAGGGCCTCGTGGGATAATCCGAGAGGATGAAACGCTAGAACTATCGGTTTGTTTATGGACAATGGAGGCGTTCCTCAGGGGCACGTCTTAGGTTGGCCATTAATTTCATCTACCTGATACCCGCCCCTCATTAGGCACTAAGTCCCCGACATGCTGTTGGAATTAATTACGTTGCGCCTATAACTTGTTCCTTCTCCCTGATATATTGTTTAACCATGTGGTCTATATCCCATTACTGGTTCGACACCTGAGAGTAACAACCCTTGACGTACTAAATAAACCGTATTACCTTCATGCCTCCCTTCAGATTTCGATAATAAAGTTCCCTTTAGGACTTCACAATGTAAGCTTGGATGTCGAAGGTTCCTTCTCCCTCTATTGTCTTGTAAACAGATATCTTATGTATAAGGAAATATTTGTGTGCATTTCATAATTTGAGAGGTATTCTACCGATCAATGAGTTAAGATTAATTTACTTTGCCTAAATTCAGTCATTTATTGAATATTGTATCTCGGTAAAATCCTTTGCTATACACTTCATTTACCTTGATATTGTGCAGAAAATAATTATTTAATTAATTTCGATTATGGATCCAAGATTCTCATCAATAACCATTTTTTTTTTTTTTTTTTGTTTATTGAAATATATTACAGTTCGTTTCAAAATGAACATTAGTAATAGTAATATGGGACCACATTCACACAATATATACAGAAAGCAATGATAAAGTCGAATTACATGAAATATAATATATATTAAAAAAAAACAACCTATAATTGAGATAAATACAAATAAATGAAATTAAGAAGTAAGAAATACATTAACATCATACACACAATCATAACTATTTACAATTTGCTAAAGGGACGCCAGACTGGGCCTTTTCCTCCACTCATAGAGGAGTCCAAGAGATCCCGGCGCCTTGCTCACAGCTGTGTCTAATAAACATATGCTCAGAATATAATTCAATATCTGTAAAATAATTAAACATTATCTCAATTATGAAAAAGCTGTATTTTAGACGGTTTAAGCTATTCGGGAAGATTGTCCAAAGTTTTTTCCACAAGATTGCTTTAGTGGGATAGTGACATGTACTTCCTCTGTTAAAATGTATGTAATTTGATCTTAGGAAAAAAAAAAAAAAAGTCACCATATTGTACAACTTGCCGTGTAACGAGTTTCAAGAGATTTTGAAAAGCATTCGTTGTTGTTATTTTAATTATACAGTGAAAAAATCTGGCGTGCGCAACACACGACATTAACTTACATCGATCGAACTTTTAAATGAAGCTAGAGTTCCAATACGTTTAAAGAACTTTATTCAGTTTCCAACGAAACTAAATGAAGCAAGGAGTAACTAAGTAAAGAAATTAAAGAATAAAACAGTATAAAAATTGTTAAGTACAATAAACACTAGATATTTCTGCCCTATTCGTCACTTTACGTTACCTTCCACAACTTTGTCTATAATATAAAAATAATTCAAAAATATTTAGCATTCCAACGATATATTATACATCTATATTACTATTATTTTATTCAGAAAAAAAATTGTTTGCTCTTTTCTCCACCAATTGGTTATAAAATTCGTTCAACTTGTATATTTAGCCGTTTTTACTTTCACTTACTTACTATATATATTAAGGGAAAGTATTGCTATCTTGAAAATTTTTGAATTCCAGTTTTCAACGGAAATACACATTTTAGGGTCCCCTGAGTCCAAATAACCAAGTCCCGTAAAAAGGTCTGTGTGTGTGTGGTAACTCCCGGCAAAAACGGTAAATCCTATGATACTGAAATTACATATTTAGGACAAATATACGCCCGAGACGTGACAAAACTTTTTTCATCAAAATGAGCTTACCAGAAGAGGCACTTTATACTATGCATTTTGCGCCTTTTTTCGATTTTCTCAAAAACAGTTCTAACAATTTTGATTAAACTCGCTATATCGATATAACATTTAATGGGCTTTAATATCATTTAGGTTTCATTTGGATTAAAATGGTCTGACAGGCCTTAAATGCCGGTATTTTAAACTTTATTCCCCTAAAGTACCTTTAATTTTGTTGATTCTATAAAAATAACTATATTATCTTGTTACCACTGATAAAAAACAGGTAAATATATAATATGAATGAATTCGATACCCAACTAAAGGAGAAAACAGAAAAAATATTTGTTTAATGCAATTTTTCGTTTTTGAACATAATAACAGTAACATACATGTACGATACACCGTTGGAAAGCTCAAGATTTCAGAAAAAATATTAGCTTATACACAAGCTTTTAAAAGTTAATAAAGAGTGATAAAAAACCGATAAAACTAAGTGATTATTTTAGATAAAAATATAATAGTTTTTTTAATAAAACACATGTTTATATAGAAATTCCATTTAATTAATTCTTTAATGGTTTCACTCATTTTTATCTCTAACTGTATTTGAAAATTCTTTGATTGATTCTAGAAACGGAGGTAAGTGACAGTCGTGTGTTGCCCGCACCAGATTTTTTATCAATTTAGCATAAGATGATAAATTTATTTTTTTCAAATCTACAAAATATAAGATACTTTAGAGGAAGAAAAAGGGAAATACCGCCATTAAAGCCGTTTCAGACTACTTCAATAAGAAGGAAATCTACATGATATTAAAGATCATTAAATTTTACATTTGCATAGCCAATTTAATCAAAATTGTGAGTGCTATTTTTGAGGAAGCCGTAAAAAGATACAAAATGCAAAGTATAAATTAGCACTTCCGGTCTGCCGATTGTATTCAAAAAGTTACTGTAACATTCCGGGCGTAAAGTTGTCTTAAATATAAAATTTAAGTTTCGTAAGACTTTTCGTTTTCTTGCTAGACTTACCACAAACATTCTCGCGACTTGGTTATTTGGACTCTTGATTCGAAAATATTCACGGTCGCAATACTTTCCCTTATTATATATTTCATACATAGGGAAATATCATCGGGAACTCGTCATTCGCACTTTTTTTGGCCATTTGGTTACTGGTTATACAGTACATGTAAACATAATTTTCGTAGCTCACTTATTTCTATAATGTTTATGATATAATTAATTTATTATGATTTAGGATTGTATTCTCTTCTTTTCTATACTATATTTCACTCCCTAAAATACACACCTTCAACAACTGCTTCTCTCGGTCGGTCATCAAGAAAATTCTGTTTCCATGACAGTATAACTGTTTTTACACCCTCTGTCAGCAATTTCTTTTTTAAGCTCTGAAATCTGAACTAAATAGTAAATCCGAAATAAAGGAATATGATGTAACTATGCATGTAACGTGAAGCTGACTAAATGTATTCTAATTTAATTCAAAGGGATGTTATTCCCTAGAGGGGTGGGTTTAGTGGCTTAGGGGCTTCCCTAGGGGTTGATCTCGGGAATCAGCGGGAGGGGTGGTGGAGAGAGGGGGGCGCAAGCCCACGTAATAAACCATAGTTTTACATAAAACGAGTTCCAGCTACCAGCAGATAAATCAAAAGGCATCGATTTTTAATAGATATATTGTGATTTAACTAGTTATTAGATAACATGTTTACTAAGAGAATAACTTTGAACATTAAATAGTTTACCATTTGATTATAATTAAGGATAGGATGTTTCGGATGGTGGTCAAAATTATCAAAAACAATTTGGTGCGCTCAACACATGACTTTCACTTAGCTCCGTTTTTCAAATCAATTTTGCTATTTTGATAAGCTTTAATATCATATAGGTTTCATTCTGATTGAAATAGTCTCACAGGGCGTAAATGCCGATCTTTTAAATTTTCATTCTCTAAAATACCTTCAATTTTGTAGATTTCATAAAACTAACCATATTATCTGATCATCATAGCTAAAAAACAGCTTAATATAGAAGTTGAACTAATACTATATCTAACTTAAGGAGAAAAGATCACGACTATTTATTTATTTTTTAATGAAATGTTAAATAACTGTCTTTTTGTAAATAAAAACAGTAATATAGATGTACAATATACTGTTAAAAAACTAAAGAATGAAGAAAAAATATTATCTAATACACGGAATTGTAAATGTTAATGGAGAGGGGTAGAAAAGCCGATAAAAATATGATAGATTATTTAATAAAACACATGTTTTTATTGTCATAAAGCTCATTGACAATGTTATAAATTCTTTAATAATTGAATTTCATTTCTAGCTGTACTATAATAAAAAACAATATCCTTCATTGGTTATAAAAGTAAAGGTTATTTTATTTTTTAATTAATGAAGAAATTATTCCGGGTGGTGGCCAATCAATGAAACAATTAGGTTGTTTCAAACATTTATTTTCTGCCAACGTTTCGACCCCCATTGTGGGGTCATCATCAGGGCTTATTGTAAGCGAGTGGAAACTGACGGGACTCTTTTCTAATTATTATTTACTACTTCCACCTACATATATATAACACTTACTAGACAGACGCTCAAACCTTCCACTAAACTACAAAAGGCTCGTCTACATGACCTCCATAAGTCATATCTGCTCTTAAGTTTTTTAGCTTTGGGGCTTCACTAAATCATCAAATTCTTCCCGTATTCAATCCAATCGAAAAATCCTCAACGTTTCTTACTTTGTCACGAAAAAAACACCCATAAAGACCTTAATGTTCCAGATGTCGCTGATTTGGTCCGAACAAGGTAAAAACTCTGCTCATTCTAACCCACTAGTTTCAATCCTTGCTTCCTCTTTCTCGAGACCTTACAGTTTAGATTTTCTACTGGAATGCTGCCAATGGGCAGTTTTTTTTCATGTATTTTTCATTTATTTGATCTCACAGCTCATTTACTAGACGTATTAACCAATACAGTTGTGAATATCAATAATTAAAAAAAAAAATAAAAAACATGAATTTTATTGGCCCAACAATGATTTCAAAGATAAAAAAATCTGTTGTTAAAACAACTCTGTCTGATTCTGTCTCTCTTTTCATGAAATTTTTTATATTTCAAAATCCCTCTTTGAGATTCGCCAATAGCCTAACCCCTCCCCTCCCACAGAACCCCTGCCATGTGTGAGTTGGAAAGTAAGAGAGTCAATACGGACTGTTTGTACAGAGTTGTCAAGAGGAAGGGGTCGGAGAAAGAACCGGGAGAATTGTCGGAAAGTGGTTACAGGTGAAAAAGTTTGGAAGGAGAAGTGAGGGAGAAAAGTGATTTATGAAGTGAGATCAATCCGAATGGCTGAATACAATGGCTCCTTTGTTGAACTTGTTACTGTCGCACAATGGTTCCTTTGATTCTGTCACCTCTGGCTCATTCCCCTCCTCCACTGCCTCCTACTAATTTATTTCCATCTCCCTCCCTATTTCATTTAGCAGCCTTCTCTTCTCCTCAGGCTACAAAATGCCGTTTCCTTTGTCGATAGATAAATGAATTTGTGGCTTGGTCAAGTGCTCCAAGGGATGAAACTGAACGCGGCTCAATTGAGACCGTGCCTCCCATACAAATATAAATTTTCACTTCTTAACTACGTTCTGTTTTCTTCATTACAAATTAACCAACATTTTGATTTCATAAAAGATCTGTCTATATCCAATTAATAATTTGACGCCAGAGCGTAACAACCCCTTACATACTAAATTATTTACAAACAAAGTTTTCGCGATCCTTTTATCCAAGCGTACTGTGACAAGGACCCCAATTAGAAAATCAGTTCACTGTGTTTTATATATATATATATATTACTCAATATATATATATATATATATATATATATATATGATATATACTATATATATATATATATATATATATATATGTCTCTACCGCGTCAAACTAACAATGTGAAAATCGTACTTTTCAGGAAAGCTAAAAAAAACCTATAATGGTGTGCCCAAAATCAGTCTTTTTCCAAAAAAGGCTTTTGCTCAAGTATTTCCCACGTACATGATAGGGTTAGAGATTCGACGATTTTCCACAAAGCGTGTCTTGCCCTGTGCAATAGCATAGTGAAAAATCTGGTGCGGGCAACACACGACTTTCACTTACCTCGATTTTTAAAATCAATGAAAGAATTTTCAAATACAGTTACAGATAAAAATACGTGAAACTATTAAGGAATTAATCAAATTGAATTTATATAGAAACATGTGTTTTATTAAAAATCTATTATATTATTATCTAAAATAATCAGCTGGTTTTATCTTCTTCTCATCACTCTCTATTAACTTCTAAAAGCTTGTGTATGAGATGATATTTTTTCTAAAATCTTTAGGGTTCCAACGGTATATCATACATTTATATTACTGCTCTTATGTTCAAAAACGAAAAATTTCATTAAAAATATATTTTTTCTGTTTTCTCCTTTAGTTGGGTATCGAATTTATTCAATTTATATATTTACCTGTTTTTCATCAGCGTTAACTAGAAAATCTAGTTATTATTATTGAATCTAAAAAATTAAAGGTACTTTAGGGAAGAAAATTTAAAATAACGGCATTTAAGCCCTGTCAGACCATTTTTATCCAAATAAAATCTACATGATATTAAAGCCCATTAAATTTTACATCGATATAGTGAGTTTAATCAAAATCGTCGGAACCGTTTTTGAGAAAATCGAAAAAATGTGCAAAATGCATGGTATAAAGTGCCTCTTCTGGTAAGCTCATTTTGATGAAAATTTTGTCACGTCTCGGGCGTATAGTTGTCTTAAATATGAAATTTCAGTTTCATAGGACTTACCGTTTCCGCCCGGGAGTTACCACACACACACACACACACAGACCTTTTTGCGGGACTTGGTTATTTGGACTCAGGGGACCCTAAAACGTGTATTTCCGTTGAAAACTGGAATTTGAAGATTTTCACGATCGCAATACTTTCCTTACTATATATAGTAAGTGAAAGTAAAAACGAACAAAAAAAACAGCGAATTTTTCACATTCATTAGTTTGACATGGGAGGGACGATATATGTACGATTTTTATATAATATTTATATATAAATCCCTCTATATATCTAAGCGCTTGAGAATCGAGCTTTAATTACCTATCCTAAAAGTTTTCATATTTCATTTTATTCCAAAGCAAACTACAACATTTCCTTTCATAATATAAAAACATTTATATATATATATATATATATATATATATATATATATATATATATATATATATATATATATATATAAAGCTAGTAATGTATTCCACAATCAATTCTAAATTTCCATGCGAAAATGACCTAGTATGTTCGTTCATACTGAATATTTTCTAAAATGAATGTAGCACCTAATGCAAACCATCGTCTCAATTTTAAGATGCATCCGACTAACAGAAGACATTTGTTCTGTTACAGTTGGACTAAATCGTTCAATAAATAATGGACTAGCGATTATGTTTATGTAAATTATTAAGGATAATTAGAAGTAGTATATGTTTATAACATAAGTTTATGACCTTCGTGTCACTTTACATTACTTTTCACAACTTTTCCTATAAGGTAAAAAAAAAAAAAAAAACTGTACCACTACAACCCATGAAGGGTCTTGGGCTCAGTACATATAGAGATTCGTACTGTTTCTAGGCCAACGGCAGTGCAAGAGGTGATTAGGCCTTAATCACGCTCATCCGCCAGGTTTTTCCCCAATTAATTTGGGTACCCACTTTATAGAGGCTGGGTCTGCCCCAGGAGGGTCTCCATACCCTAGGGTCGTCCCCCGACTGAATTAACAGAATAATTAATATTCTGCCACAGGCGGGATTCGAACCTAGGACCCGGAGCACAGCAGACTAGTGCTCTATCCACTAGACCACGCCGCTCCCTTTCCTATAAGGTAACAATTTAAAAAAAAAAAAAAAAAAAAAAAATAGTAGCTTTCCAACGGTATATTATACATCTTTATTAATATTTTCGTGTTAGGAAAAAAAATCTGGTGCGCGCAACACTTGACGTTCACTTACCTCCGTTTTTACAATCAATGTAAGAACTTCTGAATAACACACTAGAATGAGAAAAAACGATGCAGAATCAACTTTGATTTCGTTAGGAACATATGATTCGGATTAAATAATATAACAATCACTTTTAATTAATATTCCCTTTTCATCTTTCGCTATTACGTTTTACACCTTTTTATATAATACATTTTTTCTACATTATTTAGCTTTAAAACGGTATATTATACATCTATATTACTGCTTTTATTTTCTGGCAAAAAAAAAAAAAAAAAAATCAATCTGTAAAAATATTTCTGTTTATTAGAGAACAGCGTGATCTAGTGGGTAGAGGCAGAATTATTTGTTCTGTTTTTTCAGCAGTGGGGAGCCCTGGGGTATGGGTACACTCCTGGGGCATACATAGGCTCTATAAAGTGGTTACCTTAAGTGTAGGTAAAATACCTGCGGCTGAACGATATCTAGGTCTTAACACCTCGTTGCACAGCTGTTAGCTATGAAACAGTACTAATCTCTTTTTTTTTTTTTTTTTTTTTTTATTGAGAAATATTACAATTTGTTGCATAATGAACAGTAGTAATAGAGATGTAGTACACATTCATACAATATATACAGCCAATAATGATAAAGTCAATTTATATAAAATCGGAAATAAATAAATTCAAATATATACAAAAAAAAAAGCAACTAGAAACAAATCAAAACAACAACCTGTAGTAGAGATGAATACAAGTTGGGAAATAAATAAAAATCATACAAGCATACTTAACTATATACAATATATACAATCAGCCAAAGGAACCCTAGACTCGGCTGCTCCTCCCACAAGTGGGAGGAGAAGCGGAATCCAAGAGATCCCAGCGCCTCCCACTCAGCGCTTCACTGGTGTATGCCAGTGGAGGCCGAGCCAGAGCGGAATAGCCACAAACATACAGTACATGAGTGGAGGATCTGACCAGTGTCAGAACTCCAGATAAATGTTTACAAAACGTCGCGGGGCCACTGCCGTTTCAATCTTCGAGGAGGATTGTAAGGATGGGTGAAGCTGGAAAGCGATTGAGCAAGAGGATTAGGATGATGAAGAAGGTTTTGATGGAATTTGGAGAATTTGGATGGTACCAGATCTAAAATAAATGGAATATTAAGGTCATGGTGTAGGGTACAGTTGGTAACGTAATAAGGAGCATTAACTATTGTTCGGAGGACTTTGGATTGGAAGGATTGGATACGTTTGATGTTAGAATGTTTAGTTGTCCCCCATAGTTCAAGTCCGTAGGTCCATATAGGTTTCAGTACTGTCTTATATATTAGTAATTTGTTGTCGACTGTAAGATGAGATTTTCTGTTTAGTAATTTGTATAACCGGCCGAATCTGCGGTTGAGTTCTATCCTTTTAAGTCTCGTATGTGGGTTCCACGTCAGTCTTTTGTCTAGTAAAAAGCCAAGGTACCGGACTGTGTCTGAGGAAGGAAGCGGTATGGAATTGAATTTAACTGTTGGACAGGATTTACGTCGAAGGGTGAAGGTGACGTGTGTACATTTGCTTTCGTTCACCTTAATTCGCCAAGCCTTACACCAGTCTTCGACAAGGGAAAGGTGCCTTTGGAGATTTAGAGATGCTACTTCAGGATCGGAATTGGATGATAAAATGGCTGTGTCGTCAGCAAATGTTGCCAGAAAGGTATCGGGATCGGTAGGGATATCAGCGGTGTAGAGGATGTAGAGGACGGGTCCTAAGACGCTGCCTTGAGGAACACCGGCCTCAACAGTATAATGTTTGGAAAATTCGGAACCACAGCGAACTCGGAAGGAGCGGTTTGATAAATAGGATCGGAGGATTAGGTATAAGGATTGAGGTAAATGGGTTTTGAGCTTAAAGAGCAATCCCGGGTGCCACACCCGGTCAAAAGCTTGAGCTATGTCCAGAAAGGCACCCGAACAATACTCCTTGCACTCAGGGACAGAGGAAATGTGATCCACAACTCGGAGTCCTTGCTGAACTGTGGAATGTTGAGAACGAAATCCAAACTGATGCGAAGGAAAATTTTTAAATTTATCTAGGATTCGTTTTAGTAGGAGCTTTTCGAAAATTTTTGAGAGGATCGGAAGTAGGCTAATAGGTCTGTAAGATGACGTGCTGTTGGAAGGTTTGCCTGGTTTCAGGAAAAGGATGATAGTTGAATGTTTCCATAAGAGAGGAAAATAGGTAGTGCGTAGGATACTGTTATAAAGATATGTAAGGAATGTAATGGCTTTCTGTGGAAGTTGTCTTAAGATCTGAGGCGTTAGGAGATCATATCCAGGGGATTTACGGAGAGGAAGCTTTTTAAGAAGATATTTGACCTCAGAGGGATTAACTGCTTTAGGAGGTAAGGAGAGTGGTATTGGCGAAGTAAGGAACTGTTCAACTGTTGAAGTATGGTTTGGATTCAACTCAGGATGAGGAGTGAAAACTTTGGAAAGGTGCTGTGCAAATTCCTGGGCCTTATCCTTGTCAGAAGCAGCCCAGGAACTATCACCGCGCAGGAGAGGATGGGAAATCGTGTGGTATTCAGGATTCTCTTCGTGACATTCCACAGGGAATTGTCACGAGTCGAGAGAGAGGAGAGGTACAATTGTAGGATTGGGAAAGAAAGGTCGCCAACTCCCGCTTTAATTTTCTACAATAAAAGTTATAAGAGCGGCGATCTTCTGGGTGGCGGGTGCGTTGCCATAATGCTCTGGCTCGGCGTTTGGTGTTGATGAGGTCTGTCAGGTGTTGTGGTAAATGGCATTTGTAAGGAATAATTTGGGATTGTTTAGGAAAGGAGGCAGTCCAGGCAGCTTGTTGAATCAAGGTTGTAAAGGAATATACGGCATCATCAAGGTCAGAAGGGGTTTTGAGAGTTACTCTGAGGTCGATATCATTAGTGAGGATTTCACGGAAGAGGTTCCAGTTGATGGGGCCTCTGATGAATGACGGTGGGAAAGGTTTCGGAATAGGAGTCATGGATACATTTAGGATTAATGGACTATGATCAGAGGATAGTTCATCAAGGCGAGTTACGGAATAGTTCAGGGAGCCTAATCCGCTGTGGATGAAGAAGTCGAGGATGTCTGGATTACGGTTAGGATCTGTTGGCCAGTAGGTAGGGGAATCGGGAGGTAGGAGATTAAGGCGTCTGTAGTTGAGTGCAGACTGCAATGTCCGTCCACGAGTATTTGTGGTTCTGCAAACCCATTGTTGGTGCTTCGCGTTTAAGTCTGCACCCAGAATAAAGTGATTCCCCAATGAGTTGAGAAAGGAACCAAATTGGGTAATAGAAATAGAATTTTTAGGAGGGCAATATGCTGATGCGATGACTAGCGGAAAGGAAAAGGTCTTGATTATAATAGAGGTGGCTTGTAGGAAATCGTGGGCGGGAAGTGGGTGTAAGTGATGGGAGAGGGATCGGTTGACAATGACAGCAGTACCGGCATGGGCTTTGCCGTCTGGATGGTCTGTCCGGTATGTTGTGTATTCAGGTATTTTCAAGTACTGTTTAGTGGTTAGTCTAGTTTCAGTAATGAGTGCAACGTCAACTTTTTTGTCTTGGAGTAAGGCTGTAAGTTCGTCAGTGTGAGTTCTAACACCATTCGCATTCCATAGGAGAATAGATAAGGAGTTAGGTGAGGTCATTTATGGATTTTTTAAGTTAGGAATAAGATTTGATACAAGATTTGTGAGGATTGTTATTAGGGGCATGACAAGGGATTTGATTTCGGAAATGAAGGATGTCATCAAACTGGTAAGATCTGTGGCATTTGAAGGAGGGGGAATATGAGAGATTTGTTGTGGATGAGGATTTTTAGGACTGATTACGTTTTGAGGAAGAGGTATTTGTGGAATGGATTGAGGATATTGAGGTACATTTTGTAGTTCCGGCAGGGCCTCGGCTTCAGTACATTGGTTCCCACCTCCAAGTAAGTGGGCAAATGATACATTGGCATCGATTAATTTTGAGGGTTCTCTTCTAGTTCTAGCCTGTCTTGTTGTTTCATCCAGTACTTGGGGTTTTTGATACCTGGTCCTTAGCTCCTTATAGATTTGGCATCCTTTGTAGTTGGCCGGGTGGTCCTTGAGGCAATGAGCACATACAGCGGGTGTTGACTTCGGTTTTGTACATTCCACAGACTTGTGCTGTTCACCGCATTTCACGCAGCGTGGTATGTGGTGACAGTAACTTCTGGTATGACCATACGCCTGACAATTGTAACACTGAACAATTTCTCTCTTTGTATAAGGTTTTTCGACTCTTACACTTGTATAATACAGTCTTTTTAGATCATAAATTTTTTCTACTCCTGCTAATGGTTCCAAGTCAGCGAAGAATAGAGGCAGTTGAACTCTATCTTTTATGACATTAGTGACTTGTCGCACTTTGTAACCCATCTCCATGAGTTCTTCTTTGATAGCGTCAACTGGTGTTGAAGGGTGTAGATTTCTGATCACAACTCTAAGAGCTCTCTCTTGCCGTAGCTGATAAGTGTGAAAATCCGCTTTAGTTTCAGTTAGGTATTTCACAATTTTTCTATATGCCTCGGCGGTGGTCGGTGATATTTTGGTGTCATTGATTCTACTCATACAGTAGTAGCTGGTGGATTCGGTAATCTTGTTTAATTGCGCACATAACAACTGGAAATTTTTAATATTTTTGACAAATATCGGTGGAGGCCGTGGTTCACTGGGTGTAGGAGCAGATTCCATGTTTTCTTTTTCATTATGTAGGATTTGAAAAGAATTTGGGGTGAAAAACGGAGATTCGTCAGTCATCTCCTGTGACGATGTGCCAGGCTGTGGTTCAGATTCTGTATTAGAACCTGAAGGGGTTGCTTGTTGATTTAATTTTTTATTAGTATCACGGCGGGGTCTTTGTTTTATGGGAGACGTGATTGAACCACTAGATCTAGATCTTTTAGTTGATGCTTTGGAGGACATCACTTGGTGAAAATATCGCATTTCATGTGAAGAAGATAATAAGAAAATAACTAGATGTTGGTAATAAAACAATAACTAAAGAAAAGAAAACCAATCCCGGCCTTGCCGAGCTATTGGCAATCAGCTGATGTGAAGAGGTTACCCAGCATTCACTTTACACCGTAAATTGTAACAAAACTTACTGTTGTTTGCTCCAATATTTACTGCTGTTGTTATCCTGTAGTCTGGTGATGTTTTCATGATTGCACTGAAGATAATTCAAACTGAAAAAGCATGAAATCCAAGAGCCGATTTGAAAGATGACTGCTATACACATGCGCATGCGCAGAACTCCAATTACTACTCTTGTTTTCGTAAAATATTAATTAATTTTAAAAAAATATGTTTTCTAGCTCTGTCTCGTAAGCATGAGGACGAAATTGACTACATACTAGCTATCTATCAAACGCCGGGATTTGGAGAATAAATTACGCCTTAATTCAGTGAAAACAAAGGCGATCCTCATCGGTTCAATACTTTCCCTTAATGCCCCTCCCTTTTCTACTCTGTTAAGATAAAAGGGCAAAACTCTAAATAATTTTCCTATATATATTTCAGTAGTGAAATGCGAATCGATTTAAAAAAAAAAAAAAATTAACATAATCCTATAAATAAAAATCATCCGTCTTTTAGCCTTCTAATGCAGTAAAAAGGTTTTTATTTTAGATATTTTTAGGTAAAGTATTTTGTTTTACCACAATGACATCTTGAATAAGTTCGAGAACTGCATTAAAAATACCAGAATGGCCAAATTAAAAAAATAAATAAAAGTTCTAAAATTATACGAAAACCCATCTTCAAAAAGCTCTCAAGATCCTGTTATTCCTTTCCTGAAACTTCACTTCATCTTCCCTCACATCGACTAAGGATCCTCATGGAGCATTATCTGCTAAGCATGAGATGAGAGATTAATGACTCGGCTTCATGAGATTCATTTTCTTCGTCCCTTGACGATTTTCTATCTCTTACTTATATTCTGGGAAAAGTTGTCTGTGTTATATTTTACGAAAATAAAAATCTCCTTACAAAAAAACACTTTGTAAATAATAGCTCAACCTTCGAACTTACAATACTTTCCCTTAGATCGATTTCCTGGTCAATTTTATTTAAAAAGTCTCCTCAAGAACTTATATTGAAAACCGTTGTTTATTTTGGGTTGTAAAAAAAGTTCGTGGCGTTTAATCCTCTCTGTGTTTATAAAATCACGTTTACTTGATCAATAATGTTTACATATTCCAAAAAAAAAAGGATTAGATGAGGTGCTTTTATGAATCAATTCCAACCAAGATTCCTTATCTTTAAGTGGTATTTTTCTCACCCAAAAAGGAAGAGAAAAAAAATTAATTTTCCTCATTTAATGATTTTTTATTTCCAAAAAGGAAAATCCGCTTCACTGATGTTTATCAAAATTTGAAGTATGTATGGCGATGTAAGGAGTTTTAGATTTTAGCAAACAAATTTGATGTTTGACCACTGTATACACAATCGTGTAAAAATATTGATTAGTTTTTATACTTTTGTCTTTTAATTGTTTTTCATATTTTTTTCCGTAATCTGGGAATATGGATAAGTTTCAAAATTTCGTCCACCTAAATCAGTAGTATTTTCCACTGTGCAACGGTCAAACCTTCCTTAAACTACAAAAGGCTTAATGAATCGAGTACTGGGACGTTCCATGGTGCTTTAAACATTATGAATTATTGTGAGGGTTGGTTGGTTAAAATTAATAAATTAGACTGTATTTGAATTAATAGTTTTTTTCTTCTATCAAAGTTCAAATGGTTTCTATTGCCCAAAAATGATAAAATATGGTTAGGTAGTTAAGAATTCGACTGAAGGTGGGTTGGAATTTTAAATATTGCTGAACATATCTGGCTGAGTTCTCGGGGTGTATTTTTCTCCTAAATAATCTTTCTTATACCCAAACCGTCTGTCGCCTATTGGTCTACTCCTCCATGCTGTATGGAATTCTGTGAAAAAGATGTTCCACTGATGTATTTACAGATGATTTCCTGATTTTTGTCTGAGCTAGAGGATTCTGGTCTTTCAACATTTTGAATCAAACGTTTTACAATCTATAATACAATACAATCTACCAGGTTATCAGGACTCATCGCCCCAGCTATATCTTCAAATCCCTTCAATTTAAATCATCGATCCAGTTCCGTTCTACCAGATCCCGTTTTTCTGAATTCTACCCTTCTCCTTACCGTACTGCTGCCTTTGACATGTCCTTTCTAGCCTAAGCAACCCCTCTTGGAATTCTATCTCTCCTGAGATCCGTCATGTAAGAACTGTCTCCTCCTTCAAATCGCTCATTTCCAACCACCTTCTCCTTACCCTATACAATAACCAATATTTATAGACAATAAACTCAAACTGCAGATGCTATAAATACCATTTTTTTGTGTTTATATTACTTAAATTATCAGTGATGAAGTAGCTATATCTGTCGATCGAAGAGTCTGGTTTGTAAATATGTACATATATTACAACCTTAATTATTTTCCTTTTTTTAGTTTAGTAATTTGTTGTTCAAAGCCATGACCACATTGTTTCCGGTCATTAATTTATATATGTAATTTATTCTTAAGGCACTTTAGTCCCAGGGTAATAAAAACGTTTTTTCATTTCATTTCATTATAATTTTAAGAGTTTCCTGAATGGTATAACATACATCCAAGGCGATAATTAGATTTTTGCATTATTTTTCCTGGAACTATTAACGTAAAAATTAGGGAAGTTTTAGATTTTAACAAATAAATTTGATTTTTGACCTCTCTGCGCTCGCCAATCGTGTCAAAAAAATAAATTATTTTATTGTTATTTTATCATAGTCGACTGTAGAACCTATTATAGGAGGAATAATCAGGAATCAGTCATTTTTTTTTCAATTTTGCCAACGTTTCGGCTCAAGCTTGTGAGTCATCATCAGGGCTATAAACATCAGAACAAAATAGATACATATTAATATGATAATGAAAATTTTCTTTTGAATGTAGTGACAATGATAATATTTGAAATAAAACAGAAAATATACCAACATACTTAAATATTATAGATGCAAATAATGATAATATGATACATAATCTGATGATGATAAGCATAAAAAATTTTTACAAAATTTTGACTTTAATATAGAAGTAAATATATATATATATAAACGTACCATTACTGAGCCATGTCCCAGCATGAACTGAGGAAAACCATAAACATAGGTAGTATGGGGAGGGGTTCATGAAAAAACCCTGAAGGTTTTCCCCTATAAGTGTAAACACTACAGCTTATCTTTGTTTTTAAAAAGTTTTACAAAATTATATAATGGAAAAACCGAAACAATATATCCGTATGTACAATCCGAATGTTTTGGTTTTTCCATTATATAATTTTGTAAAACTTTTTAAAAACAAAGACAAACTGTAGTATTTACACTTAGAGGGGAAAACCTCCAGGGTTTTTACATGAACCCCTCCCCATACTACCTATGTTTATGGTTTTCCTCAGTTGATGCTTGGACAGGGCTCAGTAATGGTACGTTTATATATATTTTTTTTTTTTTACTTCTATATTAAAGTATAAAGTTTTGTAAAAAAATTTTTATGCTTATCATCATCAGATTATGTATCATATCATCATTATTTATATCTATAATATTTAAGTATGTTGGTATATTTTCTGTTTTATTTCAAATGTTATCATTGTCACTACATTCAAAAGAAAATTTTCATTATCATATTAATATGTATCTCTTTTGTTCTGATGTTTGTAGCCCTGATGATGGCTCACAAGCTTGAGCCGAAACGTTGACAAAATTTCAAAAACAATGACTGATTCCTAATTATTCCACCTATAATAAATTATTTTAGTTATCATAAAACTAAATCGATCATATTTTCCACTGTGTTCCTAATTAACTTGAACAAGCATTACACGCGACAAGCAAGGTAGAAGGAACTTTTTTATTTATTGAGGACATGGATAGCATCGGCTTGTGTTTTTGTGCTTGCTATTGAGAAGGAACAAAGTGAAGCAATCCCCGAACGACTGGCCTACCTACCTGGGGCTTGCAACTAATTTATTTTGCTAGCGAGGTAGAGCTTAGCCTAAAAGAGGATTACACCCCATTAAGGGCTCAGCGAGGGAAGTGGGAAAGAGGGGAACTACCGAGGGAAGAAAAACTCTCTCAAAATATTGCCACTTATATTTCCTTCACTCCTCTCCTCCACATCGAGCAGTATTACTCTTATTCTTCTTTCATAGGAAACGGGGATAATGAGTTTAGTATCCTCTCTGGGAATAATTTAGCTTTTATACGATTGCCTCTTTTAGTATTAATAACGGAGGCAATATTCCGCATAGCGGAAATACTCCATTTTCATCGACACGATTCGCCCTTTTTATCGCACCCCTTCCTGTCTCATCTCCACTGCCTCTGTCATCGTTACTGCCTCCGAGATATCTCTCTCTCTTCATTGAAAGAAAAAAAAAAAAATCCCAACTGATCCAATCGTAATTGACTCGATGGCCCGTTGAAGCCATTGTTTAAAGTGGATTTTCCGGGCCATTTCCTCCCTCTGAAGTTTCCCTCCGCATTTTAGTTATTGGGGTATTAACAGCAATAAAAGATTTTTATTTAGATTAAAAAAGTGGATCAATGGGAGTTAGAGCCCAATAGAAGAATTAAACAAAGCCAGAGGAGAATTAAAGTAGTTTGGAACTAACTACAGTAACCATCAGAGCTGGAGCTTAATGAAATTGAACTTCTTTTTATTCTTCATGTTCTAGTTCTTGTTTTCTTTGAAGTCATTACCATTATCCCTACTGTTTATGGTTATGTGACAGTGAAAAAAACATTTAAAGTTCTTCCATTACGTCTTGAGGCACACTAGCACTATGGTGATAAATTGCATTTTAGATTGAAACTTCCCACCAGCAAAATAATATGTGAAGTCAATTTATTTTTTTCTAAATGCTTCATAGTTTTTTTTATGAAATATATAGTCCGAGGAAGTATTGCAATCGTGAAAATTTTCAATGGAAACACACTTTATAGGGTCTTCTAAGTCCGAATAACCAAGTTGCTCGTACACGAGCTATCGCTTAGAAGTTTCATTCTCAGAATGAAATGAAAAAGAATTCTCGCTACATTTTTTTATATCTTAATTTACGTTATAGAAATGCCTATGAAGGTGATATTTTTAATAGAGATTCTCTTTACCGTCTAGGTGTGCAAGAACGCTGGGTTTGGGGAAAAGTCGTCCATTAAAAAAAAAAAAAAAAACTATATCTGAAACATTTAAAAAAATGTTTTGCGAATGGCTCGAAAACCTTTCAAAGATGATCAAATTTCTATATGTGTATGTGTGAGCACGAATAGAAAAAGTCGTACGAAACTGAAATTTCATGTCTAAGATTATACACTCGAGATGTTACATCAACTTCTTCATCTAAATCGGCAAACCAGAAAGGCCCCTTTATACCACGCGTTTTGCACCTTTTCACGATTTCCTCTTAAACAGCTAAACCGATTTTGATTTAATTTTCTTAACCGATGTAAAATTCAACAAACTTCAATGCCATGTAGATTTTATTAGAATTGAAATAATCTATCAGGGCTTAAATGCTGATATTTAAAATTTTGTAAATTCGAAAAAAATTAACCATATCATCTTGTTTGCATTGATAAAAAACAGGTAAATAAGTAAAACGCATTCCAAATAAAAAAGGAAACACATTTTTTATGCAATTTTTGTTTTTTTGGACATTAGAACAGTAAGTAATATAAATGTGCAATGTACCGTTGAAAACCTAAAGATTTCAGAAAAAAATATTATCTTATAAACAAAATCTTAAACGTTAATGGAGAGTAATCATCGCTCATAAAACAGTCTGACCGTCGTAGATTATAATATAATAGATTATTTAATAAAACAAATGTTTTTATCTAAACTCAGTGTAATTAATTCTTTAATATTTTTATCCCTAACTATATTTAAAATAATAAATTGAATTTAACAACGGAGGTAACTGAAAGTCGTTTATGATTAAAATAATGACACACAGAATGTATCGAAAAATCCTTCGTACGCGAGCTATCGCTTAGAAGTATCATTCTCAGGATGAAATGAAAAAGAATTCTCGCTACATTTTTTGATATCTTAATTTACATTATAGAAATACCTATGAAGGTGGTATTTTTAATAGAGATTATCTCTACCGTCTAGATGTGCAAAAACGCTGGGTATGGGAAAAAGTCATCCATTAAAAAAAAGAAAAAACTAAATCTAAAACCTTTAATGAAAAATGTTTTACGAATAACTCGAAAACCTTTCAAAATTTCAAAGATGATAAAATTTCTAACCATATAAAAAATAAATAAAGCTGACTAATATTAGGAAGTACACTCAATTAAAAATATATTTAAGCCTATTGGACTTAGTATTCATGTTTCTTGCGCAGGCTCTCATAGAAAGATGTTTAATTGGTTGATGTTTTGGTTTATTATTTTTGTTAATGAACCTTTGTAATCGACCAAAAAAAAAAAAATTATCCCTCCTCAAAATTTGAGGGCTTACGTTTAGATGCGTTGGATCGGAATAGCGAATTAAAAAAAAGTGTCTCCTAATTGAAAATAAATAAATACCAACATTTTTGCTCATTATAGTATTCCATATAGAATTAAATTTTATTGGTTCAGAGCTAGCAGAGATATATCGTTTTGAAATAAGCAGCCATTATCCTTTGAAATAATAAACCATTGTGTAATAATTTGCATCTTTTTGTGTACACATTTAAATCATAAACCTGAGAATTAAAAAAACAAAACAGAAATAACGTTTCATAATTCATGGTTAGTACTCCTAATTATTGCCAGGGTAAAATCTGTAATTATGTTGAATTTTGACGTTTTACTATAAGAAACAATTAACATAAGGGGTACTCACTATGTTTGCTATACCATATTTTTGTGCTATTTTGCTGAACCCATGGAGTTTCTACAGGAAAGAACTGTAGAAACTCGACAGGTTTAGCAAAATATCCCAAAAAATATGCAAAAGCAAACGTAGTGATTACCCTTATTGTGAGAATGTTTTAAAACCATGCGCTAATGTTCAATTTCGAAGAATTTTTTTTATTGGGTAATGCAATTTCTATGACCACGACTGTATATCTCCTCAGCGTAACTTCTGGAGGTTAACAACATTTTAATTAATAAATCAGGTGATGGGGCTCATCCTCTAATTTGTTTTGGCCTTACAACTAAAACTTAGCTAAAACTAGCGTTAATTTATTGAATAGCTTCGGCCATCGCTGGAGTATTCTAGGAAGTTTCACTTGATTAAATAAAGAGTTAGTTACAAGATTTGCTGATTCAAAAAACTTCAATTTCCTCTCTTTAAAAAATGTTTAATATGTAAGTATTATCAACACTTTATGTACTGTAGCGGTATTACTAAATCAAACTATACCTACGGGGATTGGTTCTTCTTTAAATTTTAAAGGTTCATCTTTAAATTGACCATTTCATCTTGTTAGCCTTGATGAGAAATAGGTAAATCTATGACCAACTAAAGGAGAGAAAAACAGATTTTTTTTACATGATACTAATATAAATGTATAATATACCGTTGGAAAAATTAAGATTTTTTTTTTTTAACATCTCATATACAAAGCGAATAAAACTAATTGATTTTTGTTAATAATAATTTTTATTGTTAGATTTTTTTGCCTGAAACACAAATTTCCATCGAAACTCAATGTAATTCTTTGAACTTTCTTCGACTTAAATTCTATTTGAATGTTCTTAAATTGATATTAACAACTGAAGTAAGTAAAAGCCGTGTTTCATGAGCACCAGATTTTTTTATAACAATTTAGATTTTTCATTTTCAAATTAAACTGGGTTTATGCTTGGACATGGCTCAGTAATGCCCTGATTATGGCTCACAAGCTTGAGCCGAAACGTTGGCAATATTAAAAACTTTTAAAAAAATGACTGATTCCTGACTATTCCACCTATAATTATTTTTGTACGAGCTTAAACTCGGCTATTCAGCAGCTGAGGCCGCTAAAAATATTTGCAAGGCATTTGGAGAAGGTAGTGTTAATGAACGGACCATTCGCCGTTGGTTTGCTAAGTTTTTAGCTGGGGATGCAGACTTGGAAAACTTGCCCCGAGGAAGACCTCCGTCCGTAATAGACAACGATGTCCTCAAACATACAGTAGGAGGAAACCCCTACCAAACAGTTTAAAGGACTATCAGCACACCTAAATGCAAGTGCATCAACCGTTTCCAGACATTTAAAGTGTATTGGGAAAGTAAAAACGCTCGATACCTCAGGGTACCACATGATCTCACTAAGCGGCAGCAAGACCCCATGTTTCAAAACATACCGTGCAAAAATTGAAAGAACTGGGCTACGAAGTTCTTCCGCATATTCTCCCGACTTGTCTCCAACAGATTACCACCTGTTCAGGATTTTAGACAACTTCGTCAAAGGAAAACTTTTTGAAAATTATGATCAAGTGAAAAGTGCGTTTTCAGATTTTGTTTCACTTCAAAGCTCAGAGTTTTTCAGTTCGGGGATAAAAAAATTGGTGTCACGTTGGGAAAAATGTTTAGTAAAAGAAGGTAAATACTTCGAATCAAATTATCTTCTTTTCTTATCGTATTTTTAATAAAAATCCTTTACCTTGAAAACGGACAATTCATGTGACACAACCCAATACAAACAGAATGTATAAAAAAAATCCTTGGTATGCCATTTAGAAGCTTCATTCTCAGAATGATTTTAATGTGTTACATCTCTTCAGCGTAACTTCTGGAGATTAACAATATTTTTATTTTGAAATCAGGTGATGGAGCTCACCTTCTAATTTGTTTTGGTTTTACAACTAAACTTGAACCGACGTTAATTTATTGAATAGCTTCTGCCATCGCTGGGGTATTATATTCAGCACTTTATTTAATTTGGACGTTTTTACTCTTTGGAATGTCGTTCCTTTAGCGATTTTTCTTAGTATGGCGTTTAGCAATGACTGGACACCCTTTTCCATTGTTCGGAAATAGTTGCTACTCTAACCTGTAATATAAATTTATATAAACACAAAGAATTTTCCGCGAGTGATTTTATAAATTTGAGCTCTAGAATCATCTTGTCAATGGCTCGACGACTAAAATTATATAATAAACGTTTTTCATATCCTTAATTTTATTTTTTAAAATACCTTGTTAAAAAGCTTCTTTACCAGGTTGCAGTTATTAACAGAGGAAGTCCAATTTGTTACCCGGCTTGCTAGGTTATATCTGCTCTGGACTTATTAATCCTCTTTTCATTTTCTGAAGGAAACGTAAAAAGGGCAGAGTTAAATGAAAAGGAGGTAGTGTGAAAAGAGAAGAGGGCCTGTGAAAAGCCGAAAAATGTTGGCTGGGGATATGAAAAAGTCTTAATTTGGCGGGAGTTGGTTAGGACTTAGGGGCATAAATTGGGGTCGGGGATCTCATAACCGCCCCTGCAGTAAATAGAGCCGAGGTGGTATAATTGCCAAGGGCTTCCTATTAATGTTGACACTGCCTCTAGGTGTCGCGAGTCCACTCAGTTCTACTTTTTTGTAGCCTCTGAATCTAGGATATTACTGAGCTATATTCCTCTCTTTAAGGATGTCAAACAAAATGTAAAATAAAAATGAATGTCAGTGGGATTGAAGTGTGGTCTCGAAACAGAACATATTGTATGGCCAAGGTCCTACACTCTCTGTCACGCCAATGAATAAAATTAAATGTTCATCATTATTATCCCAAAAAGGAAATCCGATAGTGAAGGACACCCTGTTATTTTCTGGAAGACTGTAAAATACGAAATCTTTTTAATTTGTTTTTCCCATACTTAATAGGAGTGTGTTGACTGTTTTACTCATTTGCTTTAAAATTAAATATATTTTTTTATGATATTTTAATATTTGAAACATATAGTTAATAGTTATGTATTTTTGTGTTTCAGGTTGTGCGTTTGTTAAATTTAGTTCGCATTTAGAGGCCCAAGCAGCCATCAATAGTTTGCACGGCAGTCAGACTATGCCCGTGAGTATTTGACATTTTAAATATTTATTTGTTTAACCAATTAATTTATTATTGATAATTATTAATCATTGCTAAGTGTTTAAACAATCAATATTTCTACGGTATTCGAAAAGATTAAATCCTTGATTGAACAGAAAAACAGTGTGAAGCGAATTCAAATATTTATGATAGTGAATTTGTTCCTTCATTAATATTTATATGATGCCGCTTTAATTAAAAATAGTTTGTTTTAACATCCAGTCAAGGATGTTTCTCTAACGTTGCTAACTTACCTAAGGTTACTTTTCTAAGCATAATGGAATCCAAGGATAATGTGTTGGAACGATTTTTCTCCACCGTTTGACGTGTTCATATTTTATTCCTTCCGCATTATTTCTGGTGGTTTTCAACAACCGCTTTACTATTTAACTATTCTCTAGTGTTATTTTATATATAGTCTTATCAGATAATTAGATCAATTAAAATATTTAGTCTGGAATTTGTGTTTAATGTTTTGTTCAATCCGTTGCTATAGCTAATTGTAAGTTAAAAAAAACTCCGACGCTGTTATTTATGTTTCGGGACATGTTAAAACAACACAAGGTACTGCTCATGCAACAACAGGTCCAATGTACTAGCAAAATACTGGAATCGAAAAAAAAAAAATCTGAAACAGTAAATTTAGGTACATGCAACATTTATTCTGATTCGGCTTTCCAGATTTCATGATTACTATAACTTCTGATTAAGAAATATACTTTTAATTGAAAAATTATTTTATTTTATTTTGATTAATGCATAAATAAATATTAGCATTTTATATAAATAATGAAACTTATTTATAATGATAATAAATCAATTAATAATTAATAATTAATTAATATTATAATATCTTGTTCACTAGATACAGTATCAAATAATTTAACATTATTGCACTATACTTACTCATGTAATATTATTGGAAATTTCCATATCTTACAGAGCAAGGAAGGATCAGATATAGTACTTACGTTCTTATTACAAGGATTTAACGGTATTACTAAATTAAACTATGCCTAATAGGATTGCTTCTCCTTTAAATTTTAAAGGTTCCTCTTTAAATATACCATTTCATCTTGTTCCATTGATGAAAAAAAGGTTAATGTATTAGCTGAGTTTTATAACCAACTAAAGGATAAAAAACATTTATTTTTTTTACATAGGAATAGTAATATAAATGTATTATATATCGTTGGAAAAATAAACCTTTTTTTTTTTTTTTTTTTTTTTTTTTTTTTTTTTTTTTTTTTAATATCTCATATATAAAGCGAATAAAACTCATTGATTTTTGTAAATAATAATTTCTATTGTTAGATTATTTAGTCTGAAACACACGTTTTAATCCAAACTACATGTAATTCTTTTTAACAATTTTTAAATTGATTTCAACAACGGAAGTATGTGAAAGCAGTGATTTGCAGGCACAAGATTTTTTTTTTTTTTTAATTTAGTAATAATTTCAAAGCTCCTCTGTCCTCCCTCTCTCCAAAAAAAAAATAATTCTGTAAACTTAAATTTGGTTTTCCATTTCTCTTTACTTTAACTTACAAATATATGAAATTTATAGTGAGGGAAAGTATTGCGATCGTGAAAATTTTCGAATTCCAGTTTTCACTGGAAATAAACGTTTTGGGATCCCCTGAGTTTAAAAGGCCAACTCTTAAAAAAGTCTGTGTGTGTGTGTGTGTGTGTGTGTAATTCTAGTACGGAAACGAAAAGTAACAATACTGAAATTTCATATTTAAGACACCTAAACGCCTGAGAGGTTACAACTTGTTTTTATCGAAATCAGCTAACCAGAAGAGACACTTTATACCATGCATTTAGCACCTTCTCACGGTTCAACGCGGTTAGCACCTTCTCAACAGCTCGAAACGATTTCAATCAAACTGGCTTTTTAGATGTAAAATTTAATAGGATTTAATATCATGTAGGTTTTATTCTGATTAAAATAGTCTTACTGGGTCTAAATGCCAACATTTCAAAATTTCTTCCTCAAAAGTACCTTTAAATGTTGTAGTTTTTATGAAATGACCATATCACCTGATTAGCAAATCTAAAAAACAGGTAAATACATATATAAGTTGAACGAATTCGATAACCAACTAAAGGAGATAACTGCATAAATATTTTTTAATGCAATTATTGGTTTTTGAACATAAGAACAGTAATAATACATGTACATTATGCCGTTGGAATGCTAAAGATTTTAGAAACAATATTATCTTATGCATACTATTGTAAATTAATAATGTGGCAGGACATAAATGCCAATTTTTTTAATTCTCTTCATCTAAAGCACCTTAATTTTGCATATTTTAAAAAAGTGCAAACATATTTTGTATGCAATTGTTTTGTTTTTGAACACAATAATATTAATACAGATGTATAATTACCGCTGGATAGCTAAAGATTTTAGAAAAAATATTATCTAATACGAGGAATAGTAAAAGTTAATGGATAGTGATGAAAAGCCGAATAAAACTAATATTTGACTAATTGTGGATAATAGTATAATGGATTATTTAATAAAAAATAAAAACACATGTTTCGATTGAAATTCAATCTAATTAATTCATTAACAATTTATTTTATTCTCTAAATGTATTTAAGGAATCTTAAATTGATTTTAACTACTAGGTAGTTGAAAGGCGTGTGTTGCGTGATTTTTAAATTTATTATATTTTACGGCGAGTGGGAGAGGGGAAAAAGAGGAGACCCGCTTCTAATACAGAATGAAGCTATCCAACCCAAAGCTTCCACGACTAACCACATTGATGTCCGAACTTCTTTCAATAAACCCGACGACAAACAACCGACGAACCAATGATCGGCCGGTCCTTACAATAAAAAAAGTTTTTAGCCTTTATGAGAGAGGCAGAGCGGTTCATCCTCTCGGCTCAAAAGTAACGACGCTTTTCAGGGACATTTTAAAAAGCCAATTCCCCGAGGAGCGAAGGGTGGTAAAAATTCCCCGGGCGGGACGAGAGGAGCCTCAGGAATCCCTACGCCCTAAAAGACACCGGGGAAGGGCACAGCTATTTGTTTATACGGTCCCCAATAAAATCGGGCCCTATTGAATACCAGGGCCCGGGCGGATAAAATGCTTATGGCAGGGCTGAGGGGTGGCATATGGTGGGGGGCTGCTCCCCCCGTTATGGCTGCCATTTGATACGGATCACCTTCACACTTTCCTAAATTCGCGGTTCTGCACAGCTCTGCGGTTTCTGTCACTGCCTTGGGTTATGTTACCAGGGTTACGAGGGGATAAAAAAAGTTATGGCTGAAATAGAACAAACAGATGGACTCGAAGCATAAAATATTCAACCCTTCAAAAAATATATAGTATGACCATGATTTTTTCCTTTTTATTTTACTATTTAGCGATTTTAACAAATTATAGGTGTAATTTTTATTTATTTTCCTTCTTTCATATACCTATAATCCAAAGAGTAATTGGAATCAACATTAACTTTTGTAGTACATTGTTTCTAGGGTTGTCGGTTTAAACAGGTTTTTAAATCGTTTTTTTTTTTTTTTTTTTGAGAAAATTATGAAATACGAAAAACGGTTTTTTATTAGAAAATATCGATTTTCACTGTATGAATAACACTTTCAAAAATTGAAAATGACAAATGTAGCAAAATGTACGAGATTGATGAAAACACTGTTGCAATCGGTTTGGTTCTTGGAATCATATCCGACCGACATGATTTCAAAAAACGGTGTGTTTTGTCTATTAGATGAATTAATTTAGATTTTATATCAGTTTGTCTTCTGACTTTTATGTACAGTTCATAAATTCAGTGTTCAGTTCCATTGATTGATATTTGATATAGATGATATTATACAAAATATAAGTAGGTAACATATTTTAATATTATAAATTTATAAAATCAGGCTTTAAAAGCGATTAAGCCTAGTTCGGTTGCAAGTGAGAGGGTATTTTCTATTTTGGGGTATTTTTTGAATAAACTAAAGGCACAGCTAAATAGCAAATAGATAGACGTCCTCTGTTTTCTGAAATAATTTTTCATTAAAGAACAAAATAAATAGAATATTTATTTTTGTATTAAAATTGCCCTGAATAGAAATACTCAGTCCTATGCTTAATTGTCTTTAAAACTAAAATTTATTTTAATAAGTATGTATACATAAACTTTATTTGCTCTTGTCTTTCAGCTTTGATTATAATTTACATTATATAATACACAGTTATATAATTCGAACCCTTTGCTGAATAACTCGTTTCGCTATTATAAAAATATTTACATCCTTCTAGTAAAAATTATGCATAAACAACGAATAATTGTTTTTAAAGTTATTTAATCCTGGTCAACTATTATTTCTTTGTACTACTAAAATGCATAAATAAATTTTACTGTCAATAAAATTGAACAATATATAATTTCAGTCAAAACAGCTTTTAATCACTCTAAATTTTCTCTTAAAATTTTTAGTTCGAATTACAGAATATCGAGTAAAAATTGTTTTTATAAAAATTGGAAATCGGTTTTCTGGAAGATTACTATTCGAAAACGGTTTTCTAAAATGTCGGTTTTTGTATAAACCCTAATTGTTTCTATTAAGGTAACGAAAAAGCAAGGTGTTTATATATAGAGTTATCTATAAGTAAACGCCTTGACGAAATAAATTCAACTGTTTTTGTTATCTTCAAAAGTTCCAGATAACATCAACTTTAGCTGAGTTGGTGCGACCAGTGTGCATTCTACTTGCATGTTTGTTTATTTATTTAACGTTACTTTATTCATAAGATGCTACAATACAGTAGGAGTCCTAAATTTTTCATATCCAGGTTTAATTATGATAGTGATCATTAACGAGCATCTGACAGACAGGTTCCGGACTACGTTTTTTTACGTCCCTTCCGAATGACGGCATAACTAAGGCTACATAAAAATCCTAGAGCCCTTCACAGCTTTAACCCCTTGACCTGGAGCATAGAAGGTTGTTATGCTAATCACTAGACCAAAGGTAACCTCTCTAATTTACTGTTTGGAAAATATTGTGAGCGATGTTTACACGTTGGTGTATCTAGACCTCTGAGTAAATAGTTATGTGTAAAAAAATCAGTGTCCAATATGATATCTTCTTTTCTAGAAATCCTTATGCTAGTTGTCCACTCTCTACATTTGGTTTTATGTCTTCCCAGCTTGGATTGATTTGCTCTCCATGGTTTTTCTCAATCCTTCAAGAGAGCCTTCCTTGATTGATTTATCCAATCTTCCAGACTTCTTTTAAAAGTTGCTTTCTTTGGGTTTCAGCATTTCTAGCCAACTGGCCGCTATTTCTACCTCATCATTGCAGAAAATATACAGTTTAATTGAATTTACATATGAGGACAATCAACCATATATTAGACTGCCTGGAGACTGCAATCGCCAGGAAAGACGTATGACGGCTTTTTCAATGTAAAATTGTGGCGTAATGAAAAAACAACAACTTTTAAACAAATAAATTGTTTTAATAATAAGTTAATGAGAGATTTCTGCAAAGAAAGAGCTAAGGGACAGGATCTACAGTGCCCGCAATACACAACGGTTGAGAGGGTTTTGCAGTTGCCGTTTACAGATATTATTTTTATTATATACATTTTTATAATACGTTCTCTTATTTAAGGGAATTATTTTTTTTATTTTGATATATACATTTTTTTTTTCTTTTTTAATCTCATAATTCTGAGTGGTATCAGAGTCAATGTTTTTTTTAATATCTTAAATCGTTGATAGCATTAGTTTTTACAACTTTGAAATTGACAAGAGACAATAAAATGATTATTTATCGGCTGATTACTTTCAATACCTATCCATCCTAATCCACATTTTTTCATCATTCTCGGATAATTTTTTGTTTTAAATGGTATTTAGAAGTTTACTGAGGATTTAGGACTGTAAGAATTCGATGATTTATTTGAACCTTATAGCTCGACTCCTAAGTGCAAAAAAGGACACAGAGAGTAAATTTATAGTTTAAATACAACTTTTTAAAAGATTTAGAGTGTTTTTTTGTAAATGTTGAAGTTACGAACAGTTCGGACCAGCAAATTCAAAATTCCTTTGTCTTGGACATTTTGGCGTAAGTTGTGGTACATTCGCAAGGGTTAAATTTTATTTTTTCAATAACAATTATGTGACTACTACATACGCTATGAACGATGTAGTCAATGAGTATTTTTCCTTAATTTCTTTGCGTTTTCGTGACGCCAGGATTACTGTCATTACCATACATGAACCAGACTTGTAGAGAAATACCAGCAGGCAGCTAGCTGGCAGCACTCGCAAAACTATACTAAACGAGAAGATCCTGGGACATCTTATTTCAGACGCTTGGAGGATTATAGGTATCGAAGAGGATGCTAGGATAGAATAGTGGGTCAGAGTAGAAATAAAGAAGATTTATTCAGTTCGGGCAAGATCAGCTACAATGGAACATTAATGCCATAATGGATGAGTTTATTCCTATTAAAGTATGGAGGGTTGAGGATCTTATGAAGGATTTTGTAATTGTAAAAATACGAGAGAAATTAAATAGTCTAGTAGAGCCCCAAACCTCCATTCTATAAGACGTAATGGCCTTATGACTGTCATGTACGTTAGATGAGTCATATGAAGTTAAGTTGAAGGTTTGAATGTTTTGTTAAGTAAGTGTTGAATTAGCCTAAAACGGCGAGCAGTTTCTTGTCGTTTCACTCGTGTTCCAAGTTCCAAGTTAGTCGTTTATCAAGATGAGATCGGATCTGTTAAACAGGACGAGAGGAGTATAGTTAAAGGAAGAAGGTAGGGCAGGAAGTCGTAGGTTATTTTATAAACTGAATATTTTATAGTTTAAAATATTGCAATCACTCTTTTTTCTATGCTATTTTTCTTCAAGTTAAACTAAACGTCATACTAATGTAATTAATCTACTCTACAAATGATAATTACTATATTTTATAATAACTTAAATTTTCTAATAATATTCTTCTTTGAAGTATGGATTCCTATATAAAACCCTACATATTCATATAATAGCCCTTGCTTGTAACAAAAGTGAGTGGACTTTTAAGGGGGTTTTATGGCCCATAATGCCCTAAGGGATGCAAAATATCATATTGTCCTGCGAGGGCCGACTGATGGCCCGCGACACTTGTCAATTCTGTTTATTGGATCCGGAGTATTTTCCCCTCCCCTTCTGGCCCTTCATCCTCCCCACCATTAGCACAGCTTTAATGTGTTTTTGTGTTCGTCCCCCGATAATGTGTCGGCTCTAATTGGGCTAATGCAGTTTCGAATCTACCGTCAAATGTAAAAAATATATACCTATATATAATTAAATTAGCGGAATCATTGTCTTAATTAGGAAAAAAATATATATATTTTATTAATATTGATCCATTTCATATACACATTTTTTTAAATAATCATTCTTATTTAGTAATGCAGAAGTTAATTTGGTTGCGGTCATCAAGAAAACACCCCAATAAGAAAAACTTATTTTAACTTTGACCCGATATTTGGCCTATATTTTGGGCCTTCATCAAGGCTAAAAAAACATATATAACAAGCATTGGAGTTTATTTCAATAAAAAAACCAACAGAAGAAAAATAAGGCTGAAATTTAATAGGCACAGTCTCAGAACGGACGATAATAGACTGACCAAAACAATTTCTTGCCTTCCTCTCTCGATAAAAGTTAAAAACAATTAGACACTTGAAATTGACAAAGATCTTCAGAAAATAGGCATTGCAACTAAAGTTCTACAAGACAGAGCTGAATTTAAAATTTAATTGACTAGCATCAGTTTAAAGCTAGACCGAGTGTAATATCTAACTGAACATATAAAAAAAATAAATAAATATAAACACAGTGAAATGATGAATTCTATAGTTGGGCATAACAATACGAAATTACATCAGTAATAAAATATGGGAACAAACAGTTATATTTTCCTACCAATTTTATCATTTTTTTATTACTGTTTATTTCCATAGATTTTCTTTTCTTTTGATACTATTAGTTGTTATATAGTTATTCTTAGCCCTGACGAAGGCCTAAAATGCAGGTCAAAACGTCAGCACACAAATAAAATAAGTTTGTCTTATTGATGTTTCTTTCTTATAATACAATATAATAGAATAGGAATGCAGGGAGTATAATATCTTGTTGGAAGGCTTACAACAAAATGTTATCTTACATACAAAGTTGTAATAGGTAATATAGAGAGGTGAAAGGCGGAATAAAACCAAGTAATAATTTATTTTTCGATTATTTGTCTTGAATAAATGTTTTCATCGAAACTCCTGGTGATTCTTAAAATTTTTTCGACTCTAATTTTATTTAAAAGTTTTTAAATTGATCATTACAACGAAGGTAAGGAAAATGCGTATATAACATGCAAAAAAAACTATTTAATTTTTTATAACATTTTTCGTCATAGATGATTGGGTTAAGTAAAAGAGCTTCTGCCTTGTTTTTTTCTCAATGAAGAAAAAAAAAGTATCAAATATTTTAAATAACTTGAATGTATCCTGATGGGTTTGGATTTTCAGACTAATAAATTATATGATTATAATGTGCTTTGTAAAAACATTAGTCACCATTTTAAAAAAAAAACTTAGTTCTAACAAACAAACCTAATCATTAAAGGCATAATAGAAACATATATTCGAATTAGAACTAATCATGGAAATCTGTAACAATTATCTAAATAAAATAGGCTCAAAAGTAACTTAACTATGTGACTAATGTGGTGGCAGGGAAACCCTAAAACTTGTAATACTAAAATTTCCCAATACAAAGAACAAAAAGTAATTAATTTTAATGAATTAGATAATAATCAAAATATTGCTTAAGATTTTTTTTTGTTCCGGTTGAACAGACCCCATACCTAGGACTGCACCTGGACAAACGTCTTACTTGGAACCCTCATACAAGACTGAAAAGACAAGAAACTGCCCGACGTTTTCGACTGTTTCAGCACTTACTGGACTAACGCTCAAACCTTCCACTTAAGTACAAAAGACTCATCTACATGACTATCATAAGACCGATATGGACTTACGGAGTAGAGCTATGAGGCTTTTTACCTTTCACTGAAGTACAAAAGACTCATCCACATGACTATCATACGACCAATATGGACTTACGGAGTAGAGATTTGGGGCTCTACTAAACCATCAAATTCCTCTTGTCTCCAATCCTTACAATCAAAAATTCCTTCGGAAAATCCTCAATGCTCCTTATTTTGTCACAAATAAACTCATCCATATAGACCTTAATGTTCCCTTTGTTGCTAATATGGCCCGAACCAGGTACCACTCCTTTCATGACAAACTCCATTCCCACTCAAACCCAATAGTTTAAATCCTTGCTTCCTCTACAATCCCTGATAATCCTCCGAGGCGTCTGAAAAGAAGATGGTCTCGAGACTTTCTAGTTTAGCATAGTCTTTGGGGAGCTGCCAATGGGTAGTATCCCTACATATGAATCATGTCACCCTATCTTGTATCACATTTACTAAATGTATTTTATTACACTGTTGCAAATACCAATAAATATATTTAAAAAATGAAATAAAGAAAATTTGTCTTCATATATGAAGGTTGGCAGCGTACAAAAATATTTAATATCAGTGCCAATATCCACCCAATAAAATAAAGAAAAAAATCAGGTATTAAATCATAGTTAAATAGATGAAATGCTGTTTTATAATGTCACAGTAGCATAAAAATTTAAACGTAAAAAAAAAAAAAAAATTAAATTGTTTCCGAACCAGTTATTCCCATAATTTGATAAAAGCAGTCCTACCAAAGAGATCCCGGTTTATTAAATTGAAATATAAAGCCCAGCGCGAAATGATATTTAAAGAGCCCCCCCCCCTCTCCTTGGCAATTAATACAACACAGGCAAAGGGATTATGAGATTTATTTTACGACTTGTAAAACCGTTTGAAGTCTATTATTTCAAAAGAAAGATTATGCAAAGTGGTTTTGGGGTTATAATATATACGTTTCATTAGGAAGCAAAGGGACGCTGCTTTATCTTTGGAGGGCTGTTGTGACTTTGGTGTATTAAACCATAATTCCGGTGTAGGTTAAAGAGGTTGAGATCTGCATGCTGTTGGCCGAGTTAGGGGGAGGGTTTACAGGGAGAGTGGGGGGCTAATTTGCATAGAATAAAGAGAGCTCCACTGTCAATAAGGAGCTGGGGTAAGGCGCGGTCTTCCTTTAATCACAACGCTCCAACCTTTCTCAGGATCACAAAAGCAGGAGCAAGAGGCAAGAATCTGTCTCCTAGAAAAACCTATCATAGCTCTCATATTATTTGGTTGTCCGGAAAATAAAGTGGAATTTTAAGCTTTCTATAAAAATACCCACTTATATAATAAGCTTTTTAAGTTTACTGGTATCCGCCGTCGAAGAATGTGTCAAAACTGGAGAATTTAAATAAATCCCAATAAATCACATCAAATAACCTTCACTCTATGTCGTAAACCTATGACTTCCTGTCCCCTCTGTATCCTTTAACAATATCCTACTTACTCCTGTTGAACAGATCCGGTTCTTAGGACTATACCCAGACAAACGCCTCACATGGAACCCTCATACTAGACGGAAACTGCTCGTAGATACCGATTACTACAACACTTACTCGACAAACGCTCAAAACTTTCTATTTACTACAAAAAATTCATTTATATAACCATTATAAGGCCTATTTGGACCTACGGCATTTAGTTATAGGGGTCCACTAAACCATCAAATTCCTATCGCATCCAATCTCTGCAATCCTCCATACTTTGTTACAAATAAAATTATCCTTAAAGACCTAAATATCCCATTAGTTGAAGACTTAGCCCGATCCAGATATACATCCTTCCATTCCAAACTTCCTGCCCATTCAAACCCGCTTATCCGTGACCTCTCCTCAACATCTATTTCTGACAATCCATCCAGGCGACTAAATAGAAGATGGCCAAGAACCTCTTACCATAAATTGGACATTAGAGTTCTACCAATGGGTAGTTTCTTCTCATGACAATCATGTGTCTTAATCTCAAATCAATCCAATTTACTTGTTGAATTGAATCAATACAGTTGTTAATTTCTTTAAATAAATAAATAATAATAGGCTTAGCGAACCCGAAGGTTCGATGTCGATACCACCAAATTCCGCCTACACAGACTCGTCCAATGTTCACCATTCAAGTTCAAGCTCCCGAGATCAATCTTAACGCAATCCTCCCATCTCCGCTTCGGCCTACCTTTCGGACGTCTACCAGTCGGATCAGCAAATACCAACTTTCTCGGAATCCGCTCGTCATCGAGCCCAACAACTTTACTCACCCATTTGAGTCTCCGAGATGCAATCAGCTCAATTATATTCACAGGATACAAGTTCCGCAATTCCGCGTTGTGCAACCTTCTAAACTCCCCAGTGGCCTCATCTCTCTTCGGACCAAATATTTTACGCAATACCTTATTTTCGAAAACCTTAAGCCGTTGTTCATCCTTCAAAGTAAGCGGCCACGTTTCACATCCGTAAAGAACCGTTGGAAGAATAATAGTTTTATTAATTCTAATCTTTAAGTTTTTAGATAGAAGCCGCGAACTAAGTAACTTAGCAACTGAATAATAACACGCATTTCCCACCTTTAACCGGGACTTTATTTCTTCCTGGATTTCATTTTTTCTAGTTATAACTGAACCTAAATACTTGAATTTCTCTACGTGTTCAAAAGTATGACCTGATACATCAATATCACCAAGATCGACCTTGTTTCTGCTATTAATCATATACTTCGTCTTACTTTAAATAAATAAATAAAAATTAAAAAAGTTTACTGGACCCTTACACAAGAGTGAAACGACAAGAAACTGCTCAAAGATACCGATTACTACAACACTTACTAGGCAAACGTTCAAAACTTCCATTAAATTACAAATTAACATCATTGTTATCAGACCTATTTGGACATATAGAATCGTGCTTGAGGGCTCTACTAAACCATCGAATTCCTCCCGCGTCCAATCCTTACAATCCAAAATTCTTTGAAAAATCCTGAATGCCCCTTATTTTGTCACAAATCAACTCCTCCATAATGACCTCAACATCCCATTTGTTGCAGACATATCCCGTGATAGATACACCTCTTTTCATTCTAAACTACCTGCCCACATAAACCTATTTGTCCGTAGTTTATCTTTCTTAGATATCCCTGATAACCCTCCGAGGCAACTGAAAAGAAGGTGGCCTCGGGACCTACTATCATAAAATAGTGATGTGCTACCACTGGGTAGTTCTTTATCAAGACATTTTCATGACTTACCTTCATACAGCATATTTGCTCATTGTGTTCTTAATACAGTTGTGGCGTGATGTGGCGGCTTCACCATCTTAAACCAAACGACGAATATCTGTTTTTGTTCTTGATTTTTTCCTTCTTACCAACTTAGGATCGGGTCCAGGCTTCATTTTGATTCGGTTGTAACATTTTAGCCACCATTGAGTGGAAAAGGCAAAATTTTTCTCCAACAGCTCGGTAACAGATCCCTTCTCACATCTTTCTATACTCATTGTATTAGATACTGAAAATAAACTATCTTCTATAACTAGGGATCCTTCTTCTATAAGATTACGAAAGAAACTGCCTTTAATGTGTCATTTTTATTGATTTCTCTCGGTGTACACTTTATTTTGGCCAACTATTATTTGTTTATTTTATAAGTTTAAGATTAAAGAAAACCTAACACTGTATTTTTTCAGACTCTTAAAACTTATTAAAGACAACATTAACAACAACTAAGGCTAGTTGTTTCATCAGACAGCCACCTTTATATCGCATTAGCTTTATAATAAGGATTGTACACTTTAATTTGTCCAGGAGTGTATTTCAATGATATTAACCTGCTGGTCACCAATGTTAGTGAATTAGTAAAGATGATACTTTAGGAAAAGTATTCAATAAGATAAAAAAAATTAGTTTATAAAATGCCAATCCCAATACTTAGCCTCAACTCTTTAGAGGTTATCGTTTATAAGGTTCTGCTTTAAATTGTTTTTTTCATTAATCTGACAGCTTCATTATGAATATATAAGAGGAACCTCTTGGGCGACTGGAAGGCTGGAACGTAGAGCTATTCGCCCGCTGGAGGAGAACGGAGACTCCCGGAGCGGATGACAGGGAAGCCGGGAGACCTTGATGAGACTTATATTAAATTCCGCCTTAAATTAAGCCTGTTTCAAAAGTCGCTCTTCTTGGGTTAACCAACTTAACTTTGGCGGGGGCAGGGGAGCGCCTAACGTCGTTATTTCCCGATTTCCTTTGTCTTAGCATTTAATTTTAATTGCTTTTCACCTGCTTGGTCTCGGATTTAATTTGTCCTTCTTTCGTTATTATTTTTTGCCCCTCTTGGGCCGGACCAAAGGGAAGGATCCCGATCCCTTGAGGCCGTTAGCGCTAATTGGGGAGCACTCAGCCCCGAAAAGGAGGATTCCGAGCGACACTTCCTCTCATGAATACTAATAAATTTAACTTGCTAATTTCTTAATAGTCCTTAACTCGACTACTTTCGTACCTTTCTTTACCTAAACTAGTAATAATCGCTCATTATAAAATAACGCGTCGAAGCTTATGGCGAGGAATCCAAAAAAAGAAAGAAGTATAAATGCATATATTTTACATAGTTCAAAGCCTTTTTCTAAGTGGGAGGTAATCCGCCAGATAAGCTTGACCATCACTGAGAGGTTCTGTAATTTTTATTTATTTATTTATTTTTTTTTTTTTTATATAATGTAAATAGTGCGTACGATATATATCTGGACATTTCCAAAAGAAGTTTTTTGATGTATTTCACTCTCATCCTTTTCAACATTTATGCCGCTAGGGCCATCTTCTCGACTGAATATGTGCATAGAACACCGACAAGATGGCCGATGAGATGTTGCCAAGCTAAATTGGACGACACTGCTGATAAAGCGATGTAAGAATATATATGTGGATAAATATGTATGATGGATACTTGAAAATGGACTTAAAGGCCGAAACGTTGTAAGGTGGGAAAGTGAAATAAATCAATTAACTTTTTTTGGAAACGGCCAAATATATTTCTTACAAATATTGAACCAAAAGGAAACTCAGGACAATGATGAGACAAGTAAATTACGCGTTGAATATAGTGAATACTATTCATAGACTATTTGAAAAATAGACTTCAAAAGAAAAAACTGTTCCATACATTTCGATTACTGCAACACATACTAGAAAATGTTCAGAACTTTCAGCCTATTACAAAAATTCATTTACGTCATTATTATCAGGCATATTTGGTCCATATCCGAGCTTTGCACTGAGAGGATCTATGAATTTATTTTATTTTATTTGTTTATGAATACTATTCATAGACTATTCGACAAATAGTATTTGTAGACTCCAAGAGCAAGAAACTGAAAACGAAAAAAAAATGAAATGATATAGTTTCCAGTGTTATGTTCAATGGGTCATTTTTTACTACAATTTATGTTATTTGAATCTAAATTTTCATCTGTTTGCTATACTTTGAACTAAGACGTTCTGTTCTGTGTTTTGACGATAACTAACTATTATTTAAAATTATTTCCAGGTATTATTTATTATTATTTAATTTAATTATTTATTTAATTTATTTAATTATTTAATTAATTATAAATTATTTTGATAGGGTCAAAGTTAACAAACTCAAAACGTTTGAAAGATAATAAACAAGGATTTCATCGATAAAATGATTATTGTTAGATAATTCAGTTATGAAATTTCAGCTCCTTCTACAACATGAACGACTATTTTCAATTTATGTGAACATCATTAATTGAATTACGTTCCATCATACCTTCAATTCTTATGATAGAGGGGAAATCAGGTATATATTTGATTAATTTAATCAAGCTTGATATACATTTACCTGGAAATGAATTTTCGAGAATCCCACACAATACTTCTGCTAATTGGGATTTCTCGACATATTTAGTATTCGAGGCATTTATTACTGAATATCATTACATTGCCTCTATGAAAATGATTGGAAGCATAAAGGGTTTAATTTATAACTCGATTGTTTACTACCAATATCGTAAACTGAATAGTTTATTGCGTATAGATATGTATTCCTGTCTGTTTTGTTTAATGTTTTTTTATTTTATTTTATTTTACATCATCGACCAACAGGCGAAGGCCCAATTACAGGCGATAAATTATACAAAAAATCACATTACACTATATTAATTAAAATAATAATAATAATTGAAACTCAAACTAATTAGTAATGAACTACATTATAGCTTAATTTATATAATAAAACAAAAAATGTATATATATATATATATATATATATATATATATATTTATATATATATATATATATATATATATATTATATATATATATATATATATATATATATATATATAATATTCCTTACAACTATAATAATATTACTAAAAAATAAATAAAACGTTAAACAAGAAAATAGAGAAGGAAATAAAAATGAGAAAAAAAAAATTAACATATAAATAAAAACCAGGTCCAGCTCTGAGTTTTTTTCAATTTAAAGATAAGAACAAAAAAAACATTTAAAAAAATGTACACAATTTTGCAATTATATATATATATATATATAGAGAGAGAGAGAGATAGAATAGAAAAAAAAAAAATATATATATATATATATACATATCCACATAGATGTCACTCACAGTAGATTAAATAAAATCAGTAAAGTATTATTTTATTTTATTGTATTAACAAGAACAGTAGAACAACAGTATAATATTATCAAAGAATTTCGAAACTATTGAAAACAAGTAATTATTAAATATCTGAAAATTGGTTGCTTAAGATTTGTCCTACACGAGTCAACGAAAAACTGGAATCAAGCTCAAGTATGTTACCCAAAGAGACCCTACGTCTTGTAACATACTGAGTAGGGCTCCTATAGCAGGATTTATTTACTATAAAATAAAAATCGCCTATCTGCTTACTATTAACCCTTTCTAACCTGAAGTCAAGTCCCACAAGCATATTAATGTCGTCTATACTGCCCTGGATCATTGATCATTTTGTTTTTAATCGTTAAAAAGTTTAATTTTTAAAATTACGAAAAATAGGTGTTGTATTTTTTTCTCTAAAAATATTCTATCGATGAGATCCTGGGTGAATGTCTAGTATAATTGAGCGAAATAAACAAGAATGCTCACTTATTTAATCCTATAATAAATTTTGATTAAAAAAAAAAAAATAATATAATATATATATATATTTTATTTCTCGTAAATTAGGATAACGTCACCGTGTGTGTCGAAAACACACGCCGTTCCATTTAATTATAGAAAAAACCTGAGATTCCAAGCGTGTGAAAATTCTTGATAATTATTAATTTATTTGGTATTCCGCATCATAATTATTAATTGATAATAATTAATATTTAGGATTTATTACGAGATCAGAGAAGCCCACATGTTTTTCAGTTATTTATATTATCTGTGGATAAGCAATGTATAAAACTATTGGGTTTGCAAATAAGTCCTTTCGATTTTTCTGGATGAAATGAAACTCAATGTACTATAGACATAAATACCTAATCTCATGTCACAAACTTTTGAAAATCACTTTAACAATGTCATCTTTATACAATATTAAAATTACATAAAACCTGTAAACAGAACCATTACATAACTACAAACGTATGAATATATACTTTTCGGTGACATAAATGAATGCTCGATATACTGAAATTCAGTAACTAAATTTTTAAATAAAATTATATGAAATTAAATCATGTTTTATTAATTAACAAAGTCCTAAATGCTCGAACGATAAATAACAAATTCGAAAAGGATTAAAATCGAAATTTCGCTTTTCAAATTATACTTTGGCCGAGAATAATAGTTGGTCATTAAGTTACAGGTTAGCCTATGACAATCATAGGAACTTGATATCACGTTTCCTATCGATTTAAATGGCGACCAGTTCAATATTTTATAAACGCATAATTCGGTCATTTATAGATGGAAATATAAACAATTCCTTTACCTCAACAACCCTATCAAGGGTATTGCGTTCAATACACTTTATAGGTTGGGTGTGACCAAGAAGGGTTTATTAATCTTCCAGCTGAAGGCGGGGTTCGAACCCAAAAGGTTTGCTGTTTCCATATAAACCTGTTAGTACTTATAATCGTAAGAATGGGTCCTTATTCGCAGGTTAGTTATTTTCGTAAGCATGTATCAAGATGCTTTTGTAGAAAGTCGTAATATTTTTTTTTGGAAGGCTTCAAGTTTTTCTAAATCTTTTTGGATGGTTCTTTTTGATAAAAATTATGTTTTTATATGTATAAGGAAATATTTTATTTTATTTATTACAAACCACAAATTTGACATACAATTTAATTTGCCATCAGCAATCCCTTTTGCAATGAGCAAATTTGTGGACTGCTGAAGCAGCGGCTCATCACAGCAGAGCTCGTTAAGTGGTCAGCATATCTCTTGGCCACCGTCTGCATAGTCGTCGGGGTTGGCTGTAAGCATTTGTAGGGCATTTTAATGTTTCTGTAAGAGGGTTGGTGTTGTATGTTAGTCTTTGGTGGAAGTTATTGTATTGTTCTGTAGCAGTGGCTGAAATAGTCGGAATGTTCAAGTCGATGCGTCCATTATTTTGCGCAGCATTTTTGACTAAAAATAATGTATTCTTTGTATGCTTAATGGCTTTGCAGAGCCCCAGAGTTTTATCTTGTATATCCAGATGGGTTTCAGCAAAACTTAATAAAGAGTTAGTTTGTTGGTTAATGATAATTTAGAACGTCTGTTAAGTAATCTAGATAAAAGGTCTTTTATCACCTGTTGAGTTTTTTTACGTTTTTGTCTAATGTGTGTCCTCCAGGTCAGTCTTTTGTCCAAGTGAAATTTCTGCTTGGGCTACGAGGTGGAAAATAAAGATGAATGAGTCCAAGAGTGTTTATGTAGTGTTCACTCTGAACCATAAACCTTCTCCAATTTGCTTTAATAATATTCCGACTTTCGATGAAATTCGATAAGAAAATATACATATATATATATATATATATATATATATATATATATATATATTCTTACTTTCCTAACCGATTCAGTCAGTATCTATAAACTAATTTTAAAGATAAAATATGTGCCTCGGCATCCATTTCTTGATGCAGAGGTTCGATTCGGAGTTCCCAGGGGCAGTATGTAAATGTTGTAAATATTGAATGTGGCCAAGATTGTAAATATTTTCTTTTTTTTTTCATTTATTTTATTTTATTTTTATTTATTATTTTTTTATTTATTTTTTTTTCTTCTTTTGTTATTGAGGCATTTTACTTTTTATTTGTTTTACTTTGTACATATGGAATGAATGACTTCTTTTATCTCTAATACTTATTGGTGTTGTATATTAGTCTTTGGTGGAAGTTATTGTATTGTTCTGTAGCAGTGGCTGAAATAGTCGGAATGTTCAAGTCGATGCGTCCATTATTTTGCGCAGCATTTTTGACTAAAAATAATGTATTCTTTGTATGCTTAATGGCTTTGCAGAGCCCCAGAGTTCTATCTTGTATATCCAGATGGGTTTCAGCAAAACTTAATAAAGAGTTAGTTTGTTGGTTAATGATAATTTAGAACGTCTGTTAAGTAATCTAGATAAAAGGTCTTTTATCACCTGTTGAGTTTTTTTACGTTTTTGTCTAATGTGTGTCCTCCAGGTCAGTCTTTTGTCCAAGTGAAATTTCTGCTTGGGCTACGAGGTGGAAAATAAAGATGAATGAGTCCAAGAGTGTTTATGTAGTGTTCACTCTGAACCATAAACCTTCTCCAATTTGCTTTAATAATATTCCGACTTTCGATGAAATTCGATAAGAAAATATACATATATATATATATATATATATATATATATATATATATATATATTTTACTTTCCTAACCGATTCAGTCAGTATCTATAAACTAATTTTAAAGATAAAATATGTGCCTCGGCATCCATTTCTTGATGCAGAGGTTCGATTCGGAGTTCCCAGGGGCAGTATGTAAATGTTGTAAATATTGAATGTGGCCAAGATTGTAAATATTTTCTTTTTTTTTTCATTTATTTTATTTTATTTTTATTTATTATTTTTTTATTTATTTTTTTTTCTTCTTTTGTTATTGAGGCATTTTACTTTTTATTTGTTTTACTTTGTACATATGGAATGAATGACTTCTTTTATCTCTAATACTTATTGCCCAAGATAGTGGCAGATTGTATTACTTCTCAATAAAGCAATATTACTAAAAAAAAACGAAGATAAAATATAAAACTAAAAATATATTTGTTATTAATTAAGTCTGGAAAACACTACGCCTTTTATGCAGTTTATTTGTGAAATGTAGGTTTTATGAGAGTACGAGGGGAGAGGGGTTTCCCTTGTTAACACTGCATGAAGCCTGCGGACGACCTAGTACCATGAAAAAAAATTATAAAAACCGAATAACCTTATTAATGTTTGCTTCCCTTTATAATGCTACGGGCTTGGGATTTTTTGTTATAAAGCCGAAGCATGTAGCTCTCAGGGAATTGAATATCCGAAAATGTGGGACAAGAGAAGAAGGTAATGGACACTGTGACAGGCGGTGAAAAGACAGGACGACCATAATACTCGTCATTAGCCCATGAGTCACATTACTGTCACATAGCTGCCCATTAGTATACCGGCTATCAGTTTACAATCGATATCTCCTCTTACATCGATACTGTTACATCGAGTAATAATTAGCTGTCCACAACACCCTCTCCCGTCACCGCCTTATTCGCTAACAACCTTAATTCTGTCCATTATATACTTTTTTTAATTTTTATTAGTTTATTTTCTAAATTTATTCAAGACGAAGAAGTTGGTCAAGGGTGAGGTCACCAAGGAAAACACACTAATAAGATAAAGTTATTGTAAGCCGACGTTTCGATCAGCATTGTAGGCCTTCGTCAGGGAAAGACAAGATAACAACCAATACTATAAAAAAAAAATAATAATAGCAATTTAAGTACAATAATAAGATAACATTAATATAAAATAAAATAAAATTGGTATACCTACTTAAACAAATATTAACATACGCTTCCCAGATTTATGGCTCAGCAAAAAAATACTCAAATAAAAAAACTGCCAGCAACGAAGAATGCAACCCATTTCACCAAAAATGTTAGTATGTTTTATGCAAAGCGTCTATCTTGTTTACTGGATGTAGTAATTTCATCATTTTATTGTTTAATCTAAAATATATAATTAATGTTACTAACTAAATATTCTAAATGATATAAGAGCCTATTAAATTGTACATATATCTTGTTTAATAAAAATCTTTTGAGCCGTTTTTGAGAAAACCGTAAAAGGGTGAAAATTGCATGGTATTAAATTCCCCTTCCGTTCAGCCGTTGATGGTGAAAAAGTTAGTGTAACATCTCGGGCGCTGTCCTGTAATACTCAGTGTAAATTTAAGGAGAAGCATACGATGCGCAAAACATTTTTTTCTCCTAAAACCTTTATTTGCACCTGTCCGAACGGCAAGAACAATCAACAAATGTGAATAATTAGCAGGTAATGTTGATTTGTGAGGCATGAGGAAGAATAAGTACCGAGCAGCACGCCTTCCTTATCCTGATCGACCTTTAGTTAACTCAGGAGATCTCGCATCCAACACCTTTTTAATCTCCTCCTCGAATTATTAGGCATCTCGGTTGTAGCCATATCTCTGATAAGTTTGTTGGTATGCCCGTGTAAGTTATCATGAAATCGTAGATGAAGAGTACTTATATGTTCTTATTTTTTATGATCTGTAAAATTGTATATAGAAAAATTTGAAGCTTTTTTAATTGACTCTCTCCGCTATGCCGTATATTAGGGTGGAGTATGTCCAGATCGGTTTGAGTAAGTAAGTGTATTTAGTTAGTTACTGTTTCAGTTTTAATTTGGATGATTTAGAAAAAGTGAGTAAAGTACTTAAAGGTGTTTGATGAGCTTCTTTTGTTTCATTTTTACGTGTGGATCCCTTCTGTCGAAGTTTAGTCCGAGGTAAAGTACTGTGTCTGTCTGAGGAATAGGGTTGTTCTCGATTAAGACTGGAGGGGAGTTATATCTTCGTAGGGTAAATGTCATGTGTTTTGATTTGTCATGATTATTAACATATTTTATAATCATCATAATCATTCCCCCTCCTACCGCTGATCGGTGTGGGGGTCCTGCTTATAGAGTCTGGTCCAGATGTCTCTTTCCTGCACCAACTCTGCTCTCCTGTTCCAATTTATTCCGTGCATCTTGCATGCCTCCTTTAAACTATCCCCCCAGGAGATGCGAGGCCTTCCTCTGTGTCTTTTTCCTTCTGTGCAGGTCCTGTAGGTCTTCCTGGCTCTTCTGTCCGGATCCATCTTAAAATGCCCAAGCCAGATCAGTTTGTGCTCCTCTAGTATGGTCTCCGCCTCTTTGACATTGACATACGCCAGAAATGTGGCTTTCCGTATCTCTTCTGGTCTTCCTCTCTATTTTTCGTAGATACCTCATTTTCATCGCCTGTATCTGACTCCTGTGTTTTGTGGAGAGAGTCCACGATTCTGAGGAATATGATAGAATAGCAAGGAATGTCGATTTATAGGCAGCTAGCTTGGTCCGCTTTGTCACTTCTCTTCTCCCCAGGAAACCCCGCCTGACCATTCAGAACATCTTGGCTGCTGCTCCAATTCATTGGGCCACTTCCTCGTCTATGTAGCCACTCTCACTGAGATGAGCTTCCAGATATTTAAAACTGTCAATATTTTAAGTCAATAAATTTAATTCATTAAAGTCAAGCGTTCAAATGACATTAGTATAAATCAAAAACTTTTATTGCTTCATATTTTCCAATAAAACTTCACTTCGATATACATCGATGGCGACAATAATCATGAAATACGGCTTCATTTAGCAAAGTGTAGGAGGGAAGATAACAAAAAGAGAGCTAGGGATAGGTAAACAGGAAGAGCAAGTTGGCGGGGAGTGAGATATTAGATAGTGTTGAACCATCCCTTATATTAGGGCTGGGTACACTAGGGCAAATTGTGTTTGTGCTGGGTAAATATCAGCTGGGATCCCATTCACCACCACCTCCATAAACAGAGCTCCGTTAAAATCAACTCCTCACTTCCAGGCTCATTAGTTTTTTTATGGCTTTTCTTTCTCTCTCATTTGTGAAATTACTTCGAAATGTATTGCTTTAGCGGCAGATTTAGAGTAATATATTTATCTAATATATAAAAACCTCGTGTCACGGTGTTTGCGGACATACTCTTCCGAAACGGATTTTTTACTTTTATTTTGTATATATGGTATATTTGCTAGTTATGATAAATTGGTACTAAAGTATATTTCTTACCACTAGGTGATTTATATATATATATATATATATATATATATATATAAAAAATCTTTTTTTTGGGGGGGAGGGGAGCATATAAATTTTTCAAATTTTTGCCCTCCCTCACCCACATTCTCATTTTTCTTTTGCGATTTTAGTATTTTTGTAAGAAAAATATCCAAATAATTTAAATGTCGTTTTTATCACAAATCTCTGGTGCGAGCAATACAGAACTTTAACTTACCTCGGCTGTTAAAGTATATTAAAGAAATATTTAAAAAAAACTTAGAGTTTAAAAAAAGTATAAGCCTAATTTAAATAAAAGTTTTTTTTTTTTTTTTTTTTTTTTTTTCTTATCCTCCAACTTTATTTACAAAATAAATACAAAAACATTCTATGTATATACAGCAGCAATGTATATACAGTCCATGGCTCAGGCCTCGTATTGCCCGTTGGTATTCTAAGGTTCCTTTCGCACTAGGCGCGGTATGCGCTTGAGGAGTGGGGTGGCTTTGTGCCTTTGTTGAAGTAAAATGGGGAGGAACCATTTTGCTGGTGGTTAAATGTATGCGGGTCAGACTGCAGAGTCCAGACCCCTTCCCAGGGCGACCACGTCGACCAGGGGGAGAGAGCCTTGCCACCTTCCAGGCGCAGGTGGTGGAACTACGTCCCTGAAGAGAGGGTTCGCACAAGCCTTTAACCCGTCAAAGAACTTGACGTGCCTCCTGCTGATGAACTCTGGCACCGAGGGAAGATGGAGTTCCTCGTGGATGGTGGCATTTCTCGCCCGCTGGAGTGTGGTTCCTCTGACTATCCTCCTTAGGACGGAGTTCTGATAACTCTGCAGCCTTTTGAGCGTGGACTGATAGAGGTGGCGGAGCAGGGGCGCACCATGGAGTAGAGTCGGTCTGATAACGGCCTTGTAGATTTGCAACTTGAGTCGCAGTGAGAGCTGCGGCGAGATGAGTAGGTGGTAGAGTCTATGGGACTTCCTGCGGGCCAGCTTGATTCTTTCCCGTACATGGCTGGAGAATGTCAGGTGTCGGTCCAAGGTCACACCTAGGTAAAGAATTGAGTTGGAGAGAGGAAGTTTTACGCTGTCTATCTCAAACTCGGTGGGTAACTTCTTCTTCCCCTTCTGGAAGGACAAGATGATGGCGTCCGTTTTAGCTGGGTTGACTCTGATTCCGATCTTCTTCAATTCCCCAACTATGACGTTGGCTGCTTTCTGAGCCTGGTCACGTGCCTTGGTGGCGCTCATGCTGGTGGAGTAAATGGCGATGTCGTCCGCATAGGCTGCTACTGTTGCTCCCGGATGCTTTACTGAGACCACCGGTGCCGTGAAAACGACAAATAGTAGTGGCCCTAGTACAGACCCTTGAGGTACCCCGCAGATGGTATCGTGTGGATTCAACAGGCTCCCGCCGACCCTTATAACGAAAGATCTTCGACTAAGATAGCTTCGGATCAATCGGCATAGGGAGGCAGGGAACTTGAACTCCACCAGACGGCGGAGTAAAAGAGTGTGAGACACACAGTCAAAGGCCTGTGTGCAGTCCAAGGAGATTAGTGATGTGGCATCGTTGTTCTTCCTCATCCGCTCCATGGTGTGGGCCTGCAACTTCGCCAGATGGTGTTCACAGGCTACCCCTCGTTGGAATCCTGTCTGTTCAGGTGGGATGATGTTCTCCTCCGTACAGTGCTTCATCAGATGGTGGTGAACCAGCCTTTCTAAGATCTTACTCATGTGCGAGAGAAGACTGATCGGGCGATAGTGTTCCGTTGAATCTCCACTCTTCCCCGGTTTGAGTAGTGGCACTACGATCGCTTCTTTCCAAGCCTTAGGAAAATACGATAACCGGATGCACGTGTTAAAAATGTTCAATAAGAAGGCTTTACCCCTCCTAGGGAGCATCTTCAACAGGACATAAGGAATATCGTCCTTCCCAGAGGACTTATTGCCCTTAGTACGTCGTAGCACCGACTCAAGCTGCTTGAAGGTGAAGTGGATGGGCTTCTCATTGGGGGACGGAGGTCTCCCTTCTGGAAGTCCAGGAGCAGCACTCACACGAGCCTCTTCCCTCGCTTCATAGTCGATAGCCAGGAGTTCAGCCTGTTCAACCGGGGTCAACAGATCGCTCTCAGAAGTCAGGTGCACAGTCCTCTTCTTGGCGACATGAGTCCTGATGAGTTTCCAGAATTGCTTCTGGTCGTCATGAGTCCTCCGGAGCTGTTCGTGCCAGAGGGCGGTCTTCCAGGCACGCATGAGGCTGGCTATCTGCCTGGTCATCGCATTGATGGCCGGTTTCAAGCCGTAATCACCCGTGCGGTAAAAGACGTTCCTCAGGTTGTTCCTTTGGGCTACCAAGGCGAGTATGTGCCTCGAGGCTTTCTGAGAGCGATCGGCTGGGGGCTGAATCTAGGGATATTATAATTCGCTGACTTCTGTATGGTAGTGGTGATGACAGCCACAGCGCCATCCACCTCGGCTTCAGATCTCAGAGGCTGTATCTTGGGTAGTGTATTATCGACACTAGCCTTATAGCCCTTCCAGTCGGCCTTGTGAAAGAGGTACTTGCTCGCCGGAGGTGTGGGGGTCGTTCCCTCAAAGGTGTAAAGCACAGGCCGATGGTCAGACGGTCCGTACGGGAGTGCAAGGCACCCCGTGACGGTGTGCTGATCCCTGGTCAGGAAAAGGTCTAGTGTGGATGTCCAGCAAGGTCGGGCCGCATGCCTGAAGGTGTGCACCCCCGGGTGAAAGACCGGCATCCTGGTCTTGGAGATGTAAGTACCCATCATGTTATTACTGTTACACAGCCAGGCAGTATGTCGAGCGTTGAAGTCCCCAAGAACAACAAATCGACTTCTACCCTGGGCGTGTTGCAGCAGTAGCTTCATAGATGTTGCTATAGCCTTGGGTCTCCTATAGACACAGCAGAAAGTGTACCGATGTTTCAGGTGAACATCGACTGTGACTATGTGAGTACCCTTGGTAGAAGCAACCGGGTTGGGTATTAACTGTGAAGGAACATCTCTTCTTACCAAGATGACGACACTCTCATCAGTCCCTGGATTGCACATCTCCCGGTACGCGATGTAACCCTGGATATACAGCCTCTCAGATGCAGGAAGAACGGTGTCCGTCAGCGCCACTACCGATGGCCGATGCTGCTGTAGGAGGAGTTCAACTTCAGCCTGCTTCTGACGTAGGCCTCGGATATTGTAGTTGATGACGAGATGTTCAGTCATAATGTTTACTTATCACCTTCATCATCATCTCCATTATCCTGTTTATAGACGTCATCAGCTGGGTGATCTGGATGCTGAGTTTTGCATTAGCCGCTAATACGTCGGCTAATGTACCACTCTGGCCCGGTGATGGGGATAGATTGGTACCTGTCATTGGTCCGTCTCCAGTAGGTTGTGGTGGTAGGGGTAGGTCCTGGTGCTGGTACTGCTGCTGCTGTGCCGGCGCTGTGGTTCCTCCCAGATGTCCAGAGTGAGGTAGGTCCGGCTGGGCTAGTCTGCTGGGCTGTCTTGAAGAAGCAGCAGCTCTTGTAGTGGCTTCGTTTCTTCTTTTCTTCATTAGCTCCAGTCTTCGTGGGCAGTCCTTTGAAGAGGCAGGGTGGCTTCCTCTACAGTTGGCGCATTTGGCCGCGGTCGGGCGAGGGCAGTTTTGGTTGGCGTGAGTTCCCCCACACCACGGACAGGCGGCTATGCGGCCACAATACTTCATAATGTGCCCAAACTGCTGACAGTTCCTGCACTGGGCAGGGGTCCCATCTTCTTTAAAGGGGTAAACCCTTATTATTACCCTCCGATGCTGCGGAGGGCTCTTATGTCTTCAATCTTGACTGAAGGGTCGGTAATGACTTGTACTCCTTCAATCTCATAAGCCACTCCAGCTTCGTTTCTCCGGGTTAGCCTCCTGGCTAACCTGAAACCAATCAATCTGTTCTTCAGCTCCTCTGTTATTTCTTCTATGGGATGGTCGAGGTCAAACCCTTGAATGACAAATTTTTTTGATCTTTTGGTTCCACGAGGGGCGTAGGAGTGGAACAGCACTTTTTCATTGTGCCGTAGCAACTTCACAGCTATGTCGTGATCGAGATCATTTGTCAGATATAATCTCGTCTCCTTGGGAGAAGAGTTCGTCTTAAATTCTTGTATGCCTATCTGGAATAATTCTTCCTTCAAGGACGTAAAAGATATGGGTGGCGAAATGATGATGGGGGGAGGGAGCTTTTTCTTTGGTGTGATTACCTCAAACCTATTTGATGTTGACACCGGTGGCGGCACAGGGACCGGGCGGGGTTTTAGAGCATTCCTTTTCGTCACTTGTATAAAACCTTCGCTATCGGTGAGGGTTCTTTTTTCACCCCTGGCTTCGGTCGGGGCAACGTCCATATCGCTAGGGCCAGCTGGTCCTGCAGCCATATCTTCTGTTACCAGTTACCTCGTAAAGCCTTGTCAGCGCGACGCTACCTTGGCTGATGGGGTTGGGTCCACGGGATAAGTGTGGACCCCAACAGCGTACAGGTGCTAAGCTAAACAAGGAGAGAAGTATTCGGAGCAAAGGAGGAGTCTTCGGCTTCAGACAGAGATCTTCAAGCTGCTGTTCGACCGTGCTACTTACTGCTAAGCGATGAGGTTCCGTGGTTGAAACCACGCCAAAAAACTATAATTAGCAGTTAAGCCTTTTTACTTCACGAGTAGAAAGATCAATGATATTAACGCAAATGGAAAACGGAATAAAAGTTTATTCAGTTTTTTTTTTTAAATATATGATTGAAATTAAATAATACGAGATTATAAATTCTTACGTAACAATTATTATTATACGTTATTAATCAGTAATAAGTTTAAGGCCTATTCGTTACATCACATTAACTCATACTAATTTGTACATAAGATAATATTTTTTCTCAAATATTTAGCTTTACGGGGGTATATTATGCGTCTATGTTACTGTTCCTACGCTCAAAAAACAAAGATTCGCATTTTTTTTTTTTTTGGTTCTTTTCTTCTTTAGTTGGTTATCGCATTCTATTACATTTTATATTTAGTCGCTTTTAATATTTATATTTTATATTGAATACGATTAGAATAATAAATAATAATAAGTTAACTGTACTGATAAGTTTTATTATTGTAATGTTAACTTGATATTATCTTTTCTTTTAGTTAGATCTTGTTTTCTTAGCATTGGTGAAGGCCTAAAATGTAGGCCAAAACGTCGGCATACAAATAAATAAGTTTATCTATTTTACTACCGCATAAAGTAAAATTGTAAAAAGGTGCCAAATACGGTGTATGAATTAATAATTGTAATCAGTCAATTTTAGTTAAAAATTTGCTGTAACATCACATCTATATACTTGTATTAATTACAAAATATCCGTTCCATGCTACTTCTTGTTTTTTAATTAGATTTACCACATAAACATACATACACAGCCCTATTATTCTTGGTTTTTATCATTTGACCCTAAAACGTTAATTTCTAATTCAAACTTTTTCACAATTCCAATGCTTTTAAATAATTTTTGAAAAAAGAAATCATAAAGTCCAAAACGTGATTTATGAGGCAATCATAATATACTATATAATTTTAAACTGGTAAAAATTATATTTTTTTTTATCGAAAGTCATGTTAAAAAATTGTGTAGACATAATAAAGACAGAATTTTTCCCAATGAATTTTTAACATGAAAAACCAAGAAGAAAATCTAACCACCATCGACTAGTTCTAAAGCTATAATAAAAAAATAAACAAGCGTTGTGACATTCTAAATGAACATATAAGAACATTAAGAATATTTATCAAAAGTGTCTCTATGTTTCTTTCCAGCTGTAATAAATTAATAACATCATTTTATTTTATTTTTTTAATGAAATTTATGTTCCTATAAACCTATTTATGCATCAAAAATAATTCTCAACCGTTCCTGATTTTATCTGCAACCGAAATTACACCATCAAGCACTTACTTAAAAGTAGGCTGAAGATTCATTTCGCCTGATATCAGAAATTCAAATTAATTCAATTTCTCCTGAACGCTCAAAATGGATTCAAAATGAAGTTCTCTTTACAAATGTATTCTTAGGATATTCAACTTGAAGAAAAACAAGCGGTTGAATTCCATTATATCTCTAACGGAAAAAAATAATAATACTATTCCCTGAATTAATTGGCGAAATTTGTTGATATTGAAAGATACTTTCGCAACAGAGGGGAGATGGAAATCGAATTCAAACTTTTTTTTTTCCTTCTACTAAAATTAACAACTTTCTTCACAGAATAAACAGATTTTAGAATTTATTTTACCTATTTTTTATAATTTAAAAACATACATCATTTATATGTTTCTTGGGGCCCACATGTCAAGATGAAAAGACAGACTATCAACCACCGACTGAAAGTACTATACTCTCTTTTTTCAAACTTAAAAATTAGACAGGAACTGAATACATACACATACCTTCTTAAGCCAATATGGACTTAAGCTTCACAGATTTTTCGGTTCAGCAAAAAAGACTCACATACAAAATCAACAATTATTTCAATCCAAAATTTTAAGACTCATAACGACAGCACCTTGGTAGGTAAACAACAGAACCCTACATACGGACTTACAGCAACCAACATTTGACCAACATATACGAACACTCTATTCTCGATTTCACATTAAACTTAACGGACACGACAATAGACTGATCAACGACATGTCAGTTGCTGAAATGCCGGTCAGAAGAAGGCTAAAACGAAGCTGGATGAGGGACCTCCTCAGCTAGATTAAAGCCTTGGAAGGGGTGCTGCTGGGCACTTTACTTCCCCATGCCTACCATGTCAGATCTTACTTTTGTCCAACACATTTGCTGATTGTCAGACATCTTCTGACAGGTGTAAATAAAGATATAAAGAGAAAAAAAAATGTATATGTTTGATAAAATAATATTGTTCACTCACATTTGTTAGATATTTTGATTTCCCTTATTTTTATCAAGGTAATTATAACAGTTTTCAATTGATTATTAATTACATTAGCTTTTCTAATATTTCCATATCATTTTTTTATTCCAAGACTGACGTTCTAACCTTCCACTGAACGATAAAAGACTCATTTACCTATATGGACTAACTGGCTTGAGATTTAGAGCTCCACTATACCATTTTCTTGTAGTATCCAATACTTAAAACCCAAAATCCTCAATGCTCCTTATTTTTTCACTAATAAAATCAGGCATAATGACCTTATGTTTGCAATTCGGCCTGAAATAACTACCAATCTTCCCGTTAAAATCTCCTTTCCTACTCTAGCCCGATGGTTTCAATTTTTCCTTTTTCTTTAATTCCTAATAATCGTCCGAGGGGTCTGAAAATAAGTTTTTAGAGAGGCTTTCCGACGTCAAATCCAATTTCAGTACAACCACTGAGTAGTTTCTCTACAAGTTTGGTTCATGTTATTTTTTCCTATAGGATATTTTTTATTACCTACAGTTATAAATTTCAATGAAAAAACCTATCAAATAGTTCTGTAGCAACACTATTATATAAAAGATTTGGACAATCATGATAATTTCTGTTATTAATCACTTTCATCATTATAATTTTGTTATTAAAGATGGATATCAGATACGATGTCTTATTTACCTATAAATTTTAAAAATGTTCTACAATATTGTGCAAGACTGTTGAAACATATTTAATACATGATATCTTCATGTCCACAAGATCTTTAAAATCTTCGTTCAACGATTATTTGTTTATCATTTTCAATAATAAATCTTTGTAATTGATCAAAAAAAAATTTACAACTCCTCAAAATTTGAGAGCTTACGTTTCAAGATACCTAAAATCCGATTGACGAATAAAAAAAAATTATGCTTGTCCGCCGTACGATGTACGCGGCTTATCTCTGAAACTACGGGACCAATTTTTTTTAAACGCGGCATAAAAATACTAAAGCATTCAGCGATGATCCTAGCACATAGACGTTGATATTTTCCTAATAGTTTTAAAATGGCGGCTGATTAATTGTAATTTAATTCAATAGCTCAGTTATTTTTGAAGATAGAGAAAGCATTTATGTGAGTTTTTTTTTTTTAACAACAAACCGCGAATAGTTAAAAAAAAGAAAATAAAACAATATATTTTACCCATAAACACGCCTATAACTCAGTTATTTTTTAATGTAGAGAAAAAATTGTATTGTGTTTTAAATCAGAAAATAATAGAAATTAAAATCTTGCCTATATATATATATATATGTTTGTAAATCCGTTATTTTCGAAGATACAGAAAAAAATTCTATACATTTTTAGAACCGCTATTAGAGAGAAAAATGTTTATTATTAACAGTTTATTAAATAAATAAATAAATATTATGCTTCCCAAATACAATACATTGAGTTGCTTAATTTTACATTGCATAATTCATCCATCTACATCAGACAATTTTTAAAACATTCTTTCTTTTTTTTATCCATTCTTTATTAATTTATCCACAATTATAGTTTGTATTATTAACAATTATTTCAAACGTTAATCCAACTTATTAGTGCTTAATCAACCTTATTTGTGGTTATTTGATATGTATTTCACACTCCACATCTGTCCGCAAAAAAAAAAAAAAAAAAAAATCTATATAAATTAAAAAGTTAATAAAAAAGAAAAAAGATTATCTATATATTGAATTCACAAATTGTAAGAGATGTGGTCCCCCAAAACTCAGTTATTATTGAAGATACAGAAAAATGTTTTTGTCAAATTTTCTACAAAACGAAAAATTGAATCATTGAAATCGGTTAAGAAATAGCAGAATTATATCGTTTTGAAATTAGCAGAGGTGATTGACCATTTTTTTTAAAAATTATCTATTGCTTTTCATATTAGTTAGTTGTCGGTACAGATAATAAAATAAAGTTGATAAGTTTCGAATAAGGATGTGTACCCAGTTATTAGACCGAATTTTATTTTTATTATAAAGAATTATAATTTCTCACCTGTAATTAACTTATAAATAATTTCGTGGTTGAAACTTATTAAAGTAATCAGGCAAAGTGATTGCTAGTATAATTATCCCTGGAGAAGGGCTTGCTGTCGGCAGTCAAAGGGAAGGGGCAGGACACCATCCATCATGACTGTTCTGTCCTCCGGGTTAGTATACCCTTTCACAGATGTTCATCTCATCTTCAGTTCATGTTTAATGTTAATTACTACTTATATAATTGAAACTATAATTATTTTATAATCAAAATTGTTCTATTTTTTAACTAGCGATGGTTTAGAAATTTTAATTATAGTTAGAATATTCCTGCTTTGAAGAATCATCAGATATCAAACAAAATGTAGTTCGTTATACTTGGGAACTTGTTTTTTGTAAACAATAAATTCATTATTTAGCTACACAGTATTATATCAATCACGAATACTTAGGAAACAAATGAATAAAATTAAATTTAAAACGGCTCGTACCATTTTCGTCAAACCTGTCGTGTCGGTTTACAGAAAGCATTTTTTAAATTCTGCTATTATTCATTAAAAATTTCCGAAAAAGTTAAAATGTTAAATTTTCTAAATTGCTTACTCTAAAGTAACCTTATTTGTCCTTACTTATCTTTGCTAAATTACATACAAACTATGAAAAATCTTGATAAATTAAATACCAAAATAAATAAAAAGGGAGTAATATTTTCAAAGCTGAAAACAAATTAGAAAAATAAGATGAATCTTTGGATGTAAATATACGTAAAGAGTTACATATTTTAGAAAAACTTATATCATTAAAGATTTGAAAAAACTTATCAACGTAAAGACACTAAAAATGATTACAACGTTCTAGAATAGAAAACATTTGTTTAAGAGGATTCTGAGTTAAAGGATTCCTAAAGATTAGAATTTCATTTATTAGAAATAATATATTTTTTATCAAAAGGAAAAATATATATTTAAAATTTAATTGTGGTAACTGACAACCTTAAGTAGTTATTTTGCATTATGAAAAATCTCAGGCCTGTTCATCTGTCATTTGTGCTATAGTTTATTCTTGTGATGAAAGCGTTACAATTTCCATTCATATAAAAAAGCGTAACTTTATTTTTTTTTTAATTAAATATATCTATAAACATTATGGCTATTATTTTCAATTCTCACATATTTAAATACATAAACTATTGCAATATGATAAATTAAAATGTAATGTATCACGGCTTGACATTCTGCAGAAGAATGACATGGGGCCCACACATCAAGAACAAACAGATTCTTAAAAAAAGATTAAAACTTTTATAATCATTACTCTCAAGACGTTAAAAATAAACACTTACACTTACCTACTGAAACACATTTGGACTTACACCTCACAGATATACAGGACTCCCAAAAAGACACACATACCTAAAATTCTAATTTTTCAATCCAAAACTTATAGAACTATTACAAACTTACCATGGTACGTTAGCAACACTCTACAGTGTTTAAATACAGACCTTCAAATACCAACAGTCAACGAACTGATTCGAACCATCTAGAAACGTTTTTACAACTTACACGGACGTTCTAACACATTAATAAAAAACATGGCTACTACTAAAATGTCTTCTTACACCAGTGAGGTTATGCTTTATCTTAAAAAAAACTACATAGATATTTTCTATGTAGATATGTTCTATTTTCTGTTTCAAATAAACTATTAATTTTTTTTTTAATAGCATTACAACCCTATGTGCGTTTTAGCCTCCTCAAGAAACCTTCGCCTGCTGACAACTATCTAATGCAGTCTCCATGCGCCCTCCAGTCACGGACGTTCAAGGTATTCCTCGCAACTTACGCCACAGCACCTGACCATCCCAGTCTCGGTCGCCCTCTTCCTCTGCTACGGTCCAACTTTCCCTCGAGCAATCTCTTTACAGGATCCTTGTTACTCATTCTCGCCACATGCCCGGCACATCTGAGTCTGTTCATCTTCATCCAGGAAACAGGCTCCCCAAACATTTCGTACACTTCTCTGTCGGTACTTCTTCTCCTGGATTCCATTGTTCGTAGATTCACCACTCCTCATATATTTAGTTTTCTCTTCGTTGATGCACAGTCCCATTTCATCCGCCGCCTCCATCAATAATAAAAATGTTGAAAATGAACGCCCGACAATATCCAAATCATCTGCATATCCTAACAATTGTACAAGTCTATTATAAATTTTAGACCGCAGAAGAATCCTTTCTAGAACATAATTGAACAATATGCCTGCTAGGGCATCCCCCTGTCTTAGGCCTCTTAAAGTATTGAATTCTGGGGAGAGTACCCCCAGCATTTGGACTACACAATTGGTTTCATCCATAATCATAATAACAATATAATAATAATCATAACCTTTATTTGTACATAAAATATAACAAAAATATATATATATACAAAAACTTCCTCTTTTTTTCAATTCAAATATATATGTACAAAATCAACCGTAAATTAAGGTTTTTGAGTTCGATTGTTTGAATGTTTTAATAAGCTTATTCTTGCAACCACACTAAGTAATGAACCTGCCCCATCCTTTTCCATTCTTTCCTATCCAGTGCCACTCCGCAGCTCTTCTTCATCTCCTGGTTCCAGTCTGTCGGTGGACGTCATCGCTTCCTTGTAAACTCCCTTGGGTACCACTCCATAAGCTGTATGATACATGTTGTAATGTTTCTCCGGGTATGTCCGGTCCAGGTCCACTTCCTTAGATGGACTTTTTCCATAATATCTGGGATATTGGCTCTTGATCTTAGCCACTTATTTGTTTTTAAATTAATATACATTATAAAATTTAATTTATTGTCAATCGGAATCACGTAAGTTTTTAATAAGGTATTCTCAATATGAAATGATAAAACCTCGAAACGTAAATGATGTATAATTGATATATGATTAAATATATTAATAAATTATTTTGTATGGAAAGACACATTAACATGACTAAAGACAAAATTTCCAAAGCCTCGGCGAGATTCCATCCAAGCCGTGATAGGAATCGATCCCCATTTATGAAATAATAAAACAGGGACCGGGACGGGATAATTCCATTGCCGTCAGGGCTCCTTTGTCAAGGTCTATTAGAATTAGAGCTGTGACAGGAAGAGAGGTAGTTGTCCTAGCCAGTTTGCCGAGTTAGCCCCGGGCCAATTGGAATCCTTCGTTATAAAGTAAGGAAAGAGTTAATTAAATTAATAAGAGAGATGGCGGAGGAGGACTTATTGTGTTAATGGCTAAAATCTGTCCCGCCGTGACTCGGGTGCCAAACCCGACCCCAGTTTCCAAAGGCTCATTGTCGTGCAAATCCTCGGGACGCTCGCCGGGAATAAAGGAAGGTTCCTATGAATAGCTAGCCGCCCATCAGATAAATCCCCTCAGTCAGTTAGTCTTACCTTAAAAGACATCAATTTAAACCCTCCTTTGGAGCTTTCCGTCCCTCCCGGTAAATACGTGGTTCTCTCTTCAAAACAGGCGCCTCTCAGAAATACTTGTAACGTTTGTTTAAAATTTATTGGACTAACGAATTGAAGATTCCAAATAATGGTTAATTGATTTAGTATTTGGCCAGAGACAGGAATATTTCCATTTAAAAATATATATTTCGTGATGTTTAATACTACTTTAACTTATTTAGAAAAAAAAATTGACATATTTATTGATATTAACAACTATATAAAGATATGCATGTGATGGTAACTAAGAAAATGACATGAAATACATGTAGAAACACTACCCATATTGTACTCTAAGAGTCCAAAGTAGAAAGTCTCGGGGCCATCTTCTTTTCGGTCGTTTGGGAGGATTATCAGGAATCGCAGTTCTAGAAATTCGGAGTTCATAGTAATTGAGTTCTAGGCTATACTAAACTATCGAATTCCTCACTCATCTAATCCTTACAATTCAATATACTTACTTCAATCATTAACTTTGTTTTTGTCATCAGTGTATAGGTAATAAAAAAAATGTATTATGCATACAATAGTTACATTAAATTATATTAACTATTTAATACATCGTGTAAATTTTAGGATAGCCTTAAAAATGACATGATACACTTTTGAAGAAACTACCCATCGGCAGCACTCAAGAATTATTCTGAACGAGGAGGTCTCGTGGAAATCTTCTTTTCAGGCACCTCGAAGGATTATCCGGAACCGAAGAAGAAACGAGGATATAAAACTGGTGCGCTAGAGTAGGGATTGGATTTTCCAAAATATGAAAAGAACATAGTTCGGGCCAAATCAGCAACATTAATGATTTTACGAAGGATTTTGGATTGCATGGATTGGAGACTAGATTAAAATTAATTATTACAGTTCCAAAGCTCAATTCTCAAAGTCCAGATAGGCCTTATGATGGTCATGTAGATGAGCCATTTGCAGTAGTTAAGTGGAAGGTTTGAGCGTTTGTATACTCTACTATGTTTCGATGGCTACTTTTCTAAGGCAGCGGTGACTCCAAAACTGTTCTAATAAATATGTAAATTTTCGGTTATTATTATGTAAAACTATTTGATTTCTTTTCCAAAAGTATCATGTTAATAATTTCATTATTGGGATCAGGTGGCATAAAGGTGAATAAAATGATTATCTTAAAATATACATTTATTTATAAAATAGCACTTATTATTAGACATATTATTATACATAAAAACTTGGTACAGTCAGGCATTGTTATTATCGAGAAAGCTGAGGTTCCGATTTACCACATAATATTACATATAGGCACCTTTGGACATGACTGCAAATTTCTTTCCTGGCTTGACCCCCCGTCCGCGGCTTGACTTCCGCTTCTCTTGCCGTCCGGGCTCAGACTCCCCAGGTACTCCTCTCTACCAGCACTAGCAGTGGAGGCGTCTATTTTTTGTATAGCCCTTCTAAGAAACGTTTTTGCTCATAGCCCGGAAACTGTCCTATTTGAAATGATTCTAAATTATTTCTATTCCTCCCAGTATTCTCGATACACAGTGTTGAAGAGCCAAAAACGCCGAGAAATTTCTTGTCGTTTCAGCATTGTATAAGTATTCCAAGCTAGATGATTATCAAGATAAAGTCTAAGGTATCGATCTACTCAATAGGAAGTAGAGGAATATTGTTAAAGGATGCTGTAGAGCAAAGGATACTGTACAAGTCATAGGATTACGACGAAGGGTATTATTCAGATGTTTTAAGTTTTGCATAGCTCCATAGCTATTTTCCGTTTGTCAATTTATAAATAATAGTTAGTCGTAAGTTTTTTTAGGATAATTCTATACGTTTTTAATTGATCTGGATAATTTGGACTTAAGGTTTGATAGTTTTTAAAGTAAATATTGTCCCGTTTTTTTCAAAGTCTTCGTCTCACGCTATTTCTCAACAGGATATTCAATATAATTAGATTTAATTTCGAAGATTATATCTACATGAAACATGTTAATATGTCCAATAAAATTCAAAAGGAATGACACCATAACCCGGTGTTGGTTCCGAATACCGTTCACCCTCCAACCCCTACCGTTCGTGATGAGTGTGAAGACTATAGCTCCATCAATTTCGGGGCGAGGAGCCCTTCTTCTAGCGAGGAGAGAGGAGGGGGGCCGAGGGTCTAAATTAGAGCCGGATTTATTTGTACAAGGCAGTGCACGAAGCTCTGTAAATAACAACGGCTCTCTTCCTCCAACGTTCTGGCTCTATCAAACCAACGGATCGTCATGGAATATCATTGCGTTAGAAGGAAAAAAAATCCGTGATTGAACATTTTTTTTCTCTGAACTAATATTTAACTGATAAGTAATAGAAACCTTCTTCAAGCTATGGCAGTGTAAGTAAATACGTAAATATGACGAATTTCCGCTTTGATAAAGATGTTTGAGACGTATCTGTTAGTATTGGCCAAATCTTAATGAGGTTTACATCTGATTACTAATTATAAAGGCACAAGTTTGATTCTTTGATCCTCTTATTGTGGCCTATTGAGAATCGCTCTGTTTCACGGAACTTTCTGTTACTGTGGCTAATCGAACGATGTTAATGTTGTCGTCCTAAATCCTGTCTGTTCAGGTTTAATTAGGATTAGAGACCCTTAGCGATTGGCATCGCACAGAAACGGAACCTCCATTTTACGTCCTCTCTAAAGGACGGCATAAGTCAAAATGTTTATATCCATCCTAGTACCATCCGTCGGGTTTGAACAATTTTTATGTTTTTGAACATAAGAATAATGATATAGACGTATGATATATAGTTATAAAGCTATAGATTTTAGAAAAAAATATTATCTCATACACAAAGCTGCAAAAGTAGGATTAGAGTGACGGAAAGCCGATAAAATCAACTATTTGCTGTCGATAATAATATAATACATTATTAAATAAAACACATGTTTCTCTCGAAACTGAATACAATAATTTTTTTAAACTGTATCTGAAAATTCTTAAATTCATTTTAACAACAGAGGTAAGTAAAAGTCGTGTGATTTTTTTTTTTTTTATGATGAAAAAGCGAGAATATTTCTCTTCATATTATAATTAAAACCAAATGGAGAGAAATCTCGAATTCGAGAGACTGCTCAACCTCGCTGAGTTGCTATGAACACACAGCAAATACATAGATATATTTTTTATAATAATAATAAACATAAATACGTTTTCTAGCAATTCATCCATTAATGAAACAAGAACATGGCAGTCAATTCAGAAGAGGATGTAACATAACGTAAATTTCACAAAAATTATAAACGGTCTGAGCCTGAGTATTTCACTTTTTGGAGACATTTTTGCGGTGATGGAGCAATTATTGGGCTCGGTAAACCCAGCTATGTCGGCTCCACACTGGATCGATTCTCGCTCCAGTGAACCTTTGATAACAGGACGTAACCGATCAGTTAAAAAAAAAAAAAAAAAAAGTTGCTCTAATCCAAAAGAGTCGTGTTCAAATCTGACCAATCAACATGCTCTTTACCCATTTTTCCTTTTTTCAAATTTACCGATTTTTTTTATTTAATTTTTTTTTAACATCTACCTTCCTTTATTGAATCCTTGAACAATATTGACATATCAATAAATTTATAATCAATACACATGTATCGTGAATTGATTTTTAGACTAATTATAATTATGTACTATATTGACGCCATTCTAACCAAAATCGTCAATTTCTCAACTAATTTCAGGAATGTGTCCTTGATTAAATATTTTTAAATTATGAAATAAATCTTATTTAGTGAATATTTATAATTTTTCTGTCATTACCGTTTCCTATTATTCAACGAAAAAAAAGACTAAAATACGATATATTAGTGGTTTTATAATAAACGCTGTTAAGTCGTAATGGCATTTATATTTTTAAAATTCATACCCAAATGGTTTACTGGATAAAGTATCGAGGTTTTAATTTATTTTCGTTTTTTTTTTTTATAATAAAAAAATATATCCCATCTTGATTAACTTAAAGCTCCGAACTATTTTTTATCTACAAAAATCAGTGACCTACAAATTACTATTATTTTCAAAACTTTGAGCTCTAATTTAATATTTATTGAATCAACCAAACTAGTCCGGAAATTTTAAACAAACATGTAATTGGAAAACCGCCGTCCGCGGCATTTCTCCTAAACTGTTTTGAAATTCGCCACAAAAACACTAGTCCGTGCAACGATGGTCCTAACACCTAGACGTTGATATCAGCTGGTTAGTTTTAAAATGTCGGCTAGTTAAAAGTGATTTAATTCAATAACTCAGTTATTTTTGAAGATATAGAAAAAATGTATTAGTAATTTTCAACCAAAAAACCGCGAATAATTACATAAAGGAGAAAAATTTTAAAAAAATGAAATTTTACACATAAATACGCTCATAACTCGGTTATTTTTGACGATAGAGAAAAGTATGTATAGAGTTTTAGAATCAGTAGAGCGCGATAAAAAAAAATAAAAATAATTTTAAAAAAAATCATTGAAATTGGTTTACAACCAGCTGAGATATTGCGTTTTAAAATCATTGGTAGTGATATGTTATTATCATTTGAATTTTTGCTTTTCATATTATTTAATTGCCTATCAATATCTAAATAAACAGTTATACCCTAATATTATTATTTGGAAATAATAAGCCATTGTGTAATAATGTGTAACTTTTTTTTTTAACTATTTTTTTACACTAAAACATAAGGTAATTGAAAAGTGATTTTAAGGGAAAGAAATAAAAATTAAATATGTAAATTTTACTTTATCAAACGTGTTTTGAAACACTAAAGAACAGCCGTTGAAATTGGCTGAGTTAATTAGCAATTCATCTATTTTTCTTTATGATGGGGCGACCCGCCATTTACGTGTCGGTGAATTTTTCATAACAGGGCAAGCGATTACACGGTAATAGGGCCTTTAATTATTCCCAAATATGCTTTTAATTTATCTCTCAGCTTATTTTCGTTCCTCTCGCTGTTAAATATGTTTTTTTGTTTTTTTTTGGTTTACACATAAACTTAAAAAAAAAAAAAGAAGCTTATTTAAAATTTACAACATGAGATTAACAATATAGAAGTTTAATACCATCAATAAATATCCTCTAAAATATCTTTAATTTTGTTTATATTAAATAATTTGCCATTTATGAAAATTTTCTAAATCCACTTTTCAATGGAAATAGACGTTTTATGGTCTCATGGGTACAAATAACCAAGCCCGCTAAAAGATCTGCGCGCATGTGTGTAGTAAGTCTAGAGCGAAAACAAAAATTCGCCCGAAACTGATATTACATATTTAATACTACTATCAGCCGAGATTTTAAGCAAAGTTTTCATCAAAATCAGACAACCAGAGCCATTTTTTCATGCATTTTGCACAGTTTCTCGAAAACGATCATGATTAAACTCGCGATGAACCGATGTAAAACTTGATGGGCTTTAATATGATGTAGCGTTCATTCTGATTAAAATAATCTGAGAGGCCTTAGATACCGATGTATATGTATATATTTTTTTAATTTATTGATATTTACAACTGTGTTGGTTAATACATCAAGTAAATTAGCCGAGTGATAAAGTACATGAAGACAAACTGCACATTGGCTGCACTCCATTAGATAATATAAACTAGAAGGACATCTTCTAAATGCCTATATTTAAAATTTTCTTTCTCTAAAGTAACTTTAATTTTGAAAATTCGAACAAATTAAACAATATTATCTTCTTAGCACTGAAAAAAAAACCGGATGAATATATAAGTTGTTAACATACAAACAGTAATATAGATGTATAAAATATTGAAGGAAAGCTATGGATTTCCGAAAAGAAAATATTATGTTATACACAAAATTGTAAAAGTTAATGGAGTGTAATGAAAAGCGGACAAACAGCCAACCAAAAGTGGATACAACTAAATTATTGTAGTAGATAACAATAAAAGATTATTTAATAACACACATGTTTCTATGGAAAATCAATGTAATTAATTCTTTAACAATTTATTTTCATCCCCAAACGTATTTATAAATTCTCAAATTGATTTTAACTGAGTAGCCCAGTAAAGTAATAAATAGTAAAATAAGTGTGAGAATTAATTCGGACAAAGCTGGAAATTGCTTTTTAATACCTCTTCATGGTCCTAAATAAAAGTAAACTGGGTTTGCAGCATCACAGGGGGTGGACTAAACTTTTTGGAGCCGAAAAACCTCGATTTTTTAAGTTTTTCACTTACAACTCGAAAACGGTGCTTCCTACTGAAAAAGTCTTTCTTTTTAAAATAAAAGGACGTTGAATTTCCTTTCTAAAACTCACCTTCGTTATTGAATTTGAATCAGTGATATTGCCGCAATCGTTCGCCAGAAATAGGCAAATGTTTCCATTTTTTTTTTTTTTTTTTTTTTTTTTTTTTTAAACCCAATTCAGTCACTAAGATACAGCTGTAACTTTGAATCAACATATATTGAATATTCAAGTTAGCCCTGAAAGTACTTCTTTTATAGGTTTCAATCAACATATTCTCTATATTATTTTTACTTTCACTTACTATATATAGTAAGGGAAAGTATTGCGATCGTGAAAATTTTCGAATTCCAGTTTTCAACGGAAATACACATTTTAGGGTCCCTTGAGTCCAAATAACCAAGTCCCGCAAAAAGGTCTGTGTGTGTGTGGTAACTCCCGGGCAGAAATTAAAAGTCCTATGAAACTGAAATTTCATATTTAAGACCAATAGAGGCCCGAGACATTACGAAACCTTTTTCATCAAAATGAGCTTACCAGAAGAGCCATTTTATACCATGCATTTTGCACCTTTTTTCGATTTTCTTGAAAACGGTTCCGACGATTTTGATTAAACTCGCTATATCGATGTAAAATTTTATGGGCTTTAATATCATGTAGGTTTCATTCCGATAGAAATAGTCTGACAGGGCTTAAATGCCGACATTTTAAATTTTCTTTCTCTAAAGCACCTTTAATTTTGTTGATTCTATAAAAATAACTATATTATCTTGTTACCACTGATGAAAAACAGGTAAATATATAAATTGAATGAATTCGATACCCAACTAAAGGAGAAAACAGAAAAAAATATTTTTTTAATGCAATTTTTCGTTTTTGAACATAAGAGCAGTAATATACATGTATGATATACCGTTGGAAAGCTAAAGATTTTAGAAAAAAATATTATCTCATAGACAAGCTTTTAAAAGTTAATAGAGAGTAATGAAATGAACATAAAACTAACTGATTATTTTAGATAATAATATAATAGATTTTTTAATAAAACACATGTTTCTATATAAATTCGATTTAATTTATTCTTTTAATAGTTTCACGTATTTTTATCTCTAACAGTATATGAAAATTCTTTCATTGATTTTAAAAATCGGGGTAAGTGAAAGTCTTGTGTTGCGCGTACCAGATTGTTTTGTTTTGTAGACCTTTATTATTATTTGGCTTACTTCTACCGTAAAATTGAATACAAGCGGGCCCATGACTGCTGATGATGGTGCAAAGGAGACGACCTATTGTATTTTCGGGCGATGAGTAAACAAGCTAATTCATCAGCTAAACCGCGGAGGACTCATAGAGCCCTTTCTTCCGCTATTGAAATGATCTCCCCCTCGCTATAGCGTCCCCTCGGGGAAAACAAGGCAGTAACCGCTAGCCATAAAGAGTTGCTTATGGAACGGCCTCCGCTGGCCTTACTGTAATCGTCTTCTCCAAAAGTTGCCCGGTATTCGGGCCTCCTTTGTGATCTTGTTCCGTTTTACAATGTCTAACTATACTCGTCTTATGTAATTGGTAAAGATTTAAGAAAAAAAAATTAACAATTATAAAATGAAGTCCGAACCGTTTAGTAAAATATTATCAGTGACGTGTCCACGGGAGAAGAATGTGGAAGGTAATCCACCATCCAAAGGTGTAAATGACTTCTGAGAAATAAGAGCTTTAAAAAATTTGTCAACCGCAACAGATGACTATCACTTTTTTATTTATTTCTTTTATTTTACATCATCCACCAACAGTCTAGGCCCAATTACAGGTGGTAAATCATACAAAAAAAATACATTATAATACAATGATTGAAATAATAATAATAATTGAAATTATAAGTAGTAATGTACTACATACCAGCTTAATTTATATAATGAAATAAAAAAAAAATTGAAAAAAAAGATATATAACTTACAAATATCATAATCTAACAAAAAAGAAATAAAACTTTAAGCAATCCATCATATATGTACTCCTAAAAAATTAATTATATTAAGATAAAAAAACAAAACAATAAAAGATAGAAAAAACAGAAGCAGAGAAATAGAGAAGTAAAAAATAAAAAAAAACTTTAAAAAAAAAAATGTACACATTTTCGCAATAATATTTTTATATACATAATACAAATATACTTTATTACCTCCGGTGTTAAAATCAATTTGAGAATTAATTAAATTGAGTTTTAATATAAACATGTGTTTTAAAATAGTCTATTCTATTATTATCTACAAGAATCAGTTAATTTTATCCTTATTTCATACCTCCTCATTAACTTTCACAATTCTGTGTCAATATGTTTCTAAAATCTTTAGCTTTCCACAATATTAGGGGAGCCGGTGGCTGAGTGGCCAGCGCGCTAGTCTCCCACGCCAGTTGTGAGTTCGAGTCCTAGTCCCAGCGGGACTTTTATAAGAATATAATTAAATGGGGGCTCACTCACAGCCTTCCCCTCCCTCCCCCCCCCGGGTAGTGAGACTCGTCAACCTACTGGTGGCAAATCGCAAAAATAGGTGTAAGGAGTGATGACCCTACACTAAACATTTCATCGAGTAACATGAGTATATTCTCCTAGGAGTCTATACCACGCGGCCAAGGGCCTACACGGCCTGTCGCGCCAGAGAAAACAAAATATATTACTGTTCATTTATTCAAAAACCGAAATTATATTTAAAAAATATTGTTGCTCTTATCTCTCTTATTTGGATATTCAATTCGTTTAACTCATGTACTTTCCCGTCTTTTATCAATGCTATTTTTATAAGATTATTTTTTCTAATCTATATAATTTATCTTTGGTACATTTATCTATGAGGATGAAAATTGAAAATATCGGCATTTAAGCCCTGTCAGACTATTTCAATCAGAATGAACCATATATGATATTAAATATCAATAAATTTTACATCGATATAACAAGTTTAAGCGAAATTGTAAAAACCGTATTTGAGAAAATCTTAAAAAGGTGCAAAATACATGGTGTCTTAGTAGCACATATATGGTGAGTGGCTCTTCTAGTCCGCCGATTTTAACTAAAAAGTTTTAAACATCTCGGGCGTATACTTATTTTAAATATGAAATTACAGTTTCGTAAAACTATTCGTTTTCGGGTCAATACAATTTATATAATACATATACATATCTATCAGTAAATCGTAGGTTTTTCTATTTAAATATTCTAATTTGCTTGGAATATGTTTAGAAGTTCAAAATGCTTTTTTTTTTTCATTGTTAAATTATCTTTCGAAGATCTTCATTCGATTTTTTTTTTTAAATCAGTAGACATTTTTTGGAACATTTCTTGATATAGTCTAATATACTACAATACTACTGCTAAGATCTTATCCGACCAAAAATTTATGATTGAGATAGAAAAGAGAAGTGACATGGGATAGCGATACCCGCGATAGCGACTCCAGACGTAGATTTTCCTAATGATTATTTACGACAACGCCACGACCATATTCCTTATCTCAAAGCAGTCGGCTATCCTCCAGGGCTCTTTCCATTTATTTCATTACTCCCGTAAATTACGAAGAAGATAGTAAAGCCGTGACAAATTGTTATATCCGTCGTCTTGGGTCTGATATTTCAATTTTATGTTTTCTTGATCCAGCTGCAACTCTCATCTAGCAACTAACTCTACTGCCAAATTAAGCAGTTGTTAGCTAGAGCAACTTGATATAGTTTATAATTTTGAACAAACATTTGACTGCAGCCGATTAATTATTGAAAAAATATATATAACTAAACTTTTACAGCTGAAAGCTGTGGACTTAAAAGAATCATAGAAATCTGTATCTCTACAAATCATGAATGGTCTTGGGCTCGGTACATATAGAGATTCGTACTTTTTCTAGGTCAACGGCTCTACAATAAGGTGATTGGGCCTTGATCATGCTCAGTAGCCAGGTTTTCCCCTAATCTGGATCTGGATCTGCCCAAGAGGGTCTTCATACCCTAGGATCACCCCCTCCTCCTTTTCCTTCTTCCCTCTTGAATAAATAATATTCTGCCACAGTCGGGATTCGAACCCAGGGTCCGCAGAACAGTAGACTAGTACTCTATCCTTGTATACGAGTATGCCTTCTCATAGATCTGCCTCCTTCAAAAAATCCTTTGTTATTCGTGCTACCCTATTTTGGAATTCCTTTCCCGTATCCATTCGTAAATCCTTATCATTATCCACTTTCAAACACCAACTATTTCTCCATCTCCTAAAGTATCAATCTTTCCAACATATGAAATATTTAAAATCTATAGATGATAACTATTCATTGTCACAAAGCCTTGTCTTTTATTGTTAAACTGATGTCTTAAACGACCAGACAATTATTATTTATATTGTACTTTTCATGTTATTCTTAGGGGACTACCCGTCTCAGAATAAAATTACTTTTCATTTCATTTCATTTATCCACTAGACCACGCCGCTCCCACTTGCAAGAATCAGAAATCTGAAAATCTCTCTACCCAAAAATACATAATCAATTGCATTGAATATCTTTATATGGGCTTTAAATGCATAAGAAATAGAAACAATACTTAAATATCGCTTTGCCATCCTGATGACAAGGACTCCAGGAAAACCAATTTTTTATCTCCCAGTCGCATTTTGAAAGCCATAGAAGACTGAGTAACGATAAAAGACGTACATAATTAAAATTTAAGTGGAAATGCTGGTCATTGCCAGTATTCCAAATGCATATTTAGAATAGGCCTGCCATTTGAAACATCGAGGAGGTATTAATGGAATGCTTTGATCAAGATAGGAATTTTGAGAAAACGTTTGGTCAAAGATTTTCAAGAAATCGGACGGAATAAGATCAAGAATATACTGGTATTTTTTTGTTACATAATATTCACTATTCGAAAGACTTTAGAAATGATTAGACGTTTTTCGGTTTGAACGATGCGATTTGATGCTTCAGATAAGCATTAAATAAGTGACGCTTAAAAGTCTATAATTATTTACCTTATCATTAGGCTTATTTTAACCTTATAAAGGTATGGAGATCCGTTAAACCATTTAGTTCCTCTCTCGTCTAATCCTATCCAATTCTAAATCCTTAATATTCCTTACTTTTTACAAACACATTCATGCATAAAGACCGGAATATCCCTTTAGTTGAATACAGCCCGAAGTTTGGTATGATTTGATAAGATAATTTATAATTTTTCGCGTTTGGTAAGTCAACTTAAAACTTACCTACATCTGAAATCTAGCTGGTCCTAAGAGCTAGAGAATAGTATTGTGATTCTGAACAATTTGGAATTTTCAACAGTAGTACACATTTCAAAGTCCCTTGTTTCCAAATAAGTAAGTCTCCTAAAATAGTTACTGTATAATCAGTCAGTTATCGGATGCTGAAAACATGCTAATCGAAAAGTTTCCAGTGGAACCTGCACACGAAACTTTGATACAAAATCTAATATACTTAAATAAAATTATTATAAATTTAATGTATTTCAAAGGGTTTAGCAGTTTTATTACAGGTGTTTTAGAAATTCTTCTGAATGTTTTAGGATAATTTTTTTTTCTATTCACAAAACACCTTTTTATTTTACAGTATCATCAAATAACCAACGTTTTAGGGTATCTCACCCATATTCAGGATCCTGCTTTATAAAATTCCTTATTCATCTGTTTTTATAAAAAAAAAAAAAAATGGTCAATTTTGATTTTAATAATAAAAAATTCATCTTTGTCCTCAACTGTTTTAGAAAAAAAATTAATTCAACCACGTAGAGGACTAATTGTCCCAAACCCAGCCTTGTTGTACATTTAGAGGGTAGGAGGAGTCTTAATTAAAAATTTCAGCTTCATTGTAATTTTTGAGATATTTCGATAACTACAAAACTGGTTGAATGGTAACTTTCTTTTATAAATATAGATTATTTATCTTTAACTACTTCAGTTATATATGCATTCGAAAAATACTAAAAAATTTCTATAATAAGCCATAAAAAATAAAATAAAAAATAACTGAATAAGAAATGCGTGCATACAAGCGTAAGAAATGTGGCCAAGTATCCATTTCCTATAACTCTCGACCAGAGGGGAAATCTTTTCTGGTGAGAAGGTTGCGCTGGAATCCACAAATTGCCTACTCAGCACAGGGAAAGTAATTCGCTAAGGAGTGCCCGGGGAGTACTTCCATGCGCCCGCTCCTCTTCAACCTATTTCCCATTATACCCCTCTCAATTGGGCTCTATACCCAACATACGCCCATACTTGGGTATCCCTTAACTGTGTACCGATAGCCATTAAAAATAAAGAAAATATTCCTAACGAATGGTCAGACCAGGATATTTTTAAAATGGTCATTTAAAATAAAAAATGTTTATATATATACTAAATAATATCACGATTCATGGTTTTCGCTAACTCCTACACCACGAGACGGATTTCAACATTTAAGGCATTTTGTTTATAACCAAAGTCCATTCCAATTAAATTATGAATATATTATTCGGAACAGTCCCTTCTATTTTATTTATATATTTATTTATCATAACATATATAAACTATGATTATAAAACCATTACGTTTCGAGGTACTTCTTATGCCTCATCTTCAGATGTTTAAATATCATATTTATTTCCATAATATATCCTAATATAGGTCATTTAATATTGTAATATTAATCATATTAAGTTCATATATATGAATGATTCTGTCATTCTGTTAAAATAATTAATCATTTCATTGTCACATATTAATTCTTTCAACATTTTGCTGCTAAACACTTGCCACTATGAGTGTTAGGTTTTTCTTTGGAAGAGAAAATTATGTTTTCTGTACATAGTCTCGTTGTGTAATAGAAAAAAAAATTTATCTTAAAACATTCAGAAGAATTTCTAAAACACCTGTAATAAAACTGCTAAACCCTTTGAAATATATTAAATTTATAATAATTTTATTTAAGTATATTAGATTTTGTATCAAAGTTTCGTGTGCAGGTTCCACTAGAAACTTTTCGATTAGCATGATTTCGGCATCCTATAACTGATTGTTTTATTTGGGATATGCCGATGATCTGGTACTGCTAGGTGAAGACAAGGAAACCATACAACTAAATACAAGTGTGTTAATAAAAACAGGCAAAGAAATAGGACTCAAATTAAATACCGATAAGACGAAATATATGATTAGTAGCAGAAACGGTGGCGATTTTGGTGAAATTGATGTATCAGGGCATACTTTTGAACACGTAGAGAAATTCAAGTATTTAGGTTCAATTATAACTAGAAAAAATGAAATCCAGGAAGAAATAAAGTCCCGGTTAAAGGTGGGAAATGCGTGTTGTTATTCAGTTGCTAAGTTACTTAGTTCGCGGCTTCTATCTAAAAACTTAAAGGTTAGAATTTATAAAACTATTATTCTTCCAACGGTTCTTTACGGATGTGAAACGTGGCCGCTTACTTTGAAGGATGAACAACGGCTTAAGGTCTTCGAAAATAAGGTATTGCTTAAAATATTTGGTCCGAAGAGAGATGAGGCCACTGGGGAGTTTAGAAGGTTGCACAACGCGGAATTGCGGAAATTGTATCCTGTGAATATAATTGAGCTGATTGCAATGCGGAGACTCAAATGGGCGAGTTGAGGAGCTGATTCCGAGAAAGTTGGTATTTGCTGATCCGACTGGTAGGCGTCCGAAAGGTACGCCGAAGCGTAGATGGGAGGATTGCGTTAAGGCTGATCTCGGGAGCTTGGGCTTGATTGGTGAACATTGGACGAGTCTGTGTAGGCAGAATTTGGTGGTATCGGCATCGAACCTTCGGGCTCGCTAAGCCTATTATTATTATTATTATAACTGATTGATGATACATTAACCATTTTAGGAGACTTACTTATTTAGAAACAAGGGACTTTGAAATGTGTATTTCTGTTGAAAATTTGGATTTGAAATTGTTCACAATCACAAGAAACAGGCTTGGAGAGGTTTTGATTTATAGAAACGATTAGTTCCTTCACTAGACTCTGTCAAGTTCCAAGTCTTATTTGTGCCTATTTAGTTAGTACTGGGTCGTAAAATAACTTAAAGTTATTTACTGGCTATTTCAATAAAAACTTCAGATTCTTGTAAATATTTTTAATCAATTATACATGACCCATTTTGATCTATTACATGTTGTCATCATTCATCATATTGTTTGAATTTGTTCATCATCAACAGTTAAAGAACGACCCAAGCGCTTTGCGTCTTCCAAGTCAAACTTTTCCGATTTTGGACGGAACAAAGCACTTACGGACGTCTCCTCCTCCTATACCCACTCAAATATTGAAAAACACTACCAACTTATTTTACAACCCTATATTATTATAAAATAGCAGATTTTTACTTTCACTTTCTTATATATAGTAAGGGGAGTATTGCGATCGTGAAAATTTTCGAATTCCAGTTTTCAACGGAAATACATGTTTTAGGGTCCCCTGAGTCCAAATAACCAAGTCCCGCAAAAAGGTCTGTGTGTGTGTCGTAACTCCCAGGCGGAAACGGTAAGTCCTATGAAACTGAAATTTCATATTGAGGACACCTATACGCCCGAGATGTGACAAAACTTTTTTCATCAAAATGAGCTTACCAGAAGAGGCACTTTATACCATGCATTTTGCACCTTTTTTCGATTTTCTCAAAAACGGTTCCGACGATTTTGATTAAACTCGCTATATCGATGTACAATTTAATGGGCTTTAATATCATGTAGGTTTTATTTGGATAAAAATGGTCTGACAGGGCTTAAATACCAATTTTTTTAAATTTTCTTCCCCTAAAGTACCTTTAATTTTGTAGATTCAATAATAATAACTAGATTATCTTGTTAACGCTGATGAAAAACAGGTAAATATATAAATTGAATCAATTCGATACCCAACTAAAGGAGAAAACAGAAAAATATTTTTTTAATGCAATTTTTCGTTTTTAAACATAAGAGCAGTAATATACATGTATGATATACCGTTGGAAAGCTAAAGATTTTAGAAAAAATATCATCTCATACACAAGCTTTTAGAAGTTGATAGAGAGTGATGAGAAGAAGATAAAACTAACCGATTATTTTAGATAATAAAATAAAAGATTTTTTAATAAAACGCATGTTTCTATATAAATTAAATTTATTTCTTTAATAGTTTTACGTATTTTTAACTCTAACTCTATTTGAAAATTGTTTCATTGATTTTTCAAATTGATGTAAGTGAAAGTCGTGTGTTGCCCGCACCAGATTTTTTTTTTTTTTTTTTTTAATCTAACCCTACGAGCGTTTATCAAGTGTTGAAGTGCCCATTATCGACAAGGACTTTGTCTTAAATGTATGAACATAAATTTAACATGAGATAATTAATACCTGTATACTTTTCGACGAAGTGCTTTGTTGCCAGCAACTAGCTTATCAGGCAGCTGTCTTTTTCGACCCAGTGATCGATTCCGATGTTAAATATTCTATGGCAACGCAGTGTAATTAATTCTTAAGTGACTACCGCCGTTGACTAAAAGCTCCCCCACACGCACTCTCTCTCACTCCCTCCTATACAGCTCCCTCCCTCCTCGCTCTCTCTCTCTCAACTGATTGGTGTTTAAGCCCCTGGTAGGCCGTGTGTACGGATTCCAATAAAGCGTGTCTAGCATCTCTAATCTACTAACAACCCGTCGGTCAGTGTTGTCACGTAGCTTCATCAACATTTCCCACGCCGCTAGTTTTAAGCTCCTCGAAGGTATTAATCAGGAATAGAAAAAAAAATTGAATTTTGGCAATTTTTCATAAAGTTTAAACTAAAACTCTCATTATAGATAGTTACTTTCACCTACCTATATATGAAATATATAGTAAGGGAAAGAATTGCGATCGTGAAAAATTTCGAATTCCAGTTTTCAACGGAAATACACGTTTTAAGGTCTCTTTAGTCCAAATAACCAAATCCCGCAAAAAGGTCTGTGTGTGTGTGGTAACTCCCGGGCAAAAGCGAAAAGTCCTGTGAAACTGAAATTTCGTATTTAAGGCAACTATACGCCCGAGATGTTACAAAAACTTTTTCATCAAAATCAGGTGATCGGAAGATGTACTTTATACTATGCATTTTTCATCTTTTTACGATTTTCTCAAAAACGGCTCTAACGATTTTGATTAAGCTCTATATATCAATGTAAAATTTAATGGGCCTTAATATGATGTAGGTTTTATTCCGACAGAAATAGTCTGACAAAGCTTAAATGACGATATTTTAAATTTATTTCCTCTAGAGTGCCTTTAATTTTGTAGATACTAACAAAATAACAATATAGTTTTGTTATCAGCGATAAAAAAGAGGTAAATATATAATTTGAACGAATTCGATATCCATCTAAAGGAGAAAACTGAAAAAAACATTTTTTATTGCAATTCTTTTTTTTTTTAATATAAGAACGGTGATATACATTTATGATATACCGTTGGAAAGCTAAACATTTTAGAACAAATATTATTTTATATAGAAAATTGTCAAAGTTGATAAAGAGTGATGAAAATCCAATAAAACTAACTGATTGTTTTAAATAATAATATAATAGATTTTTTAATAAAACCCATGTTTCTTTTATTTCATGTATCAATTATTTAAAAATTGATTTTTAATTGAAAATTCTTAAATTGATATAAATAACGGAGGTAAGTGAAAGTCGTGTGTTGCGAGCACCAGATTTTTTAAATTACAAAGCCATATGGAGGCAACGAATAAGCCAGAACCGACCAGAAAAATACTTGAAAACATAAATTAACTTCCTCATACATACACCTTTCATGTCGTTTTAATTCATCTACTTGTGATGAGAATAAAACTTAGGGATGATCAAATATAATAACAATATAATATTAAATAGAATAAATATCCATTTTTCTACATTTCTATTTATTTAATCCCAAATTGAACCTTGGAACCTCCAATCTAGGAAAATACATTGCAATTACGTTTTTCTTTAGATAATACATTTTCTAAAATCTTTAGCTTTCCAACGGAATTATTATTATTATTCGATTAGAACATTTAGAGATCTCGATGGTAGACTAATTTGAAGCACATTTCAACTTCTTATGTGTACTTCTCCTTTCCCAAGAAGCCTTCGTCTGTTCAGGAAACTGCTGTTTTCGTTCTTCCGTCCGCTTTTTCCTGTTTCCAACGGTATATTATACACGTAAACTACTGTTATTATTTTCGAAAAAACAAAAATCGCATTAAAAATATTTTTGCTCTTTTCTCCTTTAGGTGGGGAGCGGCGTGGTCTAGTGGATAGAGCGCTAGTCTGCTGTGCTCCGGGTCCTGGGTTCGAATCCCGGCTGTGGTGGAAAATTATTTATTCTGTTAATTCAGTTGGGGGGTATGGAGACCCTCCTGGGGCAGACCCAGCCTCTATAAAGTGGGTACCCAAATTAATTGGGGAAAAACCTGGCGGCTGAGCGCGATTAAGGCCTAATCACCTCATTGCACTGCCGTTGGCCTAGAAACAGTACGAATCTCTATATGTACTGAGCCCAAGACCCTTCATGGGTTGTAGTGGTACAAGGTTTTTTTTTTTTCTCCTTTAGGTGGTTATCAAATTCGTTCAACTTATATATTTAATTGTTTTTTACCAATGATAATCAAATGACATGGTCAATTTCATAAAAACTACAAAATTAAAGGTACTTTAGAGGAAAAAATTTTGAAATATCGGCATTTAAGCACTGTCAGACTACTTCAATCAGAATGAAACCTACATGATCGATATAGCGAGTTAAGTCAAAATCGTTATAGCCCTTATGGGGAAAATAGTAAAAATGGGCAAAATGCATGGTATAAAGTGGCCCTTCTGGTTAACTGATTTTGATGAAAATGTTTCTGTAACATCTCGGGCGTATAGTTGTAAATATGAAATTTCAGTTCCATAGGACCTTTTGTTTTTGCGCTGAAGTTAACAAACTCAAACAGGCCTTTTTTGGGGACTTGGTCAAATTATCGTTTGGACTCAGGGGACCCTAAAACGTTCATTTCCGTAGAAAACTCGAATTCGAAAATATATACGATCGCAATACTTTTCCTCCCTATCTATTTCATATATAAGTAGTTATACATTTTTTTTTCTTCCTCTATTATTTATCCGACTACCCAATTCGTATCAAAATTTTGTTAATCCAATAAATAAGCTTGAAAATAAACTTTCATGATTTTAAATACACTGACGAGTTACATTTTAATTTATTTATAAATTCTTATAACCTCATGTTTAAAAAAAAAAATAAAAAAATCCGATATTTTGAACGGCTAGGTTAAACCTGCCGATGGAAACTTCCTGGCGGACTAATGTTTATGTAAATCTGGATAAACTTGAAGCGGGGGTGAGTAGGCGGGGGAGGTTCCATGATTGAAGTATGACAGTAATTTTTAAATCGATCAAGAAAACTCGAGGCAGTGTAGGGCCTTCTAGAGCAACAGGGCCCCCTCCCCATCAATAATTTATTAATATAACGCCTTAGCAGAATAAAGGGCAAGAGTAGCTGAGAAAAGGGAGTTGAAAATTTATACATTGCACTTCAAATGAAAAAGGAGACACAAAACAAAAGATTTGTCAAGGAGTAAATGTATGGATTTATTTAAGAGGGGAGATGTTAGGTAGATCTGTAGGTAAGGCGCGTAGGCTACTGATTTCCGGGTCTTGTGTTCGATTCAGGCAGTAGTAGGGTAATTATTTATTCTGTTTAGATTTCCCTTAGATCTAGAGATCTTACATGTAAAACCCCAAACTGTGTAACCCAATATTGGGGAAGAATGGAACTTGAAGGTCAAGCGCAATTAAAGCCAAATCACCTTCCAACATAATTGCATAAAAACATTACATATATTTACTTTGTACTGAACCCTTGACCCATTTTGTGTTACAGTGGTACATGTTGAATAAAAAAAATCTGGTGCGCGCAAAACACGACTTTCTCTTACCTCCGTTATTTATATCAATTTACGATTTTTAAACAAATTTAGAAACGAACATATTATTATAGGTGGAATAATCAGGTGTCAGACATTTCTTTGAAATTTTTTTTATAATTTTGCCAACGTTTCGGCTTAAACTTGTGAGCCATAATCAGGGCATTACTGAGCATAAAATTATTTTAAAAAATTCAAAAAATGACTGACTCCTGATTATTCCACCTATAATAGTTTCTATACATCCTCAATAAAAACGAAAATATATTGTTAAAGAATAATTTAAATTGGATTTTAATAGAGCATGTGTTTTATTAAATATTCTATTATATTATTATCTAGTACAATCGGTTTGTTTTAATATTTTTTCTAAAATCTTTAGCATTCCAACGGTATATTATACATTTATATTATTACTGTTCTTAAGTTCAAAAACAAAAAATTGCATTAAAAAAATATTTTTACAGTTTTATCGTTTAGTTTACTATCGAATTCGTTCAACTTATATATTTACCTGTGTTTTAGCAATGCTAATCAGTCAATTTTATAAAATCTACCAAATAAAATTCACTTTAGAGACAGAAATTTGAAATTATCTGCATTTAAGCCTCGTCAAACTATTTCAATCGGAATGAAATCTACATGATATTTATGCTCGTTCAATTTTACATCGACTTAGCGAGTTTAATCAAAATCGTTAGAGCTGTTTTCAAGAAAATCGTATAAAGGTGCAAAGTTTTTGTAACATCTCGGGCGTAAAGTTGTCATAAATATAAAATTTCAATTTCATAGGACTTTTCGTTTACGCGCGGGAGTTACCACTCACACATATACAGACCTTTTTGCGGGACTTGGTCATTAACACTCAGGAGACCCTAAAACGTTGAAAACTGGAATTCAAAATTTTCACGATCTTAATACTTTCCCTTACTATATATTTCATATATAGGTAAGTGAAAGTAATAACAGCATCTTACAATGATGCAAATATCACCTTCCCAAAAGTATTAATAATAATAATAGTAATAAAATAAAATACTGATAATATCATTGTTCATAATTATTTAACCTATATTATGGTTACAGGAAAATCATAGCTTTCTTTAAACATATATTCTAGTGATTTAAACCTACTTCTAGGTATTGTCCCTCATTTTTCTGGCTACTCATCTCTTGTGCTTGAGAACATATTCCAAGAGACCCATCAAATTTTCCTGTAGACTCGTCAGAGGTTTTCATATCCCCTGTTGCTACAGTATATAACTTGAAGAGGCTTTGTACTACCTTTCCACGAAAAATACGTGGTGTCTTTCTTTCTTACATCTTTGATCTTTCCACTCTAAGTTTTTCTGCTCGTGCTTTGAATACAAAATCCCCACCTATCGATTTGTGTATATCCTCTTTTAACGAATCGTTCGTTATTTTTGATATATCTTTCTTGGAACATTTTCTTCATATGAATTGTCCATTCCCCTTTGAAAAAAATAACAACTTATTTCTTCACCATATTGATTTTCTAACCATTGTATCTATGTAAACTATATACATAATTGTCAATGATTAAACAGATTAAGATATGTAGCCAGAAAATTTTGCATGAAGTCTGAACAGTTAAGCTACTTTTTTCATTTATTCTGTTACTATACTATGCCATTACATCAATATAAGAATCTAGATTATATTTTTGCTTTAATTTTTTATTTGACGTTTGTTTCTTTATCAAGAAAGTTAGTAAGCCTGGTTGTTTTTTTTTTAATTTATTTGTCTTTAGGGTAATCCCCATACAAATAGAGCTGGCTGGCACAGCACAAATAATAAATTTATCACCAGCAAATATACATTATTTATTACAAATCGAATAAATATTTAAAACAAAAACAACAAAACACATATACAGCAATAAGCGTAAAGGTGCTGCTATTTTTATTATTACATCCATCCAACATATACATAAATAACATAAATTAAATATAATAATATCAATAAATCATGTAATAATAATAGTACTATAGCAAATACTTAATCCCAACAAAATACTAATAAGTCTCGAAATCTTTAAGAGTGATTAACATTCTGAGAAGAAAGATGTTGAAATCTTATTTTAAGATTTCAAACGGCACCTAGGACTGCTCTACAAACTCCGCAAATTCCTCTCCCCGACATATTTCCTGATAATCCGTTCCTACCTTACAGATAGAACCTTTAAAGTTAATCATAATCTCTCCTCCTCCTCAGTATTCAATCAGTCAGCCGGCGTACCTCAAGGTAGTATCCTAGGTCCAATCCTCTACACGGTGTATACAGCTGACATCCCTATCCATCCAAGCACTGTCCTCTCTACTTACGCTGATGAAACTTGCGTGCTGTCCGTGAATAATGATCCTATTGTTGCTTTCCAATTCCTACAGAAACATGTATCCGCCATTGCAGAATGGTGTCACAATTGGAGAATCAAAATAAATCCCACCAAAACACCTTCACTCTACGCCGTAAACCTATAACTTCCTGTCCAGTTGTCTCCTTTAATCATACCCCACTCATCACTGTAGAACAAATACGATACCTTGGACTTCATCTTGACAAACGTCTTACATGGAATCCTCATACAAGACTTAAACGACAAGAAACTGCTCGTAGATATCGACTATTAAAACACTTACTTGACAAACGATCAAAACTCCCTCTTTACTTCAAAACACTGATTTACACAACCATAATTAGACCTATCTGGACTTATTGCATAGAGCTATGGGGCTCCACTAAACCATCGAATTCCTCCCGCATCCAATCCTTGCAATCCAAAATCCTTCAACAAATCCTAGACGCTCCATACTTTGTTACCAACAAACTCATCTATAGAGACCTGAATATCCCACTTGTTGCAGAAATTGTCCAAAAAAGATACTCCTCCTTTCATTCCAAATTACCAGCCCATTCAAACCCGCTTGTCCGTATCCTCTCATCGGCATCTATTCCCGATAATCCTCCGAGGTGTCTGAAAAGACGGTGGCCTCGAGACCTGCTTACCAAATAAACTCTGGGTAGATTCTTCTCAAGACTATTCCAAGCCAATGTTCTGTAAATAGCTCATTTACTTGTACTGTGTACAGTTGTAAATACCAATAAAAGAATTAAAAAAGAAAAACAAGATTTCAAACAGACTATGACCTCAAACTGCAGATGCTTTTGTTGTGTTTATATTATTTCGATAATCACTAATGAAGTAGCTATTTCTGTTAATTTATTTCACTGTAAGAGTCTGATTTGAAAAAGTACATATTTTATAACATCAAATAATTATTTTATTTCAGCTATTTGTTGTTCAAAGCTATGACTACATTGTTCCGGTCATTAAATCTGTATTTTTATTTTATTCTTAAAGGACTTTAGTCCAAGGATAATGAAGAAGTTTTTCATTTCGTTTCATTATATATACTTAAATATCACCTCGATGTTCTCTCTACGTTGGCTGTCTTGATGTAAACGTTGACGAATTTATAATATAATATTTTAATAAAAAAATGTAAAGAAGTAATGATCCTGATTTTTGTAACTTGATTATTAACCGCGTAGTGGAATTCCAATATCCCAAATATCCAACTATTTCTAGGATTACTCCGACGATTTGGTACTGGTACTAAACTAAAAAAGTAAACACAAGTAATTGAATGAAAACCCGACTTGGCATAAATACGGATATTTATTTTCACAGTACCTAAAAATATTAGCAATGTATTACAACCTCAGTTATCAAATGATCTAAAATCCTTATTGATGAGGCACACAATGCAGTGAGGTGATAAATCTTTTCCTCAATATATTTGGTGAGGATTGAAGGTGACATTAGATATTGAAGGATTTTGTAAGAAAGATGAAGTGAGAGCTGAGAGGTTTTTAAAAAGAGGTGGAGGTGGAGTTGGGGCGGCGGCGGTGAAATAGTAATGAACTTATCATATAGAAAGGGTCCCCTCTTCCTCTTTCATCCCCTCTCAGCCCCAAATAGCCCTCCTACATCTCTCAGCCCATCAAATGTCTCTCTGTCTGCGTATTATATCTCTATGTATGTCTTTGTATGTATATATTTATTATATACATGAATAAAAGATATAATAATTTAAAATTTCCACAACAACAAAAAAAAAACTGAATAGCGCAACACACGACTTTCACTTACCTCCATTGTTAAATCGGTGTAAAAAAAATTCAAATGCAGATGAAAAACGTTTAAAGAATGATTACATTGAATTTCGATAGAAACATGTGTTTTATTAAATAATTTATCATATTATTATCCACAAGAATCAGTTATTTTTATGGGCTTCTCATCACTATCTATTAACTTTTACAAGTTTGAGTATAAGATTGTATTTTATTAAAATATTTAGCTTTCCAAGGGTATAATAATAATGACTTTATTCATTTTTTTTTAGGGCAAACCCCATACAACCCAACGTAATAGACCTGAAATCATTATTTATTTTTGTCACAGAAAAGCTTAAAATAAGATTTTAACATCTTTCTTCTCAGAATGTTAATCACTCTTAAACGTTTCGAGACTTATTAGTATTTTGTAGGGATTAAGTATTTGCTTTAGTACTATTATTTTTACATTATTTATTGATATTCTTATATTTAATTTACGTTATTGTATATGTTGGAGGAAATTAATCATAAAGATTGCAGCACCTTTATGCTTATTGCTATATATATGTTTTGTTGTTTTTGTTTTAAATATTTATTCGAACTGTAATTAATAATGTATATTTGCTGATGATAAATTTATTAATTGTGCTGTGCCAGCCAGCTCTATTCGTATGAGATTTGCCCTAAAAACAAATAAAAAAAGTCATCCGAGGGCATACTATACACCTATATCACAGTTCTTATGTTAAAAAACACCAATTTGCATACAAACAATATTTTTGCTGTTTTCTCCTTTAGTTCAATATAGAATTCGTTCAACTTATAAATTTACCCGTTTTTTATCAATCCTAATAAGAGAATATGTTTCTTTTTTTTCGAACTACAAAATTAAAGATACTTTAAATGAAGTAATACGGAGTAGAGCTTTAGGGCTTTACTAACCATCAAATTATTCCCATCTCCAATCCTTACAATGAAAAATCCTTCGAAAAATATTCAATGCTCCTTATTTTGTCACGAATCAACTCATCCATAAAGACCTTAATGTTCCCTATGTTGCTGACTTGGCCCGAACCAGATACCACTCATTTCATGACAAACTATTCCCACTCTAATCCACTAGTTTCAAACCTTGCTACCTCTACAATCGAAGATAATCCTCTTAGGCGCCTGAAAAGAAGATGGTCCCGAAACCTTCTGGTGTAGTACATAGTTTTTGGAGATCTGCCAATGGGTTGTATCTCTACATGTGAATCATGACAGTATAATCTTGTAACACATTTACTAAATGTATTTTATTATACAGTTGTAAATATCAATATAAATATATATATATATATATATATATATATATATATATATATATTATTTTTTTTTTTTTTTTTTTTTTTTTTTTTTTTTAAATGAAGTAAATTTAAAATAAATCAGAATGAAACCTACATGGTATTAAAATCCATTTAATTTAAAACGATTAAGCTAGTTTTAATCAAAATCATTACAGCTGTTTGTGAGAAAAACGTACAAAATTCATAGAATTAAGAAGTACCTATTTCAGTCAGCCGATTTAAGTGAAAAAGTTGCTGAATCATTTCGGGCATACCTTTTTTTTCAAATATGAAATTTCAGTTTCGTACAAGTTTTCGTTATCGTGCTAGAGTTACTAAAAACACAGGAAAATTTAAAATACACCTAAAATTTGGGCGGTTATTTTACATACACTACGAGTCATAGTCAAGTTAAACAAAATACGATCATTACTCTGAGTTTCCTCCATTAATATATCGGGCCTCACATAACTAGTTGGAGGAAGGGAATAATTGTCTTGAGAATCTCAATGTGGGTAGTTTTCTCCAGCCCGTAGTCACCAGTCCAAGTATTGACCACTCTCGCATTGCTTACATTTGATTATCAATTACAAATGCCTTAATCTGTTCTAGCCCCAATTCAGACTCACATATCTGTATAAAAACACATTTTGCGTTTCGCAATAAATTTTATATCATCGGGACATAAAAATACAACAGACTAACAACAGGATACAAATGAGGATCCCGTTGGTGTATGGCTAGCACATTTCTCCACCACGCCAAAGGTTGTGATTTCGAATCCTAGTTTGGAATTTTTCAACCACATAACTAAATAGGGATTTACTCACAGTCTCTCCTTCGGGTATATGAGGCCCGTTAGACAACTGGTGGCAACTCACAAAAATAGCTTTAGAAATTACACCGCGCAAACTAATAGCATTTCACGGCCTATCGCGCCATGAACAAAAATTAAAATAAATATAAGTTTGGATGCATATTATTTAAAATTTTCGCCTATTCTCCATTATAATTATGCTATATTTATACTTCTTAATTGATCTTTACAATTATTATATTCATAATATGATTTGGCTTCGCTTCTGTAATTATAATGCTTATGTAAATGTGAAATCTCGAATGATATTGAACAAGGAAAATGTGAAATATAGGTACTTGTTAGGTTTGTATTATTTTTATTTATTATTAAATAAAGAAATATTTTCGAGTCAACTCATTTTTGATCTAACTCATCATTTTAATTGATCCATTATAACAATTTGCATAACAAGTGGTGCTGCGGAAATTTCTGCAATACCGTTTTGAAAATCTTAACATTCTGCTTGGGGAGGACGACATTGGAGGATGGCGAAGGTTTTCCCAGCGAAAGAGATGTTTATCTTTATTTAATAATAATAAAGTTAAAAGAAGAAAGTTATCAGAGCGGTTAATGGAAAAATAACAGAGATGTTCCTCCCCACCTTGTGATTACCTTGGGGAAACAGCCTGGTTTTTTTTTTTTTTTTTTTTTTTTTTTTTATGCTTTAGCCTGATTACTATCATTGAAACATTCAACAGCTATTACTTTCCCATCATAATTATTGTAAGTGCATGTTTTATCGGTCCTAGATTGTTATTTCATATATGAGACGTTGATTTCCAAAAGGTACTAAAGGGTATTTTTTACGGAATTGATATGTTGATATATTTGTATTATCATCAATTGAGACGTTGATTTCCAAAAGGTACTAAAGGACATTTTTTACGAAATTGATTTTTTTTCATATTTGTATTCTCATCATTTAGTTTTATATAAATATTCAATTTGATGCTATCTAATGAATTCTCAAGTCCTTAAAAAACGCGATTTAGAAATGCGGTCATTTTCTAATAGTACTAATTACGCATTTATTTATTTAAAAAAATTCATTTCATAACTTTAATATGATGTTATTATTATAGTAAAAAAATAATTCTAAATTTTAAGGCAAAAAGACCCAAATTTGGTAGTTTAATAATATAGTAATGAGAGATTTTCGCGCTTCCTGTAAAATATCCTAGAATGGATATAGTACCTTTTGGAAATCAACGTCTCAATTTGTTGTATCCAAATCTTCAATTTGATTTTATCTAAAGAACACTCCAGTCGTCTAAAAACGCAATTATTTTTTAAAGGTACTAATTACACACTTAATTTCGTGCCTAATCATACTAAAACATTTCTTTCCATAATTTTCAAATATAGTTATTATTATTATTATTTTAGTGGCGCGACAGGCCGTGCAGGCCCTGGGCCTCGCGGTGTAATCTCCTGAGAGTTTACACTCGCGTTTCACGATGCAATTGTATAGTGTAGGGTCATCACTCCCTACGCCTAATTTTGTGAGTGGCCACCATTTGGCTGACGGGTCTCACATGCCCGGGGGAGAGGCTGCGAGTTAATCCCCATTATATTTCTTCCTAATAAAAGCCCCGCCGGGACTGGGATTCGAACTCGCAACCTGTAGCATGAGAGACTAGCGCGCTAGCCACTCAGCCACGGGCTCCCCAAATATAGTTATTAATATAGTAAAAACATAATTCTAGATTTTAATGCAAAAATAATTAAATAAGTTGGTTTAATAATAAAGTAATGAGAGATCTTCGCACTTCCTGTATAATTTCCTAGAATGGATTTAGTACCTTTAGGAAATCAACGTCTTATATTATCAAGTCATATTTTTCTTACCGTACTAGAACATGATTTGGACTCTCATATTTTTTTTATTTTATTTTATTTTTTTTTTATGGACTTTAGTTAGAAATAATAAATAGTAAATATATAAAATAATAAATGGAAAACAATAATAAAATGTCTGATAAAACAAGAAGCATTTCAACTTGAACAGGCCAGTTAATGGGAAATTATCTATACTTCAAGCCTCAAAATTATCAAATATTCATTAATTTGAGGACATACTTTCATTTTGAGTAGAACAAATACTCTTTAGTAATATTTTAATTTATTGTAACTTATGATTATATGAATAATAGTAACCGCACTAAATGATTAATTGGTTTTGTACAATTATTAAGTCTATGAGAAATGTAAAATATATTAGCAGTTTTTAATTTTAAGATTAATTTTGGTACACGAAAATAGTGGTCCCGATCCTCTGCAATGTCAGGTTCTAGTTAAAGATTCCTATCCTAATTAAACCTGGATAGTCAACATTTAGGACTCACTCTAAAGCATTGTCTGAGTAGAAGTTGGAAGTTCCAAGTTTTTTGTAGAAAAAAAAGTTGGATTTAAAAGTCTGTGGCCACTCCTAGCTTGAACGTTTTCAACCATGCAATTAAAATGGGATTCACCCACAGGTTCTCTCCCGTGTGGGTGAGGTCCGACAGACAATCGGTGGCAACTCACAAAAATGAGCGTCGAGAATGATGACCTTACCCTATAACAACCATCAAGAATTGTAATTATATTCTTTTTGGAGATAACACCGCACTGCCTATCGCGACAAACGAATAATATGCATTTTAAGCTAAGTCTGGAGCAAATATTAAGGTGATGCATGAGTTCATACATGCCAAAGTCAGGAGGGTTTGAGATGACGATTTTGTTAAAAGCTCAATTTTATAGGATCAAATACATCTGATGTTGATAGCGTAAATGAGATTTGTTTAGTAGATTGGATGTTCGGAACGCTTATCAAGTTACTACTGTAGTAATTAATACCAATATCATTGCGTTCCATTGGACAATATTAAATGTGGAAAATTCATATATTTATATATTGACTATACGTGCTTATCTATAACACTGTTTACAGACTGGCATTGTAGGACTTCTCCAAAAAGTTTGAAATTGATATTAATATGTGTACTATTTGCAGTCTGCAAGGACTGTAGAACTTTATCTATAGAAAGCCATGATATTTATTTCCCCATTCTCCGTCAGTGACATAAATCTCTTCCTGGGCGGTATTGCCTCTGAGAATCTATTCATTTGTTAAACGCCATAACCGGTTCTCCTTTCCATTGGGGTCTTCTGTTGTCATGGTATCCCCAATTTCTATAATAGAGGGAAAAGGAATACTCTGGATAAAAATACTCGTGAGCCTAGGTAGCCCTTGTTCTCGGGTCTATCTCTTTGGGAAGAGAGCAGGCCGGCGAGATGGAAAAGTTGAAGAGGGTGCGGCTAAACGGAAGAGGGAGGTTAGAAAAGTTTGCTTGGATGTTGAGAGAAGTGTAGTTTGTTATAAAGCAAAGCTGGGGACTAACAAACAACCTGCCCGCCCTTGTTAGTTCAGCTACCCTTTACTAAGGCTAATAGCTCCTCGTCTTTGTGTCTCCCATCACTCTCTCTATCCCTCTTTCTCTCTCTCTCTCTCTAGCTCACTCTCTCTCTATCTCTATCTCTATTCCCCTCTCACACACATAACTCTCTCACTCCCCTCTCTCTCTCTCTCTCTTCTTCCAACCAGCCGCTAAATACTCTACTTTTTCAAGAAGAACTCCGTTTCTCTAGTTAGAGGGACAGAAATAAACAATTCTTTTGTAGCTCATGTGCTGCTATTCAAAGAAAAAACATTAGTACAATATAACACATTGATTACACCACATGGTGACTGCTTGAGATGGGTTTTCCCTTATCTAGCGTTAGTTTGTTATAATTTATTGAGAGTAATTAACGACTTTATTTAAGAAATACAATATGTAAATGTATAAGAATACAAGTCGTGAACTAACTATTAATGGCTCTTCATTAACTATTTTAAGAGAGGAGGTCCCGTGACCTTCAATCGCCTCGGAGGGTTAACAGGAATATCCAAGGAAGATAGGTTACAGGTAAGTGGGTAAGTTAGGAATGAAAATAGGTACACTATTTCGGAATAGTCCTGCTACAAATAGGATAGGTCATTATGGATAATTTTATTTGAGACAAAATATAAGCAAAATATAACCTTCAGGATTTTGCGAAGCATTGAATGAGGGAGGAATTAGATGGTTTATTTGTGCCCTAAATCTTGATTCCATGAATCCAAATAAGTCTGATAATGGTGATTGAAATGAATGTTTTATGAGCTTCGCATTTAATATCTGATTTAAGTCACAAGGCCCCTTGTGAAAATCTTTATTGAAAATGTATTTCAGTATCATATATTGTTTTGTATTTGATCGTTGATTCGTTACGACTTACAAAAAAAAATTTTAGGAGACATGCTTATTTTGAATAATGGAAATTTAAACCTTTATTTTCGATTGAAATCCAAATCTCCAAAGCTTCTACTTTTCTATTAAGAACAGTTCTATTTCATATCTACATAAGTGAACCTGAAATTACGAGATCTTATGAAATCGGTTATCCTCTATGACATCATGTCCTGGCAGTAATCTGAAATAATTTCCCACTTATATCTGTCAAATGAGTGGGTTGAGAATAAGAATTTGCGTTAAGTTTTTGGTTCGAAGAAGGATAGCGACCAGAGGAATTTAGAAAGAAAAATGCGGAATGCGTTGCTTCTACCTCATCAGAATGCTATTGAGTTGTTATCAATGATGAATGTTATCAGAGTAAATGAATCATTATGTTGTTAAGTACTGGCCTGACTAGTTGTCGTCTGAAACGTAGGTTGGGGGATAGTGTTGGACTTGAATAATCTTGGAAGCTTGAGTTTGGGTGATCTTTGGATGCAATAGTATAAGCAAAGATTAGTTTTTAGCATAGATTCTTCGCGTTCGCTAAGCCTTATCATTATTGATCTTATCGAACGATATCCGGCCTGAAATCTTCCTACGTATAAACTCGGATTAATAACAATACTTTTGAATTCTCTTATCTGTGATTAGAAAAAAACCACCAAACTCTCAGTTTGACAAACAAAAAATGCCTCTGCATGATCATAGATATTCGTACTTAAACATGCGAACTATGATTCAACAAAACTGCTTTTGCTGTAAGCTCGTATATCCCTTGGCCAAAACGATGACAATTCTCCAAAACATTTGCTATTAAACTTACCCGCAGTGATAATATCATGTTCTTGCTGACATTATAGCTTCATTTAAAAAAAAACCCTTCTTCAAGGTATCTTCATTTAATGGAATAATCATAGAACTGCTCCACCTATTGCAGAGGTCTGAGCTGTAGAAAGAAGGCTTAAGAACGTGAGGGGTGAGAATTTTTTAATGGAGGTTTATTTATTTATTTATTTAACGTCACTTTATGCTACTATGGCTAATCGGACGATGCTACAGTGGGAGTCCTAAATTTTGCCTATCCAGGTTTTATTAGGATAGGGATCTTTAACGAGTTCCTGACATCGCACAGGCTCGGGACCACCTTTTAACGTCCCCTCCGAAGGACGGCGTAACTAAGGATTTTTTACTCCCATTAAAAAATCCTAGGACCACCTGCGGGTTTGAACCCGTGACCTTTAGCATGGGAGGCTGTTACGCTAGCCACCCAGCTACAAGTGATCCCTATTTTAATGGAGGTAAAATGGTGGTCCTGAGTCTGTGGTAATTAAAGTATAATTTATGTCTCCCACTACAGCATCGTCTAATTAGCCACAGTAGCATAAAGCAAGGTTAATTGAATAAACGAAGGTATGTGGATATAAATATTTACTGTTAATTATTGTGCAGAGAAAGATTATTAAAGTAATTTAGAGTATCAATCAAAGACCCCCATCAATTAATATATTCTCGGACCTTAATGTAATGTCTGCAAAAAAATTATACATGGTCTCAGTTATGAAGAAGCTGTATTTTAGACGGGATGAGCTAGTCGGGAAGATTGACCACCGTTTTTCTACAAGACTGAAAAATCACTTTAGCTTTGTTGTGCCAAGACCAAAACATACCTGGACGACACACCAGACTTGTTATTCCATTGGTACTGTATACAACAATATTCCTCCAAATTTTCAATTTTCTCACAAAAATCCCCCAAAGTATTCAAATTATTACTACAATGTTAAAATGTGGACGAAATCTCTCAGTGAAGAAAAAATTGCTGAATTATTGAATCCAAATTACTCATGGCTATAGACATGTCGTCAATGCCAGCCTGCGTCACTCATTCTGATATTTATCCTGTATACAAGTATATGTATTCTTTATTGACTTTTGATTTTGTCAATTTCTTACTGTGTACGATGTCATGTATCTTTATATTGCTTATCATGTAATTCAATCTTGTATTTACTTGCCTTAATTTTATATCTTGTATATATGAATTTGTATTCCTTGTTGCTTTTGGTTTAGTCAATTACAGTTTATTTCTGTGTACTGTTTAACTGTTTCTTATCATTTTTTTTTTGTATTAATTAGGTATTATGTAATTCAATTTTATATCTTGTATATATGTATATGTATTCCCTAAAGCTTTTAAGCTTAGTCAATTACTGCTTCATACTGTGTACTATGTTACTTTTTCTTTATAATTGTATTTTATATTCCTTATGTATTATATTGTTTTTGCTGTAAAGTGTGTTACTGTTTCTTTATAATTGTATTTTATATTCCTTATGTATTATATTGTTTTTGCTGTAAAGTGTGTTACTGTTTCTTTATAATTGTATTTTATATTTCTTATGTATTATATAGTTTGTTTTTTTTTGCTGTAAAGTGTGTTACTATTCCTTTATACAATTGTGTTATATTATTTAAGTATTGTATTATATCATACTGTGTACTGTTACTGTTTGTTATTGTACTTTTATTGAATTGCCGCAGATGAACTCCTTTAACACACACGGGCTCGCCATATTGGGATAGTGACTTCTACTTGCACTGTAATATGTCTGTGTTTTGATTCGAATAAAGAAGTTTAAAAAAACAGTATCTAGTTTAGCCACAAAATTAAGATTACAAAGGCTGTGATGATTCCACATTGTCAAAGGAGAGTTCCCTTGTTACATAGAAAGTTGAAACGGACAAAGAAAAATGTGGAAGATGAGTATAATAGGGGTTTAGTAGAAGACAGGGAAGCATAAGCTACTTGTTGGCCGAAGGGAACAACAGGTGACTAGGCCTGTTGCTGGCACAACAAGTGCTCCTCCTCTTATCTAAATAGCTCTGCTAGCCTCCTCCTTCTCTTTGGGAGTCTTCCAACCTTCTGAGTAATGTTCGCCACTGTATCTTCCTATCTCCGTTAATGTTCTTCCTGGCTCTAAGGGATTCCCGAGAATGGGTAATGGCTAAGGACAAAAAAAGGGAAGATTTACGGAGCATAAACATGTCTTGTGATCTGTGATAACTAGTTTAGTCTTAGACCAAAATATAACCCAACACTAAACGAAACCAGGGCTGCTAAGATCTTGTTACTTAGGATATGTCTTGGATTGGAAAAGCTTTGGTTGTTTGGGACATTAAAAATCAAACGTAAATAATGATAAATAAACCTTCCTCTATCAATCTATCCGATCCCACCGTCCATCATACATCTCTGATCTATTATTATTCAAATCCTCAACCATTCCCGCAACACCCGTATGCGCCTTCTGATTTGTATATGCACCCACCTCGACGCACTTTCGACAGATCTTTCTTAATCCGATCCTCTTCCATATGGAACACTATTCCTTCTGATATCCGTAATTCTACTACCCTTACGACTTTAAAATCTCGTCTATTTCATTACCTCCTGTCCATTCAATTTCCAAACAGTCCCTGACTGATCCAGTTCCATGAAAATGTGTAAATAGAAAAGGTTAAAAAGTGTTTCTTAATTTTTTTATTTTTTAATTAAGTAAGAATTTTATTTTATTTTTTAGTCAAGTTTATCATTTCTCTTATTGTTTCTTTTTTACTTATTATGCGTTGTATATTTTTTTTTTTTTAATCTTACTCTGAGACAGTGATTCTCTCATTATTGTATATTGTATATTCTAAAGGGGCTTGTCCCAGAATAAATAAATAAATTGTTATTATTATTAAATAATATATCTGAATGTACTAATACATCACAATTTTGTCTAATTAGTATTTTTACATTAAACCAACTTTTGATAGTTGAGGAATGAGAACGTTTAAAAGACATTTTAAAATGTTCTTGAATCACTCATTCGAAATAGTAAGGAATAAGAAAAATCCTTGAGCAAAACAACGTTAAGAGATAATTAATAAAATACTGGCTAAACTAAGTTATGAATCTCCTATAAAGATATTTAAAAGACTTCTCCACAGAAAAAATGGAATAATTACAAACAGATTCTAAAAGATACTGGCTAAGGAATCTCTATAGACAGTAAAAAGTACCGATGGAAATTATCTCTTCCACGGCCATCACTCCGTCTCATCATTTTAGCCTGAAAAATAAATGGTTTTCAATTTAAAGAACAAAAAAAAATATTAATAAAAAATAATTGTAAATAATAAATAAAGAGCCATTGTAAAAATGTTGATCATAAAAGCTTTATATCCATTTATGAATGTAATGTGGAGCCGTTATATCTTGTCTAAATATGATTTTAAATAATTCAGCTGAGCTAGTTATAATCATATTTTTATATTAAAACGAATGAGGACATAATAGACGTTGATACTGTTGATTCACTCTTTCGAAATAGTAAGGAATGAGAAAAATCCTTGAGCAAAACAACATTGCGAGATAATTAAAAAAGTAATAGATGAGCTAAATAATGTCCTATAAAAATATTTTAAAGACTTCTCCACAGAAACAATGGAATAATTACTCTACTGTTACTCTCGAGAGGTACCGACGGAAATTATCCTCCTTATGCCCATCACTCCGTTACATCATTTTAGCCTGAAAAATAAATGGTTTTCAATTTAAAAAACAAAAATTAATAGACAATAATATTAAATAAAAAATAAAGAGCCATTTTAAAAACGTTGATCATTAAAGCTTACAGTAATGTGGAACCGTTATATCTTGTCTAAATATGCTTTTAAATAATTTAGCTGAGCTGGTTATAATCATATTTACACATTTCCCATCCGTATTATTTATGCAATAATATTTAAGAATTCAATCTGTTCTTTTATTGTTGCTTTACATTTTTACAAAATTAATCAGTAAATCGTTTTGTAAAGATGTGAGGGCGATAGTAACAATGAGCATTCTCCTCGTGTAATTAAAACAACAACCAGAAGCTGTAATTCCCTTTTATTTAACTTTATATTTTTGCTTGTTTATTCATTTTTTGCAACTGAAGCTAATTGGACAATGCTAAAGAGGGAGTCCTAAATGTTGCTTGTTCAGATTTAATTAGAATAGGGATCTTTAACCAATACCTGACATCGCTCAGGCTCGGGACCACCAAATCACGTCCCCTCCGATTTTTCACACCATTAAAAAAATTCTTGGGCCATCTAGGTTTCAATCCGCGTCCTTGGGCATAGGAGGCCACTACACCGTTTATATTTTTTATTGTTAAAATGTGTTCTTCTTGTAGTTCTTCAAGTTGGAGAAAAATCAAGTGAACCCATACAAACATTTACTCACAGGCATAAAAAATAACATGTTTCCATTGCATTAAATTCTCAAAGCCTTGTACTTTTGTGGGCCGAAACCTCATTTATCTCCGGAAATCCCGGAAAGCTGAAAGTTCTGTGGCGTTGGAAAGCGAAGTAAAAAAGTAAAAAAAAAAAGGCTTAGCTCTTGACTTCCATTAGAAGAAGAGGTGGCAAAAGGCAGCCGGAATGAATGAAGAACTTCTCGAGAAGAGAGAAAAAAAATAAAAAAAAGGGTTGGGGTTAATTAAAAGCGGCCACTAACGAGGGACAAAAGGTGTCTTTGAAACAATTGTGTTTGTTGAGTCGAGGACAATGGTTTCCTTCTCTTCGCTCCGACACCTCTCCCGCCGTCTTCATATTTCCCCTCCACTCTCGCTTTTACACTCTTCATCTTCCTAATCGCTCGAAAGTCCCTCAGTTTGGTTTGTAACTGTCGAATTTTTACTGTGTTATCTCATACTGACAAACTAAAAAAATCTGGTGTGCGCTACACACGACTTCCACTTACCTACATTGTTAATAAATTTAAAGAGAAAAAAATCGTGATTATCGAATTCGGGTTTCACCGGAAATACGGAAATTTTAGGGTCCCTGAATCCAAATGACCAAGTCTTGCAAAATGACTTTAATATCATGTACTTTCTCGTACCAGATATACCACTTTTAATTCCACACTCCCAACTCATATAAACCCTCTTGTCCGCAACCTATCTACGTCACATACTCGTATTCCTGACAACCGAGGCGATTGAAAAGAAGATGGCCTCGGGACCTACTTACTTAAATAAACATCGAAATTTCACCGCTGGATAGTTTCTTCACAAGCACTTTTACGCCCTTTATTATAATTCAACACTTTTAATGGTTGTATTTATGTTAATATACAGTTGTAAAATTCAATAAAATGTAAATAAAAAAATATCATGTAGGATTCATTCTGATTGAAACAGTCTGAAATCCCTTTAGTATAAATAACTAATAAAGCCAGAAGCCCTAAATGTGTGAGTAAACAAAATCTCGTGTTTAAGATAATTAAATATATCTGATGTAACAACAGTCTTTTCTCTAAAAAGTCTCAATTTATCTTATGCTTTTAAAAAAAAAAAAAAAAATATTGCATAAAGAAATATGTTTGCACTTTCCTCCTTTAGCTGTTTATCAAATTCGCCCAAATTTCATATTTAGCCGTTATTTATCTACTCTAATAAGATGATGTACCTAATTTTTTTTTTTAAATATACAAAATTTATTGTACTTTATGGAAAGGAAATTTAAAATGCCTTGCATTTAAGCAGTATCATACTATTTTAATTAAAATGAGACCATTATGGGCAAAATTCTAGAAAAACTCCTCCTGAAACGCTTTTATCCTATCCTAAAAAGAATCACGTTATCCCTGACCACCAGTTTGGATTTCGAACATCCCATTCTACAATACAGCAATGTCACCGCGTGGTGGATGTAGTGTCCTCTACATTGGAGCACGGAATGTACTGCACTGAAGCCTTTCTAGATGTAGAACAAGCATTTGATCGAGTCTGGCACCAGGGACTGCTTTAAAAACTCCGTCAATTCCTCACCCCTACATATTTCCTATTAATGCGTCCCTACCTTACTGGCAGAATCTTTAAGGTTAACCATAACTTTTCCTACTCATCCATATTTTCCCAATCTGCTGGAGTGCCTCAAGGTAGTATCTTAGGTCCTATCCTCTACTCCCTTTATACAGCTGACATTCCACTCCATCCTCATACTGTCCTCAATACTTATGCTGACGACACGTGTTTTTGTTACAAATCAACTCATTCATAATGACCTTAACATCCCATTTGTTGCAGACATAGCCCGTGATAGATACTCCTCTTTTCATTCTAAACTCCCTGCCCATACAAATCCACTTGTCCGTAATTTATCTTCCTTAGATATCCCAGATAATCCTCCAAGGCGATTGAAAAGAAGGTGGCCTCCCGAGGTAGGTCCCGACCTACTGAGTTAAAATAGTTAGTGAAGTGTTACCACTGGGTAGTTCTTTCTCAAGACATTTTCATGACATTTTTTTTTTCATTCCTCATATTTACTTATTGTGTTCTGTGTTACAGTTGTAAATTACAATAAATAAATAAATAAAAAATTAAAATGAAACTTACATGATGTTAAAGTCCATTAAATTTTACATCGATATATAGAGTTTAAATCGTAAAAAGGTGCAAAATGCATGGTTTAAAGTGGCTCTTCTGTTTAGCTGATTTCGATAAAAAGTTGCTGTATTATCTCGGGCGTATAGTTGTCTTATATATGAAATTTCAGTTTCATAGGACTTCGTTTTCGCCCGGGAGTTACCAAACACGGACACACACAGACCTTTTTCGGGACTTGGTTATTTGGACTCAGGGGACCCTAAAACGTGTATTTCCGTCGAAAACTGTAATTCGAAAATTTTACGATCGCAATACTTTCCCTTACTACATATTTCATATATAGGTAAGTGAAAGTAAAAAAAGGGGCGAATTTTGAATATGAAAGCATTTGATAACCACCTGAAAACGAAAAAATTTGCAATTTATTTTTTTCAATATTAAGAATAGCAATATATAGCTAAGATATGATGATGTAAAACTAATTATTAAAAATAAAATAAATTTCATCAATCATAAAGATAATGAGTGTTCATGTAGAGTTACGAAAAGCGCGTAAACTCAAGTGAAAGTATAGATAACAATTTTTATTGTCATAGTAATTAAATTAAAACCAATGTGAAAGTTTTTGTGTTTCCCATGCAGTATGGAACCTTAATTTTCTTTATATGTGTGAAATCTTTAAAACATTGATATATTAAATAAGCATACCGGAAATCCGGCTGAAATTATGTACCCCTACGTTTATGTCACACTTTAAAAAAATATTAATTAAGCACACAAAGCGAAAAAGAATTATTGAACCAGAAGGACGGTTGCGGAAGTAAATGGTCGACAAACGACCGGTAGTTGGACTGTTAAGCATTTTTGGAAGGAGATTGGAATGATGAAGCGGAGTGGTCACGAACTGCAGGGGCACCTCGAGCCGTTGGATTTAAACAAGGCTCCTGATATATATCTTACAGGCACGGAAGGAAGCACCTGTTGTTCTCATTTATTTCTTACGCTTGTACCTCTCTTGGGTCCTTTCTACATCTCTCATTGTCTAATCTACAGTTATTGCATTAGAAAATATTAATTAATTAGTCAACTAGATAGGAGTCCCAGACAGTGTATTCCCCACTTAAAAAAAATAAATAAATATCAGCTGAAAATCGAAAAGTACGTTGTATATTAAATAATCACTCTCAGTGAAATAAAGTTTCCTCTTTACATTAAAAAACTGTATTAAAGTTATAATTTAAAAAATCTGGTGAGCGCAACGCACGACTTTCACTACCTCTATAATTTATATAAATTTAGGAATTTTTAAACAAATTTGAAACAAAAATAAATTGCTAAAGAATTATTTACATTGGATTCTATCAGAAACAGGTGTTTTATTAAATAATCTATTATATTATTATCTAAAATAATCATATATTTTATCGGCTTTCCAACGGTATGATATCTATCTATATTCATTTTTTGTTAATTCAAAAACACAAATTGCATAAAAAAATATTTTAGCTATTTTCTCCTTTAGTTGGCTACCGAAATCGTTCTATTTATATATTTACCTGTTTTTAGCAATGCTAACAAGATGTTATGGCCAATTTTATAACAACTACAAAATTAAAGGTACTTCAGAGGAAGAAATTTTGAAATATCGTCATTTAAGTCCTGTCAGACTATTTCAATCAGAATGAAACCTACATGATATCAAAGCCCGTTCAATTTTACATCGAATAGCGAGTTTAATCTAAATCGTTACAGCCTTTTTTTAGAAAATCGTAAATAGGTGTAAATGCGTAATATAAAGTGGCTCTTCTGGTTAGCTGATTTTAATAAAAAAAAGTTGTTGTTCCATCTCTGGCTTATAGTAGTCTTAAATATAAATTCTCAGTTTCATAGGATTTTTCGTTTTGCCCTGGACTTACCATAAGCGGACACACGCACACAGAGATCTTTTTGCGGGACTTGGTCATTTGGACTCTGAGGACCCAAACGTTATTTCCGTTGAAAACTGGAAGTCTAAATTTTCACGATCGCAATACTTTCCTTGCAATACATTCCATATATAGGGTAAGTGAAATAAAAAAACTGATGCAGGCAACACAAGACTTTTACTTACCTCGGTTGTAAATTCAATTTAATAACTATAAAACAAAGATAAACTTGAAAAAATCTAAAGAATTATATTCAATTTCGTTGCGGAGCGGAGTGGTCCATGTGAAACTAGTCTACTATTCTCCGGATACCGGGCTGTGACACAATATTCATGGAGTAAAATTGCTTTATTTAAAATTCATGGTATAAACTAGCTTTTCTGCCGAATTTTGATGATAAAGTTGCTGTAAATCTCTGGTATATAATAGTATAAATATGAAAATTTCAGTTTCGAGTGGACTTTCCGTTTTGGTGCTATACTTACCACACACACACACACACAGACCTTTTTGCGGGACTCCACAACGTTCATTTCTGGTGAAAAGTCGAATTTGAAAATTTTCGAGACCGTAGTACTTTCCCTTATTGTATATTTCATTTATATGTTAATGAAAGTAAAATTTTAAAAATATCAAAACAGAAAGAGGAAAATATTAACACATAACCCAATTAACAGTACTAGGAAGGTGTTAAACCTTAAACAGTCTGATTAAAGAAAAATTAAACTCGTACATAGATTTTCAATCCTTATTATACTCATTATAAAGAGGCTGTAGAGGTTCACAAAATCTTTATAAAGAAAAAAAACTGTACCTCTGAAGTGTCTTTGTCTTAGGCTCAGAACATATAGAGATTCGTTTCTGTTTTTAACGGCGCACAGTGGGCAATATGACCAATTTAGGTGGACGAAATTCTGAAACTTGTCTATATTTAACCTTTGGGGTCCAAGATTACGGAAAAAACTAATTAATTTTTTGACACAATTAGCGAGCGCACCGTGGTCCAACATCAAATTTATTTGCTAAAATCTAGAAACTCTCCTATATTTTACGTCCCCTATGTTTCCCATAATACGTGAAAAACAATACAAAAAATCTAATTATGACTCGGAGTTGCTAAAATCTGCTAATAGATGTATTTTATATGGTTTAGGAAATTCTGGAAATTATAGATTGTAAAATTTTTGATTCGTAGTGTTGTGTCTGAAAAAAAATTATGTATCACCCAAAACGCAAAAATTCTTTGTAATATCTAAAGACTAGAAGGATTGGTAAAACAAATCCTTGGGGTAACTTTGGGGTTATACAGTTTTTCGTAAATAATAAATTGAATGAATTCGATACCCAACTAAAAGAGAAAACAGAAAAAAAAAAAATTGTTTAATGCAATTTTTCGTTTTTGAACATAAGAACAGTAATATACATGTATGATACACCGTTTGAATGCTAAAGATTTTAGAAAAAATATTATCTTATACAAAAGCTTTTAAAAGTTAATAAAGAGTGATGAAAAGCAGATAAAACTAACTGATTGTTTTAGATAATAATATAATAGATTTTTTAATAAAACACATGATTCTATAGAAATTTAATTTAATTAATTCTTTAATAGTTTCACGTATTTTTATCTCTAACTGTACTTGAAAATTCTTTCATCGATTTTAAAAATGAAGGTAAGTGAAAGTCGTGTGTTGCCCGCACCAGATTTTTTTTATAGTTATAATTACGTAGGTAAGTAAATGTTCACAAAATATTCTTAAAACATAAAGATGTTGTTTTACACATAAACAATCTTTTATCTTATGCTATCTAATTTTCTCATCGGATACATTCTCTCTATAAATGTTTAAATAATGAAGAAATAACAACCGGAAGCATGGACTTTATAGCTTCCAATCCAGACCAAAGACATCTTACAGTTGATAACAATCTCTCCTGCTTCCACACTATCTTATAATATTGAATCCGAACGGAAAGAAAAGATATTATTACTTTGATAATAGAAAACTGAGAGACCATATCGTTGAACTCTTCTTGAAAATTGAAATAGTTTTTCCTTATCGGTAATTTTATTTGGAAGAAACATCACCGGCTTTTCCGATAATATTGGTAAAGTAGAATAACTTTTAAATTGAAGGGAAAAGTTAATTCACGTTGATGACCTAAGATATTTTTTTTAATTTTTCATGTATAATTTAGTATTTTTTTTCAATTCATAATCAATTAAAATAGATGTTTTTTCATCTAAGAAATTAGAAAATCTGGCGCATGCAACACACGACTTACACTTAACTTCGTTGTTAAAGTCGATTAAATAATTTTCAAATACAGTTAGAGATGAAAATGAATGAAACTAATAAAGAATTAATTAAATTGAATTTCTGTAGAAACGTGTGTTTTATTAAAATATCTATTACATTGGGTTGTGTCACATGAAATGTCCGTTTTCAAGGTAAAGGATTTTTGGTCCGTTCATCAACACTCCCTTCCCCAAACGCCTTGCAAATATTTCTAGCGGCCTCAGCTCCTGAATGGCCGAGTTTAAACTCGTACAAAAAAATTTCTCGAAAATCGCGTGTTTCCATGTTCATATTTGAAGGTATACTAAAAATTGGGTAATTGATTGGGAAGTTAATGTTTATACTACAAAAGTAGAACATTAGTAACTGTTTACCTTAAATATGTAAACATTCGGAAGAAAACAAAAGAGACCTGCAAAATCCTTTATGTATTTCAGAAACTATAAAAACGGACATTTCATGTGAAACAACCCAATATTATTATCTAAAACAATCAGTTAGTTTTATCGGTTTTTCATCATTCTTTGTTACCTTTTACAATCTTGTGTATAACATAATATTTTTAATACAATTTTTAGCTTTCCAAAGATTTATTATACATGTATTTTAACATGTTTATGTTCAAAAACAAAAAAAATCATTTAAAAAAATATGTTTGCTATTTTCTCCTTGAGTTGGATATCGAATTCGTTCAACTTATATATTTACCTGCTTTTTTATCAATGATTACAAGATGATATAATTATTTTTATGGAACCTTCAAAATTAAAGGTACTTTAGAGGTAGAAAATTTAAAATACTGTCAGACTATTTCAATCAGAATATAACCTACATCATATTGAGGCCCATTAAATTTTACATAGATATAGCTAGTTAAATCAAAGTCCGTTTAATTAAAATAGAGCCGTTTTTGAAAAAATAGTAAAAAGGTGAAAAATGAACAGTATAAAGTGGTTCTTCTGGTTAGCTGATTATGATGAAAAAAGTTCTCGTAAATACGACTTACCACACGCACACACAGACCTTTTTGCGGGACTTGGTCATTTGAATTCAGGGGACCTTAAAACGTGTATTACCGTAGAAAACTCAGATTGGAAAATTTTGACGATCGCAATACTTTTCCTTACTATATATTTCATATAAAGGTAAGTGAAAGTAGAAAACACATAACATGCCAAAATAAAGTGTTAATGAAAATTGGTAATGAAATAGTTATGCACCAAAACAGTTTTATAGAATCGTCCTGTAGAGTACTAAATGTAAAATATTTATTTTACCCCACAGTAGCTATAATTTTCAGACCACTATAGCACTCCCATTAACATTTTAGTGTCGATAAAATCCGTGTAATGTCCCTTTCAGATTTTTATCAAGAACAAGAGAAATAAAAAAAAGCATTAATACTTTGCTGTCTTTCATAAAAAATAAAACTCTTTCCTATAAATGGTATAACCTATTAGTAAAAGATGTCTCATATGTAAAATAAATTGATATTGGGAACCCTGGTCAGAACTAGATGTTCGTCTGTATTTCCTAAAATATTAGTAAGCCGAGTACACTGAGCTTTTTAATATTGGTGAAATAATTGATGGCCTATATTGAACTTTGAATTAATGAAAAAAAATATCATAACTCTAAATTTATTAATTTCCTCATGCTAAATAAGAAATTCTAAATTTCCTCAAAAAATAATTATTATTGACATTTCTTGTATTTTATTTACAGTAGCGCTGATGAAGGTCTCAAATTTAGGCCGCAACGTCGACACTCATTAAAATAAATTTTCTAATTGACTGACCCCCAACCTATTTCTCTTATGATTTTTATATTTGTATTTCAACAATCTAAGGTTTTTGATACCCAACCTTATAAAAAAATACGTCTAGGTATAAGTGCCGCTTAGCGAAATGTTAACTTTCTTCAATAAAAAATAAATTTATATAACTTTTTCACACAATTGTTAATTAAAAATTCCCTCTATATATCAGTGAAAAAATGTACGGATTCTTTGACAATCGCAACCTTTGGAAATCGCTTTCAATAGGCCTTCTCTCGACTATTACTTATCCGATTTTAATTTTTTGTTTCTTAAGGTTTTTTATTTTTATTGGATAATAATAATAATAATAATAGGCTTACCGTCAATTATAATTGATTATTTAATAAATCACGTGTGTCTATTGAAACTTGATGTAATTATTTCTTTAAAAACTTATTTTTAAAAATCTAAAATTGATTTGAACAACGGAGGTAAGTGAAAGTCGTGTGTTGCACGCACCAGATTTTTAATTTAATTGTGAAATATATATTGTGTTCAAGGTTATATTACTGGCAACTATTAATTACATTAATTTTTCTATTTATTAAAAGTGAAAAGATAACAATTTGCGGAGGGGTTTAGTTTTGGCTATAAATTTAGGGATCTTGGGCACTTCTAGGCTGTTATCCAAGTCGAAGGGAGTAAACAAACCCGTAAATTATCTCAGGATCAGATCGCCTCTCTTGAAACTCTTTTAACTTAACAGTCCTTCCACGGCCTCTATAGGAGGAGAAACACACTCAACTGCGTCGTAGATAATTATTTTAGTTTGAGAAAAAAAAAAGAAATTAAAATAATAATTTAGCCTCATTATGTTATTCTTATAAGATTCCAAAACTGCAAGTATAACATAAAGTGAATGGATAGTCAAATAGTATTACAATAATGATGAAAGCAGAATAGCGTTCACGTTTACCGGGTGAAACGTAAAAAACTGATTACCTTTTAGACCAATTCATTCTTATTGGGCTAAAAGTTGTGTTCCGGGCGTATAACATTCTGAGCAATTAAGACGTTGAGTTCCAAAAGGTATTGGGTTGTTTCACGTGAAATGTCCGTTTTTATAGTTTCTGAAATACATAAAGGATTTTGCAGGTCTCTGTTGTTTTCTTCAGAATGTTTACATATTTAAAGTAAACAGTTACTAATCCTCTACCTTTTTATTATAAACATTAGCTTCCAAATCAATTACCCACTTTTTAGTATACCTCCAAATATGAACATAGAAACACGCGATTTTCGAGTCATATTTTTGTACGAGTTTGAACTCGGCCATTCAGCAGCTGAGGCCGCTAGAAATATTTGCAAGGCGTTTGGGGAAAGGAGTGTTAATGAACGGACCATTCGCCGTTGGTTTGCTAAGTTTTCAGCTGGGGATACCGACTTGGAAAACTTGTACCGAGGAAGGCCTCAAATGACCATAATAGACAACGATGTCCTCAAACATACAGTAGAAGGAAACCCCTACCAAACAGTTAAAGGACTCTCAGCACAACTAAATGCAAGTGCATCTACCGTTTCCAGACCTTTAATGTGTATTGGGAAAGTAAAAAGCTCAATACATGGGTACCTCATGATCTCACTGAGCGGTAGCAATTGAAATGCCTTGAGACCTGTTTCTTTGCTTGCCAGGCAAAAAACCGAGCCTTTCCTTGAAAAAATAATTACCTGCGATGAAAAATGGATCGCATATGACAATCAGCGTCGGTCAGGGCAGTGGTTGAACATCGACGAAACCCCAGGGCAAATGCCAAAACCGAATTTGTATCCCAAAAATTGATGGTTACAGTATGGTGGTCCATGGCTGGGATAATTCATTATTCCTTTTTACCTAGAGGTGAAACCATTACCTCTACAACGTACTGCAATGAAATTGACCAAAATTATTAAAAAAACAATCTGGATTGGTAAATCGGAAGGGTCCTATACTCTTACACGACAACGCTTGACCCCACGTTTCAAAACATATCGTGCAAAAATTAAAAGAACTGGGCTACAAGGTTCTTCCGTACCCACCATATTCTCCCGACTTGTCTCCAACAGATTACCACCTGTTCAGGAATTGAGACAACTTCGTCAAAGGAAAACTTTTTGAAAATGATGATCAAGTGAAAAGTGCGTTTTCAGATTTTGTTTCCCTTCAAAGCTCAGAGTTTTTCAGTTCGGGGATAAAAAAGTTGGTGTCACGTTGGGAAAAATGTGTAGAAAAACAAGGTAAATACTTCGAATAAAATTATCTTGTTTTCATATCTTATTTTAAATAAAAATCCTTTACCTTGAAAACGGACATTTCATGTGACACAACCCAATACTATATCCGCTTTAGGAAATTTTACAGGAAACGCAAAAATCTGAATTCTATATATCTAAAATAAGTCCTTCATTTTTTTTTAAATCTCTAGACTACAGTTTTTCGGTTATAAATTTTCGAGTGTTAATCACAAAACTATAAAGAATTTAATGGATCATAATTGTCGTGTTATCATGAATTTTAGGTTTATTATCTTTAATAATGAACCTTTGTAATTGATAAAAAAAAAAATATATCTTAAGATACGTAGAACCCAAATTAGAATTAAAAAATCCCATTGCCTGTCTTCGAAACTACTGGACCATTTTTTTGTAATTCGCCAAAAAAATACTAGGCTATGCAACGATAATCCTAACACCTAGACGTTAATATCAGCTGATTATTTTTTATTTTATTCAATAATTTAGTTATTTTTTAAGATAGAGGAAATATTGCACTAGTGTTTTTTAACCAAATAATCTCGAATAATTATAAAAAAAAGAGAAAAATAAAAATTAAAAAAATGAAATTTTACCCATAATAAATACGGCCATTACTCAGTGATTTTTGAAGAAAGGGATAAATATGTATAGAGTTTTAAAATTAGGAAAGTGCGATAAACAAGAAAAAAGAAAAACAAATTGAAATCTTGACTATATTTACGCTTCTAACTCTGTTATTTTCGAAAATGGAGAAAAAGTTTATTAGTGTTTATTAACCAAAACACCGCGAATAATTATAAAAAAGAGAAAAATTTAAATTTTACCCATAATTACACCCATAGCTCAGTGATGTTTGAGGATAGAGATAGATATTATAGAGTTTTTGAATCAGTAAAGCGCAATAAACAAAAATAAAAGAAGGAAAAGGAAAAAAAATTGAAATCTTGACTTATATATACGCTTGTAACTCCATTATTTTATTTTATTTTTATTTATTTTTTTATTTTTTTTAAAGATAAAGAAAAAGATATATAGTGTTTTAAAATTACTAAAGCAAGATAAATAAAGAAAAGAAAATTAGTTGATCTATATATTCCTACAAAATGAAAAAATAATCATTGAAATCGGTTCAGAACTAGCAGAGATATAGTGTTTTGAAATTAACTGCGGTGATATTCTATTTTCCTTTGAATTATTTATTGCTTTTCATATTAGTTAATTGCCTATAAACAGCTATATAAACAATTATACTCTAATATAGTTATTTGGAAGTAATATAATATAATTGTGTAATAATTCACAGCGTTTTTATAATGATAAGTCCATGATCAATCAATCCTTTTTTTTTAATGATTATGCAATCCCAATTCAGTTGTATAATCTAACCATTGCTCCATATAAATAAATTTTCCTTTTATATTTTGTTCAAAGTGGCACACTTGGTACTGCTTCTATAGAGTACCCTATATTTCCAGTCGAGTAGTTTTTCCTCAAAGGCTCGCTCCTACGACCGGAGCCGTTGGAGATGAATCGATGAAGCTGCCTCCACCGAAATTCCTGCCGGGAGGGAAGAGAGAGAAGACAAGATTTAGCCCCATTTAGGAGTTGACAACCTGTTCCCGCTCTTCCTAAGCCACCCTCGAATAAGGCTTATTTCCAGCTGCTGGGGTTCCGAGCTAGCTGTACCTTCGGCTCACTGATTCAATAGATGTTTACCCTGTCGATGTTATGTCACCTCTGTCCTTGCTTCAGAGGAGAAACGAATCAGAAATAACTGGAAACGGGTTTATCTTATATTTACAAACAGTGAAAAACCAATAACAAAGAGAATTTTTACACTTTTAAAAAATTAATTTAACTTCAATGACTAACTGAAGATGATTACTTTTTTTTTTTTTTTTTTAGATCTCATAACACCGTATTGGTTCGGGCGCCAGAATGCGAACAATCTGACAACTTCATAATAAATGAACCGTTTGTTAATTTTGGGAAACAGCAAGCGGTGCCTGATATTAACTTCATACTATTTTTTTATTCAAATTATTTCGGCTTTAATTTATCCTTGTACAACTTTTTTCAATATTTTTTATAAAAATTATATTATTAGATGGAGGATTTTGTTATTGGTACTTGTAAGGAAGCACAGTTTCTCTATCAATAGTTGAGTAAGTTGGTGATTTAGTCACTACACACCCAAAACATTTTTTGGGACTTGATTATCTTCTTCTCACTGATTCAATAGATGTTTACCCTGTCGATGTTATGTCGCCTCTGTCCATGCTTTAGAGGAGAAACGAATCATAAATAACTGGAAACGGGTTTATCTTATATTTACAAATATTGAGAAACCAATAACAAAGAGAATTTTCACACTTTTAAGAAATCAATTTAACTTCAATGACTAATTAATGAAGAGAACTCATTAACCCATTTTATTTTTATTTTAATCTTCTCATAACGGCATATGGGTTCAGGCGCCAAAGTGTGAAACAATCTGAGAACTTCACAATAAAGGAACCGTCTGTTTATTGTGGCTCACAGCAAGTGGAGCCCGTTGTTAATTGTATACTAAATTATTTTTTTATTACTACTGTAAATATTTCAGTCATAATTTATCCTTAGACTACTTGTTGCATTGATTTATAAAAACCTCTCCCTACACACATCAAAACCAGTTTAAGGGACTTGGTTATTTTATATCTTCGGCTCATTGATTCAATAGATAATTACTCCTGTTATGTAACTAATGTCGTTGCTTTAGAGGAGAAGCGAAACAGAAGTAATTATAAAATTGACGTATTAATATTTATAAATACGAAACAATTAATATTGTTCCATCTAAGTCATCAGACATTTGAAGGACATGATAATGTTGCACTCTGCTCCAAAGGAAAATCCTACTCCTCATTGAGAATCCTTGGAACTGTGCCAAATATTTTTCTTTGCCGGCACAAAAGTAGGATTTAATTTGTTTTGTGTTTTTTTCCCCCTTACCACTAACAAGATTTATTCCTGCTCCGTTATTTATGCTATAATAATTTTACCCTTACGACTGTGCCGTCTTGCTGCCTAATTTTGCTCTTGTTTGCTGACCAAACGTGCTAACATCGTCTTGATTACATCTGAGATTCCATCGTTGAAAGATACATTTGTGGTTGAACACCAACGAAATAGTCAAGGTCTAAGCGCATTTAGGGGCGTATGTCTTATAAATGTCTAGGCATATTTTGGGGGCAAGTACTAGATCTCAAGTAGAACAAAGAAGTTCATATGAGTCATAGTTCTGTTTTAAATGGTTAGGGAGGAAAATCAAGTTTTGAGTTTTTGCTGTAATCCGTGGTTTTCATGGCCTCCTCGAATCCTTTATTAGCCAATGAAGATAGGTTGTGCTTTGCACCGTTTTTAGACAAATCAAATGAAGAAGTTTTTTTTTAGATCCGGGAAATTCACAATATAGTTATGGCTGCTAGAAATGTACTAATATTCTTAGAAGTATTAAAATTCTTACTTATACTGTCTGTCCTATTCTGATGGTTCGACTTTCAACCCTCTGGAAATTTTCTCTTATTTCATTTGGCACCACTCATTTTTCTGTGCGTTTGAGTGAAGCAGATATATTCGAGTTTTTCTAATGAAAACCCTGGATAAGAGTAAAAAAACTCAAAATTTGATTTTCCTTCATAAGCTTTGAGAATCCACTTGACAGATATCTGTTTACACAATATGACTAGACATTTATGAGATTCCCTGTATAGTTCTTCTCAATTTTAATTAAATTCGACAACTATTTCTCTAAATTAAACGACTTTTCAATTATCCTCTAGAGACTTAACGGTCCATACTGGATTTTTTTTCTTTCACTGTGAGTTCGCTCTACAAGAGAGAGTACTCATGAAATAACGTATTTGTAAATTTATTTATTTTAAGCTGTGCAGTTAAATATTTATTTTTTTATTTTTTTTCAGGGCGCTTCATCGTCGCTGGTAGTTAAATTCGCTGATACGGAAAAGGAAAGACAATTGAGGCGGATGCAGCAGATGGCCGGAAATATGAGTCTGCTAAATCCTTTCGTCTTCAACCAGTTCGGAACTTACGGAGCATACGCTCAGGTATTATACAAAGTGTTTATATAAAATGTATTCGCAATAGTCTATAATTGAATCATTTTTGTCCCAACTGACTGACTGGTGGACGTCTAGGACGTCCTCTCTATGACTCAAGGAATAGATTTTTACCTAGCTATGTATCGAGAATTCTAGGAAGATAAGAAATAATTTTGAATAGTATAAAATAAAACAGTTTCCGGGCTACAGCCAGGAAGGTTTCTTAGAAGGGCTTTGCAAAAAATACACCCCTCCACTACCTAGAGCAGGGATAGCCCTCTACCTCGGGAGTCTTAGCCAGGACAGGATATCGGGAGTCCTGCCTCGGACGGAGGAAGTCGGGAGCCAGGGAATAATTCTGCAGTTATGTCCAACGGTACTTTTTTCATGTTATATTATGTAGTAAATATGAACAAACCTCAGTATTCTCGGTAATAAACAATGCCTCATTGTTTATTTTTATGTGTAATGATATGTGTTACTTTATATAAACAAATGTGTATTTTAAGTTAATTACTTTATTCCCCTTTATGCCACCTGATCCCAATAATGAATTGATGAGCCTTAGGAAAATAATCCAATAGTTTTATATGTAACCTTGCGATGTTGGTGGTTTGATGGAAATTCTGCCTCCTTTGAGGGAAAAATCCTAATGTAACGTAATCAACGAAGTAATTAATAGGTGTAGAAATGAATTAAATTATATTTATTTGTTAAAATTGTATACATTTTGTACCAATTAAGTAAAAAAAACCTGTAGCTCTAGAAGAATGAAGGGTCAGTACATACGTGATTCGTACTGCTTCTAGGCTCATAACCGTGCAAGGAGGTGATTAAGATCGAGATTACGCTCAGCCGCCAGGTTTTCCCTATTTTGGGGACCCACTTTAAAGAGACCGGGTATGCCCAGGAGGGTCTCCATACCCTAGGGTCGGCTTCCGGCTGAAATAACAGAGTAAATAATATACTGCCACAGCTGAAAAAAAAATCCGTGTAATGTGTTCTCATTCTTCCTATAAAAGATCCTTGGGCGTCATCCGGTTATTTGGTGTTTTCGAACATTTTTATCTAAAATATGCTACAAATTTTAATTATATTCAATTCAGAAGGCTGTGGAGGGATATGAAGCTGTTAGCGAATGTTAAATATTAAACACTCTTTAGTTTTGTTTGCTGTAGGTTTCGGATCATAAATACATACAGATCCTAAATTTCTAATTTGGGTGCAGTGGCTAGCATGCGCAAAATCTTTTGATACCCTTCAGCATTTAAAATCCCTTCAATATGCACGAGATTCCCAACATCATTACAAACCATTACACTCCCACCTCCATGTTTTACAGTGACGTTTTGCTTCCTGAATTCTTCACTTGTCCTTCGGTAAATCGTCTTTCTGCCGTTAGATCCAAACAAATTAAAGTTACTCTCATCAGAGAATAATACATATTTTTTCAAATAAGAAAAACTGGAGAATTTTAAAACCAAGCTATGTACGATTGTTTATGAGTTAAACCAAAGTTATTGCTTCAGATTTTTTTCAGCCTCATTAAAGGTAGTTATTTACCGGCAAATTATCGTTTTCCTTATTCAACGTATTGGATTGAAACGACGACTGGTGGATAAACAGGTCCTAACAGACTATGTAGGAACTAATATTGGAAATTAACTTGCTTCTATAGCGTCTAAATGTTACGCCAAGTTGGTGAGCACTATCAACTGCACCAACTCAGTTTGCAACCATTAATTTAAGTTGCTAATACCGCTTGACAGTTCATTGGCGCCAACATATGGATCGGTTAATTTGTCTGGAGATAGCTTGGGGTAAATTGTTACAACAGCTGGTGGAACAATAATAAAATGTTTTTCCCCTTTTTTTTCAAAATAAATTTTAGTTCTTCATACAGAAAAAAATAAACGTTTTCCAATAGTTCATTGTTTTGCCTATAAAACAACGTTACATAACTCACTTTACATCTTTCTTTTTTTTTTTTTTTTTATTATTATTATTTTTTTTTTTTTTTTTTTTTTTTTTTTTTTTTTTGTGGTAACCTAAAACTATGGTCTACTCTACCACTGTATTATTCGATATTTAAAACGGCATCATTAATTTTAAAATCTGAATAAAAATAGAATAATATCTCTTTAGAATAATATTACAGAAAAATTGAATTAGAACTTCAGTTTCTTAGAGTAAAAATACAAACAAAAAAAACATACAAAATAACATAGAACAAAAATAAATTAACAATTAACTAGCTTCTAATAATAATTAAAAAAAAAAACTAACAAGAATTAAAAAAAACATAAGATGTACATATATACATTGCTAATTAAAATAAATTTATAATGCTTACGGAAATGTGGGAAATAAAACACATTCATTTTCAAATACGATACGAAAATAAAATATGATAAATAATTGTTTCTCTTCCCTCTATTTACTGATTTTTATTGAAATTTGCAAATCAATTAGGATTATTTGAGAAATTGAATAATCATAAAGTGTTTGAATAAACCGGATCTGAAGGTCGGAAGAGTGAGTATTGAAGTGAAGGATACAAGAAGGAATAGAATTCCATATGTATAAGGATCAGATAAGGAAAGATCTATCGAAAGCCTCAGTTCAATGAGGTGTTATATACAGATGTGTGGATGAGTAGACTATAATCTACTTTTTTCACAAGACATTCAACGATCATCTTATTCTTTTTTCTCCGAAATTAAGTCATAATACGATATCACATAAGTAAAGTCTTCCACTAATGGACACAAAAGAGGAACTAATGTAACCTTTTTGTGGTTTGGTTTTGGGGTGAGCAGCATAAAATGGTGATTAATTATCTAATTATTGAATTATTTCCATTATGTTAACTATGGATATTTTATTTGAGTCAATGTTATTGATATTTAAATACAAACATTCTCTTAGAACTATTTTATTAATTATTGTAATTTATTATTCAGGGACTAGTAGTGTAACTTTGCTGCAGAGGAAGACATTGGATCCTCTAAACCTTCAAAAATAAAAGAAAACAAAACTATAGCCTCTTTGGTTCTTATATTATTTTAAGAAAATCAAAACAATATACCTGGACAGTAAGAATAAATTGATTTAGAACATTAAAATATTCTAAAACTACCTTATTTACAGAAATAAACAATACTAATAAAGTAATTTCATCTCTTTATTGTATAGAGATCTAGTGAGATACATCGTATTAAAAACAAAATATTATAGTACTTTTCAAAAGGTAAGCCATTAGTAACTGTTCACCAACTTATTATAATCTTTCCACGTCAGGATGTATTTTATGTTTATATTCCCTGTGACCAACAGAAAACCTTACTTCTTTTTTTTTTCTGTTACTAAATGACTTTTTTTTTAATCTAATTATTTTCTAAAAAACATTTTAAGAAGGTTCCTATCGTATTCCAACTGTAGTTTTGTGAAAAGAAAAAATTGACAATAATCATATACCGCAAATTTTTTTAATTTGCCTAAACAAATTCACCAGAAATAGTTTAACAAAAAAATAAATGTAATTTCATTCAGATATTCTGTTTTTACAAATATGGCGCCCAAACATAACTAAGAAGAGAGTTCAGCAGGTATTATTTTTTAGTTCCACATAACATATTTTTTTCGAATAATATAAGATTATAAAATTGCTTCTAAAATTATCAACAAAAAAAAAAATTATTAATGGTAGGTAAAGATTTTACTTTAAAAATTGGTAACCCTTACTATTGAGATTCAGACCAAGCACATAGCTTTCGCATTTATGACTGTTAGAACTTTAGAATTAAAACAACCCATGAGCAAGATCAATATCTTAACTTTGTTTATAATAAATTATAAAATAATTTTATAATACAAAATACACTTATTACTCAATATTTTCTGTAAAAACTCATCTCTGCAAAGAACTTATTTATATTCAGAGAATAGTTGGATGTGTTACAGGAAATGCAGCAGGCAGCTATAATAGCAGCCCAAGGAACCTACATTAACCCGATGGCAGCTTTAGCTACTCATACTTTAAATGGTAAGTCATGGCTTCTGATTTTTAGTAAGTTTTGGGTGTAAAGAAATTACTTACTAATATTAATAAAGAAGAATTTGGAAAAAATATTAGAATAAAATCAAAGAATACGTAAAAATAAAAACATATTCTTCCAAAGAAACAAATCTTCTATTAATGGTTACTTTTTCAAACTCCTTCTTTCTCTTCTTCCCTGTGCCTTTCAGCTTGGAGAAGCCTCAAGCCACTTGTTCCACCCATCTCAGTCCATAGCAAGCAACTTCATCTGAGCTAGTGCTTTTCCAAACCTAAGGACAACAACTATTCTTAACAAATTAATGATTTGGTTATGGATTTTTACTACCAAAATTTAACTGGTATTTTTCTCAATAAAACGATAACTAGATAAACTACACCACGGTGAAGTCCTGTCTTGAAGCTAAATGGTTCCTTCCGGACTACTGGATATCACAATTCCTCACTGGGCATGGTGGAGGATTCGAGCTAAACTGCATATTTTTGGGCTTGATATCGACCCCCAATGCCCAACCTGCAGAGTCCCGGAGACAGCCGAACATGTGGTCACCACCTGCACTGCATTCGATTCCCTTAGAGCCATATTAGTGAGAGCCACAGGACTGTTCGTTATCACTGAGGAGGAGTTTCCTCAATTAGTGAGTGAAACAAACTTTCCGTGGTTCAAGGAGTTCATTTATGGCTGGAAGACAGCCTTGCGTCCAGCACACTTCAACCTTGGTGTTCGAAGAAGAAGAAGGTCAGTGCACAGAAAACCACTTCCGTAACTTCCAGTACCTGTGGGTATCAGTTCTGTAAAGAACTGTTGCCAAATCCCGTGTAGCCGTATAGGCCAGGAAGGGATGGATAAATAAATAAACCTAAAAAGACAATTCATGAAAAATTGCCACAATAATATTAATTTTTATTAATGGTTTACCAGCTATACCTTCTTGAATATTTTAATTTTTTTATTTGACGAGTATTTTTACAACTTAGTTGTATCTTGTTCCTAAATTTTCTTGCCACTTCTTTTGGTCGAGCCAGCCTCCCTCTCGAAGACCCCTGGCAGCCATGCCTTCCTCCACATCCTGTAACCATCTCTTCCTGGGTCTTCCCCTTTTTTGCCTTTCCATAGGTTGATAGAGAAAGGTCATCTTTGCCCAATTCAAACACTGTTTCCACCATTATTCAGTTTCCTCCAAGTTGGCTGTTTAATTTTCTGATATTAATTATTCTGTATCTGAACTGTCTGATAATATAATAATATAAGCTCATATGAAATTTTTCCTCGTTTCGGAAAATCATATTGCCATATACATATATATATATTTTTTATTATTTTTTTTTTTTTTTAAATCTTTCATTTCATTAGGATTCAGTTTACAATCCTAAAATTGCAATATTACAATATAAAATATATAAATAAAAGTTTATACCTGTAATTTAAGATATTATCACACTTAAAATGCATTTTGCTTTCATTTTCAATTTTTATAGAATATAATAAATATAAAAGTGTTCTGAATTTGAGTTCTCTTTAGATAGTTTATTTTGGTTAAAATCTTGGAGTAAAAAGAATAAAAGGACGAAATGCTTATAGCACACTAACATATGATATAGATCAATACATGTCAATAATTATGAACATGTTCTTAATTTTATTACCATATATGCTAATATAAATCCATTTGTTTATAAGATAAGCACCATACTATCGTAGCAGAATTGATTCTCATATTCAGTCAAACTTTTCTTCTTTCATTCATGCTTAAGAAACTAGGTTTTAACTATTCTTGAATTTTTGTGCACTAGTCTACATATTTTTATTGCCAAATAATATTAGCCAATTTTTTTAAACGTTATTGCTAATATTTTACAAAATTTGTAATAATTCTAAGCTTACCATAATGAATGTTCTTAATATCTATACTTTAATATCTTTCTGTCTCTGTGCTTTATAATTTGCAAATAATTATTTCATTTATATTTGATTATTGTTAAATGAACTTCTTATTTTCTTGTTTATTTGTTTCTAATTATTCTGATGCTAACCGCTTTGAATAATTTACTATCGGTTTTCCTTCAATGAGAACTGAAAATCCAAATGTTTATTGTAATTTATATTGTTTTAAATCATTAGAGGATATTTGTAATATGTCAATTAAGGTGGAGGTACACCTGGACCAACAGTTAATGGAGCTTTACCTAGCCTTCCGTCGCCGACAGTGCCCAACTTTAACATGGCACAGACACCAAACGGGCAGCCACCAGCAACAGAACCAGCAATCTATACAAACGGCATTCACCAAAGTTACCCGCCTCGTAAGTACTTTTGAATTTGTATCTGTGTTAGAACAAGTATAAAGTAAATTGTACTTTTTAAAAGTTTGAATGTCTTTTTATGCAAACTTGACTTTTTTCTATTTTCTTTTTTTAATTATTGTTTGGATGTCTTTACTTTTTTCAATATTTTGATTAATCAATAAAAACATTTGTAAAGGTCTGTTCCCAACTTTCTGAAACTGTACTTTATCAATACATGCACAGTACAGTTTTTCCTACCTAATCCTGTCTCGAGATGATCAGCATGCAAAATGAATAAATAAAATAAAAAATAAAAATCTGTTGCAGCACCATAGGACTTTTACGTATCTCCGCTGTTAAAACCAATTTAAGAACTCTTATATAAAATTAGAGATGAAAAAATCCGGTGCGCACAACAATCAATCAATTTAAAAATTTATAAACACATAAATAAAATAAATTGTTTAAGAATTATTTACATTGAGTTTTAATATAAAAATATGCTTTATTGAATAAACCATAATGTTATTATCTTTTGACAATCAGTCATTTTTTTCTAAATCTTGAGCTTTCAAAACGGTGTATTATACATCTATATTACTGTTTTCATGTTCAAAAATATAAAAATTGCATACAAAAATATTTTTGCTCTTTTCTCCTTTAGTTGATTGTCAAATTCGTTCAACTTTTATATTTAGCTGTTTTTAAGCAATGCTGATCAAATGGTATGGGCAATTTTATAAAATCTACAAAATTAAAAGTACTTTAAAGGAAGAAATTTTAAAATATGGCATATAGGCCCTGTCATACTATTTTAATCAGAATGAAATGAAAATTTAAGTTTCATACGATTTTCGTTTTGGCCCTGAACTAACCACATACACACACGGATAAACATACAGGGACACTTAGCCCACAGACTTTTTTTCGGGAATTGGTTATTTGGACTCCGGGGACCCTAAAATGTGTATTTCCATTGAAAACTGAAATTCAAAAATGATCGCAATACTTTCTCTTACTATATTTATGTTTCATATATAGGTAAGTGAAAGTAAAAAGGTTATTTAATTAGATTGAATTTCAATAAAAACGTGAGTTTCATTAAATAATCTATTATATTATTATCTAAAACAATAATTTAGTATTATTTGCTTACATCCTTTTCCATTACTTTTTACAACTTTGAATACATGATAACATTTTCTCAAAACTCTTTAGCTTTCCAACAGTAATTTATACACCTTATTCAAATTCGAATATTTTCATGATCACAATTTTTTTTTTCTAAATATTTCAGAAAATGGGTAACTAGGTGAAATAATAATTCAATTCAATAAAAAAGTTTCACAAAAAATTTCCTTTCTTAACATAATTTTGATAAATTTGCAGTAAGCATTCTTTTTTTCACAACAATATTTAGTTATTTTTGACTATATTGTGTCAATATCCGACTTTTTATTAAACTAAATTCATATATGGTTTTGAATGTTTAGAAAATAAAATATTTTCCTTTTTTGTTTTTTTTTCTTACCCTAGATGCATGGTTGTTTTATTAAGCATGTCAGTAATCTTGATGATTCACTTTCTTTTTTTTTTTTCATTATATTACCAAATAACCCTGTAATACCTTAAACAAATATAATAATAACTTACATTATTAACAACTCATTTATGACAGTGTCAGTCAGAGAAATTTTGATTTAATCAATTTTTTTTTTTTTTTATTATTATTGTTTTTTTTCCATATAAAACTTTGTTCTTGTTCAAATTCTTAACATTAAATAAAATTAATTTTGTTAATAAGAAAATAGATGATTATTTTTAATGACAACAATGCATGTTGCTGTTTATTTATATCTAGTATCCTAAAAGTGTTGGACACGCCAGTTAGTAATCCTTGTTAAAAATTAATAGTAAGAAATAAGCTATACGTTATTCTTAAACATAGGTTTTAGAAAATCACTCATGAGAATCAATTCTAGCTACTATAGTTTATAAAAATTAGGTTTTGTGAATCAGAATGAAGTGTATTGCATTGTTTGATATTTTCATTGTGTGTCTTGGTTGTAGTATCATAAAGTATTTAGAAAAGTTGCTTGTAAAAAATTAGATCAATTGAAGCTAGTTTTAAAAGGTTATTTATTTGTGTTGTTTTAGTTTGAAATAATATATCTGTGATGGTTAAATATATTATAAAGTTTGCAAAAAGCCCTAATAGAGTGTTCTGTTAAAAAAGATTTATCAAATTTTAATATAATATAAACATTTTACATATTATACTCTGAGATTTAAATTTAAAAAATTTACTTTAAATTAATTTTATTATTATCTATTAATTTTATTAAAAAATAATACTAAATTTTCAATGTATTTCAATATAAAACTAATTCTTAAATCTATAGAAACTAAATAATTAAACACTTTATAAATCATAAAAGTTGGACTTTGTTATTTCCAAAAGAATATTTTTTTTTCTCATTTTTTTACTCTGGAAAATATATAAAAACATTGCAAATTATTATACAATAACTATATTAGGGTATAATTGTTTATATAGTTGTTTAGATGCAATTAACTAATATAAAAATCAATAAATAAATCAAAGAAAAAGCCTATCACTCCTATAATTTCAAAACTGCAATATCTGAACTGATTTCAAAGATTTTTTTTAATTTTTTAGGAAATTTAATTCTCTATCGAATGTCACTTAACAAAAATTGTTTTTAATTTAAATTTTAGGTATTTTTATTTAATTTTTTAAGGCAAAAAAATGGATTTTTTGTATTCATTATCCGTGTTCTACGTAACTTGAAACATAATTCCTCAAACTTTATGGGGAAAGGGATAATTTTTTTTTTTCCGTCAGTTACAAAGGTTTGTCATTGAAAAGAATAAATCAAAAGCATCTATACTAGACTTCTTTACTATTTCCTATTTATTTTATTTTTATTTTCATTCGAATAATTCAAATAACATTTCCGAACACCTTTTATTTTTTCTCTATCTTCAGATGACTGAGGGATCACATCTCTTCTAGTTTGTGACTTGATTTATATAGATCTTTTTTTCTATTAAATTGCACTTTACTGGTTCTATTCTTTACTCTCTCTGTCATCAAAAATAACTAAGTAATGAGCTAATAATGGTATGTATGGATGAAATTTTAATTTTTTTCTGTTTTATAATTAATAGTCGTGTAATGATTCTAAAACTCCATAGAGAGTTTTATTTATGAGTATAGGTTCATTATTTAAAAGAATAAACCAAAATTAAACAGAAAATTCTTTCAATAAAAACTGGTATTGAAAAATATGAAATTTTAAAATGAATTAAAGCATTTTTGTTCTAAAAGGAATTTAGAACTTTTCAAAACAAAGAAAATAATTTTTATACTGGATCATTTTATTTTGAGTCTTGTTTAATCCAAAAATTAAAATCATAAGAATATTTAATTTAATTTAGGTATAGAAATGTGTTAATGATCAGTTTTATTCCTGTGCAGGACTTTATTTATGTGAATACCAATATAAGTCATTAGAAATATCTTATATGTTCCGTGACAAACTGTTGCAGCTCCTGGACTGACAAATGGAGAAGCTGCACTACAGCATGCTGCCGCCTACACAGGAATGCAACCCTACCCTGGTGTTGGTGAGATAACCTCATCTTTATTATAATTAAAACACATTATCTATATATCGATGTACTAGTACATTTGAGGATATATTTTTAAAAATTATACATACACAATGTATAATTTTTAATAAGCATTTATGTGGAATGGAACTTTCATGTCACTATTTCCATGTGATAATAGTAGCGAATTAGTGACATGTATCGTGTCATATATTTATGTCATAAAATTACAATCTATGTTTTCTTGAATAGTTTTTTACGAGTTGAGCTACTAAATATTGGTAGAATTAATAACGCATGGTTGTTGAAATAACTGACTTCATGCATGTCCTCAATGTTAATTAATGCATGTATTTAATGTTGAGCTCTGCATGTTATGTAAAACTGACTACTCTTAATCAGAAGCATTATTTCATTTGATTAAATTTTTTCAACAACTTCTTTTTCTAACTTTTACTAAACATTCATAGAGTATTCAGAAAATTGCTCTTTAGCATACTACATAAAATTAGGCAGATCAGAACAGGAGATATAGGAATACCTCAAATACAAAAAATGTATTGATTCTAAGAAACTCAAATTTTCAACAAAAAAATGTATTTATACATACATTTATATTTATAAAGCGAACCCACTAACAAGCGAATTGTCCAATGACAGGTGTTCATATTACAGTCATAGTATTTACCATATAATATCATGACATAACACACTGATATACATATACAAACACAAAATATAATAAAATACAGTCATTGAATAAAGAAAAACAAAACAATTAATTCAGACATAAATAAAAAGAAAATATAATAAAATACAGTACCTGAATTATGGAAAATAAAACGATTACTTTGTACACAATAACATCTTACAAACGAATCACAAGAATTTTCAAAAGAAAAAATTAATAAAAAAAAAAAAAAAAAAACAGAAAGAGAAAAAAAGTATATATTCTAGTTTATGTAATGTTCTTTTTTATGAAATACAGTTCAGGATCATATAAAAATAAAAAATCATGAATCGCACATCTCATGACTTTCACTTAACTACCTTGTTAAATGAAGTTTAAGTTGATTAATTAAAAAAGAATTAAATTAAATTTTGATAGAACCATTTATTTTAGACTTTATTAAATAATACAACCATTAAAACTATTATGTACCATAATTAAGCAAACAGTCCTTTCATCACATACCTTCTGCAGCTTTCTTTGTTGGATATTTGTTTTTTTCTAAAATCTTTAGCTTTTCACTGGTGTATTACACATCTACATTAATCTTCTAATTTGCAGAAGAAAAGTGTTAACTATGAAAAATATTGCTGCTGTTTTCTCCTTCAGTAATTTACCAAATTCTTTCCTATTTCATATTTACCCACTTTTTATCAATACTAATAATAGGAACTGGTTAATTATTTTCAGTTAAAAGTACTTTCATGGAAAAAAAATTGACATTTGAGTCCTACCTGACTATTTCAATGGAGATAAAACCTAAATGATATTAAAGTGCATTCAATTTATACATCATAATACGGCAATTCTAATCAAAATCATCAGAGTGATTTTGAAGAACATTGTAAAAAAAAAAAAAAAAATGTAAAATGCATTGTATAAAGTGGCACTTCTAGTTTTATGAGATTTTTGTTTTTGAACTTACCATTTAGTATATGGTAAGTTCAAAAACAAAAAAAGTTGTAGTGTGAGTATATGGCATATACTCACACTCCAAGTTTTTTTGTGGGTCATTGGTCATTTGGACTCAGGGTACCATAACAAATGTGATTTCCAGTGAAAATTCAGACTCAGAAATTTTCGTAATTGCAATACTTACTATACATTTCTGATATAGTAAGTGAAAGTAAAATAATTAGTTTGGTTGTTTCCCCAACATTCTCTTTAAGCCCTGAAAAATAGTAAATAATGTGATCGGTCTTATGAAAAATATCAGCTAAGATGAAACAGCTGTCAAATTTGGGAAATGCGGTCAAACTGTAAATGGAAATCCATTTTGATGCTGAGGCTATCTGAACCCTTGCTGGCAGTTCCACAATACCTCCTGTCCATCATCTTCCTACTGTTAATAAGACTGATTGTATATGTATGTCCAACGAAACCTAAGATAAACAGACAGATCAGACCCTTCCGTGAAACTGTTAATGCATGCGCAAGGCATTTAGATTGATTATATCCTGAAATATGTCCATAGACTGTAACTACAAATCAGTAACAAAAACATTCTTTTTACTTTAGGCAACTTTATTTTCTTTTTCCTAGATTGTATAAAAATTTAAACAATTAATAAAAATAATAACTACATATGTCAAACAGTAAAGTCTATTTATCCCCTCAAATTCAGAGCTATGTTTAATTTTGTGCCACCACCTTTAAATATAAAATATATACATATTGCTTATTTCAAAATCAAGTGTTATTTTTATTTTTTATTATTTTTTTTTTTTTGGTTTTCAAATTAGTGGAGTGATTAACTTGTCATTTTTTAGGCTATGAGTTGATTGCAGAATCGTTCAGTCGACTTATTTTTAGACCTGTTATAAAATAAACGATATAGTATACGCGATGTGTTTATTAATCTCGGTGTTTTCGCACACTAGACTGAAACGACAAGAAACTGCTCGCCGCTTACGGTTACTTCAACACTTACTAGACAAACGCTCTAAACTTCCACTTTACTACAAAAGACTCATCTACATGACCATCATAAGACCTATCTGGACTTACGGAGTTGAGCTATGGGGCTCCACTAAACCATCAAATTCTTCCCATCTTCAATCCTTACAATCCAAAATCCTTCAAAAAATCCTTAACGCTCCTAATTTTGTCACGAACTCATCCATAACGACCTTAATATTCCCTTTGTAGCTGATTTGGCCCTAACCAGGTATCAATCCTTCCATGACAAACTCCACTCCCACTCTAACCCTCTAGTTTCAATGCTTGCTTCCTCTTCTATTCCTGACAATCCTCTGAGACGCCTGAAAAGAAGATGGCCTCAAGACTTTCTAGTTTAGATTCATAGTGGAGTGATGCCAATGGGCATTTTCTCTTCATGTATTTTTCATGTATATTATCTGACAGCTAATTTACTTGATGTATTTACTAATACAAATGTAAATCTCAATAAATGGAAAAAAAAAAAAAGTGTTATTTTGAGTCATTGATTTATCTAGAAAAATTTATTAATTTCCCTGATTATTAAAATTAAAATATTAAATAACACTGGGTCCTGCAGTCTAATATCTGCATTTATTAACATTAAAAAATTTAATGCAGTAAATAGGTAGCAATATCTATTTTATTTCATTAAAACTCTTTGCCTATTTGTTAGACAAGAGTAAGTGCACCATTTGACAAATCTATCCTTTATTTCTGTCAATACACTTAAATAGAATTTTTTCATTATGTTATATAATCATATATTCAAATAAAATAATATGTATCACAAAATACTGTCATTTTTTTTATACTATTTAATTAAGTTTTGCCACTGTTAGCTTCATTTGCTTTCAAATATCAAATTACTTATTTTAGCCTGTACCTCTACAATCCATGAAGAGTCTTGGGCTCAGTACATTTAGAGATTCGTACTGTTCCTAGGCCAAAGGCCGTGCAATGAGGTGACTAGGCCTTGTGATTACGCTCAGCCGCCAGGTTTTTTCCCCAATCTTATTGGGTAACCACTTTATAGAGACTTGGTCTGCCCCAGGAGGTTCTCCATATCCTAGGATCGCCCCTCGGCTGAATGAACAGAATAAATAATACTGCCACAGCCGGGATTCGAACCCAGGACCCGGATCACAGTAGACTAGTGCTCTATCCACTAGACCATGCCATTCCTGACTTATTTTAACATAGGTCTAAAATATTCCAATCAAGTGAATAATTGGTTCTTAATTCTACCAAAAGGTTTATTATGTACCGATAATTATTTTGATTCTAGGTTTCAGGGCTTTTCCCCATCTTAAGGACTAACTGATGCGAACAAATGGTTGCTAATATCAGTTAAGTAGGTACCCATTATACTAAATTTTGTCAATTATAAAATAAAAAATGTCATTACAAATTCCACGCATAAAATTTACCCATCACAGCCAACATATTCTTTGGCCCCTAATAAACTTTTTGGAAGAATTAAGAACCAATTATTCGTCATTAATCATGTTTCTTCCCTGGAAAATTAATATCATGAAGTGTTAATGACAAAAAAAAAATTAAAACCCTCTACTCTAAATGCAAAATTTAGGAATAAATTTGTCCTAATTACAACATCAATGCAAATGTAGAATCTGCCTAATTTTTTGTTGTCTACTATAGAGCATGCACTCAAGTAAACAGCCAAATATCAACATTAATCCCAATTAAATCTTTTAGGACAGTAATAATAACCAAACTATACTTTATCATATTCAAATATTCATGCTTAAGGTTTTCATAAATCTTTTATTAATACTATTTGTCATCTTTCTCATCAACTAATGATTTTTAACAATTTCAACTCAGAATTCTAATTATTTCAACTAATAATAATATTAATGTATATAATGTAATTTCTTAGCATTACTATTAATTAATCTTTTGGAATTTCATTAGTTTCAATAATGATTAAATCCACTAATTTTCTCTAATCATGAATTAAAAAAAAAAATTAATTTAATTGTAAAACTTATTCAAATAAACAGAAAAAACTTATATATCCTATGTTTCTAGAAATAGTATTTCACTGCATTGAACCTTTGATCTGTGTTTGCCTCTTATATGTATGCAATGTCTCTCGATGTTTATTGTATGTCGGTGTTTTAACAGCATACCCAGCAGTGTACGGCCAATTCGCTCAGGCAATACCACAGCCTTTAGCAGCGGTGGCTGCATCACAAAGAGAAGGTAACTACCAACACTAATATACAAGATTTCAAACAAAGTATCGAAGAGATAACAATAGTTTAAATATGATCATATGAAATTGTTACAACATGTTTCAACGACACATAAAATTACACATTTCTCTTATTAATGTCCATCTTGTATAGTACTGGGTAAGTGAATATGCCAATGAAATGCACCCTTAATATGTTCTGTGTTATATGTTGACACGTGTATTTTTTTTTATATATATAAGGTGTTATTTTATTTTATTTTTACATGCATTATACTTATACGTAATCTTCATGAATGTTTAGGTGGTTCAACGTATCACACAGTCCTTGTGTAATTTTATGTACAATAGAATGTGTTTACTTCCTTTTCCTACAGGTCATGGTTTCTTTATCTACTTTACCCTTTCAATCTACTCTACATTGGTCATGTTGGACTGTGATGTCTATTTCTTAAATTTCATTTTGTCTTTAACTTCATATCTTGATAAAAATAGCTCACTGAGACAATAATTGACAAATCTTATTCATAAAATAATAACAATAACATTTAAAATAAAAATATATATGCTACACCTTAGCTAGGAAACCTATAATTTCAGGTTTGTTCAATCATATATTTTAATTAATTTTAATATATATCTATAACATCTTAAAAAAAATAAATAAAATAAAAGTTGTTCCTCTACAACCGATAAAGGGTCTTAGGCTCAGTACATGTAGGCCAACGGCCATGCAAAGAGGTGATTAAACTGAGATCACACTCAGCCACCAGGCTTCCTTATTTTTAGGTACCTACTATATAGAAGGTGGGTTTGCCCCTCCCAGAAGGGTCTCCATACCCTAGATGGTCGTCCCATGGCTGAAATAACACAATAAATAATACTCTGCTACAGCTGGGATTCGAACTTAGGCCACACAGAACAGTTGAATCGTGCTCTATCCACTAGACAATGCTTACATTTTCAAACCACCAATATCTTCCGCTCTAAAGATTTTATTAGCATGATTCTAAAGTAAACAATATTTCTTCCCATTTATTTTTTACAAATCATTTATCTTCTATTTGGGTGTCCTGTGGAGTTGTGGCTAGAATAACAGCCTTCTATGCCCAAGGTTGTAAGTTCAAACCTTGCAGGTGGCTTAGGATTTTGTAATAGGACTAAAAAATCTTTAGCCGTTCTGTCCTTTGGAGGGGATTAAAAAGGTTGTCCTGAGTCTGTGGGATGTCAAGTATTCATTAAAAATCCCAATTTTAATTAAACCTGAACAGGAAAAATTTAGGACTCCCACTGTAGCATCGTCAAATCAGCCACAGCAGCATAAAGTGACGTTACAGGAATTTCTATTTTATTTTTAAATCATTTGAGGTAAACAATGAAATATGTAGAATAAAATTTATTTGCTAAATTTATATATCATATATATATATTTATATATTTTTATATATAAATATATATCTATATATATATATTTATATATATATATATATTATATATATATATATATTATATCTAATTAATATATATATATATATATATATATATATTTATTTATATATATTAATATATATATATATATATATCTAAATATTTATATATATCATATATATATATTTATATATATATATGATTTTTAATTATCAAATATCTAAACTAAAAATTTAGAAAAATGCTAGTTTTCTCTCAATGAGCCCTTCAAAACTAACTTATTCCAATACTTATCAAACATTTACTGGATTAAAAAAAAAATGTTATCAAAATAAACTTAAATGATTATACGATCAAAGTAAATGACAAAATAAATTTATATAAAATTAATCAATTTTATTTTAAAAATTTTGAATCTTTTATAATTAAATTTTTACCCCAGTAGTTGATCAGGCCAAAGGCAGAACTAAGTTGTCAGCCCAAACAATTCAGGATCATTTAAAATTCCGCATTGCTTTGTACATATTTTTATTTAAAAGGGTAACAAACAGATAAAGAAAAGCTAAAACTATTTAATGATTATAAGCTAAAATTCAATAGAAAACAATTTTTCTGTTTAATAAATGGATTAGTCTAAGACTTTAATGAAGTTTCTCAAATTGATTTATCAACTATGCATGCACTCTACCAACCCTCCAGTTACATTTCTTCTGACTCTATTAGTTGTAGTTCCGATTTCGATGTCGTTCTTTTCTCTACTGCTCTAAGCTATAATGTAGATGTAAAGAGGAAGTTGCATCAATGTATTTTATGGGTGTGCTCAATGGGTATTGTGTATCAAAGTTGATTTTAATGTCAGGCAGTATATAGATTTTAACAATTAGAATACCTTTGAATCTAAACCTTTAGATATAATTTAAGCTATTTTACATCATATATTACATTTATGTCTTTTGTAAGAAGTGTTAAACTCAATAAATGGCAGGTCATGGAGACTTTTTTTTTACTTTAGGTAAACCAGTTATTTTTAAACAGGTAAAATATATGTTATAGAAAATAATTGGCTATTATTGGGCCATATGTTGTTTTATATTTTGAGTAGCTTTTCTACTATTTGCAATTTTGTTTACTATGAATTCAATGAAGCTAAGTCATTGCTTTTAAGATTTAATTTAAAGAAGCTTTTAATTAACCTTTTAAGATCTTAATTTAAAAAAGTAGCTGCATTTACAGCACTTCAAAAGTATGGAATTCTTAATAGGAACATAAATGTAAGAAATAACTCGTCATGGAGGTGTATTTTCTGAAAAGAAGTTCTCCCGAATATAGATGGAATAGGTGAAGTTGCCGAGAAGATATTGAAGAGTCCATCGGAACATGATTTAATAATTGTTTATTACCATTAAGGAAAACTATTTTGTACTTTCATGCTTAAGCGAATCACTATGCCACTACTAAGTTTTGAAAGAAAGAATTAAAAATATCAAAAACAACCACAGAGTGGGAAAAAAGTTTAAGAGAAGTATCCGCCCATGATGTTCTCCAAATTTTAATGGGAGTAAAAAATCCTTAGTTATGCTGTCCTTCGTGGGGACATAAAAATGTGGTCCTGAGCCTGTGTGATGTCAGGTACTCCTTAAAGATCCCTATCCTAAGTAAATGTGGATAGGCAAAAAAATAAATAAAAATCATCTTAAATAGAAATTTTTTTGTTTTGTTTTTTTAGTTTCAATATAATCTATTAACAGATGTTTATATAATAGAAGAATAACAACATAGATTCAAATATAACTGGCATACCTTCAGTAAAAAGATATCCTAAAACTGGTAAAATTCACATAAGCCACAATGTATTTATTAATTTTCTTGAAATTTCAGTTAAAAGTAAGGATTCAGGAATACAAATCTTAATAATAATTAATTGTGTAATTAAATGAATTTAGATTATTAATTGATAATTTTGGAATGTTATAGCTGTTTTTCTTTTTAATTATAGAATATTATAGACCTAAATTACCTCGGGGAGGGAAGAGAGGGGCATCAGTTGGTACCCCTGCCATCATACTTCTCACAATTATTTTTCTGATGGCATGAATTTTACTGTTTTAATTACATTTAAAAAAATATTTTAAAACAATCATGATCAAAATTTCTTACCAGCTTCTTTCTCTTAATATAATGGGATAATTTATTATGAAATTAACATCAACACCCAGAACTCATGAACTATTATTTCAATTATTTCTTATGCTTAAATTTAAATAATTTGAAAATTTACCATTTTAATAGAAGTACACAAGTTTCTAAAACCAGGGAATAAGATATCTCTTTTACAATATTACAATATTGATTAACATTATCATAAAAGCATAGGCTTAACTTCAAATAATAATTGTGTATAAAAAAATAGAATATGCAAAGATTCTTTAGCTGTACTTGCATTTTGACTAATCAGAAATTTCACACACTCTAAATATTTACAGTTTTAATTACTTCTTGATTCAGATATTGATTTTTGAGTTTTAGACATATACATTTTTTATTTAATTAATGTACAATTAATGTAATTGACGGACTTATTTTAAACTTTTTAACTTTGCTTTCCCAAGAGCAGACATTATAATGATCATTCAGTGTGCTGTTTTCCAGGCTGTTCTATATCCGGTCCAGAAGGATGCAATTTATTCATATACCACTTACCTCAAGAATTCGGGGACGCAGAACTCATGCAGATGTTTTTACCATTCGGGACGGTCATTAGCTCGAAGGTTTTCATAGACAGAGCTACGAATCAAAGTAAATGCTTTGGTAAGTTAATATACTCACATCTTTTCCAAATGTATAAATAATCTTAATTAAATAGTTATTTATTGATGTTTGGTTTGTTTTATTATTGAAGTCCTCCTACAACATGATTAGAAAGTTATGGGTTTTTTTAACTGAGTTCTTTTGATCTTCAGAAGACTTGCTTGACAGGTCTTTAAATCAGTAATTTATATTTCACAAAAAGGTCATTAAGAAAAACACACTAATAAGATAAATGTATTTTATTATGCGCCTTATTCTATTGCTGTTATTTAATTATTGTTTTGTCTTTTAATTGCATCTGTTGTTATTTTGTTTGTCTTAGCCCTGATGAAGATCCTCAATCTAGGCCGAAATGTCAGCACACAATAAAATAAGTTTACCTTTTTAGTGTGTTTTTCTTGATGGCCACACCCTCAACCAACTTCTCCATGATATATTCTCAACAATCAACAATAAACTCATCATTTAAAATAAAAATTGCTCTTTCCCTAATGCTAACTGTCAATGATTTTTGTATTTTTCAATTATTCTTTATTCCTGATGTATTATTTGTACATATTAAAAATACTATATATATTTTTAATCATATGAAATTAACTATATTTGAAATATTATCTCTTTTCTACGCAACTATTTTGTCTGCTGCCTATGGAGCTTTTTTCCATTTGCAATAAAAATTGTCATGAGGGAACAAACCTATAAATTCTTCAATAGACCTTTTGTTAAGAAAGATCTTTTTAGACTTGGATACTGTCAGAGTTCCCAAGACCTTCAGTTCTTCAAAACGTATTCATATTGAATAATTTTTTTTCTGATTTTTTTTTTTTAGGATTTTTTCTTATTATAGCGATTTAGGAACGAACATAATATAATTAGATATGATGAACATCCTATGAATTTAATGTATTACTTTTTTCCTAAAATAGTGTCTTAACTATAAAATAATTTACTATAGCCACAAAGAGTTTTATCTATAACTAAATGCAATCATTGAATTTATATCTTGCAATATGATATTTTAAAAATACATATAATCCAGTGGGTCACATATGATGTAGTGGTTAGAGCTCTTATACTCTTATGCCTTCTATGCTCAAGGTCACGTGTTCAAACCAGGTAATTAAACCTGGATCAGCCAAATTTAGGACTCCCACTGTAGCATCGCCCGATTAGCCTTAGCAGCATAAAGTGACATTAAGTGAATAAACAGTAACATCCAGCTTTGAAAGCTTGTTGCTTTGTCAGAAACTGACAATTTTAAATAAGAAAATTCTTCCTCTGAAGGATTGATATTTTTAAAAATATATTACTTCTTTGTTAAATGTCAATTTTAATTTCAATTATAAATATATATTTATTATTATCTAGAGATTCAATCATGATTTTTGTAACTTTTAAACATGAAAAATATTGTATATCTAATTGATTTTTGATCTATAGGTTTTGTCTCATTTGACAACCCCACTAGCGCACAAGCAGCCATTCAGGCAATGAATGGTTTTCAAATCGGAATGAAGAGATTAAAGGTACAACTGAAAAGGCCCAAGGATGCTAACCGTCCTTATTAATCCGTGCACATAACAAGAGTAAGTATTTTTTTTTTTTTTTTGTAATATATCTCTCCTATGTTAGCCATTAAAACTGTGATAAGAAAATATAATGAAGGTTAAAATGTTAATTATTAAAGTACAATTTACATTACTTTTTACTACAGTGCTGCCTATGGGCAGTTTCTCTTCATTTATGGTCGCAAGAAATCAATTCATTAGTTGAAACAAGAGTTACGTTTCAGTGCTTTAATCTCCTAAAACTTCTGAACTGAAGTAGGTGACTCTAAACTGTGACCATAGGTATTATGTATATAAGTAGATGAATGTAGAATAGAGAAAAAATAATATTAATTATATATTCTTAAATTTTCTGAAGCTCAAAAGATAACAATTTAAAAAAAAAAAAAAGGCATTCAAGGCTTGCAATATTTATTTACTCCAATACGAATCCCATCTTCAGAACTTACTGTTAACCTTTTTTTAAATCTAATTATTTAAGAATACATTACTTCACTTACATACATGGTGATTAGTTTCAAAACTAGTTATATCTCAATACTATACAATAATACATCTCGAAAAATTAAATAAACAGAAGACACTCTTGAAAAAAGTGGATTGATGACTTGTAACTTATGAGTTTTCACTGTAAAAATATTTGCTCAGGATCATGTGGTGTTCCTATTTTTTTTATATATGTTATTGTATAGTCACTTTAATAAAGTAATTTCTAGGATCACACCTTATATAATGAGTTAATGATTTAAATATAGCCTTGATTGCTTTGAAACGTACATCATTCAATAAAATAACTTTTATTATTTACTACACATTATATCCTTTGGATTACTTTAAATACCCATTCATTGTATAACTAAAATTTCACTTTTATTTTGCAGCCTGAATTTATGGTTGACTGTTCAAAGTTTATCAGAGAATCTACTACTTAATGTATACCTGTCTGCCAAAGTAAGAAGCCTGAATTTACTAGTCAGAGTCTAGTCAACCATGGATAATATTTTTACTTTATACAAAGAATAATATTAGTCTGCTGCTGTAAAATATCAAGATATAACGTAAAATATCTAACTCAAGTTAACTTTCACATTTTTACTAATCGTCATTAATTTATATTTAGTTGTTAATAATATTTTTGATTAATTACAGCAGTCATCGATTAATACTATGTCTTTATCGTTATTATTTATTATTTTTATTAGTTTCAAAATCACTTTGTTACCTTTTATTAATGACTAGGCCATTATGTAGAGTATATATGTAACACAGTTACTAAATAAAACTTTGTTGATATTAGATATAGCCATTACCGATGGCAGCAATGTAATACTAAGAACTATTGACTGTTAAGCGTCCCAAATTATTAAATGTGATAAACATTTTGCTATTATCTCTCTAGGAATTAAAGAATTGTCCATTTAGGGTTTGGCATTTTATGTGGTAAATTTGCTATCGGGACTATTCCAAACGGGCTGTGATTTTTTCAATGACAACTTTGTCTTTTACGTATATATATGTATTGATGTATATATGTAGTAATTGACTGTACAGGATGTTGTATGGTAATCGTTGTTATGCAGTCCTTATATTAGTCATAGGTGAAAAGTACTGCTGTCAATTCATTAAAATAAAAAATAAAAAAAAATAAGATGGGTTTAAAATTAAATTAAGAATAATTGGCTCTATCCTTTATGTGTCATTATTTTCCTACTCATTTTTGAATTGATCAAAACTCTTCATGTAAATATATTCATATTTAAATTTTTTTAATGAAAAACAGAATTTTGTGGTTACTTGGCCTATGTTTTCTATTTTTTATTTAACAAGAAAAGAAATAATTGTAAATAAAGAAAACGGATTAAAAATGATATGTTTTGATTTTTAGTATTTGTGGGTGTGAAATTGTAAAAAATTTTAAATTCTAAATTATTGGGATCAAAATTTAGAGGACCAGCAGTGTAACCTGATTCTTCTAAAAAAAAAAATATTAAAAAAAGGAAAATGATAGAGAAGGTAGAGAAAAATAAATAATACTTTTTAATAGTAAAAGACTTTTAAGCCCATCTACAATAAGAGCTTCACATTTGTTTAATACTTCTTTCAATTGTTCACAGCCTTTCATCCTAAAATTATTTACATTTCGGTGTTCCTTATCATGGCCATGTATTTAACATTACAATGTTACAATTGGCAAAATAGAACTTTACGGGCTACCACAGAGTTCTGTTTTGAATAAAAACCAAAAAAAAAAATTAAAAAAAAAAGAACATCGTTGATATATAAATATATATCCCTTTTAACATTTTTAGAATTTGTAATGGATTTCCGGCCAAGATAGCTCAATGTCCTCTCTTTTCTTTAGCTGTAAGGTATCCTTATCAATGCTTAATATGTATAGAGAACACGTTAACTTGTTTTAGAAAATGTAAAATATTTAGGGGTGTTTCGTTGCACCTCTTTTTTTTTCAGAGTATGTGTACCATTTTAATAACAATCCTTAGATACATGGCAACATACTAAGGTATTCTATGTATAATACAGGCCTATAGCATTTGAATGTTTTGTCTCTGTGTATTGTTGTTATTATTGGGAGCTTAACAGTCAACAGAATATTTTATATTATTCGGCAAAAACACTATATTTTTTTCTAATATATCTTGTAAATATACTTCGAGTGGAATTAATAGCATATAGGAAATAAGTATTTTATTACTTCCTTAAAAGGTTAGTCATCAGCTTTGTAAATTTAAAATGGAAGGTGCCACCATATAGTGTAAAGTTCTAGTTTATACAGAAAAAAAAGAAGAAATATTTTCAAAAATTAATAGTACTTAAAGTTATTAATTTATTTATATCATTTAGATGTTAAATATTGTTATAATTTATATAATGTAAAGCTAAAGCATGTGAAGCTTATTTTATTGTAAATATTTTTTGATTATCACTTTTAGATTTTTTTTTTTTTTTGTTATTGTTAGAATCACTTCAGTATATTTCTGATAGAACGAAGTGTCTTTTAATTCAAGATATAGCTAAATATAGCTTAATAACAATGGTGGTAGCCAGTGACATTAAAATCTTAAAGCTTAATTTAGAAATCTATGTAGAATATTACAGGGCAAATAGCATTCAACATAGGGTTAACATAAATTAATAGGCCTGTTAATAATGCCTTAATAACATTGCATAGGCTACAATATCATGTAAATGGTTATGACAGAAAATTTGTTTAACATATAAATATTTATGTATGTATGCGTATATACATTTATGTATGCATATATACATGTATATATGAATAGATCGACATATATATGTGTATATATACATACATACGTGTGTGTGCCTGAGTATGTATGTAATCTTTGATATTCTGATGGAAGTTGCTCTTTAAGGTATCACAAAGGGTGAATATCCATGAATTTTGAATTATAGATATATGAATTTATTGAATTGTTACATTTATATTTAAATAGTGCAACTTTCATCGCATATAAAGATTTTTGGACTGCAAAGAAAGTCTTATATTGTACATTTAATATATAAATAATAATAACGCATGAGCTTTAATAAATAGATTATATAAATATAAATATATATATAATGTATATTACAAAAGAGTTGTGTTTAAGAAGCGAGAGGTTCCAAAAAGAAAAAGAAAAAAAAAAAGAGGTACGTTAGGGTTAGTCCAAATTTTAAAATTAAAAGTGATGTAGGTATTACCGGAAGGTGAAGAGGCACAATGCAAAGAGCGAACACAAAGCTCAAAAAATGTAATGTTGATGAATTTATCATATTTAATTGTACATTAGTTAAATAATAGAAAGTAGATAACTCTTTCTAAATCCTAACTATAAAGTGGAGGAATATGTTGTTATTAACATACATATATATAAAGATTGAAATTTTTTTTTAAATTTTTTGCACGCTCTTATTTAATCTTATATTATATTATAATTAGTAAGTTCATGATTTTTTTTCTTTGTTAGTTTATATATTTTAAAAAAATTGTGCAATATAAAAAGAAGAAAGAGTTGCCAATTCTAGGAGCCAACATATATGATATACGACTGACTAACACAAACTAAATATAATGTTTTTATTTTTAATTATACTTTTAGTAATACTGCTTTTTAAAGTTACTATATCATATTTATTATAAGCTATTTATTCATTTTAATATAGTTATATTATTAACTTTATATTAAAATTTAAAATATTACTTGTGTGTATGAATATATGTGTATGTATAGTATGTATATATGTAAATATCCATACACACAGAATATAAATAGTACTATATATAATATAATATATATATAAATTATATTATATATATATATATATATATATATGATAATGAAGTGCAATGACTTTGCAAGATGACTCATAATGCTATTTATTACATTTATGATTAGGATACTTGTTTTATATTTAGAAGCAAATATATTTATATATGTATATATACTGATAATATATATACACTGTAAAAGAAAACCATCAACTTTTTCTACTCTCTTGAAAGAGATCGGTTAATTTTGTATATTTTTATCATGTAGAGAGCATTCCATGACCAATCATCATAATGTCGTAGCATAAAACATTCCTCTAAGCTTACACATTAATATCATCCATGCCCAACCTCTCTGGTTTCAGACTGAATTAATTCAAACCTAAATAACATTTCTTTTCATCCATTTCCTTAAATATAAAAAAAAAAAAAATTATAAATATGAGCACATTAATTGAAATTCTTCTTTTAACTGTCAATGTGGTTATTTTTGACCAATGTTTTAACTATACAAAACCAGTATACAATATTGTTAAAGACTATTTTATAACTAAATTTAAAGTAAAATACAGGTTTTTGAAGTATTTCTGGCAGACAAAAAAATATAGATGTTACACTGCATTACAATACTGTAACTTCAGAGATTACAAAATTCAGATCATATCCATTGTTATCTGGAAAAGTGTTAAGAATATTTTACATTTTTCAAAGCCACTTCCTTATAATTATACTTTTCTTAAAAATCATATACTTCTCCAAAACTTACAGTATTTTCCATTAAAAATAAATTTATTAAATAAACTAATTTTTATAAGTCAGAATTCTAATCATTGTGCTCATGTGACATGCAGGCAACCTGAGCTTAATTCAAAAATTTATATAGCCAAGAAATTCGGGTTTCCTAATTTGTATCAATGCGAGTGTTTATTGTAGTCGAAGAGATAGATTTTATCATTTAAGGTCACTTGAAAATTATCAAATCAATAAATAAATGCACTTAACGCTCATAGTTAACTGTCATAATCTTGCATTGAATATCAACACTGAAATTGAAACTGTTTTCATTATTTTTTAACCATGACATTTATCAAATCATAATACTGTTGTTATGAAGTTCATTACGACCATTTTGTCCATTTTTTTCAACAGAAACTTTAGAATACTCATCAAACAAATTATAGTAATGTTTAAAATACTACATTTTAAAATTAGCAATGAAATCTCAATTTCTTGCTTTGATACAGGGTATGTTTTTATCCAAGAGTGTGAAAGGTTTATTTAAATTTTGTCATTGTTGTAAGTGTCATTTTCATTTCAAGATGCTATTTTTTAAAAAAATAGAAATTAAAAATTAACTTGGTTCTATAAACATTTATGTAAAAAAAAGAAAAAAAAAAGAAACAAAATAAAATGAACATGGATATAAATTATCATTTTGTTAAATACAAATAAGAGTAGATTTTTCACATGTTGTATACATATAGAAAACTGACGTATAACTGGTAGTGTTTAATGAGGTGCTTAAGCTATTAGTTTTATTTATAGAATGCTCTAGTCCCTATATATACATATATACATTTTTATATTTTATTAATTTATTTTACTATAATTATTATTATTTTTGTTTGCAATTATTTAGTCCACTCACTGTTTGTAATTATTGCTATGAATCTAAAGAGAAACACATGCACAATAACAGTAATGATGTGCTAGGAAAAGGATAAAGAAAAACTGAACTGTGTACATACAGCTTCCTTGATCGAACGGTGTTTTTGAGAGAATTGAAAAAGCAACAGGTATTCAAGCATTATAATCACTCTGTTGAAACGAACATGATTCGATTAAAACAAAAGAATCTGATTGTTGATTTTCTTCTGATTCCTGGCATAACTATCAAAGGTTAGCTAGTAAATATCCTATACCTTGAAGACTGTCACTTTTTCAACTGCTCTCATAATTGCCCAGAATGTTCATTTTAATGCTCATACTTTGTAACAAGTGCTTTTTTAATAAATGTAAAATAAATAATTACTTCCTTTATGTTAATTAAAAGTATAAATTGTATGAAAACATAATCATATCTTAAAATGCAGATAGTGGGCACAAACCTAAAATAAATATTGTTATAATGAAATAGCATAGAACAATAATGGAGGAATATATATATATATAGAAAAAGAGTTTTATAAGAGAGGTATAATACTAGTGCACAATGTTATGTATAACATTCCCTCTCTTGATATGTAAATGCTACAGCATATCAGTGACGTGTGAAGGTGCCCTTCTCTGTGAATAGTTTTTTCTAGAGCTGAAATAAGAGGATGGGGGGAACACAATTATTTTACCATTTTGTGTAATAAAAACAAAAACAAAACACAGATCTTGATGCATGCTGATTTAATTTGAAACAATGAAAAAAAAAAATTTAATAAAATCAAAAGAATCTAACTGCTTACAATAACTATTACTATATATTATATACTTTATACCTTGTATCTATTATTGGATTATGGAAAAAAAAAAAAGCATTAGTGGTGATAGGGAGAAATTAGAGAAAACACTGTAAAAGGAAAGCAACAGATTCATAAATCAATATTGCTCACTAAAAACAACTGATTCGAAATTCTAAATGTCAATAGAAAGTCATTATTACAATTTTTTTTTTTTATTACACAAATATTTGAAAGCAAGCCTGTTTCTGATTCACAATGAAAATAGTATGAAATGATTTAGAGACACACAAAACGATAATGTACTGATTCAATAACTATATTCCATTGCCATTTAACATAGTTTTAAATATTCATGAGTTAAAGTATAATATTTTAAAGGCAAAACCAAGTTATTTTGTTTTCATATCTTTTTCCAAATTATTATTTCTCAATATACCTAAAAGGGTAAACCATACAGGGTAAGATAAGTGTTTGTAAAGAAACTCAAAAGGAAGTGGAAAACCAAACCTGAAATATATCTTCATTACGTTATTAATCATTCCCATGTTCAAGGCTTTTATTTATTTATTTAATTTTTTTTTCTTTTAATAGCTATTTTACTTTGGAATAATTATTGTGACATGTATATTATTTATTTTATTTTATTTTTTTTAAATGAATCATTCTTTTGGAGTGTTTTTGAATACTAAGTGTGTCTTTGCTAGATAAAGATAACAGTGTGTCTTCCAATAGTGTAATAAATAAAAAGAATTAAGCTATTAACAGAGCTATATTTAGCCAGCAATAAAACTCATTAAAAATATTCACCATTGACAGAAGAAAGGAAAAGGAAAAACATTATGACCCAATCTGTTGCTTTCCTAAAGGTATTTTCTTATGGAAATGAATTGATTAAACATTTATTATTGTATTTCAAGGATTTTCATAGTTTTTAGCATCAATATAAATATGTAAAATATTGCATTTTAAAAATATTTTAGTAACATCAATTCATTATTATTCATGTGATATCTTATTTAGTTAAAGTAAATAATGGGGTTCTTCTTAAATATTTTATTCGAAATTGAATAATTATGCTTGAAGCAACAAACAAAAAGAAACAGGTTTTGTAGTCATAACATTGTAATAAAGAAGAAATATTGTGAAGAGAAAACTATAAAAATTTGTATTATAATTCTTCCCAAAAAAAAAAAAATAATGGTCTGAATTTTAATCAGTTTTTTATACTTACAAGACAATAAATTAAAAAAAAAAAAAAGTGTAAATTATCTTATATTGGATATTTCATTTATAAGATAAACCAACACAAGTTGTATCTTAAAAGTGACATGTATTTGTAACAATACAACAACTTTGTTTCAATATATTATTGTTTGGAAAACAGCCTGCATAACAAAAACATTTACGGATGAAGTTTTGAATTATTTTTTAAAAAATAATAAAACTAATAATTATTATAATCAAAAAATTACTTATAAATAATACTATTGAGGAAGATTTTTCATTGGCAGTTTGTCCTTTTATTGCTAGCTGAAGAGCATATTTTTGTGATTTGTAAAGAGCAGACAGTTGTTTAGAGCTAAGCGATTCAGCAGCCGATGGGGAAAGGTTTGATATTTGCTCCTCGCTCATCTCCTACAGAAAATAGTTGAGATGAAAAATGGTTAATGTTTTAAGATTTATCCGCTTATACAACATTTATAAAACAGTATATTACACTAAATAGATTTAAACCAAAAATAAACAGTAATCATAACAGGAATAAATCACAGAATTTAATCAATTATTTAAAAAAATTACCAATTTAAAACTGAACAAGTTGCCAATATGTACATGATAATAATTATGTTTTAATATAAAAATATAAATCTATAAACATAAAATAAAACGAGAACAGAAATGTTTCTGGTTGAATTCTTCAGATGATTTAATAAATAAACTTATAAAATAAGAATGATATTATAATAATTATTAAATTAAACTTGAATAGAGTATAATTGCAACAGTCAGTAAATATGAAATAAGTTATGCCATTCATATATTGATTTGCAATTGAAATATCAATTTATAACATAAAATTTAAACAAAAACTAACAGTTGACATTTACCCTATATTTAACTCTTTAAATCCTATGGCTTGAAAACCAATTCAGTGAAATGTGAAGAAATAGAGCTGGGAATCAGTGGATGGTACAGACAGTTTTATAAATTTTGTTATGATAACATCAACAAGCTTTATGTTTCTGTAGCATTATAATATACCTCTGATCATGTGTTATAACCATAAATGTATTCATGCAATAGCCTTCTCCGATTATAAATACTTAAAGATTTCTAACATTGCGTGGTTCAGAAACTAAAGCTTTGGGTTAAAACATGTCGATGTCCGTCTTGACCTGAGTTTGTATCCCTCAAGATTTCTCTTTTATTCAGACTTTTTTACTTCCATTTACCTATATATGAAATATATATTAAGAGAAGTATTGTGAGAATTTTTGAACTTGAGTTTTTACTGGAAATACAAGTTTTAGGGTTCCCTGAGTCCTAATGACGTTTTTACGTAGATTGAACAATATTTTTCCCTGTCACTTACAACATGTGAAACATGCACTGCGATCATGAAAATTTTAGAATTGGTATGTGTATGAAGTAAGTATAGCTCTAAACCAATAAGTTGTAACCAGAAGAGCCAATTTACACCTTACATTTCACACCTTTTTAGGATTTCCTTGAAAACTGCTGTAAAAATTTTGATTAACTGGCATTACTATGTAAAAATTTAATGGACTTTAATATCAAGTAGGTTTCATTCTAAATGAAATAGTCTGACAAGCCTTAAATGCTAATATTTTAAATTATCTTCCTCTAAAGAACTTGCAATTTTAAAGATTAAAAAAAAAAAATTAACTATAAAATCTTGTTAAAATTGATAGAAAAAGGATAAATTTACAAGTTAAACTCATCTCAAGTTTTTTTTGAGATTTTTTTTATTTTTTATTATAATAATAGTAAGTAATATAGATGTATAATATTCCAATGGAAAGCTAATGATTTTAGAAAAACGTAATTTAATATAGAAAGTTGTATAAGGTAATGGAGAGGGATGAAAAGCAGTTAAAACTAAGTAAATGTTGAAGATAATAATAATTTAGATTATTTAATATGAAACACATGTTACCGTCAAAACTCTATGTAATTTTTTTACTTTTTTCAACTCCAACTTCATTTAAATGTTCTTAAATTGATTATAACAACGGAGGTAAGTGAAATCAGTTGCACGCACCAGATTTTTTTATTTACACTTGGAACATCTTATCATCTGAGTTTAATCTTTGATCTTGTTATAAATAACTTTTTTCTCATCCATTTTATTGTTGGCAAACAATAAAATAGTTGGAACTATTCAGTTGTTTCATTTAATGACCGCCACCCGGACTAATTCCTTCCATTGATAACAGAATACTATCAGTTTACATATGACCATTCTAGATATCTAGAAGCGCAAACCTCTGCGAAAATAAGATAATATTTAACAATCTGTACATTTTGAGCAGATTAGCGGTGAACAAAAAAATTTTGCTGATAGAGGGCAAAAGATTAGAAGAATCTAGAGAAAAAAGGAGGTTTAGCAAATAAACAAACAAGATGATATAGTTCTTTTTTTAAATAAAAAAATATAGGAAGAAATTTTATTTATAAAAACTACATAATATAAAAATCTGGTGCGGGCAACACACGACTTTCACTTACCACCATTTTTAAACTCAATGAAAGAATTTTCAAATACACTTAAAGATAAAAATACGTGAAACTATTAAAGAATTAATTAAATTGAATTTATATAGAAACATGTGTTTTATTAAAAAATCTATTGCATTATTATCTAAAATAATTAGTTCTATCTGCATTTCATCACTCATTATTAACTTTTACAAGCTCTTATTAACTTTTACAAGCTCTTGTGTATTAGATAATATTTTTTTTCTAAAATCATTAGATTTCCAACGGTATATTATAAGTTTATATTACTGTTGCTATGTTCAAAATCAAAAAGCTCATCGATATTTAAAGCCTTGAAACCTTTTATATGAGTTTACTGCTGACTTTCTTCACCTTCGTTTTATCAAAATTTATTCCCATTCTGATAATTTCTGACTTGCCTTGAAGAATTATAGTAGCATGAATCAAATCCCTATCATTGTTAGAAAGTACTAATGTATCAGTTTCTTTTTTGAGATAGTATTTTCAATGTATTTAAATATTTCGATTTTTATATTTAAATACCTGGAAACTATCACCTCCCAGCCTCCTCACAAAATTACTCTTCTAATTAAGGCAAGAAACATGTTAATATAATTATAAAACATCACTGTAAATAATATCACTTGCTATTAGATTACCTGAAGTACACCGGGTGGTAAACAGGCAATGGTGCTTTTAGTTAAACCTTCCATCGCAGAAGGAGGGATAACTTTAACAGAAGGGAGTCCACCCATAATGCAACCTATTGTGGCAATCTGAAAACAAATAAATTTTACAGAGTTGTCAAGTAAGAAGTCGAGGTGAAAAAATAAATGTAAATAAACTTATTTAACTTAAAATTATCTATTTTATAACATCTATCAGCAAACATCATTTAAATAGAAAAAGTTCTTATTGAGTGTTGATAACTTAAGGGGGTCAATGACAATATAAAATTGTAGGCTGTGATATCACTTCACCACTTTTATTAAGCAATCCACAACGTTTCAGCTGAAAAGTCATCTTCAGGAGCAAAAAACAACCTTTGTCCAAAAGAACAAAAATCATAAAGTCATTACTATTAGCATTCTATATGATCTCAGAATATAAGCATTTAAAAATACATAATAAAATATAAATTGATTAATTAAAACAAATTAATTATTTAAAAAAATAAATAGTAAATAATAAAATCTTATAATCTATGACTAGATTAATGTTAAATTATTCATTACAATAAAAACATTTTTAAAAACGTTTGTATTTCATAGTGGTCGTTTCTGAAAAATGGTGAGTAACATGTTAAGATAGTCGCAATAAGTACCCTCTTCCAGCAGTTAACACCTGCTCAGCACCATTGTACTGCTATGGTTTACCTATTTAAAAAGAAGGTTTTAAACAACGGGATGTCATGGGTAATTATCGAAGATAATTTTTAATTTTAATTAAATTATTTAATTTAGTAAGGTATTGAACTTGGATTCTTTTGCAATGGTGATTTACGTTTCCTAATTTACTGTACACCTTAAAGAAATAATTTGATTTAGAACAGAAAGAATTATAAAACTATATAAATAATTATTGCCTCTCAAACTCTCCAATCCCACATCAGAGACCTTGAAGTGTGGTGTCAGAACTGGAGAATTAAAATAAATGCCAACAAATCCAACCAAATTATCTTTACCCTTCGTCGTAAACCTATGACATCCTGCCCTACTGTCTCCTTCAATAATACTCCTCTTGTCCCGGTTGAACAGATCCGATATCTAGGACTGCACCTTGACAAACGTCTCACTTGGAACCCTCATACAAGACTTAAACGACAAGAAACTGCTCGACGTTTTCGACTACTTCAACACTTACTGGAAAAACGTTCTAATCTTCCACTTAACTACAAAAGACTCATCTACATGACTATCATAAGGCCGATATGGACTTACGGAGTAGAGCTTTGGGGCTCTACTAAACCATCGAATTCTTCCCGTATCCAATCCCTACAATCCAAAATCCTTCGTAAAATCCTCAATGCTCCTTACTTTGTCACGAATATACTAATCCATAAAGATCTTAATGTTCCGTATGTTGCTGATTTGGCCCGAACTAGATATCAATCCTTCTATGGCAAACTCCATTCCCACCCTAATCCTCTAGTTTCAAACCTTTCTTCCTCTTCAATTCCTGACAATCCTCCAAGGCGTCTGAAAAGGAGATGGCCCCGTGACCTTCTAGTTTAGAACATTTTTAGAGTGCTTCCATTGGGAAGCTTCTCTACATATGTTTCATGCCTTTATATATTTCATCTAATTTACTAGTTGTATTCCTGTATACAGTTGTAAATTCCAATAAATAAAAAAAAAATATATATATATATATAAATAATAAATTATTAATGACTTAGCTAAATGATAATGGTTGAGTTATCTGGCGGTTTCTTCCTTGTCTGAGGAGGCTGTCTAATCTTTCTCTTCTTTCACCTTTGAGGTATTTCTTCTCCATCAATGTCTCATCTGTGAATCATATTTTTCTCGGTATCTAGTTACTACTTCCTTCATCCACTGGTAGGGGCATCCCTTATTTTGGATTGGTGTAATGATTCTGGAGAGAGGATATCATCTCATGTATTAACTCTAACATCGAGGGGTTTTATTAATTTCTTTCTAAGCTCCACCCTAGGTTTTTGGGAAATGGATTTCAAAAAATACTTAATTGGTTTGTCCATGCAGACACACTTCTCTTCCACAAGAGTCTATACATCCATATATTATTTAAAAGCTTCCTGGTAGTTCTTTTGGAAGATAGGTTTTTCTACAGCACTGAGCAAACTAACCCATTTTTTCTATATCCATTTAGTACGTGACCTCTTCTAATTAGCCAATCCCATTCTATTTTATACTTCAATTGTTTTTAAAAACTTGCTTCATACCATACCATTACTACTTAGAAATCATTGTATGGTGGCCTGTGAAGTCAGTGACCAAAATGGACCTATTAGCCTAAGAAAAAAGCATTAGACAGTAAATGGATATTTTATTTTCTAAAGCATTTACATAAGAATAGTTTAGATAACGTAAGCACGTTAAACATTAAAGTACCATTATTGTAAAACATAAAATTACTTACATGAAGTGATGTCCAATTCTTAGGGTTTCCAAAGGCAAGTGGGTTTGTTGCTAATTCTGCAAGACCTGCTATGACTTCTTTCGAACAGTTTGTTAAAGTCGCCAACTCTTGAGCTGCATCTCTAATGTAAAAATACAAAATAATAACATCTGTTGTTATAAACATGTCTTCTTGATTTGTTCTCCTTTGCAAGTATAATTTATAATTTGCATTTGTTTTTTTTACCACAAGGAGGGTAGCTCAGTGGGTAGGGCACTGCTCAACAAATCTGCAGCTCTCAGTTTTGGGTCCTGCTATGACAGTTATTTATTTCGTTATATTAACAAACAACAACAAAAAATAGAAATATAATGGAAACAGTGAGCCAATAGACAAGTAGCAGTGTGCTATAAGATGTAATGAAGAATGAAAAATGTTGTAGCAAGGAATAAGTTTCAGTCTTGAAAATGGGGAAACAACCCCGAAACGTCGACTAAGATGGAAAAAAAAAAAAAAAAAAAAAAAAAAAAAAAAAAAAAAAAAAGGTGTTAAAAGACTTAGTAAATAAAGTAATTGGATGATGAATGGAAGGTAGTGGGTGCTTTATTGAATGTTATTTATTTCGTTATATTAACCTGGAAATTGGATCCTCTTGGGCTAATCTAGACTTTATTAAGTATGTACCCAAATATTGAAGGAAACACCTGGTTGATGTGGGTGACCTCATAATAGTAGTAATAAAGGTTCTTTTTTTAAAATATATTTATTAAAAATTATTTTAAGCATTAATTTATAAGGTTCCATCAGGTTTGAAACAAGGTGACTCCCTTTCACCCGTTTTATTTTATTTAGCATTGGAATATGCCAATGGAAAGGGGACCGACAGAGAAATGCCTTGATCTGGTAGTAAAATTCTGGTTCTTGGGTGAAGATGATTTGGTACTGCTGGACGAAGAATCCATACTATACAACCAACAAATACATTAATGAAAACCGATATAGATATAGGGATTGAAATAAATACGAATAAGGCGAAATATATGATAAGTAGTAGAAAGGGTGACGGACGATCTTCGTGATATTGAATATGAGGATAAATTTAAGTATTTAGGTTCTATGATTGAATGAATGAAAAATAAATTTTATTCTGGATCAGAAAGTCCCCTAAGAATAATATAAAAGTACATTTTTGAAATTAAACTTCTGGCTATACAAAGTTTATAATATTATATACATCATTAAAATATATATTGAATAGCAAAAGATGATACATTTATAAATATGTACAAAGGTGATATTGCTACCTTAAAGAATTTTAAATAAACAAAAACATAAACTTAAGCAATAAAAAAATAAGGTAAAAATTGAAGAAAAAAAAATTGAATAAAGAAGATTGAGGCTAAACAGTTCAACTTAACAAAGGCACAGCAGATTGATATTCTAGGAGATGGATGAATAGTTGATGTTTAAAGGCAGTTAAGGATTGAGATTTACGAATGGACTTTGATAAGGAATTCCAGAATAAGGATGTACGAATGACAAAGGATGTCTTAAAGGAAGTGGTTTTATGAGAGGGAATGAGTAGCTTTGAGGACTGAGATCTTGTGTTGATGGAATGGACTGAGGAGAATGGGGTGAACATATTGTAAATATACAAGGTTTTTTTTTTTGGTTCTAAAGAATTGATAAAGGTAGGTTCCTAGGAAGTATTGCCGTCGGAATTTTGGGTAGAGCCACTTCAACTCAGTGTGCCAGGTGGAGACCTGAGAGCGCCAGGAATTCCAAAGATGAATCTAATGAAGCAGTTCATTATTCTCTTAAGCCTCATCTCAAACCTCTCTGACAGTCCTCCTAACACTAGGCAGCCATAATAGAAGTGGAGGAAGATGAGAGAGGATTGCTAGAAAAAAAGAAAACCAGGAGGAAATAAGATCGTGGTTAAAGGCGGGAAATGCGTGTTATTATTCTGTTGTGAAATTAATTACTTAGCTCGCGGCTTTTATCAAGAAATTGAAAGGTTAGCAGTTTTAAAACTTGTTATTCCGACGGTTCTAAACGGATGTGAAACGAGGTCGCTAACTTTGAAGGATGAACAACGCCTTTAGGTTTTCGAGAATAAGGTACAACGCAAAACATTAGGTCCAAAGAGGGATAAGGCCACTAAGAATTTTAGAAGGTTCAACTTGGATTTGGAAGCTTGTACCTTGCCTGTATAATTGAGTTGATAGCATAACAGCGACTCAATTCTTAATAGATTGTCATAAACAAGGAAATTTAAACTATCAACTAGTTAAACAAGGTATTGGAAATAGTAAACCAGACTAATTAGTTATTTCAAATACTTACTTGTAGGCATCTGGATGAATCTTCAGAATTTCTGATTCATTGAATGAACAAAGGATTTGCCGTAAATTCATCAGATCGTAGCTGGAAAGATCTTCGACCTCCTTACTGCTCCACTGCTCGAATACAGCAGCATTCAGGGACTGCAGCTATTGAATTTGTTGGATTAAAATTATGTATATTTCTTAATTTATACCGACTGAGTAATTACCTGTTCCTGATCGAGCCAGGTAAGTTTGCCAAATGCGGCAATAGTGTCCACTTCTGTTAGTGAAAGGTTGTAATAGTGTTCTAATGGTATGCCATTCGCGATCCAACCCAGATGTTGTAAGCTATCTTCCGGAATATCATCAACAGATTTATAAATCTAAAAACACCATTCAGTAGATTTTTAAATATGTCCTATTTCTAATTACAAAAGTATTGGAACCATATAATTTACATCTATTAAGGCAGACCACACGGTAGACGACTGTTGCTTAGTTAGTGGCTCTTTTCCTAAAATAATTAGGCATTCTTTGATATCGCCGTCGTCTAGAAGAGAAATGGTCTTCAACTCTTCAACACTGAATGCAGATCCTGATCCTTTCTTTTTTATATCATCACAGGTAATAGCCATTGTGAACCATGCTGTAAAATTCAAGGAAACTGCAGACATTTAAAACTTCATTGTCAATCTAATAGTATATTATCATTCAAATAAAATACGTAAAAAGATATTATTACACAAAACGGTGTACATACAGTTAGCATCATAATTATTCGTAGATCCGTTTTAAGATAAATAAAATAAAAATTATTTCCTCAACTATACAATTAATCCTCGGATTTGTTGTTTTAAATGCATCCATATTCTGATAAATAAAAATGTTTTCATAGTACAAACTGCTATGTATCAGATATTAAATATTGAATAGTATAAAATAGAGTAGAACAGTTGCCAGACTATAGCCAGGAAGGTTCTTAGAAGGGCCACGCAAAAAATACATCCCTCCACTCCTAGGGCAGGGATTTACCTACTGAGAGAAGCACAGAGGAGGCATATCCGGAAACCGCCGACAGCATTCAATCATCTTTTTCAGACAGGTAATTTATATAGTCCCTCGATTTAATAAAGTATGATCTGTCTCTAAATAAACCATTCATTATATTCTTTAATGTATCTCAATAAATTGGATAACTCATCCCCTTTGGAAAGGTTTCCAATTATAATCCCTCAGGAAATTAAATAATTTTGGATAATTATCTTAAATAATCACCCATGGCATCCCTTGGTTCAAAACATGTTTTTAAAAAGTATAATCATAGCAAAACCATATCAGATTAGTGCATAAATTAATAATAATAAAAAAAAAATCAACGAAAAGAGTCAATCATATGCCTTACATGCCCAATATAATGGGTTCAAACCTGGCAGATGACTCTAGGATTTTTCAAAGGAAATTAAAAAAACCTTTAGTCATGCCGTCCTTCAGAGAGAATGTAAAATGGTGGTTCCGAGCATGTGCGATAACAGGTACTCATTAAAGATCTCTATCCTAATTACACAAGAATAAACACAATTCAAGACTTCCATTCTAGCATCGCCATAAATGAATAAACGAACAAAACCTTAGTTCGTACGTTGGGAGGATCCACCTTCTGTTCTCGAGGCAATATTTTTTCAAGTTCAAATTTCCAAGTGGTATTTGTTGAAGCACTCTTTTCGGCCATTGGTCGCCCGCCATCCTCTTATAGAATGTTCATACCAACTCATCTTTTTTATCTCAATGGAGTAAAGGACGTTTAGGGTTCCTCAAATTTTCACCTGATTACCATCCAATAAAATCCACTTCCATTGATACAAGTTTCCTGGCTGAGTCAGAGTGAATGGTCCATATTTCTGAGGCATACAATGTGGTCCTTTCTACGATTAATTCATTATATAGTCTATGAATTCAAAAGATCCTATTGGATGCATAATCTTCCAGGTTTTTTGATACATACTTATACATTTAGGGTATAAGAACATGAAGAATTTTCGTTCATGACAATTGAGACACTATTTTCAGAATGTACTAAAGAAGATTTTTTTACTAAACTGATATTTTTACATATTTGTTTAGTTTTATCGGAATCCGTCATCGAATTTCAGTTAGAGAACACTTAAGTCCTTTAATAAGACCATTCAGAAATGCAATTATTTTAAAAATAAGCTAATAACACATTTATTTCCGTCCCAAATTATACTAAAGCATTTATTTTCATAAGGTAAAAATAATGTGGTTAATATAGCAAAAAAATAATTCAGGAATTTAATAAGAAAAAATCAAATAAATAGTTTGGTAATAAATGAGAGATTTTTGCACTTCCTGTATATTTTCTAAGAATGGATGTCCTATCTTTTGGAAATCAACCTATCAATTGGAGACTATACGACAATATCTCAACAAGTATACAACTTAATTGAAAATTTTATAAAGCTTATCTTCTTGGATGAGAAACTTAACTTGAGTGATTGTTTTCAAATTATAAAAATAAATTACTCACAAGTCCACAACATGCAAAAACAACACTGTAAATTATTACACAATGGTTTATTATTTCCAAATGACAATATTAGGGTATAACTGTTTATAAAGTTGTAGATAGGATATTAATATTATTGAAAAGCAACAAACAATTCAAGGGAAAATGGCATATTGTTAATTTCAAAACGCTTCTCTAATGGTTCTTAACCAATTTCTATGATCCTTTTTTCATTTTGTGGAAAATTCAATTCTCTATAAAATAGCACTGAAAGAAAAAAATGGTGATATATATTAATTAGGAGAAATTCTATTTTCTCTTTTTTATAATTATCCGCGGTTTTTTGGTTAAAAAAAAAACTAATACATTTTTTCCTTATCTTCAAAAATAACTGAGTTATGGACGTATATATGGGCAAGATTTTATTGTTTTTCCTTTTTTGCTTATGTTTTACTTGTTTATTACGACTTACTGATTCTAAAACTCTATACATATTTTTCTCTATCTTCAAAAATAACTGAGTTTATTTGTGGATAAAATTTTAATTTTCTTATAATTATTCACGGTTTTTCGGTTAATAAACATTGATAAAATATTTCACTATCTTCAAAAATAACTAAGGTATTGAATTAAATCAAAGGGGTAATTTTTTTTTTTTTTTTTTTTTGGTTGATTACAAAGGTTCATTATTGAAAATAATAAACCAATATAAATAAAAAAAGTGTTTATCTTGGTATATTTCAGCAAAAATTAAATTTTCTTAACATATTGAGAAACAGTCACAATTCCAATGATTATTAAGTTTTGATGCCCACAATACTCTAAAAATCAAATGTGCAAAGTAACAAAACTATAACTGTGAAAATAATACCCTACTTTTTTTAAGTAAAATAAATAAAACAAGAAGCTTGAGCATTTCAAGTGAAAACTAAAGGGAACTAAATGACCTTTGCATGCTTTAGAGTTTTAAAGATTAACAGACCTATCAATGCTAAATAGCATTGTCTGATTGTTTCCTTCAATTTAAAAGTTATCCTGTAAGTATTGCCATCTTAAGAAATTTTAATCCGAGTTTTCAACAAAATACACAGACTTTACAAATTCCAATCACACCACTCATCAGCATTGGTTCTAGTAAGTATTAACAATGATTACATGTAATGGTATTTTATTTATTCATTTATTCAATTGGGCAATGCTTGCATGAAGCTTTTTTATAAAAATTATATTTTTTGTTATCAAATAACTTTTTAACTTAAAGAACTATCGGAGCACACCAACCTCAAATTAAAGACCTCAATAGAAAAAGTAATAGAAAAATTAGGTTTTATTTAGGGTATATAAATGAAACAAAAGATAAATCATTGAAAAAATATCTATTAAAAATATAAAGTTTACCTTTCTAAAAGGATATTCTTTGCATTACAATAATTAGAGCATATTTTGAAACAAAATTTATAACAAAGTTTGGTAACTAAAATAATAAGTACATCCTTGCATTGCAATAAATGTCATAAAAGAATTTTAGAAGAAAATCAATACAACTTTTTGTCAAAGATTAAATTAATTTTTAACTTAAAACAATTTTTGATAAAAATATAATTAAAAAACATAACAACAGAGTTTTATATGACAATCTCATTCTTTATTCTCTATATCTAAATGAAATACAATTTCTTAAGTAGTGGAACTACTGATTTAGATACAGTGGAAAAATATAATTTGATTCTTTACTTCTAAACTATGGAAGGCTGATGATATAAACCAAAAGTTCATTAAAACCAGAAATAGCAATATTCTGGACAAACCAAAATAAAACCAATTAAGTTTATTAATGAATGTAATAGATTTTAAGACCTCAAAACCTAACTGCTAAATAAGTTAAATTATAAACAAATGCATAAACATGAATGGTGCACTAACAAAATTTTTAAAAAACAATTTGCTATGAATTTTTACAAAAAACATTTCATGAAGTTGTAGAATGAAAAGTAATTTTACAAAACAATAAATGCTTTAAAAATAAGACATTTTGCAAAATAATTTGATATTTTTTAAAAACATTTCCTTATTATTCAAAACCTGTTAAAATAAATTAATAAATTGTTGTAACTAAAGCACAATGGCACTATATTTAAGCAATTTTAATAATTTGTTCTTCATTTGTAACAATAACAATATCATTTAAAAGGAACTTAATATGGAAATTACAGTTTATTACTTTTTTTAAAATATCAATAAAAAATCAGTAATATTTATTATTAACACACAAAAATTTTTTTTCCCTAGATTGTTACAGACAACACTGCTCAACTTCCACATACAATTAAATCAATACAAAAACAAATACAAATTCAATTGAATGATTTCATAAGAGTCTGAAGAAATACAAACAGAAATTTCCTTCACTCCTTTAACACTTTAGTTTTATTCATTACAGGCATTTCAATATAATTAAATGACTCATATTTCAAATATACAAAAATACTTAAATCTAGAAATACATTGAAAATTGTAATGTTACCATCATGGCTAATAATAACAAGAAAAAACTTTATTTTTTAAAAATTAAATGGAAATGTAAGAAATACTTAATGCTTCCAAGATCAATTTTAAAATAAATAAATTTAAATGGAACTGAAACAACAAAAAAAGCATTTTTTTATTTATAATTAATTAGGATTGATCAATCAAATCTACAAATAACAAGAATCCCTGATATAGTTTTCATATTTCGAGATTACCCTTAGACCAACTGATGTGTCTTTAGTTGCAGCCTAATAATGAGTAGTTAATATTTTTCAAAAAATTCACAAATGGATCAGGTACCCATTTTATAGAAGTTGAATTACTACCGGCGGTGTGTGAAATTGTGCATTACTAAGAAGCTACCACAACCCCCTAACAACTAACTGAAAAAAATAACACCTTCAAACCTCAAGTTTTGTTGCAATATCATTTAATATCACTATGTTTCGTGTTCTTTCAATTAATAAAAAAAAGTTGAATATATTTATGCATATATACTTATTTGAATATATGCGTACGGATCATCTACGATTGTTCGGTTGGATTTACTAGTTTTAAATAATCTGATTGTTATTATTAATTATACTTATTAGTGCAATTACGTACGAAAGAGGAGTAATGACATTTTATATGCAGCTAAAAAATTAAAATGAAATTATTAACTATATTTATGTTATATGATATACACCTGAAATGGCTAAGTTCAAACAAAGTATTGGGTTGTGTCACATGAAAACTTTCAAGGTAAAGGATTTTTATTAAAAATACGATATGAAAACAAGATAATTTTATTCGAAGTATTTACCTTCTTTTTCTACATATTTTCCCCAACGTGACACCAAGTTTTTTATCCCCAAACTGAAAAACTCTGAGCTTTGAAGTGAAACAAAATCTGAATACACACAAGATGGTAATCTGTTCGAGACAAGTTGGGGTAATATGGTAGGTGCGGAAGAACTTCGTAGCCCAGTTCTTTCAATTTTCGCACGGTATGTTTTGAAACATGAAATATTTCTAGTGGCCTTAGCTGCTGAATGGCCGAGTTTAAACTCGTACAAAAATATTACTCGAAAATCGCGTGTTTTTATATTCAGATTTGGAGGTCTTTGACCGAGTCTGGCACCCGGGACTGCTGTACAAACTCCGTAAATTCCTCCATCCAACATACTTCCTCATCCTTCAGTCCTACCTCTCTGATAGAACCTTTAAAATCAACCACAATAGTTCCTATTCATCCACTTTTACTCAGTCTGCTGGTGTTCCTCAAGGCAGTATCCTAGGACCCATTCTCTACACAGTCTATACAGCTGATATCCCAACCCATCCTAACACATTCCTTTCTACCTATGCCGATGACACTTGCGTGCTATCAGTTAATAACGATCCTAGTATTGCCTCTCAAAACCTCCAATCCCACATCAGAGACCTTGAGGTATGGTGTCAGAATTGGAGAATTAAAATCAACTCCAATAAATCCCACCAGATTACCTTTACCCTTCGTCGTAAACCTATGACATCCTGCCCTACAGTGTCCTTTAATGATATTCCGCTTGTCCCTGTTGAACAGATCCGTTATTTAGGCCTCCTGCTTGACAAACCTCTTACATGGAATCCGCATACAAGACTGAAAAGACAAGAGACTGCTCGCCGATTTCGGTTACTTCAACATTTACTTGACAGACGCTCTAACCTTTCTCTCTACTACAAAAGACTAATTTACATGACAATCATAAGGCCTATCTGGACTTACGGAGTTGAGCTTTGGGGCTCTACTAAACCATCAAACTCTTCCCGTATCCAATCCTTACAATCCAAAATCCTTCGCAAAATCCTTAACGCTCCTTACTTTGTCACCAACAAAATCATCCACAAAGACCTTAATGTTCCATATGTTGCTGATTTGGCCTGTACCAGGTATCACTCCTTCCATGAAAAACTCCACTCCCACTCTAATCCACTAGTTTCAATCCTTGCTTCCACTTCAATTCCTGAAAATCCGCCGAGGCGTCTGAAAAGAAGATGGCCTCGAGACCTTCTTGTGTATATTTACTACTAGAGTGCTGCCAATGGGCAGTTTCTCTTCATGTTTTTTTCATGTGTATTATCATTTTAGCCTATTTACTTGATGTATGTACATACAGTTGTAAATTTCAATAAATGAATTAAAAAAAAAAAATAAAAAAAAGATTTGGAGGTATACTAAAAAGTGGGTAATTGATTGGGAAGCTAATGTTTATAATACAAAGGTAGAGGATAAGTAACTGTTTACTTTAAATATGAAAACATTCGGAAGAAAACAACAGAGACCTGCAAAATCCTTTATGTCTTTCAGAAACTATAAAAACGGACATTTCATGTGAAACAACCCAATAATATTTGTTCAAATGAGACAATTGGAGTTTGTCAATGTAGCTTAGTCTAAACTTATCAGAACTTATTGTGAAGTTTTTATTCTTTCCTCTCAAAAACATCTTAAATGTAACAAAATCATTGAATCTACATTTGAAACATAGTGGATCACATAAAGTGATAAATAGAAAAAAAAATTTAAGAAGAGTTACAAAAAATTTAAAGATTCAAAGCTGATTAAAAACCATGAGTAATAAATTTTTTTTTGTTTATAAATCTGTAATGAGAGTAAACATACTGAAAATTAATAACATTTAGGTATCCTAAAACATAGATGGGCATAATTGTAATCATGATTACAATAATAATCTAATAAAGATCATAGTTACTTGATCTCACATTTATAATTGTAATCACGGCTATGAATACAATTAAAATCCTGCAAGCAAATATTTATATATATTTTTTTATTATAGGTGAGATTATAATTGAACAATAATGACAATTAACTCCTTTTCTAACTCAAAATAAAATCTATAAATATGATTTAATGATATATTATAACAAAGAAATGCAGGAGTGCCATAGACTATACATTAATAATAAAGCACATTTAAATCAAACTTGAGCAAATATGAATTCAAAAAACGAATTTAATACCTTTATCCGTGACTTGCAAATAAAAAAATAATCCTTGTACTTTATTAACATATACTTTGAAAATAATAAAATAAACGTTTTTATGGGGTAAATAAAATGATAAATCAAATAAATAAAATCATATTAACAATGTATAAAAACACTCACTATAATCACAGACTATCAAGACTACATTGTAACAGTAGAAAATGGAATGTAACAAGTTGAAATTAGATAAATATTACATTCCCTGAGCATTTATTAAATGCTGATATTTACTTTAATTTGTATTTACTTATATTTTAAAATTGAAAAGTGAAAAACAAACGGTTTTATAGTTTATAAAGTTAGATGTTTAGTTTCTAGTAGCCAGTTAAAGTATTTATGTTTCTTTATTATGATTTAATCTTAACACATAATACATAATTACGTAAATACTTATATCTAACAAAATTTAAAGTTACTAAAATTATTTTAAATTATACGTGGTAGCTTTTGTTCGTTAAATACAACTAAGTTATTTCCCTATGAAACTTGAAAACATTAGGAATTTAAGAGTTGAATACAAGACATTCCAAAGAAAGCCATGGCCCAAAACAAGATTCAATATACTGAAAGATTCCAGAATAAAAGTTAAGACTAAACTGGAACTGATAATGGACAATATTAAACAAGAAACTCAACTAATGCTATGTAACCCTGGCAAACCCATAAACAAAATTGTTCATAGTTTATGTTAAAAAAATATGTGCCTCACACACAAAAACCATTATAAGTAAATAGTGATATTTCTAGACAATACAGCTATCATATTTATGAATATAAAAAACATAACATTTTGAGCAAAACAAAACAAATATCAACTAGGCAAAAGTATTACGACTAAGAACAAATATTATGTCACCTTCCTCTCTTTTTTATGTATGACCACAATTAAATTATTTCATGAAAAATAAATTTAATTATCTTACTGCATTTTATTACCCTCTTTTAGTTAGATTGATTATTTAAATATTTTATTCCACAATTAAATTTTAAAGAAATGCGAAATTTTTCATTTGTACATAGTTTAAAGTAAAAAATATAGGTAAGAATTGTGGATTTTTAAGTAGCAAGGGATTTTATATGAAATACAGGGACTTATTAGAACATGAATGTTATCTCTGAATATGCCCAAAAGGTTTTTACTTAAAGTACTGTTTACAATATGTGCTGTACTACACTAAAAAAAAAAAAAACAGACACGACTAAATATCTAATTTAAAAAAATTATAAACTAAAATCACAAATGAACAACAGACCATTAGTACTGAATGAATCCAACTGTAATAAAATCATGAAATTGCTAACACATTTTTTTTTTTTTTTGTTTGGTTCTTAGACCACACCATGATTTACAATGATATGTTATAGGGTAGGGTTCTTATTCATTATGTTTGTTTTTGTGAGTTGCAACCTGCTGGCTCACATTTAAGATATTTTCATCTCTTTTAATTATATACTTGAAAAAGTTCGAACTCCACAACATTTGGCATGGCAAACTAACCACACAGCCATGGTTCCCCCTTACATTTTGAATCATTTTAAAAACATTTTTTTAATAAAAATGTTAAGTGACATAAACATTTTAAAAAAAATAAAAATGTTAATTGATATAAATATTTTTTTATTAAAAATGTTAAGTGATATAAACATTTGTTAAAATTTAAATTCTCAGAAGTTAATGAGATGAATAGTTTATTTACCAACTCATTGAGTTTCTTTGTTCAGTCTTTATTATTTAAAATGTAAACTTTTAAACAAAATATCAATTAGTAATAATTGTTAAATTAGTCATGAAATATAAATACAAATAAAACACAGAACAAGCAGATTGATAATACGCCTAAAGTCACAATGAGTAACTTTGTCAAATAGACAAAATGAAGTGAAAAAATATTTGTCACTAATAAAATTCATAATCTATTAAAATATATTTTTAAAATAACCCTAACTCTCCAAATACAGATATTTTACACATCAAATATCCCCAAAATATACTAATGATATGGAATAATTTTAAGTATATTAGGTAAAGCAGAAAGTTTAGTCTTTCATAAATGAAGATACATTAACAAAAAAAAGTGATGCCGCATAAAAATAAGTTTCTATTTTTGATTACTAAGTAGAAATAAACATAATCATATTTTAATATTTATGCAACAAATCACAAAATTGTGAAAGTTAAAGTTTTAATTGATCCAAGAACAATTAAAACATAAATAAAAAAAACTGGAAAAATAACAAATAAAATCATAGGAAGAACAGGTCAACCAATGGAAGCATTTACCTCTGAATAAACAACATTTGCAGCCTAGAAAAAGGTATGTCTATATCAAAAGTAAATTTACATACAAATAATTGAAAAATATGATTTTTTTCAAATCAATCATGAGATTAAACAATCCAAGAAAGAAATCATTCTCAAATATCAATATAAGAGGCATAGGTTAAAATTAAAGAATGATTTTCAATTAATAATGCTAATACACAAAAATAAAATAGCTATAAATAGAAAAACATTAAGGATAAATGCAAACATCATATTTTAATACATATAAAATGAGAAAATAATAATTCAAAACTTAACTTTTTTTGGTCTGTATAGTTTGATTTTTTTAAATTTTAAACATACAATCCAGCACAGATGGTAACAACTACACTATTTTAACATATTTATTGGATAAATTAACAGATTCTTCTTTTCTTATCATGCATGATTATTTTCTTCTCTGATATGTATCATTTTTTGTTTTAAAAAGCTGGAAATACTATCACAAAACTTTCTTTCTTTTTTTTTAGATTGTAAATTAAAACAGAAATTTTTTTAAAACAGAAACAATTCAAGTAACGTAAAATGACTAGTAAAATATATACCAACTCACTACAAAAAACAAGCTGGATGAAGTATCTCAACTTGAATAAAAAAAATTGATAGCGGTGGAATCGGTACAACTTCGCTGAGAGAAATTTTTACTGGATTGAAGACTGGAAGCCGATCTTCATATTCCAAACATAATTCATATCCATTAAGCATTACAGATCTAAAAAACATTTTATGTTTTTTATATTAAAAAACTTAAACTAACGAGATAAACAGTATATATTAAATAGTGATTTCAGTATCCCACTTAACAGGTTATTTAAAAATAATAATCAAATTTCAATACTCAAATGATATTTGAAAAGAGTTTTAGAACATTTGTTTTCCTATACCTCTGCAACCCATGAAGGGTCTTGGGTTCATAAAATACTAAGGCTGGCATTGACAATGGTATTATAAGCAATGTTGTTTGGTTGTTGACGATGCTACAGTGGGAGTCCTAAATTTTGTCTATTCAGGTTATTAATTAGGATAGGGATTTTTAACAAGTACTTGACATTGACTTTTTATGTCCCCTCCAAAGTACGGCGTAACTAAAGCTTTTTTACTCCCTTTAAAAAATTCTATAGCCACCTGCAGGTCTGAACCCGCGACCTTGAGCAAAGATGGCTCTTACGCTAGTCACTATACTACAGGTGACCCCCGTTTATTCATTTAATGTCACTTTATGCTGCTGTGGCTAATCAGATGATGCTACAGCAGAAGTCCTAAATTTTTCCTATCCAGGTTAAATTCAGATAGAGATCTGTAACAAATGACTGATATCACACAGGATTGGGGCTCCCATAAAAAAAATCCTAGGACCATTTGCTGGGTTTGAACTCGTTATCAGGGTTCAAGAAATATACCAGAACATATGTGGCAGATAAAAGAAGGTCCATTATTATCAAAGGTGAAGGACTAAAACAAGGATGCTGCATGTACCCAAATTCTATTTAAAATATGCCTAGAGGAATATCTAAAAGGTTGGGTTAGTACGTGTACGTGAAAATAGATACCCCTATTGTTTGCTGATGACAGGTCCTAAGAGCACAAGATGAGGAGGATATCAGCTATCTTTTCAGGAAGATAGTTGACCATTATGAACAAGGAAGTCTTCAAATCTATACTAATATTATAAAGCTGAAGAGTTTGTTTGTTTGTTTATTTGAACGCGCTAATCTCAGAAACCACTGGTTCGAATTGAAAAATTCTTTTTGTGTTGGATAGTCCATTTATCGAGGAAGGCTATAGGCTATATACCATCACGCTGCGACCAATAGGAGTGAAGAACCAGAGGGAAATCTATGAAAAAACAGGGAATATTTGGGAGAAAAAAAAACCTCGCATCCCAATGATCCCAAATGATTTACCTTTTATTTTTAAATAATTTCATTTCCCGTTAACTTATCTTTTTCCGTAACAATTAATCACAGCCATTTAAACACGTAGGAATCGATTTACGTCAAGATCGGGTTGCGGTATGTAATCAGTATGTTCCTCTGCCACAAGAAAATAAAACTAAAAATGTCATTTACGCGGAAGTATTCTCAATAGCGATCATAATAACAGAAATTGACGCAGATGAAGTCGCTTTAAAATATGCCATAGAAAAGGTGACGTGTACCGAGAAAGGTTTAAATCTGGGTGATAAAATTCTGGTTCTGGGAAACGCCGAAGATTTGGTACTGCTAGGGGAAGACACAGAAACTATACAACTAAACACAAGTGCGTTAATAAAAACCGGTAAAGAAATAGGACTCGAAATAAATACCGATAAGACAAAATATATGATTAGTAGCAGAGAGGGTGAAGATATTGGTGATATTGATATATCAAGGCACACTTTTGAACACGCAAAAGAAATTTAAGTATTTAGGTTCAATGGTAATGAGAAAAAAAAAATCCAGGAGGAAATAAAGTCCTGGTTAAAGGCGGGAAATGCATGTTATAATTCAGTTGCGAAATTACTTAGCTTCTGTCTAACAACTTAAAGGTTAGAATTTATAAAACTATTATTCTACCGACGGTGACACGTGGCCGCTTACTTTGAAGGACGGACAACGGCTAAAGGTTTTAGAAAATAAGGTACTACAGGTAAAATATTTGGTCCGAAGAGAGATGAGGCTACTGGGGAGTATAGAAGGTTACACAACGCGGAAATATTTATATCAATCTATATTGTTAAGTCATGTTTTATTTCAAGAGTCATTTTTAACTTTAATCGTTATTACCTTGAAGCACATACATTTGTTTGTTTGTTTGTTTTGGTTTTAAGGTGTAAAACCCTAAGGTCACCTAAAAAGTGGTTGAACAACCTAAACGTAAAATTGTCTTAATCTGATATGTATCAGCAAAGGTACAAAGATTTTATAACAAATATATTTAAGCATATTACTGTTGTTATCTATTCGTTTACTTATTCCGATTCACAAAAAAGGACTGAGGTCGGATTGTAACAACTATCGTGGGATCTCTCTTCTCCCAGTATGCTATAAAATATTCTCGTCAATTCTAACTAGTCGAATCACGGAATACGCTGAGGAAATTATCGGAGATTACCAATGTGGTTTTAGGCGGAATCGCTCGACTATTGACCAAATATTTTCCTTACGTCAAATATTAGAGAAAAAATTAGAATACAACGGTGTAGTCCATCAACTTTATATCGATTTTAAAAAGGCTTATGATTCAATAGACCGTCAGAAGCTATATAACATCATGATTGAACAGGGAATACCTAGAAAGTTAGTAAACCTAGTAGAGATGTGTTTGTCGGAAACATTCCATAAAGTTAGAATCGGTCATAATTACTCCGAGAGATTTGAGGTGCGATCGGGTTTGAAACAGGGTGACTCCCTTTCACCTGTGTGATTTAATATAGCTTTAGAATATGTCATAGAAAAGGTGATGTGTACCGAGAAAGGCTTAAATATGGGTGACAAGATTCCGGTTTTAGGGTATGCCGATGATCTGGTACTGCTAGGTGAAGACACGGAAACCATACAACTAAATACAAGTGTGTTAATAAAAACCGGTAAAGAAATAGGACTCGAATTAAATACCGATAAAACGAAGTATATGATTAGTAGTAGAAACGGTGTCGATCTTGGTGATATTGATGTATCAGGTCATACTTTTGAACACGTAGAGAAATTCAAGTATTTAGGTTCAATTATAACTAGAAAAAATGAAATCCAGGAAGAAATAAAGTCCCGGTTAAAGGTGGGAAATGCGTGTTATTATTCAGTTGCTAAGTTACTTAGTTCGCGGCTTCTATCTAAAAACTTAAAGATTAGAATTTATAAAACTATTATTCTTCCAACGGTTCTTTACGGATGTGAAACGTGGCCGCTTACTTTAAAGGATGAACAACGGCTTAAGGTTTTCGAAAATAAGGTATTGCGTAAAATATTTGGCCCAAAGAGAGATGAGGCCACTGGGGAGTTTAGAAGGTTGCATAACGCGGAATTGCGGAACTTGCATCCTGTGAATATAGTTGAGCTGATTGCATCGCGGAGACTCAAATGGGCGAGTAAAGTTGTTGGGCTCGATGACGAGCGGATTCCGAGAAAGTTGGTATTTGCTGATCCGACTGGTAGGTGTCCGAAAGGTAGGCCGAAGCGGAGATGGGAGGATTGCGTTAAGGCTGATCTCGGGAGCTTGGGCTTGAATGGTGAGCATTGGACGAGTCTGTGTAGGCGGAATTTGGTGGTATCGGCATCGAACCTTCGGGTTCGCTAAGCCTATTATTATTATTATTATCTATTCGTTTAACGTCACTTTTATACTACTATGGCTAATTGTATGATGACTAATTTTTGAAGTCAAAGTTTAGTAAGGGTAGAGATCTTTAACGAGTTCATGATATCGCAAAGATTTGGGACCACTATTGTACGTCCCCTTCGAAGGAGGGCAAAACTAAGGTTGTTTTTTACTCCCATTAAAAAATCTTAAGGGCACCTGGCTGGTCACTACATACAGGTGACCGACCCTTTTAAGCATATTGCGTTTCATATCTGTTTCGAGTGTAGGTTCCTATGAAAATATATTCAATTGTTATTTATTTTTTAGAAATTATTTCAATTGTCTAAAAAACCATTAATTTCAAGAACATTATTTCTGAATTCTAAAAAAATGGGAGTGATTCAGGTGTAAGGTTTTACCGACGAATATCATTAATTCATATTTAGGCTGTCAACGGTTTGTGACGATTATTTTTACATATTAAGTGATTATGGGTATAACCACTTCTACTGGTTTGCTATTGTAAGTTTGACAGGAAGAAATCAAGATCGGGCTTTAAATGATAACAGAGAGTAGCTGATAGTTGATATTTATTATAGCCAATCTTACCATAAGCGCAATTAATTAATACGAAATGCAATATTCGCGAGCAAAGCTGCGTGTCACAGCTAGTTAATTATAATAGACTAAATAAATGTCTACAGAGAGCTGAGAGCGCATTGACTCAATGTTAGGCATGCTATACTGAATGGACCAATTCTGCTACCTGAGATCCTTGATACAAAGTAATGGCAAAGCAGATGCGAAAATTGAAAAATCCCAAATAACAAGAAATGTTTAATTCCATATTATGGAGTAGTAATATCCTACCAAAAAAAAAAAAAAAAAAAAAAAAAAACCTATCTAAAAGGCATTGGTAGAGTGTAATACTAGATGGTTCAGGAGAGCAGCGAGGATGGAATCTCAAAGCAAATAATGGATTGGAAGGCTGATTGGTAGAGCAAGAGGAAGACATCCAGTTAAATGGAAAGATGCAATAATAGAGACTATGGCTGGTAGAGGACTCTCATGGAAGATATGATGGACTGCCAATGGTGGAGGGACTTGCTCAGAAAGGAATAAGATTAAGGAAAACATTGAATTTAAGTAACTCCTTATTAAAAAAAAAAAAAAGTTTACATTACCTTGACTGAATGTCGTCCGAATAAAGGGAATATAAGTACCCTGTATTATTCAAAGGAAGGAAGAAACCTTGAGTCATATTTAATAAATTCACTCCAAAAATCACTATGCTATTTTTTTGTGAACAATGTGCATATGCTCTTAAAGTTCCATCGTATGGTTTGCTGAGTGCTGTTAAATTCAGTACAGTTTCTCTTACCAGCGTCTTGTGTAATACTGAAACCCAATAATCCTGCAAACAGAAAAAAAATATTAGTCAAAATAAATTTCATTTCCATTGATTTCCAAGCACAAATATTTTGGTAGAAATTAAATTCATGATTCTATATTTCTTTATAGAGAAAAGGTCTATACCTTAAAAGTTTCATAACTTATAATGCAAAAAAAAGTAATTTGTTTTTCCGTAGGGCAATAGGCCCTGTAATGCCCTTGACTGCACAATGTAGTTTCCTGGGATTCCACATAGCAATTCTCAATAAGCTATAGGGTAAGGTCATCACTCCCCAATCACAATTTTTGTGACAATACCAGTTAGCTGGCGGCCCTCGTATGGTGGGGGAAGAAGCTGTGAGTGAATCCCCATTCAATTAGTAAAAGTCTACCCGGGACAGGGATTCAAACTCACATTATTAGATACGGTAGACTAAAATGGGGGTGTGGAGGCAGAGTGGGTTAGCGCGCATTGCTATGAACAATGCCCAGCAACATGATGACCAGAAACTTATAATAAAATAATTATGAGTTTGCACCTCAGTGAGGCTTTTAACTCAGCATTAATCCCTCACCCTTACTCTCTCCCTCCCTGGTCCGAGAAACCCCCATATAGCCAACAAAGACGAGATATGGGTGTAAAAAAAACAAAAAAACATTAGTTCTTCCTCTAAAGTACCTTTAATGTTCTAAATTCAGAAAATTGTATTTTGAACTTGTTAGCATTGATGAAAATAGAGTAAATTTATAAGTTGAACAAATTTGATATCCAACTAACGGAGAAAAGAAAAAGCATTTTTTTATACAATTTTTGAACATAAGAATAATAATATAGATGTATAATAAACCATTGGAAAGTTAAAGTTTTAGAAACAATTATATCTCATATACGAATTTGTGGAAGGTATGTGTGTTTAGAGAGTAAATTTAAAGTGATAAATAGAAAAGGACATTTGGGTTATTTTTATGAAATACCACTACTGTTCACGCCATATTTATGATCTGATAAGGCTTTTTTATGGCTGTTTAATTGAAAATTAAAAAACTCCATATATTTTATGATATTTATCATAAGGTCATTTTTTGTATTAATCTTTATTTTATTTTTGTTTTAATAAATAGTTACTTTAAATAGAATTAAAAGTTTTCCCCACGATCATGAAAAATGTCGAAGAGAAAGACAATAGAATAAATTCGGATTCAATTTTTTTATGTTTGACTCGAGGCAAGTAGAGTGTAGAGATAGCGTCTGAACGGTAAGGCTGTGCCGTATGTAGACCCAAATCTACTCTCAACAACTCCGAACGTTTGCAAACGTATTTCTTCATCTTGTCATTGTTCCCCCTGTGGTCGATTTCTTCAACACTCAACAGGACTTCGTTTACATGAATATGGCCTATCTTTAACCATTATTGGAACATTTAATTTCTTAATTATCATCTTAAATCTTAATTACAATCTTAAATTTGATTAATGAGGTTAATTTTGTTTCTTATGTTATTTATATGAATTTTTAGTTTAATAAATGTATTGTGATTCGCCGTTTACTTTCATTATTTTATTTTTTTAAATCAATACAGTCCACTAATTTTCTTTAACCGAACCATCCTGAATTTGAGTTATCATTTGAAAGTACTGTTCTTCCACGGATAGCTCAGCGTATACAATTACATAGAGGATTAACCATTCCATATATATATATATATATATATATATATTATATATATATATATATATATATATATATATATATATATATATATATATATATATATGAAAACATATTTGACTCATACACATTTTTTTTTTTTTAACAATTAAAATGTAATATATAAATTAATGCAAAATTAAAAAATTCCAAGCAATTATTTAAAGTTATCCTTACTGGATTGGGCTTTAGCGAAGTTGAATCAAGTAAGCTGTAATCCCCTCTATATAAAGATTGTCTAACAATAACTGAAATACCAGCTTTAGCCCCTAATCCAAGCTTGTCTGTCCACAACAAGCTCGCTACAAATCTGTTCGATAAATCTTTGGCACCACCTCCGTAAGATGAACCAGTCTCAGCTGCAAAAAAAAAAAAATATATTCACATGAAATAATTTATTTTCAAAGATACAGAAATTCTAGTTTCAAATCAAATCAATAACTGATTTCTCACACTAAGGTATTATAATAAACCAATATTTCAAACTTTAATGTACAAATAAAAGTAATTTCAATAGTTTGATTTGTTGTTGATTAATTCATACTGCATTTCAATTAATGGTTTAAAATATTTCCATTGCAGTTATTGCAAATTTGTTTAATCTCCATTCAGAGAAAAAAAGTCAAAAGGTTAATACTGTAATAACAATTAATATGAGCTGATCTTGTTTTATTTAAATATTACCTTTGACCTGATGTTTTTTTTAAAGATAGATGTTAGTACAAAACAAAAGGGGAAAATAAAATAAATAAATCAATTGTAAATTACATAAATTTTACTAGTAAGGGCTTACTTAGCCAAACAGGCCTAGGTGAAATTTTGGATTTTTTAATAATTTCTTGAATAACCTTGTAGCTTTCTAAAAAATTATCATATGTTTCTACATTTAAAAAATCTTCTAATGTAGCTTCTGGACCAGTATTGTAGCTGAAATAAAACTTATCAATTATTATTGCATAATTGTGTTAAGAGAACTTAATTAGCACTAATACACATCAAAATAAATAAAGTGAATAATTGATTTTTTAAAATCTAATATTTTTAGAACATTCAACATCTGCTGTCAGATAACTTTCAAAACTTAGTTATTTTTCTCACATTTTTATTGACCACAAGGAGTTAATATATTTTGAGTGTCCATTTGTAGGAAGGGAAAGATATTTTAAGCAAAGAACTAACATAGAACCTTCAAGAAGCCATGAGCATGCCTAATGAAGGAATTAAAGACACAATCATCACAGCAATGATATAATTCATAAAAGTCTAAAGGATTATCAAAATTTATTTTATTTTTAAAAACACCTACTTCATCAATAACTTTGAAATAAATAAATAATTGAAACTATAACAAAGTATTAAGTATGTCTCTTGTTATATATTGAGGATACTGAGAGGAGTAAATTCATTATTAAATTATTTTAATATCAATCAAATAATATTTATAAGATCTGGCGGCAAAAGTACAAAAGGTGTTTACCTACTCCCCTAAGGTTTCCCATCGGAAATTCCTAGACTCCATCTAATAGCCGACAAGAGTTATAAAGGTTTTAAAGGTTGGAATGCCGACTTGGAGCACTTCCCATATCAGCCCCACTCCCCTAGTTCATGACCACCATAGGTGATCGAAAATTTCCAAAAAATAGTCTTTTTGAAAAGATGAGAGGATAGAGGTGATGAGGGTGAGAGTGGAGAATCATAGAAGTCGGTCGTGTTCTATCCACAAGAAGAGAGGAAGACCTTCCACAGAGACCGTCAGAAATCCTAGAGAAGGATATCGGGCCAGATGCTGGGGGATGAAACTGAGAAGGAAGGCTTGAGACAAACTTCATCTTCACTAACCGACTAAAGTGTCCTAAGGTAGTTTACATTATAAAATAAGTTTATAGTAATATTGTATGGCAAAGCTAATAGTAAGATCTTCTCAGTATTCTCAGTAATATTCCTATGCACTATTAAATTATAAACTAATTGTGATAGATTTCTGTTTGTTCTTTTTTTAATAATACCTGTATTGATTAGAAACTGTTAGTCACTTGAATCCCTTTCATGCCACCTAATATCATAAGTGAGATTGGTGAACAAGACACCTTTGGAAAGGAATTCCAATAGCCTCAGACAATATAATAAATAAATACATTAAACATAGTAATTAATGCAGTTTTGAAGCTACAGCTGCCTTAGTACAGCAGCCGGTCAAAAACATAGCACTCTCTCACATACACGATACCAATAGACCATACAAATAACATTCCAATGTATTAACAACAGTCCGTGATAAAAGCTTATAATAATGCTACATTAATCACAAATAAGTTTTCGCTCATACTCGGACATAAAATAAAAATAACAATAAACAATAAAAATATGTATTTACTCACTGATGCCAAGATATTACATCAACATTAGGCTCAGCTTTTAGAAATTGAAGAAGATACTCTTCCGGAGCCATTTTCAAATGATGCGGATTTGTTATATCAGGTCCTACCACCAGTGAGGAGTTATAAAGGCTGTACTGCTTCAGTAATTTTTTCAAAGAGTTGAAATCGTTAGCAAGAGTGGAAGGCTCAATTTCCACACCAAACACATGTTTAAAAGCATTAGGCTCTATAAAACACAAAATAGCTGATTCAGAAATTTTCATTATTAAATTAAAGGATTACTTTAGATGGCAAAACAGTCTTGATTAAGGGCAAACATTTTTAGACAAATATTCTTAATGGTAGACATTATTAATATGAAACCTTTATATAAAAAAAAAAATAGAATTACAGACTTAACATTAATATTCAGTTAAACATTATGATAGATAATTTTAAATTAGGTTAAGTTATTTTCTTTTCTTGGGTGATTAACAGCAAGATCATTATGCCATTTTATTATTTTACTTCTTAGATACTTTTGATCTTTTATTAATGTTTTAACATTTAATTTCTTATTTATTTCCTGCTTTAATTCTATATGTATTGTATTATTTGATTTATTTTAATTCTATATTGTTGTCTTTTATCATATTACACATGTTATATGTTTTATTAACTTATAGAATTTATACACTATAAATAAAATTTTCTTAGTTACTAGCAATTATTTTAAGACAGTTTTTGGGGGAATAAACTTTTTTTTTTAAACATTGTGATTTTTTTATTATCTCTCTCTCTCTCTTTATATATATATACATTATTTTAAAATTAGGATAGATCAGGGAAAAAATAACTTGGCCATTTGGGCTCAAATTAGGGTCTTAAAACACGTTTTTCCAGTGAAAATTTTAAAGACCCCAATAATTTTCCTTACTATGTATTTCATATATATTGGGTTGATGCAAAATTAATGCAGGTTTCCTCTATTGCAATATCTTAATTCCAATTGTGTAAACAAAGCTAATCCTAACATTGATCATTATTATACCAAAACAAACCTTATCTAATACCCTCTCTTTCACCATGAATTTGTTTAGTAAAATCGTTTTGTTCAGTGTGTTCAAAGGTCTTGAATCGAAAATGTCAAAGTGCGATTTTTGTCAAATTTATTTTTACGAATTTAAATTAGGGCGCAGCGCTGCGCAAACGGCTCGTAATATTAATGAAGTGTGGGGTCAGGGGGCTATTAATGAGTGCACGGTGCAGCGTTGGTTCCAGAAGTTTCGCAGAGGAGATTTCGACCTCGAAGACAAGGAAGGTCGGGGCCGTCATCTTGCTCTGGACAACGACCAGCTGAGGTCAAAAGTGGAAGAAGACCCAACTAAAACCACACGAGAAATGGCGGCGGAACTCGGAACTCAAAAATTGCAACGTCTTTGCCCAGCATTGATGAATCGGAAGGGGCCGATCCTGCTCCACGATAACGCCAGACCACACGTTGCACAACCAACGCTTCGACGACTGCACGAGTTGGGCTACGAAGTTCTCCAACATCCGCCTTATTTACCTCACCTCTCTCCTACAGACTTCCACTTTTTCAGGCATCTGGACAACTTTTTGAGGAAGAAAAATTTTCAAAACCAGGACGATATTGAAAATTCTTTTCGTGATTTCATTGAGTCCAGGGATTCGGATTTTTTTTCTGGTGGAATAAGAAAGCTTGTTGAACGTTGGCAAAAGTGCATTGATTCAGATGGAAATTATTTTGATTAAATATATATGGTTAAAGTAAAGATATGGCGTATTTACAATACCTACTAAAAACCTGCATTAATTTTGCATCAACCCAATAGGTAAGTGAAAGTAAAAACTGGTTATTAATGGAAAATAAAAAGGAAATTAATTAAAAATCATTTTAATGTAGTTTGTCAAGGTATTGTTGTAGTTTTAAGCAGTAGAAATAAAACCTACAGAAATAAAATTATTTTAAATCTTATTATTTGGGCTTTATTTTGTGTTTACCATCACTCAAAAATATTTCAGAATTATTTCCCCACTCTGCAATCCATTTAAGAAAATTAAGATTTATAAAAAAAAACAAAAAAAAACTGAACATTTTACTTTCACTATAGATAAGAATTAGAAAACCTCAGAAATGTTATACATTGCTCAATTTTTAAACAGGAATATTTTATGAAGGTTTTGAAGGAATTATGCATGCTTAGTTACTGATTATGAAACACCAATTAGTTAAATGAGTTTTTTTTGTGATAAACTCTAACAATAGAATATAAGTTAGGTAATTAACTTAGTATTGCCATAAATTAAATGAAAAAGAACAATATAGAATAATTTATTTTATAAAACAATTTTATTTTACACAAATAAGCATTTAAATACATACTTAAAATTTATTTGTTCTATTCAATATGATAATAATTAATTCTGGAACCTATTCCAAAAATGATCTCTTTAAAAAAAAAAAAGATACTTTGGTCTCAGAAAGCAATAATCTATTCTCATAGTTAACAATCAGAAATCAAAACCACAGAATTAATCACCGACATTATCACACAACCAAAAAGTAATTAGGTAAACCAAGTAAATGTAATTTATATACTTACCGTTTCCTAACTGCCAGTCTATTTCATAATGATACGCAAAAGAAAAATCTAATAAAAGTTCTCCATTTGATGAATTCCAATTTCCATTCTCCCTTAGAAGAACATTAAAGTCAAACAATAATTTCAAACCTGTTGTTATAGCAAAATTGTTTATTTCGTTCCAGTCGACCGCTGCAACAGAAATTTGTAATTAAGATAAAACATGCATACATTAACAAACTAAGTCTACATATATTATACTTCTTAACAAGTAGTGAACAACTATGATAAGATAATTTTAAATTGGTTGTGTCCTTATTAGGTGTTAAACTTATTTAAGCGTAACAGCAAGAAAGGCTCTTTTTATTTGAGCATATATTATACCTAAAGAGTTAAAGACTTAATGCCCTAGTAACATTAAATGACTGGTAAAAAAAAGACACAGAAATCCAGGAAAAGTAGAATCTTTATGTTATCACTGACACATTTATACTACAACAGTAATGTTTGTTATCCTCTAAACAAAATGATCCATAAATAAATAAATATATATATATATAGGTAACAAATATAATGATACTTTTCTAAGGAGTAAATGATTAACAAGACAATTAATTTTTATAACATGGCAAAATTGTTGAAAAAAAAATACCATCAGGTAAAATAATATCAAATGTTCATTTAAAATAGATTTGGATTACAACAATAATCTATTATATAATTATTACTACTAAATGACGAATTTTCATCTCCTCGAGAAAAAAAAAAAATTACTGCAGAGTTAATTTTTTAATATCTACTTCTATAGATATGATACATAGTTTTTATCACTACATACATGAATCTGTAAATTGTATTATATGCATAAATGATAATAATACAAGAACCAAAATTAAAAAAGTAATATAAAATTATAACATGACATTATAAAAATCAATAGTTGACTCTATTTTAATTTAGTAAGAAGAATGTCAGGGTGCCAGGTCAAGTAATAAAATTAGAGGTGCCCTGATAAAGACCTAAAATTTAGTTTGGCATCAAATACTACTTCTTTTTATTTCTGATTTGCCACTCGGACTATCATCTTACTGCATAACATGAAATCCTTGATTATGATTTATTCAAGCATGTAGTGACAAAAACTTGGATTGGTTAAACAAAAGATTAAAATGAAGAGGGAAAGTTTATTATGGGATATAACTAAAAAGCAAGCAACAAAAAGGATTATGCATGGTACAAAGTGTCACCTTCTAGCCACCACCATTGGTCCCATCTCCACTATGATCAAAATTCCTTAAAATAATTGACAGTATCAATCAATTCAACAAAACAGCAATTTACCAGACATGGAAAATTTCTTATGCTTTGGAGGTTTTGTACACTTTTTGATATTAAAAGAACAATGTCCACCATCTAATGGAAGCTCTCTGTCTGGCCAGGAACTAAATACGGGAGAAAAGACAAGCATATCTGCAGCTGTTCCACCAATTCGTAAGTAGCCTCCTTTCAAATGTGAAATAGGGCGAACCAATCTTTTCTCTCTGTAACGAACAATAGAAAACTGATACGTTAAAAAATAAAATGAAATCATTAAAACAATATCTGTATTAGTACCTTACCTAAGGGAGGGATTCTTAAGGCCTTTATAAATTTGCGATGTGTCAATAGAGAAACTTAAAAACCTCTTATCTACCTTATGTAAGGAACTTTCGAGGTCTATTGTAAAATTAACTACTTTATCTGGAGGATTTTTAAGAAAATTAGGCAAAACATTTTTCACAGATTCCTGTCTAAATGATTTGTATTCATAATCAGCCTGAACTTCTCTTTCAAAAATAAATATGTAAACAATCACGCCGACAGTTAATAAAAATATAATACTTACATAATTACAACGTAAAAAATTATCATTACAATTAAGACGCATTTCTTGGACTATTTACAATACTTAAAATTATTACATGTTTATTTTGTTCAGGCTACATATTTATAAGGATTGAATTCCACGGCCAAAGAGGTTATGTGAAAAACAGATTAGATGGAGGCAATATTATGCTATGTTTGTTCTATTAAGGTTAAATGAATTTAAATATTTTAGGTATGAATTGATGTTCAGAATGATGTAGTGAATATTTTGAACGACTACAACCAAAAGGAATAAATTAACTCATAACGAGTTCATCACTGCGATTCTTCCCTATAGTATTTTTTATTTCTGAACAAAGTCACAAACCTAACCTAGTTTTGAACGAATTAAATCAATCACATTAAAATGAAATACAGTTTCTAACATAAAATTAAATATAAATTCTTCGGAGAATTACGCCTTCTTATAAAATGCACTCCAAATGTATCAATGCTTTGTGAGAAACGTTTTCAGAAATATGATACTATTGCGGTATTCAAAGAGCATTACGTTCTATTAGTCATGAAAAAAATTGTATCCCGATCAGCATCAGCAGCAACTAGTTGAGCTACTGTCTAGATACATTGCGTTGCAACGAACAAGCATTTAAAGTTATTATTGACCTCATTGCAAAATATTGGACACCTTTGTAAGCAGTTTTAAATGATTGACTGTAAAAACGTTAGATATAAATGAGCATAATATGAAACCAATTACTGACATATCGAGGATTCACCAATAAGCAAAGCCAAGCATTAAATATCAGAAAGAAACAATAGCAGACAATCTTGAAACATAATTCTTAAATAAATGGATCGCTTTAATTTTATTTTTCACATCATTCTTTTCGTGCCTTCCAATATAGAGCAACATTTAGCCACGCTACTCTTCCTGGTACTAGCAAGGTTCCTTTCTTGTGTATAAGTTTGTCTCTCGCCAGTATAAACGATCGACACTTTCCAGATGTTACGCCCTTGAGGGTCCACAAGATCTTTTATCAACAGCAATATGTTCCATCCATGTTCCATCATGGTCCCTGCTGATCTCCTTGAGTACATTACCTAACTATTCTCATTGGTATGTTTTTTGTTGTTGAGATCTTGACTTTCTCTCTTACTGTATCATTTAGGATGCGATCTCTTCTTGTTTGTATCGGTCATTGTTTTAAGAAATTTCATTTCCACGAGTATGCTGCTATCCAGGTTGTTCTTTACTTTTGATATTCTACTTTTAGCACCGTATTAGACAACATGAAAATTACATGGAAATGTGGAGATTTACTTTGCTTCTTACTTCTGGTTTCCTAATCATAGTACAAATCTTTTGATAGACCTAGTTTGCTTTGTTAACTCTGTTTTAGACTTCTATGTCTACTTTTCTGGGTCGGTCCATAACTGTTCCGATGAGGTTGGAATACCATACACTCATGAATGTCGCTTCTTCCTTCCGTAACCATATGCTTATTGATTCTTACTCGTACACTTCCTACTTTCACGATAGCGCAGTTACAGGCGCTATATCTATGTACTTTTCCTTTGGAACTTTTCTGAGACGTCAGCAATGAGAAGAATATCATCCGCATAGAGAAGAAGTTATACCTCCATAAAATGAAAGTTCCTCAGCCGTAATAAGTTACTTCACCTTCTTTATGGAACTTACTTGGAAGTAAATTTTATTCTGTCCTAAAAAACGAATATGGGAAGCGATTTTAGTTGAAATGCTTCTTACGTTCACAAGCGTTTGCTTTTACAAAAATTGTAAAATACAGTTCAATAATAGACAAATTAGGCTTCGTAACCCGTAAAATTTGCAATTTTGACAATGTATTCACATGATATCTTGGTTTTATAATGATTAAAAGGAATAAGAAAATATTATATTTAAATACATATATTAGTTTTATTTCAAAACATTTTATGATATTAAAAATTTAAACAATAAATAAAATTCAGTGGTTATTGTTAGGATCAGCCGGCTGCCTAACCCAAAATCCATGTGGAGCCCAGCTTCCATCTGGACTCGTTGGCCCCCTGAACACCTTCAGCTGAACACGTCCAATGTACTCTGCAACGGAAAATACATCATTAATGTTGAATAATATTTATCAAGTACTGTGTCTAAGTACAATTTATATTTTTTCAAAATTATATCGAGCTTTAATAGGTTTTATTTTAAGTGAAATTAAGCCACTGCATGCCCAAAATGTATGTGTGTCTGTGGGCTCAATGAATGCGAAACAAAACTCTTTTTGGAACGAATCTGTTACTACTATACAACAGTTCTATGAATTTCAAGAAATAACGCGTAATGTAAGGATTAACCTGAAACTTGCAGTCATTACTAATTTTTGCAATATTCGATTCTTAAAATGTTAATGCTCTATAAAAATAAATGGATGAATAGGTTGAAGTGTAACTGAAAATTTTCTTGTAAAAACATTATGCTAATTATTTAATTATAAATAATTAAGAGCTGAAAATCTAATACCTGATGCTGTATTTAAATGAATATGAACTTCATCACATAAACATGTGTAAATTTAAATCATGAATTCTTTTTAAAAACACTGTCTTATACTATATTTAATTATGCTAGAATTATGTTTATTAGTAGACTAATTGTTAAAAAAAATATTGAGTGTGGCGGATGACAGCCTAGGTGTTTATATAATGAGGTGGTCTCATTTCACAAGGGACAATATGGTGGACACTCCTGATGACGAACAAGGCCCTTATTTGGTATAGCTTGTTGTATTTACATATTTTAAATTGCATTGTTTGCATCTATATGTGTATAATTCGTACCACACACTTTTAAATGTAAACATTAAATTCGTTCCCATTATCACAACTTTAAGTTTATCTGTGAAACGATTTATTTGGAGATTTATCCTTTTTCAGAAAATTATTTGTACTGGTGATCGAATCCAAAGTAAATTTATGTATACTTTTCTTTATATCTATCAAAAGTAGGTTTAAATATTAGGATATTTAAAATAATGTCGGATGGGCTAGCAAACCAAACTGAGCCCACCTCTCTCTAGATAAACAGATCGGATGACAGTTACATCAAAGGTTATTTACTACGGAGCTTGGATTCAAAAACATTATCTGTGTAAAAATAATTTAGAAGAAAATATTAGAAGGTCACCATTCCGAAACGAGAATGAAAATAATAATGCACGACTTAATACAATGAATCAAAACCATGTTTCTGTCATGTTTTTCAAGAAAAATAATGCGAAATAAATTATAAGTAAAATATTACGATTTGATGCTTCAGCTTTTTGATCTTCATATTCTTCCCCTGGCTCTTGGATACAATTGGAAGGTATCAACGAGAGTCCAATGCAAACTGCAAGGAGCATCCAGCTCTACAAAACAAAAAAACAGATAAGTTAAAATTAAATTAAATTAAAGATAAAATAAAATCATATACCACTAAAATTAAGGTTCAATACTTCGCAATGATTCGTATTTTTTCAAGATCACCGGTTTGGCAAGCAGGTGGTAATTAGTAATTATTATTCAGGTAATTATATTTGGTAAGCGATTGTCTTCCATTCGTTTCAAATGGCCGTACCATGTTAATGTCCTTTCTTCGACCACCTTAGGATATTGTGTTTTATTTCAAGTTTCTTCCTTACTGTAACGTTTCTCAACCTTTCAATCCTCGATATTCTAGATGCTCTCCACTAAAAACTCACTTCTACTAAAAGAATTTTTTTCCCCTGGGCTATGCTGTCTGGCCAGCGGCCAGCATTATACTTTCTACCAAAGCTTCGTATATCGGCTTCTTCGTTTTTACCGATTTATTGCTGCTCCAAAATAGAGAGTTGAGCATTCAACAGCTTTTTTTTTCCCACTTGTCATCCTTTTTTATATTTCTGCCTCTGCTCGACCACTACATTCAACTATGGGCTCCAAATAACAAAATTTTCTTCTTAATGTCGGTTGCACAATGTTGGGTTGGTGCTTTCTTCTTTTCCCGTGCACATATATTCAGTTTTGTCATCATTTATTTGGTGGCCTCCTTGTTCATAATGACCTATTATTTTTCTGAATTGGTAATTTATATCCTCTTCATCTTGTGCAATTAATAATTGGTTTTTATATATTCGCTAATATTTATCAAAACTGTTTTAGAGTACATGATTTAAATTGTTCATTACAGAGTTCATAACCTTATCAGATAATGTCATAGTTATTAATATTCATGGAATTAAGAAAGTTCCATCTTTCGAATGAATCCAAAAACGTCAAAGTCAGTAAAAAGTGAAAATGAGATACATAGCTTCGAATCGAAATAGAATTTCAGGCGGCAAAAAAAAAAAAAAAAAAAAAAAAAAAAAAAAAAAAAAATAGTACAGGAAATTACATAAATATTTATTTTTTATCTTTTTGTAGTTTCTATGCTCTTTTCAAATATTAGTATTTTCAAAGTACTGAATTTAATGTGGGCCAAAAAGCAAATGTATTTTATTTTAAAATATTCTGAATGCAAAACATTTTTCTGTAATCAGTAATATCGACATCATTATTCATACAAGCTTATATATTTTTCCTGTTCCCTGGCTAAAATGAAAAAATAAATATGCCTACTTCATTACCATATAAAATCACGAAAAAAAAAATGTTCAAAATAAACAATCGTCATACCATAACCGAGTAATGAGTATTTATTGCTACAAAATAATATATACAAATCAGCCAAAAAATTTAAAAATACGTGCATACAAACGGGAAAAAATATATAGTGTTAATTTTATTTGTGTTGTATACCTCGCGTCATTCTGCATTCGTTGAACGGTAAAAAATAATTCAATTTCAATTTAATATCCAATATACGTGAATATAGTATTATACAGAAATATTTTTTGCAGAAAATCGTATCTGTCATTAATCAAAGAAAATATTTAATAGAATCATGCATAAAAAAAAACAAAAAAAAAAGTTTCGTAAGAAATTGATGACAGAAACCACATAACTGTACAACAGTACTAGTGAATGTAGAACGGCATCACTAGACTGAAGACCGACAAGTGAATGCAAATAAAACTGATTCCGGTTTTAACGCAGTGCATCTGATGAACTGATATTTTTTTTTTAAAATCATGTATTGATAAAATTTAATTATGCTAATAAAAATGTATGATGTATTTCTTAGGGGATTCATATCAATAGATTTCTAAAAGCTGTATTTGTTCCTCCAATGGAAAAGTGAATCAATGTCCATTTTTTTTTTTTTTTTAATGCCCAACACATTTGGCCATATTTAATTACCTTTTGTGGGTCATCAATATAATAAATTAATCAATACTAATGGTAATTATTATTGATTAATTTAACAAGAAACTCATTGGGCCGATATATTTAATTATTAATATTCCGTAGTTTGGGCAAAGCTAAAAATAAAAGCCTTCAACAATTTAAACCATGGCCATCTAAATATCTAAAATTGTATATGGAATCATCTTATAAATGCTTTAAATACTTTAAAATTTTAAAGTGATGGAACTAAAATACAATCGAATTTTAAAACTTTAAAATACCTCTTATTATGTTGATTCAAAATAATTTCTCGTTTTTACCATTGATAAAAAATGAGCATATAGGAAATACGGTAGAATTGATAAATACATTTTTGTTTTAACTTTTAGGTCTTAAATGAATGATATTAATTTTATTTTCATAGCATAATGATTATAAATTTTCCGGGAGAAACATATATTTATGGTAAATTATTGGTTCTTAATTCTTCCAAAAGTTCATTATACAACATTCATCATTTTGAGTCAACGTTTCGGAGTCTTTTTCTATCTTCAGGACCCACTGACAGCAACCAATAGTTTCTAATATCAGTCGTATTGGTATCCATTCTATCAAATATAACTAAAAAAATGTCATTAAAAATTCTTCGTATAAAATTTAACCATCATAGCCAACCATATTATTTGGTCCCTATTTTATTCCATTTAACACAATATAGTATAGCCTAAATCCATTTGAGGGCCAATGAATATTTTGGCTGTGATAGTTAAATTTTATAAGGAGAATTATTAATGACAATTTTTTTAAATTTAAATTTGACAAAATTTAATACAATATGTACCGATATGAGTGATTTTAAAAACCATTAGTTGCTGTCAGTGAGTCCTGAAGATGAGAAAAGCCCCAAAACTTAGACTCAAAATAATTAATGTTGTATAATAAACTATTGGAAGAATTAAGAACCTATTATTTATCATATTTTCATAGCTTTTATTTTAAATTAATTTAAATTAAAATCTATAGGAAAGCTGATGGGAATAATATATTATAAACAATCCTTCTCCTTACCACAGAAGACATGTGCCCATCCGGTGACTGTGGAAGAACTGCGGTCTACAAGAACCCCACCAAAGACTGCTGATGGACCGTGTCTTGGAGAGCTTTCACTGGACATGTCATGCCTCTCAGCGGAGTGTCAAGGAAACTGCCACCGCCTTGTCATGCACCAATTACACGCTGTCAAACAAGTTTATGCAACCCATAATATTTGTCATCCTACGGCACAGCATTCCTTAAGTACTATCCTACAGTATAAAGCAGAAGGAAGACAGGAAAAAGTTTCATTAAAGGTTAAGGTATTGTTACAGTTATCTATTATACGAAGAACAATGAATTTTTATTTTCACTTATCTATAGTACGGGAAAGTATTGCGATCGTGAAAATTTTAAAATTCTCGTTTTCACCGGAAATATATGCTTTAGGGTCTCTTGAGTCCAAATGATTTGTATCTGAATCCAACAAAAAGGTGTGTGTGTGGTAAGTCTAGCCAGAAAACGAGAAGTCGTGCGAAACTGAAATTACATATTTAAGACGTCCAAGATGTTATACCAACTTTTTCATCAAAATCGACGCCCCACAAAAGCTACTTTATACACTTCTTCAAAATTTTCTCAAAAACGGCTCTAATGATTTTGATTAACTTCTCTATATGGAAGTAAAATTTAATAAGCTTTAATATCATATAGGTTTAATTTTGATTAAAATAGTCTTACAAGGCTCAAGTGCCGATATTTTAAAGTTTCGTCCTATAAAGTACCTTTAATTTTGTATTTTCGAAAAAGTTAACCATATCATCTAGATAGCATTGATAAAAACAGGTAAATATACAATTTGAACGAATTTTACATTCAACTATAGCAGAAAAGAGCAAACATATTTTTAAAAATAATTTTTGGTTCTGACATCATACCTCTTAGACGTGAGATTGAAGCTAAACGTTTTAAATTCATTTTCTGGAGAACCGAGGTCAAATGGATCAAGCACTAGGCTACTCTTTTCTAGTTCCTTGGTTCGAATCAAAGCTGAGGCAGAATATTATTCATTCTGTTATTTTAGCCGTGGGGCGAACCTTTACCTCATATCATGTTTCTGCTTCTTCTCCGTGGAATATATATGAAGATTTAGAGTGCCTCCAGAAAAAAAAAAAAACAAGTTTTATAAAAATCATTTTTGACACAAGTTTGTGGTTCCTATAAGGATTCATAAGTTTACTAGGCCCAACGGCGGCGTTAGGATGATTAGGCAGAGATTACGCATTTTTCCCATGATTTCAGATACTCACTTTTTAGAGGCTGAGTATGCCTCATAAGGGTCTCTAAATCCTAGAGACATCCCATGGCTGAATTAACATAATAAATAATTATCCTACCAGAGCTGAATTTGAACCCCGGCCTGCTAAGATTTGTTTGATTAAGATTTTTTTTCAAGTTTAGCTTTTTTGGCTATTTAATACTGTTCTTTTCACCATGTGGAATGTTCCGGGAGATTTATAATGTCCAATACTCAGTATTTTTTCTGATACTTCCATTAACAATTTTTTTTTTTTTATGTATATATAAATCAGTACTCTTAAACTATTCCATCGTTCCCGCCATGTTCTCCCATTTCCCACTCGCACTAATTTTCCCTCAGTTTGATTATGGATGTATGATATATGATGGCCTCTCGATGATGCTAGAGAAACGATTAAAGTTAATTATGAACTGTTTTTTTAAGAATTGTCTTTGGGACATCGAGGCGGTCTCATGTATCCCATCTTTATACCGAATCAAAATGGCTCTTTCCTCTTACCCATAGGCAATACTTCCTTGGATCTTTCCTATACCAAACCATCAACTCCCAACATCCTTCCTATATCTACAATCTCCTACAGTTCAAACCCTCAATTCATCCACTGGAGACTAGATTCCGTTTGTCCAATATTTATATCCCTTCCCACAGAACAAAAAAATACGAATGCTCCTTTCTGACCCGTTCTACTAGTTTCTGGAATCCCTTCCATCAAACATCTGTCATGCTCCTTCCCTTTCTACATTTAAATTCCTTCTTTTCCAGTACCTTCCAGCATCCTAAAATGATGCTGCCTGACAATCAAATAATTTTCATTTGATTGTATTCAATATTTTTATATATTTTTTCCCTTTGGTTCAATCGTTACAGTATTTTTTTTAGTTTTTTATATCGTTATTTTTGTCACTAGGAGATTTCTTTTCTTATAATTGTATTTTTTATTTTTATTTATGTTTTAATTGTTTTATCTTTCATTAATTCTTGGTCTGATATAGATCCTTTATTATTTCAGAGCTAATGTTATTTTAAGAATACTAAGTACTAGTACAATGTTACTAATTATTTTTGTATGCCATTGGAGTGCTGGCAATGGCTGGCTTCTCCACTCATGCTCTCCTGAGTGCATGTGACTCTAGCGCCCTCGTTCAGCTTCCACTGGCTCTCAAGACCAGTGACGCGGCTGAGTGAGAGGCGCTGGGATCTCCTGGCATTGTGCCTCGAGTCCACTAGTGGATCTCTGGGATCGATGCGGTGATCCCAGGGGCAGTTTGTAAATATTGTAAATAGGTACGAATGAGATCAAAGTTGTTATTATTTATTTATATTATTATTATATTATTTATTTTATTTTATATACATATATCTTTTCTTCTTTATTAATTATTCTTGTATTTTTTTTATCTTTATTTATTTTTTGTAATTATTTATTTATTTATTTTTATATCTTATTTATTTTTTTTTATAATGTACATATGGGATGAATGGTTTCTTCTAGCTGTATTACTCATTGCCCCAGTAGGCGGCAGATTGTATTATCTCTTAATAAATAAAAAAAATTATTTTTGTTTTATTTAATTTATTTATTTTTTTTTTTTATTTGAATTCTGTTATCAACTCATATATTTCTCATTTTTCCCAACATAATCAGTTTCTGAAGATTGTTTTATTTTATTTATTTTGTGTTGTATACAAATTCATCAATTATTGTAAATAGTAGTTAATCATGTTCATCTTGTCTGTTGGCCAGACATACTTTATATTTAAACTGTACAAACCTGTTATTCTAAAGGGACCCAGTCCCAGAATAAAAATTATTTTCTATCTATCTATCTATCTAAATGCTATATGATGATAAAAAAACTAATAAAATATATATCTTTTGATGTATGCAGAAATAAAATTACTTTACCTCATAACATATCTATGATTCTTCGCCGGGAAATATAATATAAAGAATTGGAGTGTCTCCAGCAAAACTAATTTTTGTCAAAATCATTTGAGTTTTTTTTTTTTCCCATCAAAAATTTAATAGATTTGATAAGCTCTAGTTCCGTTGGTGTTCCTTGAGACAAAAATTTGACGACAATTTTGACATTTAATGGCAACAAATTTTTGCTACATACCGGCTTACCGTTTAAGTGCAATATTGATTTAAATGAAAAAATCTTAGCTTTGTCGACAGTGTAATTCTCTTTTCATCCACCATCTGGATGTTCCTGGAGAAGTATTATTAACAATTTTTTTTGCTTTTTGTAAAGGATTTTATTAAATTTAACAGGATTATAAAGTTCTACTTAAATATATACTGTTTTAGTTATGCACAAATAATATTACTTTATCTCATAATATCTTCCTGATTCTTCTCCGAAAAATATAATATGAAGAATTGGAGTACCTTCAGGAAAAACATTTTTTGTTATATAACATACATGAACTAACGTATAGGACCTGTATTGTTTGGAATGAAAAAAATACTAATATATAAGGTCTAAATATACGAAAATGATTAATTATAATATAATTTACCATAACGCATAGTGGTTAAACCTAACGGTTTAACCCTTTCCAACCTTCGACGACTGTCGGAATCCTGTTTTGCACGGTCGAGGCGTTACATGACAATCAACTTTACAAGGTGACTGCTCCCCTCCTGTAATCTTTACAATATTTTATAGTCAGTTTTTTGTGCACCAAATAACGGATACCAAGGAAGAGTTGGACCAGATATATCAATTTGATCCAGAGACTATGCGATGTCAGTTACTTCTTAAAGATCCCTATCCTAATTAAACTTGAACAGGCAATATTAAGAATTTCTACTGCCGATTATACTGATTAGCCACAACAGCATAAAGTGGATGTTTATTTATTTACAACAGCGTTAAATAAATAAACATCCATGGCACATAATTATCGTAATTGTGCAATTACTTGTCGTTTTACTGCTGATCGTGGTGGTCTAGTGTACAGAACACTGAACTACCGTTCTCTTGGTTCCGGGCTGGAAACCGGCTGTGGAGGGATAATAAATTACTATATGGCTGTGGGTCGACCCTGGGTTAGGAATGCCCTCATCGGACTCGCTCATACTCTAAAATTGGATATCTGAAATCGGAAAAAAAAACACGTAAGACCAGGAAACAGTAAGAATCTCCTTATCAGTACTGAGCCAAAGACCCTTCATGGGTTGTAGTTAGAGCTTTATATTTCTTTATTTTAGATTAATCATATTTACTGCTCTACCGCTAATGACCCGCTTGGGTAGATGCGGAATATTATAAAATAAATAAATAAATATTTACTGCTTTATAATATTTACTTACTTTCGTCAACATCGAGTCTTGATGTTTTGGACTCAGAATCCCGATAACCTGTATTTAATTTCAAAATCCGCATTCGAATTTTTTATTTTCTCGATACTCTTTCTTTAGTTCCTAAATAGATAAAAGAGATTAAAACATCTGGTGAGGGCAACCACCTCTTTCACTTTCTTTGATTGTTAAAATGAATTTAAGAACTATAAAATGAATTTAAGAACTATAAAATGAAGTTCAAGTTGAAAAGAAGTTTAAAGAATTGTATTGTTTCGTTGGATATCTTCAAATCTTTAGCTTCACAACGGTATATTGTACAATTATATTACTATTCTTATGTTAAAAAAAAAAATACTTAATAATGCATTTGCTCTTTTCTCCTTTAGCTTTTATTTTATATATTAGCCATTTATTTATCAATGCAAATAAGATGATATGGTTAATTTTTGGAATATACAAAATTAAAGGTATTTTAGGGAAAGAAATATGAATATATGAGCATTTAAGCCCACCCCAATCAGTATAAAACCTATATGATATTGAATTTCATTAAATTTTACATTGATATAGGGAGTTTGATCAAAATCGTTTTAGAGAAAATTTGAAAAAAGTGCATAATGCATGGTATAAAGTACCTCTTCCGGAATTCGATTTCGATTATTAAAAAGCTGCTTTAACATTCAAAGCATACATTTGTCTTAATATGAAATTTATTTTCGCAAGAACTTTTGTTTTTGAGCTAGATCTACCAAACACTCGCGGACTGTAACCTAAAACGTTAATATCTGGTGAAAACATGAATTCACAATACTAAGACAAATGAGGGAAATACAGAAATTATCATTTATTAATTCACAATACTTTTCCTTACTATATATTTCGTAGATAAATGAAAGTAAAAATCGCTAAAAAAAAAATTAATGTTAATTCCAGTAATCAGGTTGTTGAGAAAGCACTGACTGACGCAACAAGGGCTAGCGTTTTCAAATATTCTGAGTAGTTCAACAGCAAAAACGAGGGGAGTTTCGGTCCGGTGAGGGTAGAAGGGATAGGTAAGGGCATTGTGTTGTGTGTTCCAGGATGCGAAGGGTCGGTTCTAAGGGAGCTCCAAGTGGAACAGCTGTTGGGAAGGCTACACGATTCAAGGGAGTGATTTCTCTACCAGAAAACTGGAATGGGTAAGTCTTGCACAGTTTTGACGGTTGTAGTCTCTAGCTGAAAGGTTTGTCTATTAGCTAGACGCTTAATGCAATGATAATAGGTAATTTTATTCGAATAAAAAAGAAAATAATTATTATTACTTTCACTTACCTATATATGAACGTGAAAATTTTCGAATTCCAGTTTTCAACGGAAATACACCTTTTAGGGTCCCCTGAGTCCAAATAACCAAGTCACACAAAACGTCTGTGTGTGTGTGTAGGTGGTAATTCTGGCGCGAAAACGATAAGTTATATAAAACTGAAAATTCATATTTCAGACAAGTATACGCCCGAGATGTTACAGTAACTTTTTCATCAAAATTGTTGTACCAAAAGAGCCACTTTATACCATGCATTTTACACCTTTTCACGATTTCCTCCAAAACGGCTCTAACGATTTTGATTAAACTCGCTGTATCAATGCAAACTTTTATGCGCTTTAATATTATGTAGTTTAATTCTGAGTGAAATAGTCTGACAGGGCTTAAACTCCGACAGATTTTCTTCATCTAAAGTACCCAAATTTTGTAGATTAATTTTTATTATTTGATATAATTTATTTATAGGTGAGAAGTTAGTTCCGGATGCGGTAAAATGATCACTCAATTGAGAGGAAACTTAATTTATTTGCGCCAAACAATCCATCAATCCACTTAATTGAGTGTTCATTTGACTGCATCCGGAACTAACTCCTCTATTTACACACACAGCCAACCATACTCACATCACAATTAACTTATTTAGAAAATTAACGATAACTGTTGAATTTTTTTTATATTAATGAAATAATAAAATATGATTGTTATAATTTTTGAAAATAAAATCAAGAACAAGCCCTCTCCGAGTTAAAAGGACACTATCAATCAATAATTAAAATTATTTGAATCATTCTTATTGTGTTGTTAATATAGCTAGTTTTGGAAAACATGTGTATAATTTTTATTTAAATGTTGACATTACACCTACGGAAAGGCTAACATCAGACATAACATTTGATCAATTTCGAGTTTACAAGTGAACGATGTCATCGACAGTTTATAATATATTATCAATTTATAAATCATATATGTTTTTGTTTATATATAAATGCATTAATTTTTCAAATAGTATAAATCCACGAATAACTTACCATATGTTAACCTTATGAACTAAATTATGCAACTCAAACTCTGTCGGAAATAGCCATCTAAATTTCAGTAAATAAAGATAGGAAGCATCAGAAGAACTTCAGCATCGATTTTTTTTACTTCGGAGGAATTGTATTTTTCAGACAAAAATGGAACATGTCATTAACCTTTGCAAGTTGAAAAAGAGCACGGAGATGACCCCAGTTTGCTCTAGGAAATCTCGAGGATCCGAGGTAAATTCAAATCGACAACTCGCAGAATGTTTTAACATAGTAAATATATTTAACAAGCTAAGATAACATGATTAAAACGACAGTTAGGGATCACCCGTATTATGATGGCTAGCATAACAGCTTTCTGTGTCAAAGGTCACGGGTTCAAAACCGCAGATGGTCCTAGGATTTTTTTTTAATGGGAGCAAACCCTTGGTTATGCCGTCCTTCGGAGGATACGTAAAAAAGTGGTCTCTAGCCTGTGCTATATCAGATACTCGTTAAAGATTCCTATCCTTATTTAACCTGGATAGGCAAAATTTAGGACTCCCATTGTGACATCGTCCGATTAGCCACAGTAACATAAAGTGACGTTAAAAAAATAAACAAACTAACAAAACGATTCCATAATATGAAATATATAGATCCTTCTATCCGTCTGATATACTTGAGGCTTTCCGTAAAATTCAAGAAGATATCAATAGCAATAAAAGCTGGGCTTTGGAAAACAAACAATCTCATTTAAGCGAAAACAAAGGCAATACTCGCCCAAGACCTCCTCTCCATTCCCTTCCTTACTATCCGTTACTATTTCTGAACAAAACTCCTGTACAGTTTCAAAGTTCCTTAAAAAATCTAGGGTTACATTTTATCAAAACTTAACCTGGAGTGACCAGTAATCTATATCTACAGTAATAATCAATTCCTACGATTCCGCGACTATTTTTCTAGAAGTACCCGTCATCCTTTGGTGTCCTATCTCATACTCTCCCACTTGGAGTATGGATGCCTGTTAAATGGAGGACTCAGTGGCGAAAACTATATGAGACTAACAAAGTTTATGAAAAGGCTTTTAAGATTTATGTTCGGCCTCCCCGATGGTATTCTGGTCAAAGATCTCTATCCTGAATCCCAAAGAAAATACTTATTAGACATCTTCTTATTTTAATCACTAAGAGCCAGGAAACCTTCCTATATTTTTGAACTCCGTACTAGACGCTCTTCCATGCAAACCCTAAACACAAGGTCTCAACCTAGGTATTTATAATTACCCTCTCATAGAACTGCTTCCTTTGAAAAGTCCTTACATCATCCGTGCTACCACACTCTAGAACTCTTTACCCATTTCCTTACGTGAAGTGTCATCCCTAACCACTTTCAAACACCATTTAGTTATTCACCTCCTCGAAAATCAATCTTCCGCGCATATGTTATATTAATAATACGCAACTAAATATATTTGAAGTTGTTATATAATTTACCTGGAGCGCCGCTCAGTGGGGCCGAATGGCCAAAAAGCGGAAACAATTCAATATCTCGAAAACGGATCAACATATGGTCCTAGGATTTTTTAATGGGAGTAAAAAATCCTTAGTTACGCCGTCCTTCGGAGGGGACGTTAAAAGGTGGTCCCGAGCCTGTGCGATGTCAGGTACTCGTTAAAGATCCCTATCCTAATAAAACCTGGATAGGCAAAATTTAGAACTCCCACTGTAGCATCGTCCGATTAGCCATAGTAGCATAAAGTGACGTTAAATAAATAAACAAACAAACGGATCAACATAGAAACCTGGGATTCGTCTCATTCGAATCAGAATAAAAAAATACATTGAAATTTTGAAGAAAATTAAATAACTAATTAGAAAATGATAGCCTATTGGTAAGATAAAAATTTCGGAAATTTTCGCAATAGGTTGCGCTTATGAAAACCAGTTCATACAAGTATTTTGAGTGTATATTGAAATTAAATAATACTTACAAATACAAATTCAAGGAAGTTTAAAAGACTGGAGAATTTCGCAAATAATTAAACTAGAGATTCAAAGTCAAAGCTTGCTAAAAATTGAAAAGAAACTCATGATTTCAAATTCAAGGAAATTATATTAACAGTTGCTTAGCTGCATCACTGATTTCCAGGTGCTTTTTCTTTGGTTCGGGTCTCATGTTTGTGATAAAAGGAACTGAAGTCTCCAGTAGCTGGATTCATCGTCTGGTATGTGGAAAACAAAGTCATTTTCAATCCACTCGCTGAATATTTGTATGTACCCCACCCGTTTCCGATTTACCTTGTTTTTTTATAAAATGAGGCAAAAACTCTTACTTAGAGCTGTCACCATTGTAGAAATGTTTTCCTCGTCAAGTTCAGAGTGATTTCGTCGAAGAAATACATCGAAGTTTGTACCACCCCACATGCACTCACACGAATCGCGTATTTATTAGTAGTAGTTAGTATTTAATTTTGATAAAGCTCATGGATAGACAACGTTAGCAACTAGATTTAACTGGAATTAAAAGTGTTTTGGCGTGGGGACATGTGTTATCTGAGCCAATTGGGTAAACAAAATAGTGCAACAATCAAAGTGTTACTCTAATTCTTTCTTTTCTTTGCGGTGTTATGATCGGATAGGCAGATGATTTTTGTTTTAATCTTTATATTGACACGTCTATTTTGAGGAAATAACTTCCCCATACTGGAGGAAGGTGAAGCTTTTTTTGTTGCACTACCTTTTAAAAATGTTTACGGACTACCGTAAACTACGGAACTATCCTAACTTAAGTCTGGTTACGTGATCAAAAATATTTTTTGACCAATTCGTCTTATGTGTGGCATATTTAAACATCCTAGAACAGGAATAAAACATTAGAATTATTTCACTATTTTTTCCAGTTATATAGCAAACTCTGAAAGTTAAGTGTAATTTAAGCAAAACTTCCACTATCTTGACTTTATGCCTCAATAAATGGGGCTAAACATCAGTCTGGATAAAATTTGTGCTAGATCTAGATGCAGTGGCTAGTGTACAACAGAAACACGAGCCAGATGATCAAAATCGAAAATTTCGAAAAATCGAATTTTTTCCGCACTTGCCCCACTGTGCGCCGTGGTCTAGTGGATAGAGCACTAGTCAACCGTTCTCCGGGTCCTCGGTTCGAATCTAGAATACTATTTATTCTGTAAATTCAGTCGGGGGAAGAGGGGGCGACCCTAGGGTATGGAGACCCTTCTGGGGGACCCAGCCTATATAAAGTGGGTAACAAAAAAATTGGAGGAAAACCTGGCGGCTGAGCATGATCAAGGCGTAATTACCTCATTGCACGGCCGTTGGTCAAGAAACATTACGATTCTCTATATGCACTCAGCCCAAGGCCCTTCATGGGTTGTATTGGTACATTTTTTTTTTTTTTTTTTTTTTGTTTACTTAATTTAGTTGTTGACATAAGTTGACTAGATAATCATATAATAAATGAAGCCAGACAAATTAGACTCATCTGTTCATTGTACCTTATTCTTAAAGGACGAAATGTCCAATAATAAAAATGACTTTTCATTTCATTATAGAAACAAAATTTGAAAAAAAAGTAGAACTTTGGTTACAGGACAGTGTGGCCACTTTTGGAAAACGTGTACAAAAATAACTATACTAGGAGTCTAAATCGTCACTTGTTAAATTTACCAAAATAAAAAGGGTAGGTTTAGTTCGTGTACAATGATCAGGTCACTACACAATCTCTATAAATCAATTAGAGAACAATACAAAAACTGAGAACATCTAAACACCTCCGATAGTCCAGCAGAATTAGATTTAAAAAAAATGGTGGGCTTACGAACACACAAAAATAAGAGGAACAAAGGACCAAAATAAAATACACAAAAATGAGGGAAATTTTGACTTCTAATTTCAATGTTATATGCATTGACTAGTCTGAAAATACAAGTTTTCATAATTGAGGCGTTGATTTCCAAAAGGTACTATATCCATTCTGGGGAATTTAACAGGAAGCGCGAAAATCTCTCATTATTATATTATTAAAACAGCTATTTTGATTATTTTCGCTTTAAAATCTAGAATTATTTCTTTACTATATTAATAAAACCATAATAAAGTTGTGAAATGAAATGTTCTGTTATGATTTAGAATGAAACTAAATGTGTAATAAGTATGTTAAGAAATTAATAGCATTTATGAATCACGTTATTAAAGGACATGAGTGTTCATTAGATACAATCAAATTTAAGATTTAGATAAAACTTTTTTATTTATTTATTTAAAGAAATTTACAACTGTATTAAATAAATACAACAAGTAAATAGGCTTTATATATGACTAGGTAAAACTAAATGAGGAGAATATAAATATGTAAAAATATCAATTTCGTAAAAAATGTCCTTTAGTACCTTTTGGAAATCAACGTCTCAATTGTTAAGTGCGTTTTCCTTCATCTTGAAAAAACAAAACAGGAAAGGCATTTTTTTCTAAATAACTGGCTTTCAGTCCATTTTATGCAAAACATTGTTCTCAGCAATTCTAAATTCCCTGTAAGTTTGACATTTAACATACTAAAGTAATCGAAACTACTTCTGAGATGCGGGTTCCTTAAAATATGATCAAATGTAAAAATACATAAAAAGTCGTTTCCAGCCATTATTTTCTGTTATAGAATCTCAACCATTAACACAATTAGCTCGATTAATGTGCTAAATAAAAAATACGTAATTAAAATATTTAATAGGAGATAGTTTAGAAACCTTGTTAAGATTCCACAAAGAGAAAAGAATCCAAGACAGTCTTTGTATTTGAAGAAGTTTTCAGCAATGAAGACTTTGATTTTTCTAATGACACTTAGTGACTAAATTCGCACAATTAATAATCACATATCCACAGAATACTTTTCATGTATATTTTTCATCAGAACATTCCTTTATCATGTTTTCCTGATATCCCTACCATTTCGTTTAGATATATTAAAAAAAAAATATCCTCCTTGTAATTTGAGATTTTTTTCAGAAACCGAATAACGTATTATAAAAATCTGTCTTTCCACCATAGGAATTTATGAATACATTTACTTAATTTTAATCTAGGGCATTTAATTCCCAAGAAAACTAAAAAAGAACGATTGAAATCGATTAAGAAATAGTTGAAATATAGCTTATTGAATTTTTCAATACAATAATGATTGCATTTTTGGTTTATTATTTTCAATAATCAACTTTTGTGATCGATCAAAAAAAAAAAAAAAAAAAAAAAAATTACCTATGCTCAAAATTTAAGGGTTTACGTTTCAAGATGCGTAGAACCCGAATAACGAATAATAAAAAAAATCCGTTTGTCCCCCGTCCGCGACATTTCTCCGAAACTACTGGACCAATTTTTTTGGAATTCGCCACAAAAATACTAGTCCATTCAACGCTGATCCTAACACCTAGACGTTGATATCAGCTGGCTAGTTTTAAAATGGAGGCCGATTAAAAGTATTTTATTCAATAACTCAGTTATTTTTTAAGATAGAAAAAAAATTATTAGTGTTTTTTAACCAACAAAACTCGAAGAATTATTTAAAAGAGAAAAACAAATTGATATTTTTTCACATAAATACGCTCATAACTCAGTCATTTTTGACGATAGAGAAAAGTATGTATAGAGTTTTAAAATCAGTAAAGCGTAATAAAAAAAAAAAAAAAAAAAAAAAACGGAAAAATTAAAACAATTTAAATCTCGCTTATATATACCCTTGTAACTATGTTATTTTGGAAGATAGAAAAAAAATTCATTATTGTTTTTTTTAATAATTATATAAAAGAGAAAGAAGAAAAGAAAAAATTGATATTTTTCACATAAATACGCTTATAACTTAGTTATTTTTGAAGATAGAGAAAAGTGTGTGTAGTGTTTTAGAATCAGTAAAGCGCGATAAACAAAAAAAAAAAAAAAAGAAAAAAAAAAAAAAAAAAAAAAAAAAAAAGGAAAGTATTATATGTCAATAATACAATGAAAAAGAATAGACAATTTAACTAATGATTTACGTTATACACTCGGTAACGACAAACTAAACTTTGCCATTCACAAGTAGATAGCGAATCAGGGTTCCAGGAGATCCCAGTGCTATTCTCCAAAAACATTTGGAGCAAATGAAAAAAGAATCGTAGAATTTGGTTTACAACTAGCTTAGAAGAAGAAGAAAATAAACTTTATTTACATTTTTAGATATTGACAAAAAATTTATGAATGATTTCGGATGAGACATCCTTACAATCATCAAATGTTTGGTTCATTTGGTAGTTATAATCTAATTATCTAATCTATAATTAGTGGTAAAATTAAATTGATATTAACTATGGTGGTAGGAAAAACTAAATAAAAAACCTACATATGCTAGCTTTGATATTTCGTTTTGAAATCAGTGGTAGTGTTATGATATGATGCTTTGAATTAGTGCTTTTTATATTACTTAATTGCCCATCAACAGCCTTATAAACAGTTATACCCCAATATTGTTATTTGGAAATAATAAACCATTGTGTAATAATTTGCAGCGTTTTTTATATTTATCACAATACATTAATGATAAATTAATCACCTAAATAGCTATATAAATTGTACAAGTTATACCGTAATATAATTATTTGGAAATAATTAACCATTGCGTAATAATTTGCAGCGATTTTAATATATAATATTTACACTATAGCTTTATTTTAAATTAAAAAGCACTTTATGTTTTAAGGAACATTAGATGGATTTAATTTAGTACCTAGCTGTACAGTGGTCATTCTGTTATGCGAGCAATGAAATACTTGATTAATTGAATTATTAATATTATAACATACATTTATTAGTATTTTTTCAAAATTATTGGGTTCATATAAGTATTTTTAATTTTTGACATGTCTTTTCTTATAGGCTCTTTCATATCAACAACAAATTTTGTCTCAGGCCAAAAGCTTAGGACAACTACGGAGGCATTACGTGAGTAAATAATATATAACTTATTAAAATAAAAATATTTATAAGTAGAAAAACAACTAAGAAATGTCTTATGAATAATTGAAAATAAAATATTTTGAAAACACTAAAATAAAATGTCGATATGAAGGAGATTTCGAAAAAGTTATTTTAAAAATACAGAATCTAGTCTTAAGATTTTGTTTCCATTAGAGATGTTGCAACCTGAAACCCCTAAAAATCCTGATTTGGTTATTCAGCCCAAATATAAAAATGGTGCAAAAGAATGTATTTTATATTTATTTTATTTCAACTCATTTCTATGATACTTCTTCATCTGTATTTTAGTATACAAACATAATCTTTAAATATTAATCACTTAACACTGTAGTAGGTAATGTTTTATAACTCCATTTTTATTTCACTTTTCGTTTTCTTTCATAATTTTTTTTTACTAATATAAATGATGATATTAAATAGGTAATGTTTTTATGATAATTTCACGTTTTCTAAAGCAAATATATAAAGTCCTAAAAAGTTGAAAAATATAGCAGTTGGTATATTTCTTTTTTTTTTTTTTATTAGCTTATATATTTCGGTGAGTGAATAATTTGACAGAATTATATTGGACTGTCTGTTATTGGGTTGTGTCACATGAAATGTCCGTTTTCAAGATAAAGGATTTTTATTAAAAATACGATATGAAAACAAGATAATTTTATTCGAAGTATTTACCTTTTTTTTCTATACATTTTTCCCAACGGGACACCAACTTTTTTATCCCGAAATGAAAAACTCTGAGCTTTGAAGTGAAACAAAATCTGAAAAAGCACTTTTCACTTGATCATCATTTTCAAAAAGTTTTCCTTTGACGAAGTTGTCTAAATTCCTCAACTGGTAATCTGTTGGAGACCAGTCGGGAGAATATGGTGGATGCGGAAGAACTTTGTAGCCTTTGTTAGACTTTGTTCTTTCAATTTTTGCACGGTATGTTTAAAACATGGGGTCTTGCTGCCGCTCAGTGAGATCATGAGGTACCCATGTATCGAGCTTTTTTACTTTCCCAATACACTTTAAATGTCTGGAGACGGTAGATGCATTTAGTTGCGCTGAGAGTCCTTTAACTGTTTGGTAGGGGTTTCCTCCTACTGTATGTTTGAGTACATCGTTGTCTATTACGGACGGAGGTCTTCCTCGGGGCAAGTTTTCCTAGTCGGTATCCCCAGCTGAAAACTTAGCAAACCTACGGCGAATGGTCCGTTCATTAACAATCCCTTCCCCAAACGCCTTGCAAATAATTTCTAGCGGCCTCAGCTGCTGAATGGCCTAGTTTAAACTCGTACAAAAATATTACCCGAAAATCGCATGTTTCCATGTTCATATTTGGAGGTATACTAAAAAGTGGGTAATTGATTGGGAAGCTAATGTTTATAATACAAAGGTAGAGGATTAGTAACTGTTTACTTTAAATATGTAAACATTCGGAAGAAAACAATAGAGACCTGCAAAATCCTTTATGTATTTCAGAAACTATAAAAACGGACATTTCATGTGAAACAACCCAATACAATGAATGTTTTTATTTGTTCTAATGTTACACAACCTGTAGCACAGAGCTCGACCTTGCAAGGTAATACTGATAACGAAAAATACAAACATTAACCTACACTCAATATTATTCCACGTCGTGTTCGTCTCGAGAATCGTTAGTTTATGTCATTTTTTAAAACTAAAATTAGAAATTACGAATCCTTCAATAAACTCTGACAATGTTAATTGAAAACTAATCATTTTAAAAAAATTTCAAGGCTTGGTGAATTTATGTTTTCCACCTTATCTGCAGTTACATTAAAGATAACGATTATTCCAAAACACTTTAATGTGTTAGATACCTAATTGATTTAGGAATCCATGATGATTATCTATTTATGGTGCTTTACAACTGTAATATACAAACACAATAAGTAAATGTGCAGGGGGAAGAAAAGTCGTGAAAATGTCTTGAGAAAGAACTACCCAGTGGTAGGTCTTCACTAACTATTTAAGGCAGCAGGTCCCGAAGCCACCTTCTTTTCAATGCCTCGACGTGTTATCAGGAATATCTAAGGAAGATATATTATGGAAAAGTGGGTTTAAAGGTGAAATAGATATATTATGGACAGATAAGACACAGTTTTCATCAGCTTAAGTATTGAGGACTGTGTGAGTATGGAGTGGAATGTCAGCTGTGTAAAGGGAGTAGAGGATAGGACCTAAGATACTACCTTGAGGTATTCCACCAGATTGGAAAAATATGGATGAGTAGGAAAAGTTATGGTTTACCTTAAAGTTTCTGCTATTAAGGTAGGAACACATTAATAGGAAATACATAATGATTATTTAAATATGATATACTCCGAGGCGACTGAAAAGAAGGTGGCCTCGGAACCTACTGCCTTAAAATAGTTAGTGAAGTGTTACCACTGGGTAGTTCTTTCTCAAGACATTTTCATGACTTTTTTTTTTTTAATTCTGCATATTTACTTATTCTGTTCTTCAATACAGTTGTCAATTACTATAAATAAATAAAAATGTTATATGGAAATATCAGGTTTTAGGTATATATGAAATATATAAGTAATATATGAAATATATAAGTTATATATGAATATATATATATATATATATATATATATATATATATATATATATATATATATATATAAGTTATATATGAAATATATAAGGGCAAGTATTACAATCGTCAAAATTTTCTAATTTAAGTTTTCAACTTACATTTAAGGGTCTCCTGAATCCAAATGACCAAGTCCCGCAAAATGGTCTGTTTGTGTGTATGTGGTAAGTCTAGCTTAAAAAGATAAGTTTTATAAAACTAAAATTTCATATTTTAGAAGCGTAAAAGGTTTGAACTCAAGATGTCACAGCAACATTTTTATAAACATCAGGGAACCTGTTTTTTACCATACATTTTGCACATTTTTACAGATTTTCCTTAGTTAGTTTCACTTTCACTTACAAATATATGGAATATATAGTAAGGGAAAATATTGCGATCGTGAAAATTATCGTACAGTTTTCAACGTAAATACACGAGTCCAAATAACAAAGTCCCACAAAAGGTCTCTATGTGTGTGGTAAGTTTAGCGCGAAAACGTTAAGTTATATAAAACTGAAATTGCATTTTAAAAGCGACTATGCCTGAGACGTTACAGAAACTTTTCCTTCATAATCGGCCGACCAGAAGAGCCACTTTATTCCATGCATTTTGCACCTTTTTACGATTTACTCAAAAACGGCTCAAAATATTTTGATTAAACTCGATATTTTTATGTAAACTTTAGTAGGCTTTAATATAGTGTAGGTTTCATTCTGATTGAAATAGTCTGAATGGGCTTAAATACCGATATTTCAAATTTCCTTCTTCTAAAGTACGTTTAATTTTGTAGACAAAAAAATTAACCATCTTCTTGGCTTTGCTATAAAACAGCTAAATATACAAGTTGAACGAATTTTATAATACACTAAAGGAGAAAAGTTCAAAAATATCTTTTTAGTAAAATATTTTTGTTCCGAAAATAACAATATTAATATAGATGTATAATAAAACGTTTAAAAGTTAATAATTTTAGTCTCCTGTGCACCGGGTCCTGGGTTCGAGTCCCAGCTGTGGCGGAATATTATTTATTTTGTTATTTCGGTCGAGGGTCGATCCTGGGGTATGGAGACCCTCCTGGGGCACACCCAGCCTAAATCAAGTGGGTACCCAAAAATGGGAAAAACCTGGAGGCTTAGCGTGATCTCGGCCGAATGACCTCACTGCACGGCCGTTGGCCTAGAAACAGTACGAATCTCTACATGTACTGAGCCCAAAATTCTTCATGGGTTGTAGTGGTACAGGTTTTTTTTTTTTTTTTATGTTTCTATATAAATCCAATTTAATTAGTTTTTTAATAGTTTCACTGATTTTTATTTCTAACTGTATTTGAAAATTCTTTAATCTATTTTAAAACGAAGGAAAGTGATGTGTTGCCCGCACCAGATTTATTTTTTTATTGCACCCAGTATTATTACTATTATAAAGTTCTTTAAACTACAATATTTTTACAACGAACTAACAATTATTATTGATTAGATTGCTCGAAAATGTTTCGAAAATAAAATAAATGAGAAAAAGGCATTGGACGAAATATTCCAATACAAATCATGCTACCCCTGCTGTTCCGAAATGCAACTCCTGCAAATCCTCATTGACTCCGATGCCTGCCCTGAAACGATCATTTATCAAACTTTCATTGTTGAATCAGAAAAAGGTACTATTCATGAATTATATAATAATAATAATATTTTTTAAAACAGTTTTTATTGCTAAACATAAGCGACTGATGAACATACTCTACTTACGTTTAGCACGTGTTAAGTAATTACTCAAAGCTTTGATATTTACGCACTTCCTCAATAACTTAGCAGCCTGAAAGGTTTTTTTGTCTGATAAAATTATTTATTACTTTCACTTACCTATATATGAAATATATAGTAAGGGAAAGTATTGCGAACGTGAAAATTTACGAATTCCAGTTTTCAACGGAAATACACGTTTTATGGTCCCTTGAGTCCAAATGACCAAGTCCCACAAAAAGGTCTGTGTGTGTGTGTTAACTTCCGGGCGAAAACGAAAAGACCTATGAAACTGAAATTTCATATTTAAGACAACTATACGTCCTTGTTACAGAATCTTTTTCATCAAAACCTGACCGGAAGATCTACTTTATACCATGCATTTAGCACCTTTTTACTTTTTACTCAAAAACAGCTCAAACGATTTTGATTAAACTCCATACATCGATGTAAAATTTAATGGGCTTTAATATCACGTAGGTTTCATTCTGATTGAAATTGTACGAAAGAGCTTAAATGCCGATATTTTAAATTTCCTCTAAAGTACCTTTCATTTTTTAAATTTCATATTTAAGACAACTATACGCCCGAAATGGCACCTTCTTCGTCAAAATCGGCTAACCAGAAGAGTCTTTTTATACCATGCATCTTGCACCTTTTTACGATTTTCTCCAAAACGACTCTAACGATTTTGATTAAACTCGCTATATCGATGTAAAATTTAATAGGCTTTAATATCATCTAAGTTTAATTCTGATTGGAATAGTCTGACAGGGCTTAAATGTCGATATTTTAAATTTTCTTCCTCTAAACTACCTTTAATTTTGTAGTTTTTATAGAATTTACCATATCGCCTGATTAGCGATTCTAAAAAACAGTTAAATATATAAGTTGAACGAGTTCGATATCCAATGAAAGGAAATAACTGCAAAAATATTTTTTTAATGAATTTTTTTTTGTTTTTTAACTTAAGAACAGTAATACACATGTATAATATACCGTTGTAATTAAAATTTTAGAAAAAATATCATCGTATACACATAATTGTAAAATTTAACAGAGAGTGATTAAACGCTGATAGAATTAACTTATTGTTGCAGATAATAATATAAAAGATAATTAATAAAACACATGTTTCTATTAAAATTCAATTAAAATAATTCCTTAACAATTTATTTTCATCTCTAAATGTTTTTAAAAATTCTTAAATAGATTATAACCACGGAGGAAAGTGAAAATCGTGTGTTGCCAAGATTTTTTATATTAATTTAAGATAAAAACTAGTATCAAAATTTATTAATAAAAACAAATAGAAAAAACTGTTTGTTCGTATAGGGTCACATTTATGCTCCTGTGGGTAATTTAACATTAGTACAGAGGAAATCATAACTTTTTGCCACGTGTCATTAGGACAGAGATCTTTAACAAGCACCTGACAACGCACAGGATCGAAAGTACCATTTTACGTACTTTCAAAGTACAGCATAACCAACGATTTTTTAGAAAATCCTGGTGCCATCTAACGGGTTTGAACCACCAACCTAAAGTATAGAAGGCTGTTGTTATACTAGCCGTTAGACCACAAGTGACCCCAATTAAAATTAGTCATAGTCATTTTATATACGTACATTTTTTTTCCCACCAGTTTCTCCTTACTACTTTTTGGAATCAACACCTCGATGTTTATACCGGCCGTTTATTTTTAAAATGGCGGCCGATTAAAAGTTATTTAATTCGATAACTCTTTTACTCTTTTTTTTTTTTTTTTTTTTTTTTTTTTAAGATGGAGAAAAAATTATCAATGTTTATAAAAAAAAAAAACCGCGAATAATTATATAAAAGAGAGAAAAGAAAAGAAAAAAATTGAAATTTTACACAAATAACTCAGTTATTTTTGACAATAGAGAAAAGTATATTAGAGTTTTTGAATCAGTAAAGAGAAATAAAAAAAGTAAAAATAAAAAAAATTTAAATCTCGCTTATATATACGCTTGTAACTACGTTAGTTTCTCCACATTATAAATACCTGCTTTTAGTGCCATTTGATAGAAAATTAAATTTTTGACAAAATGAAAAAAAGAATAATTAAAATTGGTTAACAACTAGCTTAGATATTGCGTTTTGAAATCAGTGGTAGTGCTATGATATGATGCATTGAATTATTGCTTTTCATATTACTTAATTGCCTATCAGCAGCCTTATAAACAGTTATACCCTAATATTGTCATTTGTAAATAATTAGCCATTGTGTAATAATTTGCAGAGTTTTTCGTTGTGAAAGGAAATGTAGCATGCTTTGGAACAAATTAAATATGAACATCGTACCTTTTGGATAGGTAATTCATATATGTATAAAACAGGGTCCGCAAAAAATACTTTGCTGGAAACCACTAGTCTAGGTGTTAGGATCATCGTTGGGTGCGCTAGTGTTTTGTTCCGAATTAAAAAAAGAAAAATTGGTCCAGTAGTTAGTTATAAAGCCGCGGACAGCGAACAAACGGTTTTTTTTTTTTTTTTTGTTGTTTTTTTATTAGGTAGTCGGATTCTACGTATCTTGAAACGTAAGCTCTCAAATTTCGAAGGGGCTTGGGATAATTTTTATTTTAATATATATATTTTTTTTTTTTTTTTTTTGTGGTTGGTTACAAAGGTTCAAGTTTTCAATGATCAAGTTGGGCTGTCCATTGTTACACCCGTAAGTATCCTTAAATTCAAACTGCCAAACCTAAGTAGCGTATATACTGCGGAAGTTGTAGCAATATTAAATGCACTTGCATTCATTAGGTCACGTGATGAGTCAAAGTTCGTTATATGCACCGATTCCCTATCCGCTCTTAAGAGCCTTCATAATATTTGCATTGATAACCCACTAATTAATAAGATCAGAAAATATGTGGGAGATTTAAAAATACTGAAAAAAGAACTTGTGTTCTTGTGGATTCCATCCCACGTAGGCATTAATGGCAATGAGGAAGCGGATCGGGCTGCGAAAGAAGCTGCATTGTCAAACGTCCAAATCTACCCAACTTACATCAAGGAAGACGTAAAAAATTACCTTAAGGTCAAAATATATCAGGTATGGGAACAGATGTGGTCGGAACTTGACAACACCAATAAATTAAGAAATATCAAGCAATCGCGTGATCCATGGAATACATCATTGCGAAGTAATCGCCGCGAGGAAACTGCTTTGGCGAGACTTCGCATAGGACATAGAAGGCTCACACATCTCCATCTCATCCTCAGGCAGCCCGTACCAATGTGTGATTTGTGTAGAGTGCCTCTCTCAATAAAACACATAATTGAGAAATGCCCCAAATTCCATGTACAAATGGATAAACTTAACCTAGCTAGATCGTTGAGTGAGAGCTTGAAGGACTCTAGTGAAACAGTTAGTTCACTGATTAGGTTCGTCAAAGAATGTTCTCTGCTCCCGGAACTATAAGAAAAAAAAATAAAGAAAGAAAGAAAACAAACAAAAAAAATAATAGTAGTAATAAAAAAAAATATAAAAACAATAAATAAATAAAGAAAAAATTGGAATAAATTCACTAATTCAGAATGTGTCAACAAAAGAATAATAAATAAAAAATAAATAAACATTAAAAAAAAAAATAAATAAATAACAAAAATATAAGGAAAAATAAATAAATAAAAAGAAGAAAAAAGAGTAAAACAAATCTGTTACTACAAATTTATTCGGTGCTAATAACCAAGAGGTTGAGCACCTACTCCAATACCCTAACCTAACCTACAAAGGTTCAATATTAAAAATAATGAACCAATAATAATAAATCTGTGAATCAAAACTTTTAATTACCTATACGGTAATGTTGATTCTATTCATTACTAAAATTATTTTCATCTTACAGGGAAATGTGGAGGAGCTGAAGAAGCGTATCGGAAACTCAAGCAGGCACCTACTGCGTCGGTAACTTAATCATACACAGAACGTTTTTATTCTTCAGAGTACATATATAGATATTAATATATATATATATATATATATATATATATATATATATATATATATATATATATATCATTAATAATACCATTACATGGAAATTTATGGTTGAAAATGAAAACTATTATTTCGTTATTTCTTTATTGCTAGGCCCGGAGGAGTCTCATCTATCCATGCTGTGACGAAGACAACCCCGTTGGCCATGGCCTGGTAAGTAATAATGGCGTAGTTATAGTTGAATATGTTTGATCGTAAGCTGTTAAATAGGCTTATTACTATTCAAAGTTATTTGTTAATCCTCATGAGTTTAACGCACAGTCAACTGGAATTGAGACGTTAAGTTCTAAAAGTTACTATATCCACTTTAGACAATTTTACATAAAACGTCAAAATCTGTCATTTATTTATTATTTGACTAATTTACTTAATTATTTTTTTGTTAACATCCGAAGTTGATTTTGGTTTATTATTTTCAATAATGAACCTTTGTAATCGACCAAAAAAAAATAAAAAATATTCTTCCTGGATTTCATTTTTAATTGTTATCATTGAACCTAAGTACTTTAATTTCTCTACGTGTTCAAAGTATGCCCTGATATATCAATATCACCAATCGCCACCGTTTCTGCTACTAATAATATATTTCGTTTTATCGGAATTAAATTCGAGTCCTATTTCTTTACCGGTTTTTATTAACACACTTGTATTTAGTTGTATGGTTGCCGTGTCTTCACCTTGCAATACCAAATCATCGGCATACCCCAAAACCGGAATATTATCACCCATATTTAAACCTTTCTCGGTACACATCGCCTTTTCTATGACATTTTCTAAAGATATATTAAATAAAACAGGTGAAAGGGAGTTACCCTCTATGCCGAAGGTCACGGGTTCAAACCCGCAGGTGGTCCTAGGAGTTTTTAATGGGAGTAAAAAATCCTTAGTTATGCCGTCTTTCGGAGGGGACGTTAAAAGGTTGTCCCTAGCCTGTGCGATGTCAGGTACTCGTTAAAGATCCATATCCTAATAAAACCAGGATAGGCAACATTTAGGACTCCAACTTTAGTATCATCCGATCAGCCATAGTAGCATAAAGTGTCGTTAAATAAATAAACAAATAAGGGAGTTACCCTGTTTCAAACCCGATCGTACCTCAAATTTCTCGGAGTAATAATGACCGATTCTACCTTTACGTAATGTTTCTGACAAACACAACTCTTAAATATAAATATATAAAATATAAATAGATCCGACAAACACATCTCTTAAAATTATATATAAAATACAATTAGATAATAACAAATTTTAGAAATCTACATACAGTAAAATTATCAACAACAAAATTATTATCACATTTTGTCTCATTTCAGTTGGAGCAAGCCCGGCAGAAAGCTACGTCGAGAAGACCCTGCAAGAGACAGGCTGGTAAACCTCGGCCACAACCCAGCCACCGGAGTTCTCCCTTCCAAAGACAACCAGCGCAAACTCCATGCGCTCGCGCTGCTGCCAAACCTTGTTCTCCATGCGCAACTCCATTGCCTTGTCCAGGCCCTCTCTCTCCGTCCCAAAAACCCATCATGCCTCTTACACCATGTCGACAAGAAGACCCCTGCCCAGATTCTTCATTTGGACAACCGGTTCAATCGTCGACACCTGTTGGAGAAGGAGGAGCTGGATATTTCGGTTCCCCTTACGGTCAAACTCCTGCATTTTTACTCTCTCCAGGAAAAACTCCAAAAACAGTAGCAACAGTATGTAATTTAATTTAAATCATTTTCATTAGCAACTTTATTAAGATACTAAAGAAAATATTATAAGGAAATAAGTGCAATCGAAAAAAATAAATCGCAGAAAATTTTGTTAAAAGTTTAAGTTGCTTTTTACAGATCCACTGGAAAACCTGAAAGAATTGAACGCTCTTCAACCAAATATTTGTATTATTATTCTTTGATATAGAATACAGTCAATACTCACAGTATATTCCATTGTTATCGACCGCCATCTACAGCTACAGCCAGTTGCTCGATCCCAAGCCATATATAATGTTACTATTCTTGGGATGACTGTCAAAGAACTCTTGGACCGGAAATTAAACTTCCGCAAAATAGTCGATTTTTTTTTTCTGAAGTAAATGGGCTTTGGATCGAAATAAGCAGTAGTCCGACGGTGCGATATCTAGACTATATTTTGGACGTGGCAGGAGTTCTAACATATGAAGTTCTTTAAACCTTTCTTTCTTTTTCTTTTTTTAATTCGTCAGGGACCAGTCTACTGATATTTTTCACCTTTCCCATGGAGAGACAATGGTGACTAACAGTATCTTTCGACACAGCACACTCCCTGGCAAGATCGCGAGTACTTGTGGACGGATTTGATTCTACAGCTTCCTACAGAACCTCATGAATATCTATTAATGGTCGCCCAGAGCCCTTCTTCCTTTTCAATGTCGTATCTCCACTACTAAATTGTTCAAAACTACGCCACCTTCCTCTTCATTGCTTGAGGTGCTTGAGTGGCTATGTTTTTTGTTTTTTTAGTTATGCCTTAAAATTAAGAGAATTTCGTAGGACGCTGTTTCTTCTTTTGTAAATGAATAACACATTTATATAAATTGATCAACTTAATAGTAAGTTTATTAATAATCAAAATAGAAACATAACATTCTTACTAACATAATATATTATAACTTTATCATAATATTGGAACGGAGTGCCCTGGCTCTAGAATTTGGAGGGTTATTATATGAAGGGATAGTAGATATTCATTTGATTGGCACTATTAAATTAAGTTTCTACTTAATTGTGTGTTAATTTGACTGCATCCTCAACTAACTTTTTCTCTATATACACACAGTCAACCATTCTCACTTTACTAAGAGATTGTTTTGTTTTTTAATTAAGTCGAATTGGATTTGCTCTAAAAGGATTATTAAGTACTGGTAACTATTAGATAAGATTAAAATATTTACAGTCCTATGAAATCTTTAATTCGACAAAACGATCATTTTTCTTTATACACACCATTTTTAAGGAGTTACGACAGTCTTGTAAAATTTCGTTACAATCGAAATTTTCCCTGATTGCACCAAAATAAAAGCAACATTAACAATATTCAGTTTAATTTACTAAGACATATTAAACAAGGTATTACATATAATCACACCTCGGCTAATTAATCCATATCTAATCAGAAAGGCATTATCATGAGAAGAAAGCTTTTGAATGGCAAACGGAACCGATCGCTAACATTGAACATTGGTAACGATCAATTAGAAGCCATTGTATCAGTTGATAAGATAGGCTCAATTAGGTTATCTTCCTTCAAAACCTTAGTCTTGTTTTGAGTTCGTTTCTTGAAACCCGGGTCATTGTTAATTTTTAGCGACAGATGCAGGTAACATTTATTTCTTTATTGTCATATTTACATTATTCTTTATTATCCGATCCATATGATTTATCGTGTAATTATAATTTCCCTCGCACATTCCTTGTTTTATAGAATGCCTTATCACTTGTATAACGTCACACTGGCGGTTGTGAGTCACGCGTACGTTAAATCAGTCACGAAAATATACAAGTTCAAATATTTTACAATGAGGTCGCGTTCGTTGTACGTCAGATTTTATAGTCTAATTAAATTTATGGCGATCGTAAAAAATAAACGAAAACTAATTAATGTGAACATGTTAAAAAAAATCTGGTGTGTGCGACACACGACTTTCACTTATCTCCGTTGTTAAAAACAATTTAAATTTTTTTAAATACATTTAGAGATAAAAATAAATTGTTTAAGAATTAATTATATTAAATTTCAATAGAAACAGGTGTTTTATTAAATAATCTATTATGTTTTTTATCAACAACAATCAGTTAGTTTCACCGGCTTTTTATCACTCTTTATTAATTTTTACAAGTTTGGGTATAAGATAGTATATTTTCTAAAATCTTTAGCTTTCCAACAGTATATTATACGTCTATATTATTTTTCTTATGTTCTAAACAAAAAATTGCATTAAAAAATATATTTGCACTTGTCTCCTTTAGTTGCTTATCGAATTCGCTCAACTTGCATATTTAGCGATTATTTATCAATGCTAACAAGATGATAGGCCAAATATTTTGAAATATACAAAATTAAAGGTATTTCAGAGGAATAAAATTTAAAATATCGGCATTTAAGCCCTGTCAGACTATTTCAATCAAAATGAAACCTACATCATATTAAAGCCCATCAAATTTTACATCTATCTAGCGAGTTTAATCAAAATAGTTAGAGCCATTTTTGAGAAAATCGTAAAAAGGTACGAAATGCATGGTATAAAGTGGTTCGTCTAGTTAGCTGATTTTGATGGAAAAAAATTTGGTACATCTCGGGCGTATAGTTGTCTTAAATAAGAAATTTCAGTTTCATAGAAATTTTTGTTTTACCCCGAGAGTTACCATTCAAACACAGACAAATCTTTTTGCGGGACTTGGTCATTTGGACACAGGGGACCCTAAGATATGCATTTCCGGTGAAAACTGGAACTCAAAAATTTTCACGATCGCAATACTTTCCCTTACTATATATTTCATTTATAGCTAAGTGGAAATTAAAAGGAAAAAATCTGGTGGATGAAACTCACGACTTTCACACCTCCTTGGTTAAAATCAATTTAAGAACTAATAAATAAAGTTGGAGTAGAAAAATAATTTAAACAATTATATTTAGTTTCTTTGCAAAGATATATTTGAGATTAAATAATATAACAATATAAAACTGTTATGTACCATAATCAGTAATAGGTTTTTTGCTATATTTGCCACTTTGCATTATCTTCCACAACTTTACATATAAGCTTTTCAAAGGTATATTACACATCTATATCACTTTTATTTCCTGCCTACCCTCCCCCTCCCCCCCCAAAAAAAAAACTTTAAAAAGTATGTTTGCTGTTTCTCCTTTAGTTGGTAATCAAAGTCGTTAAACTTGTATATTTAGCCGTTATTAATCAATGCTAACAAGTTTTTTATTTTCGAATTTTCAATATTTAAGAGACTTTAGAGAAAAAAAAAGGTAAATATCAGCATTTAATTCCTGTCAGACTATTTCATACTATCAGAATGAAATCTTAATTATATTAAATCCCATTAAAGTTGACATCGATGTAGCGTGTTTAATCAAAATCGTGAGATGTTGAGAAAACTGTAAAAAAGTGCAAAACGCATGTATAGTGGCTCTTTTGGTTTGCTGATTTTTTTTAACGAGTTCATTACATCGCAGCCATATAAGCTTCTAAAATATTAAATTTCAGCTTTATAAAATGTATCGTTTTTGAGCCAGGCTTACCACACACACACACACACACAGACTTTTTGACGGGACTTCCTCATTTGGACTCAGGGCGCTATAAAAAGTCTATTTCCGGTTAAATCTTGAATTTGAAAATTTACAGAACCCCTATTCTTTCCCTTACTTTTTAAGAAGTAAACTACAGTATATAGAATATGTATAAAAAAATTATGTTAATATAAAAAGATCTGGTGCGGGCAACACATCAAAATTATATATATATGTAAATATGTACAAGTATGTTCCTGTTTCTCATCAGTGGTAACAAGATAATATAGTTATTTTTATAAAATCAACAAAATTAAAGGTAGTTTAGAGGAAGAAAATTTAAAATATCGGCATTTAAGCCCTGTCAGACTATTTTTATCCAAATAAAACCTAAATTATATTAATGCCCATTAAATTTTACATCGATAAGGCGAGTTTAATCAAAATCGTCTGAACCGTTTTTGAGAAAATCATTAAAAGGTACAATATGCATGGTATAAAGTGGCTTTTCTGGTTAACCGATTTTGATGAAAAGGTTTTTGTAACATCTCGGGCGTATAGTTGTCTTAAATATGAAATTTCAGCTTCATAGGATTTTTCGTTTCCGCTCGGGAGTTACCACACACACACAGACCTTTTTACGGGGCTTGGTTATTTGGACTCAGTGGACCCTAAAACGTGTATTTCCGTTGAAAACTGAAATTCGAAAATTTTCACGATCGCAATACTTTCCCTTACTATATATAGTAAGTCAAAGTGAAAGCTATTACGTGTTTCACACTACTTGCACTTATTTCATTCCCAGAAATAAATATTCTAGGAAAAGTTATTGTATAAGTTTTCAAAGAAATTTTATCTAGTGCCTATGGAAACTTTAGTTTTTGTATATTCATTTTTACTAAAATTGTGAGCTCTCCAACGATATATTATACATGACTAATCATATTTCCACACCTGTGTTTTTATCGTAATTGTTTCTAATTTACTTGTTTCTCAAATTCTCTTATATTTTATATTTATTATTTTCTTTTCAACGCTAACAATAAAAAAGTATTAATTTCTTCAAATTAATAAAATTAAAGGTACTTCAGAGGAAATAAATTATAAAAATTCAAAATTTAAGTCTCTTCAAACTATTCCAATGGATGTAAAATTTATATGATATTAGAGCTTATTAAATTTTACTTTGATATAGTGAGTTTAATAAAAATTGTTGTAACCGTTTTAAGGGAAGTCGCAAAAAGGTACAAATTGTATTTATAAAGTGGCACTTTTCCGCAGTCAATTTTGGTAAGAGAGTTGCTGTATAATTTCAGCAATATGCCTATTATAAATATAATTTCATTTTCTTTAAAAAAAATCGTTTTCGAGCAAGTCTTACCACAGATCATTTTCCGGGACTTAGTTATTTGGGCTGAGGTGACTTTTATTTGTTTTAAATATAGGTGAGTAAAAGTCAAAAGGAAATTAAAAAGATAAATTGAATTAAATAATTAAAAATATGTGTACAACACAATTAAAATAAATAATTTGAATAGGGATTTTGTTTTGAAGATATTATATAACCAAACTTTTAAAAAATTAAGTAAACAACAATAAAATTATCGTGAACACATGCGAAACAAACTATATGCAACAAATAATATAAATAAATAAATTTAGAGCTATAATATGAACATTTATAATAATTTTAATATATACTCAATTATTTTATTTTTCTTAAACCGCCGAGTTGCTGATAAACTTCAAAAATATCTTAAAGCAATTGCGTTTGATCAAAGTCACTCAGGTTATCTTTTGAAAAACAAAAAAAGTAAGGAAAGTTTTATTTTAATTCTGTTTCAAGTGGTCTTTCATACTTATTAAAAAATGAATAAGATAAAAATAATTTATAAAGATGTTTCCTGTAATTTTACATACGTGAGCTTTGTAAATGATGCAAACATGAAATGGGATAAAAAAAAATAATAATAACTAAAAAAAAGTTTAGAGCGCGCTTTGCAAAAAAAAAAACACGTATTCCTCTATTTTAAGAATATGTATTTTTTTTTTTTAATATCTATATCTAGTAAAATTTTGGAAAATTGTCATTTTAGATTATGTGGAAAATTCTGTTCAGTTTTTATGGAAACAGAGATATTTTTCTAGTAAAACTTAACTTACATTTATACATTTTCATCGCAAATCGTTCCATCTACAATTTCAAAAGCTAGTTTTTCTAAAATATTGAGCATTCCAATGATATGTCTATATTTATAAGTGCATGCTACTGTTCACTCACTTTTGTAGTCATTGTACCCTTAACGTTTTGATGTGCAATAAGGCAGGGTTTGAGAAAATTCTTTCTCTAAGCATTTGAAGACAATTTTTAAAAATGGTTACGTCTCCATATACATATAAATCAAACTATTCACTGATATGAAATGACCTAACTTCTTAAAGGAGTGTATGAAAAAATGACGGTTCTATCAAATTCAACATTTCAAATATTTCTAAATATTTTAATTCTATTTAAGGATTACCAATACTTAATGACCTCTCGAGAGCATTCTCTCAACTTGCTTTAAAAAAAATCAATCTTAGTTTAGTAATCGAAGCTTTACTGGAACATTCACAAAAGCTGAAGCAACTCGCGAAAAATTTAGCAGTGGAGATACGAAGTTTAAATTAAGAATAGCTCCGGGCGATCAATAATGGATATTGATGAGGTTTCGCAAGAAGCTCTTGGGTCAAACCGGTCTAAAAGTACTAGACAACTTTCCAGATCAAAGGTGGTATGCCGAAAGATATTGGTAGTCGCTATCTACTCCCTTTGCAGAAAGTAAAAGAGCAGTAGACTGGTCCCTGATGAACTTACTCTTCTTAGTCCGTGAGGCAACAACAAAAAATGCAACGCGCTTCACAAAAATTATTAGTATGTTTTATGCAAAGCACTTATCATGGAAAAGCCAAAAATACACGTCTGCCAACTTTAAACGGGTGGATTACAAAATGGCGGCCATTCAAAAAGGGAATACCACTTTTTTTCTAACATTATTATGGTTACTATCATGGAAACCGCTCAACCTTTGAGCATAATCATTATAAACTAAATCATTATGTATTTAATAAGCTTTCATTTGAGTGGTAAAAGGCATTTGTATATCTAATATTCAACGATATAGATGTATTACAAAAATAAAAAAATACAGAAAACGAGATATCACTCTTTTCTATCATTATTATGGATACTATCATAGTATCCATAATAATGATAGAAAAGAGATAGAAAATCGAGGATAATTGTTTAGTTTGAGTTGCCAAGCATGTCTATATGACTAACAGTTAAAGAGATATGGTTCTTACAAAAAACGGAAATCGTTAAACTTATTATTTTTGTCATTAATTTGGTCAAAGCTATAACCAATATGCAGATACCTCCTGAACTAGTAAGACTCACGCATGACAATGAAGGGTAATCTGTGCTGCGTGCGAAGGTTTGGGGACCTTCAAGAAGCTTAAACACCGGGACCGGAGTTCGACAAGGAGATGGTTTGGCATGTCTTGTGTTTAACTTTGCTCCTCGGACAGCTGTGAGGAACTCTGGAACTACCCAAACCACAGGAACACTTCTAAACAGACTTGTTCAGGTGCTTGGATATGCGGACGATCTGGACTTTGCTGGAAGGACGCTAGAAGGAGTCAGGGAGGTTTTCAAAGCTCTTGAGGTAGCAGCAGCACGTATGGGGCTCCTAATTAACTCGGATAAAACTAAGTACAGGAGCTAAGAAGACTTTACAAAGACTTAGACGTGGTCGATGTGATTATGTTCTCTCGATTACGATCTGCCACGACGCTAGGATGAATCCTGGGGAAATCCCATCCAAAGTCCTATCGGTGAAACTGTTTGGAACACGGAAGGTTGGACGACCAAGGTTCCGATGGGAAGATTGTGTTTCTACCGATGCATTGTCGATACTTGGTAAACGTAACTGGAGGGCAGCAGCACAAAATAGAAATGACTGGCGGTCAATTCTGGCTCAAAAAGACTCAACGCTTGGGTTGTGGGGTCGTATAATAATAATAATTAATTTGGTTGTTATCATGGAAACGACTGTTCCGAACAATATAATGATAATAAACTACGTTAAGAGGCATAAAAGTATCTTTAATTTGAGTAGCAATAGAAATCCGTAGGTCTAATACTCACCGACATAGTGTCAGTGCAATGGTTACATGGGTCAGAATTTCTGTCCCTAAAAACACGTCAGGTGTGGCTTCCCACCCACTTTTGTGTGGCAGAATAGTGTCGTTTGATTCGTATTATCGCCTCGTATTATGAGGTCAAAAGCATAATCGTGATGAGATGAGTCAGAATAATAATAATAATAATAATTTTAAAAAAGAGTGATATCTCGTTTTTCGCAATTTTTTTGTTTTTGTTTTTGTAATACCTATATATTGTTAAATATTAAACCTACAAATGTCTTTTACCACTCAAATGAAAGCTTATCAAATACTTGATGATTTGTGTTATAATGATTATGCTCATAGGATGAGCCGTTTCCATGATAATAATCATAATTATGTTAGAAAAGAGTGATATTCCCTTTTTGAATGGCCACCATTTTGTAATCTACCCATTTCAAATTGGTAGACGTGTATTTTTTTCTTTAATATGATAGATGCTTTGCATAAAACATACTATATGGTATGTGAAATGGGTTGCATTTTTCGTTTCTTGCTCACTCAAACATCAAGCAATCAACAGACAACCCACGAACCAAAGAAAAGATTAAAGAACTTCATGGGTTAGAACTCCTGCCACATCCACCAAATAGTCCAGACCTTACATCATCGGATTACTACTTGTTTCGATCGATGGCATATTTTCTTCAAGTGATAATTTCTATTCGATTGATAATTTTATGGTTCAATAGTTCTTTGACAGCTATCCTAAAGAATAGTATCAACGTGGGATGGAGCAATTGGCTGGCAGGTGGCTGTGACGGTAGGTAACGGTGGACAATGCTTTGAGTATTCAAAATGGTATTTTTCTCTATTTGTATAGTCTCCGCAACCAAACAAAACGTACATAAAGTCATGCAGGGGCTTGATTAATTTTGCAACTTTTTTTTTTATTTTTAAATTGTTGATTTATATTAGAGGAAAATTATTGACACTATTAGGCTGCCAACCGACAAGGTACATTTTCCCTTCTTATCAATCTTAATGGATGTGCATTCTAATCGGATAATTAAGTGGATCATTGACCTTCACCCATTTAATTGGCCTTAATGGCAGGTACAGAATATGTCTGCATTATGGAACTCTGATGTGTTTCATGTTTGTTTGTTTTTTTGTGGGTTTTTTTCAAGCAATAAAAATTGATTTTACCAGAGCTGTGTATATTGAGGTATGTGCAGTCATTCAGAAAATTTCCTACGTTTCCGATAAGAACATTCTTAGGACAGTTTCATGCCAAAAGATACTAAACATTTAGTTAGTTAAAAATTATAGGATGCCACTTCGAAATATTTCTAGCTAATAGAAAGTGAATGAAATTAATTTAAAAAATCTTGTGCGCACTACACACAATTTACACTTACATCCTTTCTTAAAATCAATTTTTCTCTCTCTGGCGCGACAGGCCGTGTAGGTACCGTGTGGTATAAACTCCTGAGAGGATATTCTCACCACGTATCTCGATGAAATTTAACAGGGTAGGGTCATCACTCCCTACGCCTATTCTTGTGAGTGGACATCAGTAGGCTGACGGGTCTCACATACCCAGGGAGAGGCTGTGAGGGGAACCCCATTTAATTATATGCTCATAAAAGTCCTGCCGGGACTGGGATTCGAACTCATAACCTTAGGCGTGCGAGACTAGCGCCAAGGGCTCCCCCTTAATTCCTTAAAATCAATTTTAGAACTTTTAAATAAAGTTATAATAGGAAAAATAAAACGTGTAGTACATTGACTCAAACATATATTTTATATTAAATAATATAACAATAGAAATTATTATCTAATTAATCGTTCATGTTTATACGCTTTTCGTCATTCTCCACCACCAACAAATTTGTATATTATATAACATTTTTTTCAAAAACATTCAAATCTTGATGATATATTATGATATCATTATATCTATCAACGAGAAAAAAATACATTAAAGTAGAAGAGATAGCCAACAAACCTACGGATCCTTGAATTTTCAACCCAAACCACAAGGGACTTTTAAATAAAAAATACATTAAAGAATACACCTACTTTTAAATTAATGAAAACAAGGTATTCAAGCCCTGTTAAACTATTCTAATGAGGATAAAAATATTGTGATAAAATTAATTTAATTTGTATGTGATTTAATTTTACATTAATACTGTGAATTTAATTTTTTTAAATCTGTTTCGCACAAGACACGACTTTCACTTACCTCTCACGTTAAAATCAATTTTAAAACTTTGAAATAAAGTTATACTTGGAAGAAAAACGTATTACATTGACTAGGACATCTATTTCAGATTAAGTAATATCAGAATAGAAATGTTTGTAAACTTTTCGTGACTCATCACCACCGAAAATTTGTGTATATTAGTTTACATATTTCTACATTCAATATCCGTTGGTATATTCTCCACCATATTATTATATCTATTTACGAAAAGATAACCTTAAAAAATATTTCTCCTTACAGTAAAGTAACATACACAAAATCTTTATTTTAATTAAAAACAAAAGGGACAATTTTTGTTTGTTTATTTATTTAACGTCACTTTATGCTACTATGGCTTATCGGACAATGCTACAGTGGGAGTCCTAAATTTTGCCTATCCAGGTTTTATTATGAGAGGGATCTTTAACGAGTACCTGACATCGCACAGGCTCGGGACCACCTTTCAACGCCCCCTCCGAAGGACGGCATAACTAAGGATTAAAAAGTCCTAAGACCACCTGCGGGTTTGAACCCGTGGGACAGTTTTAATTTTTTATTTATATTTTTGTTTTTTACCTCTTCTAAAAATTTCATGCAGTACATTGAGAATTATCACCTTAGAATCATATTAGTCTTTACAATTAAATACTGCCCAAGCTTATTTTATAACTTATATAAACTGATATTTCCAATATTCTGTAAGACATTTTTTTAAAATAAAACAATTCGTTTGTGCTTTTTTCTTTGATTGAAATATTAAAATTTTAAAGATTAAAAAGGCCCTAAACTTGATGGAAGCTACGTGATTTCTGTAATAAAGAGAAAATGAAAAATGTCCATGTTTATGTTACCTTACTTAAAGTATAAAGTATACTTATTGTAGAATATTTCTACTTTTATTTTATCAAGTATACTTTTTTCTATTTTATCATTTATCGATCATCGAATTCGTGCTTAATTCGTATTTATATATTGGTTTTCGTTACATTTAACGACGTGAAATAATTAATTATTTAATATTAATTATTAAATAGTTAATTATTTCCTTTTTAGTGAAAGGGGGAATAAAAATGGGCGTTTAAGCCCTGTTCGACTATTTCAATCAGAATGAAACCTACATGATGTTAACGCCCATTAAATTTACATCGACATACTGAGTTTAATCAAAATTGTTAGAGCCGTTTTTTTATAAATCGTAAAAAGAAGCGATGTGCATGGTATAAAGTGGCTCTTTTGTTTAACTGATTTTGATGAAAAAGTTTTTATATTGAGGATGTATAGTCGACTGTAGAAACTATTATAGGTGGAATAGTCAGGAATCAGTCATTTTTTGAAAAGTTTTAAATTTTGCCAACGTTTCGGCTCAAGCTTGTGAGCCATCATCAGGGCTCAGACACTAGATCTGGTAAAATTTAATTGGCTTTAGTATCATGTTGGTTATATTCTGAATGAAATAGTCTGACAGGGCTTATATTAGATTCCATCTTTTACATTTGCATAAAAAGTTACTGTAACATCTCGGGCTTATATTCTCAAATATATAATTTCAGTTTAGTATGACTTTTTGTTAACATGTAAAATACACACTAACACGCGGACACACGCTCAGACCTTTTTGCGGGATTTGGTTATTTGGACTTAAGAGACCCTATTTATTATGTGCATTTTCGTTGAAAACTGGAATTCGAAAATATTCACGATCGCAATACTCTTCTTACTATGTATTACAAATATCGGTAAGTGATATTAATAATTTATAATATATCTTTTCTACATTGTAAATTTCCATTTTTTTCTTTAGATCATTTCAACGGAATATTCAGAACTCTGTTTTAACACAGGGAATTAAAATATCTTCATCCTTTTTCTTTTTTTTTTGCTAAATACATAGGAATTTGGCGAATAGTACAAAAAAAAAAAATAAATAAAGAAAAAAAATGTTATGTAATTTTTGTCATTTCATTTTAACATTCTTCTCATTCTGTGTAAAATATTAGAAAAACCCGTTATCGATAAAACATTAAGAGTACACAGATATTTATTCTTTTAAGAACTAGTGTTAATTTATTTATTAACTATTTTTGTATTTCATAGCATTTAAGTTCATTTTTAATATTTTTAGAGCCTTAGAATCGTTTTTAATGACAGCTATTTCTCCAATAAAATCGACGAACTAGAAGTGCCATTTTATTACCATGCATTTTACTTTTTTTCTTTTTTTTTTATTGTAATAAAAAGAACGATTGGTTTTAAATTCTCTGTATTGATGTAAAATTAAATGGGTTTTTATCACATATGCTTTACCCACATTAGAATAGTTTAACAGGGTTTAAACGCCCATTTTTTCACATCATTTCACAAGCTTGAGCCGAAACGTTGGCAAAATTTAAAACTTTTCAAAAAATGACTGATTCCTGACTATTCCACCTATAATAGTTTCTACAGTCGACTATACATCCTCAATATAAAAACTTTTTCATCAAAATCAGTTAAACAAAAGAGCCACTTTATACCATGCACATCGCTTCTTTTTACGATTTATAAAAAAACGGCTCTAACAATTTTGATTAAACTCAGTATGTCGATGTAAATTTAATGGGCGTTAACATCATGTAGGTTTCATTCTGATTGAAATAGTCGAACAGGGCTTAAACGCCCATTTTTATTCCCCCTTTCACTAAAAAGGAAATAATTAACTATTTAATAATTAATATTAAATAATTAATTATTTCACGTCGTTAAATGTAACGAAAACCAATATATAAATACGAATTAAGCACGAATTCGATGATCGATAAATGATAAAATAGAAAAAAGTATACTTGATAAAATAAAAGTAGAAATATTCTACAATAAGTATACTTTATACTTTAAGTAAGGTAACATAAACATGGACATTTTTCATTTTCTCTTTATTACAGAAATCACGTAGCTTCCATCAAGTTTAGGGCCTTTTTAATCTTTAAAATTTTAATATTTCAATCAAAGAAAAAAGCACAAACGAATTGTTTTATTTTAAAAAAATGTCTTACAGAATATTGGAAATATCAGTTTATATAAGTTATAAAATAAGCTTGGGCAGTATTTAATTGTAAAGACTAATATGATTCTAAGGTGATAATTCTCAATGTACTGCATGAAATTTTTAGAAGAGGTAAAAACAAAAATATAAATAAAAAATTAAAACTGTCCCACGGGTTCAAACCCGCAGGTGGTCTTAGGACTTTTTAATCCTTAGTTATGCCGTCCTTCGGAGGGGGCGTTGAAAGGTGGTCCCGAGCCTGTGCGATGTCAGGTACTCGTTAAAGATCCCTCTCATAATAAAACCTGGATAGGCAAAATTTAGGACTCCCACTGTAGCATTGTCCGATAAGCCATAGTAGCATAAAGTGACGTTAAATAAATAAACAAACAAAAATTGTCCCTTTTGTTTTTAATTAAAATAAAGATTTTGTGTAACATACTGTAACAGGGCTTAAATGCCGACATTTTATATTTTCATCCTCTAAAGTACCTTTAATTTTGTAAATTCTACAAAAATAACCATATCATCTGAAAAGCATTGCTAAAAAACGGCTAAATAAACAAGTTGGACGAATTTGATAACCAACTAAAGCATAAATGAGCAGAAATATTTTCCAATGCAATTTTTGTGTTTTTGAACTTAAGAACAATAATATACATGTATAATATACTGTTGGAATGCTAGAAAAAATATTATTTTATACATACTATTGTAAAAGTTAACAGAGAATGATCAAAAGCCGATAAAATTAACTGATTGTCGTAGATAATAATATAATAGATTATTTAATAAAACACATGATTCAATTAAAATCCAATTTGAATATTTCTTTAATAATTTATTTCCGTTTATGACTCTGTTTGAAAATTCTTGAATTGATATAAATAATGGAAGTAAGTGAAAGTCGTGTGTTGCGCGTACCAGATTTTTTTTTTCTATAACATTTGTTATGGAATGACCCTAGTCAAATAAACTCCCAAATATCGCAGAACCGTAATTGGAAATACATAATTATATTTAAAATATGTATTAATAAATAAAAATAATAAGTTTCCATATTTAACACGTTTAACAAAAAGAGAATTACCAACCTAACAAAATTAAAAGTGTTTGTTTTTCCGTCTAATCTGTTGTGTACGCAAGCTGACAACATCCAAGGAGTGTAATCTAGTGTTTGTGCAGTTTCCTGAGCAAGGCATGTAACGTAGTGTGTCAGTCCACCTCTTATTTTCAGTTTTTTTTCCGCATTATGACAAAACTTTCAGGGAATGAAGAAAGCTGTAGTTTCCAAGTTGCAAGTGAGTAATTCATATATATTCCTACAACTCATTTGTGTCCTAACGAGTGAGTAATTCGTTTATGTTCCTTTATTGGTGAGATTTTAATCGTATGTAATTTCATACATTTTCAACCGCAAAGAAATAGATAAAGTGTTGATTTCAATTTGCTTTGTGATGTTTTAAAAAATCAATTAGTCAAGTTGTGATATTTTAAACAAACCAAAAATAATAATTTATAAATCGGTAAATAATCTTACAATACTTTAGGTTAGCAAAAGAAGACATTTTGAATTTTTTTTACATCAAGTATACTTTTTGAAGCAAATATAGGAATTTAAACTTACTGTCAATAGATAGTACCCAGAATAATGACATGGTAAGAATTGTCTATTTTATTCGCATTCAATAAGTTTAATAAGATACATTTCAGAATCAAATGTGATGTAGTGGTTAGCAATATAGGCTTTTGTACCCAAAGTCGCGGTTTCAAACCCAGAAGATGCCCCTAGGATTTTTAAATGGGGTAAAAAATCCTTGGTTATGTCAGGTACTCTTTAAAGATCCCTATCCTAATTTAACCTGGACAGGCAAAATTTAGGACTCACTATCGTATGATTAGCCACATTGCTTGAAGTAACGTTAAATTAATTTAAAAAATAAAACTCAAATTTAAGTCTGATAATAGACAAACGTTTGCAAGAACACAATGAAAAAAAAAAACTTCATTAATTCTAGAGTTTAATATCGATTTTAAGGAAATTTATCATATGAACCAAAAATCTCTCATTGATTTTTTGTTGAAGCAATCTACTTGATATTTTTTTATTTTGTGATTCAAAAATTTTTTTTTTACTTTGTGAAAGTGTTTTATATAGGTTATGGAAGGGAATGTTATTAGTTTGCTTTATAATTAAATGTATTAAGTAATTATTGCTAGAACCTTTGGGTTTTATTCAAACGCGTATTTTAAAGGACTGTGTGTTTTAGATGATAAAAATGAACGATTTGAATACAGATATATCAAAATATCGATTTCGTAAAATATGTACTTACTACCTTTTAGTGCTCAGCGTTTCTGAGATATCAATATTAATTTATTTTCTATTCATCCATTGAGCTGTAGTTAATAAATCCATGTGACTGTGATATTAGATTTCTAGACTTTATCCTCAAGTTACAACAAACTTTAAAGTTTAAACCTTTCTCATCATTTATTTTTGTATAAAGTAATAATTAAAAGAAGAAATAGATAAACATAAATCATTGCAAATAATAACATGCATAATAATCCTAAGTATATATTTACGTTATTTTAACAACTAAATATCCTTTAGGTTTCTATAACGGATAACGTTTAGTTTTGAACTTTAAAATAATAGTATTTGAGTCTGAAAATAACGTTTAAAGTCATGAACTCAAAATATTTCATCACTCACTCCATAAGACGATGAAATACAAAATATTATTTTTTAAAACGATCTCATTAACAAAAGTAAAATAAAATCTATCATGATCGTATTATTATAACTCATGTTTGAATCCATTATATGATTTAGGAATGATATTAAGACTTCTGCCATAATTCGATCAAAGAAACATGTAAAACTAAACGAAACATAAATAATGCTATGTTTGATAGAATTATTACTTTTTCTTATAATAATCCCTAATAATCTCACTAGATAACAATACGGTTCTCGCAATGCAAACCTTGTCTAAGATATTCATAAAAAGTAAAAATTAAATCAAACACATCAAAACTAAAATTGTAAAAAATCTGGTGCGCGCAACACACGAATTTCACTTACCTCCATTGTTAAAATCAATTTAAGAATTTTTGAACACATATAGAGATGAAAATAAATAGTCAAAACATTAATTACATTGAGTTTCAATAGAAACATGTTTTTTATTAAATAATCTATTATATTAATATCGACGACAATCAGTTATTTTTATCGATTTTTCATTTCACGCCTAATTTTGTAAGTGGCCACCATTTGGCTGACGGGTCTCACATACGGGGCTGTGAGTGAATCCCCATTTAATTACATCCTTACAAAAGCCCCGCTGGGACTGGGATTCGAACTCGCAACCTGTAGCATGAGAGACTAGCGCGCTAGCCACTAACCCACGGGCTTTTCATTATTCTCCATTAAATTCTATATTTTTGTGTATAATATAGTATGTTTTGTAAAATCTTTAGATTTCCAACGGTATATTATAAATCTAAATCAAAGTTTTTATGTTCATAAAAACAACAATTGCTTAAAAAATATTTCTGCTCTTTTCACCTTTAGTAGTATTTCAAATTCGTTCAACTTATATATTTATCCGTTTTTTCTAATCCGTTCAATGCTAACAAGATGATATGGTTATTTTTATAGAATCTACAAGATTAAAGGTACTTAAGAGGAAGACAATTTAAAATATCGGTGTATTTAAACCCTGTCACACAATTTAAATCTGGTGAAACCCATATAATATAAAAGCATATTAAATTTTACATCAACATTGCGAGTTTAATCAAAGTCGTTTGTTCCGTTTTCGTAAAAATGTACAAAAATGTTAGTTGCTCTTCTGGTTTGCTGATCTTGATGAAAAAGTTGCTAGAACATCTCAGGCGTATAGTTGTCTTAAATATTAATTTTCAGTATCAAACAACTTTGCCTTTTTGCGCTAGACTTACCTAAACGTGTATTTCACTTGAAAACTTAAACTTAAAAATTTTCCCGATCGCAATACTTTCCCCTTACTATATACTTCATATGTAGGTAAGAGAAAGTAGAAATGAAATAAAATACATCAGAATTAAAATCGCAGATAGTACTTTATGGCCCTAGGGATTAATAAAAAAAAAATAAAATAAAATAAAAAAATAAATAAAAAAAAGCCTGTTTGGCCTAATTGAAATCGTTATGAATATTGCTATTTGTATTTTACATATTTTTTTCTAATATTAATACTTAATTTTTTTTTCAGAAAAGAAAAACAAAAATACCAGTTGCCATTCGAGAAGATTTAACGAAATCTCAAAAACGCCCAACGAGGGTAAGTTTTTTTGTTTTGTTTTTGTAAGAATATGCTCGATTGTTTTAAATATTTTAATATTTTTATAAAATCTTCTCTTTTTTTTTTTATTATAAACTTAAAAATTGAAAGATAAATAATTTTTAAATTACCGTTTTCAGGACACAACAGGTAGCAGGATTCCTTGCCCCATATCCACGGAGTTACCGAGGAGTACCAGATTTTCGAGGGTAAGGGTGATATAAAATATTAGTTAGGTTTATGTTAGTTTATTTTTGGTTAATTCATATGAATTTTTACTTTGATTTATATTTTTTGCATTTATCGTGTTTAAAAAATGTTAAATATAAGTCAGAATCATCATTCATTAATTTTAATTCTGCCTTAAACCTAGTTCTGTATCAAACACAAAGTTAAATCTTCTTTGGTTTAATCATTAGTCACCTAGGTGGTAAATTTGAACAGTTTTTAAAGAATAAATCCGCTTCTAGTTTAACGTAAAAACTGTTCGATATGGCTACTATAATGGATAAACAATGACTAACTAAAAAAAACACCAATGACTTTGAAAATATACTTAGAGAAGTTGCATTAAAATTTGAACTCTTCTCGTTTTGTTGTTAATCGAATTCGTTGAACTTGTATATTTACCCATTTTTTATCAATGTTAACAATACCGGCATTTAAGCCCTCTCAGACTACTTCAATCAGAATGAAACCATCATATTAAAGTCTATTAAATTTTACATCGATACAGTGATAAATCATTGATTAATTTTGTTAATGCTGTTTTTGAGAAACTCAAATTAGAACTTAGACGTGTATTTCCGTTGAAAACTCAAATTTGAAATTGTTCACGATCCCAATACTTTTCCTTACTATGTTTTTCATGTATAGGTAAGTTAAAGTAATATTGATTACAATCTGACTAAGACATAATGGTTCATATTCAAAAATCGTCATTTTAAGGTACTGAAAACAAAATGTGCATTTGGATGTGGAAAGAGATGGAGCATAACGGATGTTTGATGGGAGGGAATTCCAGAAACTAGTGGAACGGACAAGAAAGGAGCATTCATATTTTTTGGTTCTGTGGGAAGAGGTATAAAGGTTGTAAAGTAGGGATCTCGTTTATTGGAAATGGATTGAGGGTTTGAACTGCAGAAGATCGTAGATGTAAGATGCACTCCGAAGAGGTCTCATGTGACCTCCCCCAATCCACAGATAATATTTCCTAGGATCAACCAAATCATTAACTCCCAACATCCTCCATACGAGTATATTCACAGTCTCCTAAAATTTAAATCTTCAGTTTACTCACTTGAAACAAGATCCCGCCATTCCGATCTTTAGTTTCCTACCCATAGGACTGAAACGTTTGATCGTTCCTTCCTTGTCCGCTCCTCTACTTTCTGGAATTCTCTACCTACTCATATCCGCCATGCTGCCTCTCTTTCCTCATTCAAATCCCATCTTTTCCGATACCTTTCATTATCCCAAAAAGACGCTTAAAAACCGTGATATTTATATCCCTGACCTCACACTTTGAAAGAAGATTGTCTATATTGTTTATTGTCTATATTTAAAGTTGTTATCTATTAATTTATTTTCTAATTCTGTTCAACACTATATTTTCTAAGAATTGTTTTTATTTATTTTATTTTATCATTGTATATATATTTTTTTTATTTTTTTTTTTTGTGTGTGTAACTAGTAATTAATAATGAATGTTGTTTCTGTCGGTTGGCCAAACATATATACCTCAAATGTACAAAGCTCTTATTCTTAGGAGACCCAATCCCAGAATAAAAATTATTTCTATTCTATTCTAAGAAAGATGCTTGGAGTTGATGGGTTATTATAGGAACGATCCGAGGAAATATAGCCTACAGGTATGGGGAAGAACCATTTTGGTTCGCCATAAAGATGGTTTAGGTACATAGGACCGATGGTATTCATACAGCATATCACAGAACGGCGTTTTCGGTTCTTTCTCGCTTATAAACAGGTATTCTACTTCCAAAACATCGTTAAAAATTCTTTGTCACATGGACGTTACACATGAAAAGCCTCAGAAAAAAGAAAAAAAAAAGAATATCATTATTCCTGCAAGTAGTAACATGTTTATTGCTTTTTCAAGAGTGTAAACGGTTACAACTACCGCTTTTTTTACCACGATACAATGGTTCGAACCGGAAAATCACGGCATAATAACCGACTAACTAAACTGATGAGATAAGTAGTTAGTTGCTAACCTGGCAGTTATGTAACCGCGCGATAATAAACAGGCCAATTTTAGCAGGAGCAATCTGTTTGCACTGAGGAAGCTAAATGGGTCAGTCACTCTCGGAAGAAAGGGCCTTCAAAAATTTGTTCCGCAGTTTCTTATTCATGAAACAACTAAGTATGTCTGGGATTGCTTTAAAAAGAGTTTTTATTTATTTTAAGATTTACAAAAAAATATAAAATATCAAACTATTTCATTCAGAATGAAACCTACGTGATTTTAAATCCCATTAAATTTTACATCGATATATCGAGTTTATTCAAAAGCCGTTTTTGAGAAAATCTTAAAAAGGTGCAAAATTCATTGTATAAAAAAGTTCTGTTTTTTTGCTGATTTTGATGAAAAAGGTTCAGTAAGATTTCAAGAGTATAGGACTTTTCGTTTACGCGCGGGAGTTACCACACACGGACACACAGATCTTTTTGCGGGAATTGGTCATTTTGACTCAGAAGACCCTAAAACGTGTATTTCCGTTGAAAGCTGGATGCAGGGTCCCCTGATTCCTTATAACAAATTCCCGCAAAAAGGTCTAGGTATGTTTTTTTTTTGTGGTAAGTCTAGCACAAAAATGAAAAATCGTACGAAACTGAAATTTCATATTTAAAAAAAACTATACACCTAAAATGATACACCAACATTTTCATTAAAATCGGCTGACTGATAGTAGCACTATGCATTCTGCTTTTTACAATTTTCTCAAAAACGGCTATAACGATTTTAATTTTCGATTGATATTTATTTGGTTTGTTTTCTTAATCAACTTTAATAAATTATAAATAATTGATTTTTATGATACAAAATAGTATGTTGAATTAATGGATATGTTTTTATTAACATATCACTTCGGAATCACTTAAATTAAATTATTTTCACAGATTGACGATTCATATCACTTCGGAACCAGTGGAGGAGTAGGTTACAGAGATCAGTAATATTAGAGAATAGAACAATATACTAAGTCTTAGCATTTAATAGATTAATTAACCTCATCTAATATATTTATATATTATTGATTATCAAGTTCTACGTTAGATGGTAAATTTATGTATTTACGTTAAATGATAAATAGGAAAAACGAAAACCAAAAGGAAATAAAGTTGCGGTTAATGGCGGAAAATGCATTTTATTATTTAGTTTCGAAATCCCATGGTTCGCGGCGTCTATCAAGAAACCTAATGGCCAGATTACATTTCGAAAATATTCTTCCGACGGTTTTATACGTCTGTTAAACAAGGTCATAAACTTTAAAGGATGAAATACCCGTTATGGTTTTCGAGAATGAGGTCCTACGTAAAATCTTCGGTCAATAGAGAGATCCGGCCACTGGAGCATTTAAAACTTTACACAAGACGAAATTTCGAAGCTTGTTTCCCTATAGTTAATTGAGGTAGCATCGCGGCGGTGCTTAAATGGGCATGGAACGCTGTTAGGATTATCAAAGACAGAATTTCTGAGAAGTTAATATTCGTTAAATCATCTGTAAGCTTTCCAGAAATAAGGCCGAGGTGTTCATGAAATGATTTAGTTTTGTCTGATCTCGAAGTAATGGGCCTGGACGGTGTTCATTGGATTGAATTTCGTAGGTAAAGATTAGTACATCGGCATCGAACCTTTGGGTTAGCTAAGCTAATTATATATATATATATATATATATATATATATATATATATATATATATATAGTATTTTTATTGAATAGCAGCCAAATGAGGGAGAACCTTAGCGCGTCAAGACCGAGAAGGGTGGCTCCAATGGATTGAGGTTCTTCTACACTAAATGAGGAGCAAAATAAGAAGAAGATTTACATATACACCTTTCCTGGTGGGAGGTTAGAGTCTTTTGAACGGAGAGTAGCCGAATCTTAAAAACTGGAGTTGATGGGCATTTAGTTTTCATAATTTTCTGTTTCTTCTTATGAATCTCATTTATTCTATTTCATTTTAAAAAGGAAAACTGGAACAACATTAAAATTTTGATATTTTCTCCATCTCAAGACTTTAGAGTCCTCAATCAGCCTTGTCATACGGTACTGATCACATTATTTTTTTTCTTTTGACAAATTAATCTTTTATCATTGCCTTAAATATTTTCATATTAAAATTTTATGTATTCCTTCACTCATAGCATAAGAAATAACAAAATAATAGATATTTTACATTAAAAAAATAAAATTTAATATAAATTAAGAAATCGTATAATCTCACAACCACATTGCATTAATCAATCATCAAGGGTCAAATCATTCGAAAACGTCCAGACTAGAAACATTTTTGATTTTAATGATTTTTTAACCAGTTATTTCTTATCCTTTCATAAATAAACAACCATGGATAAAAATATTTTCAGGCCAATACTTTTAGTGTTGCAGCCGTTTTAAGTCAGAAAACATGTGTTGGGATAATTTCTCTAATTCTGGTAATTTCGCAGATATCGAGTCAAAACAAAAACTAACAATAAGATAAAGGATATGCATTATATATTTTATCACCACAACTCATCACCTTAAAAGTGAAGAAAGTGGTTAAAAAATTCTCGAAAATTAATAAAAATGAGACTTTTAGGGAGTTAAAGTCGATAAAGAAAAAGAGACTCACCTTTTATTATTTTTTTCATCCATAGCTTAGTCGCAGCTCTAATTGCTGAAATATCTTGAGAACATAGTCCTTTTTTGAACAAGAATTTTCAAAAATGGCAAAAAGTCGATTTTCGCGAAGTTTACACGGAAACGTCTCAAAAGGGACAGAGTGGAAAATTATGAAACAAACACAGGTTTCACATATATTTGATGCTTATAAGTGACATAAATTTGGTGACTGAGAATGAACTGGTTCTCGAGTAATTAAATTCTCTTTGCTGTTAAAATAACGTTTTCTTTAAAAATGATTAACTCCTGTAATTTTACATATTTTAGAACGAAACAAAAACTAGAGTATTGATGAGAGTACTGTAAACAATTTTGGTCCCTACAGCATTTTACATAAGTAGTCAAGAAAATTGTTTAAAAAATTCATAAAAATTCAAGACAACTAAAACTTATAGCGGGCTATATACATGGGAGGTTTGGAGTCTCACGCTTTTAGTTTTATTTTCTTGTAATGTCTTATTGTTCCTCTAGTCGTAGACATTTCCATCGTGTAAGCATTACCACTCTTTTAAATATAAATTTTAAAAGGACTATCTAAAAGTTCAGTAATATTTATAGTGAAATATCTCAAAAGGGAGTGAAAAATATGCAAATTGATGAACCTTATATATAATGATTATTAACTCGATCTAGTCTTATTTTGAGTTAATTTGCAATGAAATATTCACACCAAGGAGCATCTTAACGTGTGGGCCGCCAGCATCCACGTGGTTTCGTTGGACGTTAGCTCTTCTGGCGGTCATTAGTAAGAGTTTATAAACCGCAAAAAAATTATTTTCGTCATTCTTGTATCATAACAGACAAGTTAAAACTAATCGTATATTTATTTATAATTAATATACTGCGTAGTAAGTTGCATTTACATTACATTAAGAAATGAATTTTTGTAATAAGTATGGTACACGTAGAATGAAATTTTTCAAAATATTTTTAGATGTATGTTGGATGAGGTAGTCATCATTGACTATCAGTATTGGTTAGTTCCTCGCGTCTCTTTCTTTAGGCCGAAACATCGGCACACATATATAAGTTTTCCAGTAGTAGTGTGTTATTTCTTGATAACCGTACCACAACCAACGTCTCCATCACATAGTCTCTAGGGTCAACAATTATTCCATCATTAGTATTAATTTTTTTTCGTAATTAGCAGTCATAAATTAGAATCTTAAGGTTTACTGGGAAAACAATATTATCCGTCGAATTTCTTCTTCCCTTCACTAATTTTAATGATTAGTTTTGAAAGTAATCTACTACTCTGTCACAGACCATTCATTTTGTAAGTATTTAAGTTTTATGATTACTAGAAAAAACGAAATTCGGAAGGAAAGAAAGTCACGGTTAAAGGCGGGGATTAATCATTAATCTGTTAACTCAAGATTTAGTCGGTACTGCAAGGATTTGTACTAGATCCGCTTATCGCTTTTCGATAATTAATAAAAACATTAAATTATATAAGATTTATAAATTTAAAAAAATATAGATTATATTTAACTAATAGGTGTCTTATTTGTATATTTACGAATCATTTCAGCATCACTTAAATTATGTTATTTCCACAGGAAGAAATTTCCCTTGGTCAAGAGGGCAGTAGAAGAGTATGTTACAGAAATCCTTCATTTTTTAGAAATATAATATGCTTATTCTTACTGTTAGATAAATTAAGCTTATCTAATTAATATAAAATACACATTAATATAAACTATAAGATCCAGGTTTTATTAGTATTGGACTCTTTAACGAGTACCTGACATCGCACAGGCTCGGGACCACCTTTTAACGTCCTCCCCGAAAGACGGCGTAACTAAGTATTTTTTAATTCCATTAAAAAATCCTAGGACCACCTGCGAGTTTGAACCCGTGACCTTCGGCATAGGAGGCTGTTATGCTAGCCACCCAGCTACATGTGATCCCAATATACATTAAATCAAAGTACTGCTCTTAAATAGCCACTAATTTATTTTATCTTACTTGGATTATATTAATTCTATATCCGAAAAACGATCCGAGTTATAAATCTATTCAATATATACTTATAAAGCTATCCAAGACCTAAATATTTTTTGGAATCGTCAAAGAATGGAAGTGCTGCTCAGTCAGGCCATGTTCCATTGAAAGAGTATGTTACAGAAATCCTTCATTTTTTAGAAATATAATGCTTATTCTTACTGTTAGATAAATTAAGCTTATCTAATTAATATAAAATATACACACTTAAATGAGCACACCTTAACTTCCCTTTGTGTTTATCTATTTTATTTCACATCTATCAACGTTTCGGGGTTGTTTCCACATTCTCAAGACTTTTTTTTTTAAAAACATTTTCTCATATATAACTCACTACTTCACTTCATACCTCACTGCTATTCGTCCACATGTTCATTGTTCATAGCAGTGAGCTATGAAGTGAAGTAGTGAGTTATATGTGAGAAAATGTTTTTAAAAAAAGTCCTGAGAATGGGGAAACAACCCCGAAACGTTGATAGATGTGAATGGTTGTGAAATAAAATAGATAAACAGAAAGGGAAGTTAAGGTGTGCTCATTTAAGTGTTAATATTAAGAAAAACTTCCAGAAAAATTAAAAAAGAAAATAAAATAAAATATACATTAATATAAACTATAAGATCAGTACTGGAAACGTTGATGGTATCGGTGATCTGAATATATCAAGATATGAGTAAAAATGTGGATACATTTAAGTATTTAGGCTCTATGATTACTAGAAAAACGAAATTCAGAAGGAAATACAACAAAATAAAGAAAATCGCGGTTAAAGATGGAGAAAGCGTTATATTAAACAGTTGCGAAATTACTTGGCACGTGGCTTTAGTCAAGAAACCTAAAGATTAGAATTTACAAAACTATTATTCTTCCGAAAGTTTTATACGCCTATTAAACATGATCACAAAAGTTTAAGGATGAACAACGCCTTATTAATTTATAGAATAAGGTCCTACCTAAAACTGCCAGGTTTAAAATGGAGAATTTAAAAGATTACACAACACAGAATAACCAAGTTTGTTTCTCTCCAGTATAAATGGGGTTGTAACATCACGTAATTTAATATAAATTAATATTTTTTTTAAAGTAGTTCACAACTTCAGCGCATTAATTTCTATTAACTAAACATTTAGCAAGTCGAACCAGGATTAGCACTAGATCCTTTACCGCTTACGATAATCTGCTGAAAATAACTATAAACTAAATTAGATTTATAAATTTAAAATATTTATATTTTGGTTTATTGTTTTCAATAATGAACCTATGTAGTAATCGAGAAAAAAAAAATTACCCCCTCCTTAAAAAAATTGATAACTTACGTTTCGAGATAGGTACAACCCGAATAACAAATAAAAAACGTTTGAACGCCGTCCACATTTTTCCGAAACTACTGGACCATTTTTTTTTTTTAATTCGCCACAAAAATACTAGGGCAAGCGATGATGATCCTAAAACCTAGAAGTTTATATCAGCTGATTATTTTTAAAAGTGATTTAATTAAATAATATAAGTTTTTAACCAAAAACCGAGAAAATTATTATAAAAAAGAGAAAAAAGAAAAGAGAAAAATTGCAATTTTACCCATAAATACGTCAATTACTCGGTTATTTCCCAGGATAAAAAAAATATGTATAGAGTTTTAGAATCATTAAAGCGCGATAAAAAAAAAAAAAATTTAAATCCGTTATTTTCGAAGGTAGAGAAAAAATTTAATAATGTTTTTTAACCAAAAAGGGCGAATAATGAGAAAAAAAATGTAAAAAATAATGAAATTTTTCTCATAAATACGCCCATAACTCAGTTGATTGTGAAGATAAAGAAAAAATGTATTGTTTTTTTAACTAAAAAACCGCGAATAATTAGAAAAAAAAAAAGAGAGAAAAGCAAAGAAAAAAATTAAAATTTTACCCATAAATACGCTTATAATTCAGTTATTTTTAAAGATAGAGAAAAATATCTAGAGTTTTAGAATCACTAAAGCATGATATTAATCTATATATCCCTACAAAATGTAAAAAGAATTATTAAAATTGGTTTAGAACTAGCAATGATATAGCGTTTTGAAATTAGCAGCGGTGATATTCCATTTTTCTTTGAATTATTTATCGTTTTTTATAATAGCTAATTTCTAATTAATATCCATATAAACAGTTATACCCTAATATAGTTATTTGGAAATAATAAACCATTGTGTAATATTTGCAGCATTTTTTCGATAAAAAATATTATATTTAACTAATAGATATGTTATTTTTATGTTTACTTATTATTCTGGAATCACTTAAATGGTATTATTTCCACAGGATGAAATGTCCTACGGTCAAGAAAGCAGTAGAGCAGTACGTTAAAGAAATCCGTAATATTGCAAAAATAGAATACGCTTAGTCTTACTATTAAATAGATTAATTAATACGGTTTAATATATATATATATATATATATATATATATATTATTATATATATAATATATATATATGGTTAGTATTAGAAACGGTGCTGCTATCGGTGATACTGATATATCAGGGAATAAGTTTGATCATGAGGATAAATTTAAGTATTTAGGTTCTATGATTACTATAAAAAAGAAATTCTGGAGGAAATAAAGTCGTGGTTAAAGGCGGGAAATTCATGTTACAATTCACTTCCGAAATTACTTGGCTCGCGACTTCTATCAAGAAACGTAAAGGTAAGTCGAAACAACCCTTAAGGACGAAGCAGGTTTTTTAGTTCTTTCCTTTAGGCCCATCTTTGCTTCAGGATTTCATTGAAATTTGTCTCATTTTTTCGCCCAGGTCTTCTCCAACGTGAGTTCTTTACAGTCCTCGTTTCTTTACACGTTAAAGGAATTTCCGGTACTTTGTCCAACTTAACCTAAATCCTTCGTAATCTGGAGCCTACTATCCTATTAATATACATTTTGTTTGTTTATTTATTTAACGTTCCTTTACGCTGCTGATGCTAATCGGACAATACTACAGTGGGAGTCCTAAATTTTGCCTATCCAGGTTTTATTAGTATAGGACTCTTTAACGAGTACCTGACATCGCACAGGCTCGGAACCACCTTTTAACGTCCTCCCGAAGGACGACATAACTAAGGATTTTTTAATCCCATTAAAAAATCCTAGGACCATCTGCGGGCATCGGAGGCTGTTATGCTAGCCACCCAGCTACAAGTGATCCCTATATACATTTAAATCAAAGTATTGCTCATGAATAGCCACTAATTTATTTTATCTTACTTGGAGTATATTAATTCTATATCCGAAAAACGATTCCGAGTTATAAATCTATTCAATATATACTTAAAAAGCTATCCAAGACCTAAATATTTTTTGGAATTGTCAAAGAATGGAAGTGCTGCTCAGTCAGGCCATGTTCCATTGAAAGAGTAAGAGATAATTGGAAGGGACTATATCCGGTGAATACAGCAGGTGGGAAAACATATCCCATAATTGTTTTCTAACAATGTTATCTCCGGTTTTACAACCGACGAAAACATATACCTGAACTTTGTCAAGTCTCAGATCGTATAGCGGAAAAACCTTCGGCTCATCTCATCAATTGTAGTCAAAGATATCAAAGATGAGACTTTTATTAGTTTTCTGCAGTTTATATATCATTTATCTTGTTGATCCCACGAAAGGATGGACCTTCTCCGGAGGAGAAGCGAACGTCTATACTTGGATTTGCAGATTTTGTTTTGATGCAGATAACCGGGCTTAACCCATGATCATTGTTAGTCTAGAAATATCGTATTGTATCAATTTTTCTTCGCAATCCGTGACACGATGCCAAAAACTGTTTCTTTTCTGCCAAGTGGATAAAGTAGCCGTTCACAAAACGTCTCTCGTATTCAACACATTTTGCACCTTATCTTCTTGCTTCTGTGCATTTATTATGCTTTAAAACGTTTCGAAACCCTTATGTCATCTTATAGTAATTATTAGATTTTCCATATTTTGTTGGTATCTGACATGGGTCTTCATTAGGTCGACTCCAGAGAGTTCTCTTTTTCCAACATTAAAATTATTAGATTCAATTTCCAATTATGAAGAGTATATCACATACAACAAAATCTTCGGAACAATCTCTTCTATTTAATAATGTTTTTAATTCATTAATATTACATCTAACGTTTCGAGGCTTATATGCCTTCAGAATCACTGGTCAGCAACGAAATCCATATTTTTCAATATTGATCAAAATTCCTTAAAATATCCTTAATTTTGTGTTAATAATGGTCATTTGGTATTTAAATTGGCTAAAACTATTATATTATCACAATTTTATATTTCCTACATATTTTGTTAAAATATACACCATCAGCATGGAGTAGACTAAAGCATATGAGCTCGAAACATTGAATGTTATTTTAATGTATTAAAAACAATATTAAAAAGAAGAGATTGTTCTGAAGAATTTATTGGTATTAAAATTATAGTATTTACGTCTGAAAACCTCTCTGTAAATGTCGTTTCCAAGAGAGTAAGCCTCAACAATATTTTGTGCGCTTTAGTTTCAGATTTGTTTTTAATAAAATAGTGAAATTAAATACCCTTTACTTACTATGCGATATTTAAGACCTACTTAAAAACCTTTGCTAACCCTGTGGCGAAGTAAAATAGACTTAAACCCAAGCAAACCCACAGCATTTGTTATAAAATTTCGGAAGCACCTAAAATGAAGGTACATAGTACTGATGTTCTCATATTTTAGGAAACAGCTTTTATATCAGGTATAAGTGAAGATGTGGATAAATCTCAATATTTAGGTTCTATGACCACCATAAAAAATTCTGTAGGAAATCATTGCGTAGTTAAAGGCGAGAAACGCATTAATTACTATCAACTAAACATTTAGCGAGTCGAACCAGGATTAGCACTGCATCCTTCACAACTTATGATAATCCGCTAAAAAATAACTATAAACTAAATTAGATTTATAAATTTAAAATATTAATTTTGGTTTATCATTTTTCAATAATGAACCTTTGTAATCGACCAAAAAAAAAAAAACTCCCACCCTCAAAATTTGAGGGCCTACGTTTCAAGTTGCATAGAACCCAATAACGAATACCAAAAAAAAAATCGTTTGTCCGCCGACTACAAAGGCATGCAACGTTGATCGTAAAACCTAGACGTTGGTTATAGCTGGTTATTTTAAAATGGCAGCCGATTAAAAATGATTTAATTCAATAACTCAGTTATTTTTGAAGACAGAAAAATATGTAGAATTTTTGAATCACTATAGCATGATGTTGACTTATATATTCAAAATGAAAAAAGACTCATTAAAATTGGTTCAGAACTAGCAGAGATATGCCGTTTTGAAATTAGCAGTGGTGATATGCCATTTTCCTTTGAATTATTTATTCCTTTTTATATTAGCTAGTTGCGAACTCACTCGACGCCTAGGCTTCTATCAACAAACCCAAAGGTTAGAATTTACAAAACCATTATTCTTCCGACTGTTCTATAACGTGATCGCTAACTTTTTAGGATTAAAAACGCGTCATGGTTTTTGAGACTAAAGAGAATATAATTATTATTATTATATTTCTAATTAACGGTCGTAAATCGAATTTCTACTCACCTTTACTAATTTCAAATAGTAGTAATTTACTACTCTGTCAAAGCCCAATAGTTTCTGTCAATTGAACATTTAGAAATTCGATCCAGCATTCCTGCTAGATTATCGCTCTCCGATAGTCCGCTGAACAAGAACTACAAATTAAATTAGGATTATAAATTTAAAATAATTTATCGATTTTTTTAATACAAAATATTATACTGAACTAATCGATGTGTTATTTTTATATTTACATATCATTTCACAATCACTCAAATGATATTATTTCCACAGGATGAAATGTCCTACGGTCAAGGAAGCAGGAGAAGAGTATGTTGCGGAGATCCCTAATATTTTACACATAGAACTTTAGCCTTATTCTTAATATTTGATAGATTAATTAAGCTTATCTAATTATTTTTATCAATTATATCATTTTCATTTTTAAATATTGAACAATCAAAACTGCACTTTTCCCTGAATATAAAAAACTACTTACAATACCCAAACAAATTGTATTGTTTACATGTTATTTTACTGTCTTACGCAGTCTGGCACCCAGGACTCCTGTAAAAACTCCGTGAATTCCTTCCTCCTACATACTTCCATTTTTAATATTTTTTATATTTGTATTTATTTATTTCACAGTTTCGCCCATGGCCATAACTAATCATTTACATGTTTTTAATCTAATTAAATTGCAAAAATTGCTTCGTTTTTAGAATGTTCTTCAAATTACTGTAGCCTTTAAAAGATACTCAATTTCATTCTTGATATATATCATACTTTTTTTAATTAGTTAGTAGCACAATAAAAAAAAAAAATAAAAAATTGATATATTTCGTCGGATCTCACAGAAACCACAAAAACATTCTACTTATTTGTAGATCTGTAGACATATGAGTTATTTTGAAGTCTACTAGGAAAAAGACGTTGTTATAGGCTCAAATGATGAAATATTTCTAAATGAAAAATACAGGAGTATGCTCTTCTAATTATTATTAAGATTTTTTCAAGCTTACTTTTTCTTTATTTCCACTTTCAACGTGGTTCAAGTACTTTTCGCAAAATAATACGTTTGATAATTAATCTTGTCGGATATGAAGTTTTTTTAAATCCTGTGCAACAATTGTTTGAATTTTAAGAATTTCTGAAACCTATTTTCTATCTTGCTTTTTCTGTTATTTTTAAAATACTGTTGACAATTTTATTAAAAATAATTATAATTTTAATACTTTATAGATTAATTCAACGCTAATAATATCTATTTTTCTTGTTTAGATTTCATTTGGTGGCACTAAAGTATCTTATTTCGAAGACACAATGGCAGGCCTACTCGGTAGAACTCAGATGGAAGAGTCCCAATCCTTTGCTATACCACTTTCACCGTCTACGCCGATTCAACCGAGAGAATTCAAAGAGTACAAATCAATGATCGATCAAGAAAAGAAAGAGATAAGAGAAATGCAAAGTGTTGTTACGCAGCTCATGGATAGGCCTGAAAAAGTGGAATTCAGGGACATGTACACGCTCGTACCCCAGATATCCTACATAGATGAGGTAAATATACTAAAAATCATCAGTTTTTGAAAGGTTATATACCAGCAAATATAGATAATATAATTTTATACGTACTTAATAAACATTGACTGCGGTCTCCTCACTTCTGAAAGTTAAGAAAACTTTGTTCCCCAGGATTTGAAAAAAGATTTTTGTCACCAAGGAACGAATTTGTTCACATGCTTGTCACTCTGTTAAATGCCATAACATATACTGCTGATAATCCGATCTTGATGAACGTTCGGAAATTCGTATAAAAAGGTAGTTCAATAAAGCAGTGTGTAGTATCAACTATAAAATTTCCACATTTCCATCCATATTACAGGTGTTTTTTAGGACTAAAAAGATGCAATAAAAGGAAAATAGCAAGTGCATATATAAGCTTTTGACTCATTTCATTACTCTATCCTTTTTCCAAACTACAGTCTTCATCCTTTTCCAACAGCACTAATTATTTGGTTTAAATCATTTCTCTCTAATAGGACTCAACCTGTCACCATTTATAACCATCCTCTATCTTCCTTCCTTGCCCTTTCGGCAAGTGTGCTCCAGGTTTCAAGCATATCTCCTCTTCTTTTTAATTCCTATATCTGTTCGATAAATATTAGGCCGTTCTACAATCTTGGATATATTTTTTTAAACAATTTATTTCATTTCCAGTCATCGCAACGTTTCAGCCTCTAGGGCAATTTTCAAGCTTCTGTCACAATTAAAGTTTAATTGTATTTATACATTTTTAACATCTAATATCAACACATAATAAATTAGTTTTAATAATTATGTCACCTACCATGCATATCCATGTTACATATCAATTCATTTCACCGCTTATCAGCAGCGTCGTCATAATTTTTAAAAATATAATTTTTCAAAAATACCTGTTCTCAAAAATATCATATTATATTTCATCATCAATTCAAAAAAAGGGATCTATTTATTAAAAAAGAAAATAAACCTTTTTATTAACTTACTCAACAGTTTTCGGCCGTCTTATAGGTGTCATGCATAAGGAAGAAAACATAAATAGATAGATAGTGCATAAAATATAATAAAACATAAATAGAAACATAGATAGATAGATAGTGCCTGAGCAACCCTGAATAAACTAAAGCTAAATGCTATGAAAACTCAGGCAATCGTTATAGGTTCCAAATCTCTCCTGAGATCCCAAACTACATTTCCGACTCTAACCCTAGATGATCATCTAACCTTCACTTCCTTTGTTAAAAACTTAGGTATTACCATTGATCGAACCGTTTCCTGGAATGCCCAAGTCTCCCTAAGAACAATCAGTACCCTCAAATGTTTCCATCGCTCCTGCCATCTTCTTCCACTATCCTACTGTAAGCTCCTTGTGTCCTAACTTATTTCCTCCCACTTTGACTATTGCTGTATGGTATATGGTGGCCTCTCAGCTGTTCTGGAGGACAGGCTAAAGCGAATTATGAACATATTTTTAAGATGTGTCCTCAGTACACTGAAGAGGTCTCAATTGACCCATTTATACAGTGAGTTAAGTGGCTCATTCCCTCTATCCGCAGACAATATTTCCTAGGATCATACCTTTACCAAACCATCCCCTCCCAGCTACCTCCCTATATCAACAGACTTCTGCAATTTAATCCATCAGTCATCCACCAAATCATTAAATCCCAACACCCTCCATACATCCACAGTCTCCTACAATTTAAATACTCAGTCCACTCACTTGAAACAAGATCACGCTCTTCTGTCCTTTACATTCCTACCATAGAACAACAACTTTTGATCATTCCTTTCATGTCCGCTCAACTACTCTCTGGAATTCCCTACCTATTCATATCCACATATCCACCAGGCTTCTTCCCTACCATCATTCAAGTCCCAGCAGTTCCAGTACCTACTTTCATCCCAAACAAACGCTCAATAACCCTGATATTTATTATCAAATCTAATTTCAATTCAAAAAGAAAATTTATTATTTATTGTTCTTATTTTACTTAGTTAATAGATCAATTATTATGAATCAGTTTCAATGTTTAGTTTTATTCAACATATAAATCAATCAGAAGTTAGTTATTTATTTTACTCTTTTGTTTTATGTATACTTAAGTCCATTCTTTTCTTCTTATATCATTGTGAATAAGAATTAATTATAATCCTTTGGTATGTGGCCAGACACATTGTATATCTTTATTGTACACATCAATTGTTCTTAAGGGACCCTATCGCTGTTTTTAAATTCAGCAATTGATGATAGATGAACATGAAATACCACTACAGTATTCGTTTTTTGTATATTTTTATTTCTGAAGAAGACCTACAACGTGGGTGAAAACATTGGCATTAAATATTGAAGTCTATTCCATTGATTTTTAAGACCATTCTCAGTCCCTTAAAGGGGTATGACTCCCTACACTTTCAGGCAAAGTCATTTAAAAATTTCCCATGGGAAGAGTTGTCTGTAGGAAAAAGTTGCATATTTGAATAGCTTTCAATAGGCAATCAAAAATTTTAAAATTCTACAGGATCACATAATAATAAAAGATCGATGGGGTAAGAATATACTTGATAGTCCTAAAATGAGGGTAAAAGTGCCTTTAGTATTTTCAGATTTTAGAGAATCCTTCAATTTTTTTTACAGATTAAGTCAAAATTATTTATTTCATTTTCAGACATTGACAGACCCAGCACCAGAAGTAGTAGCTGCAATGCTCCATTCTGACGAGCTTGGTCTCAACATGAAGTCACCACCAGCAGAAGTATACAACACCCTCTTCAAGGGGGGTGATAAGGATAAAACTCTTATCCAAGTCACCCCAGAGGAAAATGCCCAGGTATTTCTTCATGAATGGGAGTATTTATGATAATATGAGTTAGAGCGGAATTTTACCTACATCTTATATTTTTGTGCCATATGTATAGGTTCGATAAAATTGTTAATATATATATATTATTTTTTTTTTTTTTGAAATAGCATGTTGAAATAAATTGAGATTTGATATTAAGTGAATCATTACTTATATCCCTGATTCCTTTTGAAACTAAAATCATCCTTTATTTCATTTGTTACATTATAAAAATTAGCAAATATCACTATGCAATTTTTTTCAGCAGTTTATACCATACACAAACATCTCGCTAGTTTTGATCGATTGATTTGTTAATCTTAACAAAGCCTTATCTACAAAAGAAAAAACATCAACATTTAATATAATACTTTTCTTGTCCTTCATTGATTAACACATAAATAATAAACATCATTACAAAAGATTCAAGAAAATAGGATATTATTGTCAAAATTGCTAATAAAAAAAAAAAAGAGTACTTTATTACAATCTCCATAGGTGTTTTTCTCCTCCAATCACCCTGACGATGCCTTAAAACTTAAGCCCCAAAGTCGGCTCACAATAAAATAAGATAATTTATTAAAGAGTAATTTCTTCACTGACTGCCATATCATATGAATGATTCTACCATCAACTATTTTTGCACTCACATAGTAATGACTAAACTTCATATATTTGTCATGTCATTTATTTATTCACATTCATTCACAAATGATGAAGTCATTTTGGCATTAAACAGTTATACTGTAATAATACTCTACAAAATATTTGCAATAAAACTTAGATGAGGTTGAAAGCGGGGTTGAACAATGATTTATTAAAATTAATTATAGCAAACAATTTATCAGAAAATACATTACATATGTACATATCATTCATAAAATTACTTTCTATATTATCTTTTTCTATTTACATTTTTTTTTTTTTTATCATGTTTTTTGTTCTTACTGTATTAAACTTTATAACTATTTATTATGAGACAATATAATCAAACCTAAATATATATTATACAAAATAAATAATATAAAAACGATAATAAAATTTTAAAAAGTTCTTTCATATACATTTATTCATAAAATTTTAAAAATGATGTGATGCTTAATATGGTGAATTTACTTAAAATAATAAATAGGAGGGAAGGTTTTGATATTTTTATTAGATTAGAGAGAGTTTAATTAAGCATTTTAAAGTTATACTTAAACATAGAATTAAAACATGTCTAAACTAAACCGATTTTTAAAGTCTGTGGCTCCTGTAAGCAGTGAAGGTTTCGAGGCAACACTGCTTGGATATGAACAACAAGGTCTTTTCGAAAATGTTAGTACAGAAATGGATTTTGACTTACCAGAAATGCCACAGCCCAAGAGAAAAGAAGATGGTAAAACAGTATAAGCCTATTAATATTAAAATAAATGAATGGAAATTTTAAACATTTTTATTATAAGGCACTGTAAACAAAATCTTTTCTAACAGTTTGATCAATTTTGGTTAGGTAAAAAAAAAAAAGTATATATATATATATATATATATATATATATATATATATATATATATATATATATATATATATATATACAATACTATACACATAGTGGTAAACTGGTTAAAAGGAACATAATAAACATAAAATCAGCAAATATTTGATTATATAATAAAGATATATAACTCCAGTCCTTCAGCATTTTTCTAAGTTTTTTTTTCTATATATATTTTTTGAAGCTATAAATATTTGCCTATCTAACTTAATAAATTTCAAACCAATTAAACACTTTTGTCAAGGAATTCAGAAAATTTTCAAGTACATTAAAATTTATTAGTTTTCTATTTATCTCAGCCATCTATATAAATTGTATAAAGGGAGGATAGGATCAAGTGGTTTTTCAGATCTATCACATTGATCTAATTTAATAAATGATTTCAAGCTAAAAAAAAGTTATGAAAAAATACAACAGTGACATGTTTGCACTGGCATACTAGTTAGTTAATCCCTGCAAAAGCAAAATGATTCACTGAATTACAAGGTGAACCATTGTCCAAATTTCTCATCTAATTTATTGATTGACATTAAGGCCATTAATAACTACTAGAGTTATTTTAGCCCTACATTTAAAATACAAAAATTTCAGAAAAATAAATAGAATACAAAAACAGGTTGAGACAATTAAATTACAAAGTAAGAAAAAAAAATACAAGAATATTAAGATCCAAAACATCAACGTTTTTTCTTTTAAATTTTGTTAGATTGTTCTGTTAAATTATTTTTTAGGTGAGACTGCAGTTTTATGGCTGACTTCTGGGTATTTTACAGTATTGTTGCAATGTCTATGTTAATTCTAATTTTTCTTCTCTGAACTTCGAATACAAAACAGTCCATCAGAATGTTTGAGACTGTGAGCGGAGGTATATTGTGGCAGTGCTCCCTTTGTCATGAGGCAGCCGTGGGTCAGCCTTGGACGGTCTATCCTTAATCGTACCAGTACTGCCTCACCCCCTTCCAGTACAGCTGTAAATCTGCTCGATCAGGTACTATGCAAGGCACTATCAGTTTATAGTCAATCTGAACCAAGATTTCTGCCAATGTTCACGAGCCTTTCTTTTACAAGGGCAATTATTTCCCGGGTTAATGTCCTCGGAACAAACAGTCCAGTTTCACCTTGGTATCAGCAAGCTGATCTCCTTTAATTCCACAGTGCCCAGATAACTATAAAAATTCAATTCTGATTTGATTCTATCAGTGTTTGGGGTAATCACCTCCAACTCAAAGTATAGATGATTAATCTTTTTAAAAGAGTGGACTGTAAGAAATAGAGAAAACTAATTAAATAACATCAGGGCCTAGATGGAAATGAAACAAAATTAATACTGGAGAAAGTAATCTTACATTAAAAAAAAAAGTACAATTAAATTTTGGTGGTTAGGAATTGATATATTATGTTGGTATGTTAGTAATTCAATTAACTATTTAATATTAGGTAAAAGGTATATTGACTTAAATGAAATTAGGTGAATCTTGAAATCCTGATGTGTTGAAGAAAATACTGTCTCTCTCCTCTTCTCTTCCTTTGGCCTGGGGATTTTCAAGAAGTTTTTCTACTCCTTGGTTGTAGATAAAAGTAATAGAACAAAAGATAGATGGCTCACCCAGCCAGAACCTGCAACTCTCTAGTTCTCTTGGCTGCCACTAGGAGTGTTCTGCCTCTTCAGCAGGCCACAAGGTGGCTGCACGGTTGATATGTATTTCTCTTTCGAAACCTGAAAAAATCCGAAAATCATAAATACAATCTGAATTAGAGATTAATTTTTTTTTAATATTATAATCTCATATCTTCGTGCTTAGTTTTGTGAGAAATGTGCAATGCAGTGAGGATGAAACTTTTCAGGAAGCGAGGAATCTGATGAAACTGTGAAAGATCAAACCCAACATGGAGAAGACAGTCAGGAGCAAATTCCTCCTCCAAGAATGTCCAGTATACATTCTGGAGCATCAGAGGAATCTGATGAGTTGTTCGACGTACAGCTTCAAATCGATTTGCAAAGCACTTGCGACTTTCTTCAAGTACGGGGTTCCCAGCCACCAACATGGTTTCCTGGTAAGCTCCCAACAATTGATTAACACATCAGAGATAACTTCTTTTAAATAATAGTAATAATAATAAAAGATTAGCCAAGCTCCCATTTCAATAACCTTTTAAAGCAAATGAAATGTAGTTTAGATTCCAGACTGCGATACACAAAGAGAATCATTAAAACTTTGAGGAGAATTTTTTGGATTTATCGAGAGCACTTAAACTAAATTTCTACTTACATAAAATGTGATAATATTTATTAGTTTTCGGGAACATCACCATACAAAAGTAGTTGGACAATACAGTTCATATAGCATAAATACAAAAACAACTACTAAGAACTGTTCAGAGACATCATGAATGTAAGTTAAATAAATGAAGTATTCTTTTACAATTACATAGAAAAATGTAAAACAAAATAAAAAAGATAACAAATTTAAAATTGTTCCAATTTAAATAAATTTGCATTACTAAGGAGGACAAAAAAACAAAAAAAACATTTTAGACAAAATTTAAATTATACTTAAATTAGTGAATATAAAGTAATAATGTTACATGATATAAATTAAATAAAATAAACAAACAAATTAATTAACATAAAGTTCCAGAACTACACTGTTAAAATTAAATTAGAATAACATTAAAAAAAAAAGAAAAAAAAGAAGAACGAACTTAAAGCATCTCAAGTTTCAATCTTTTATTCTTATACTTTTTGCAGCATAAATTATTTTGCACACAATTAACTATTGTGCTTATGTACTCGTGTGGGTTGTTATGACAGGAGTTAAAGAAATTAAATGCGGGTTTTATAATATATTTCTGGATTTGGGGAATATTTAAAACTTCATGCATGTTTATTATTGGGGTTCTCCTTGGAAAAGAGCCTATCAGTCTTATGGACTTATTTTGTGTGATTCAAACCTTTAAGTAATTAGAATCACACATATTTTATCATATCTGGCATGCATAGAGCAGCAGGACAGGTCTTATATAGAAGTAATAAATAAACCTCCTGTAAGCCAGGTTTAAGCTCAACTTACTGTTTAGTAAGGGAAACAAAGTTTAAGTAATCTGGTTGATTTGTCACTTTAATGGTTTATGTGCTTTGTAAATGTGAATTTTGAGTCTAAGGTTACAGCAAGATATTTAACACTTGACTTCCACTCTATACTTGAGGAATATAAAGTACCTGTTATACAAAATATCAATACTTCGAATTTATAACATTTAAGCTAAAGGAAAACAAATAAATTAAAAAGACAATTTACATTTTCCTTATTGAATTAAATTCATGAGACATTATACCTGGAAAACCCATATCATGTACTGTATTAATTTCTTATAAGTGATCTGATTTTTAGTTTGCCCACTATGTAATAAAACATATTTAATTTCTCCAGATTATAACTTGTAAGCTGATTTACTAAAATGAAATTGTCCTCATTAATTAATATATTTATAGCTGTAATTATTTCTCTATACATTAGGCATTCTTAAAAAAAGAGATATAGGTTTCCTGGTTTTTGTAAGTTGCCTTCAGTGTAATCTTCAGACACTATTACAAAAATATATTGTTCTATGCTCCATGACATTTTCCCAATATTACATCCCAATTACATTTACTTATTAACAAAGGATACTCAAAAAATTAGTTTATATATATATATATATATATATATATATATATATATATATATATATATATGTTGAAACAAGGAAAACTACTTTTATTAAAATAAAAAATTCATGATTATAAAAGAAACAATATGATCAGCAATCATCTTTCAAAACTCCTTAATTTTCATGTATCTGAAAAAAAAAAAAAAAAAAAAAAAAAAAAAAAAAAATATATATATATATATATATATATATATATATATATATATATATATATATATATATGATTTTATAATGCATTAGAAATAAAGAATGTAGGATCAAGTATTTTTTATAGTGGAAAATCACTAATACGTTTTAACAGGAACCAATATAAAAATATTTTTAGAATGACGTAAATAGTTTTAGCACTTTTTAAGATCTATATGAAGGTTGACTACTTAGACTATTATTGGCCTTAGCTCCGTCACTCTTTTGTAACAAGAACCTATTTTCAGCAGATTCTGACTATGCCAGAATTTTCCTTCTCTTTTAATTATTGCACTCGTCCTAAAAACAGGTTTGAGGATTGGAATCCAATGGGCGTGTCTTCATGTTAAACTTAAAAAGTACCAGCAATCTCATGTCTTTAGCTAATGGAATTCTTTTTCCTAATGCATTTAATATCACTTTATGCTAATGTGGCTAATCAGATGATGCTACAGTGGTAGGCTACAGTAATAAATTTTTCCAGTCCAGGTTTAGTTAAGATACAGATCTTTAACGAGGACCTGAAGTCACACAGACTTGGGACCATTTTAGGTCTTCTCCGAAGGAAGGCATATCCAAGAATTTTTACTCCATTTAAAAAAGCCAATTGCCATCTGCCGGGTTTGAACGTTCAACATAGATCATAGAATGCTATTTTGCTAAGCACTACACCACTGGTCAAGTCATAAGACTTGAAAAGAGAAAAGGGCAACACAGGGTAAGCAATAACCCCTCCTCCCCCAACTAAATACATTTTATTCTATGGACAATCTATTATACAATTACACCCCTCCAAAATGTATGAGACAACACAGTAATAAGAGATAATTTATTCACCAAAATCTGCTCACAAAAAGTTTATATTATTCTGCCAGATATCTCATGTGATTGGAAGAATGAAGGAAAAATCAGACAAGACCAGAAGTTAGTTGAATCATGAACTTTCATAGGTGTATCATATTCTACATTAATAGTTATTGCATATAACTCGAGATCTCTTAATAAGTTTATTTTGTTCTCATAAAACTGCAGATTCCAGCTTAATGAATCTTACATTAGCTTCTACCGATGGCAGAAGTTTGCATTATAATTTTTTTGTGATGTTGCCATGAAAGGATTATCAGCAATCTACACCTCTGGTGCCTGAGAGCTATTATCCTATAATCAGTAATAATTTACAAATGTATACGTTTTTATATCCTCCACGTTTTATAACATTCAAATATCTTTTATAGGATACTATGTCGCAATGGGAGATAGTTCGAAAATAAATGTAGTTAGAAAACCATGGGACATACTTGAGAAAGCATGGAGGAAGTTTGAACCAAGTACCCTGAAACCCGACAATGGCACTTATGTTCTGGGAATATAAAACTTTAAATTACCTGAAGTAGAGTATGTTCAAGCAAAATTCAGTTCCTTAATAGTATTAATCGCTTCCTGTCTTGGCACACCTTCTGTAATAAATAATTATTTAAATGAATCTGAATTTCTTTTTCTAAGCTAATTGATGAAGACACACCAAAAAAACTTTTATATATATATATATATATATATATATATATATATATATATATATATATATATATATATATATATATATATATATATATAAACTAATTTAGTTAATAGGGACTCTTTGATTCCCTATTAACTAAATTAGTAATTTCAAACATCTTTAATTTTATATTGGCCTCACAGCATTCATTTATGTATAATTTATTTTAAATCAGGGATTACTTAATATGTCTGGAACTGTCATTTGAAGACACACTCGAAAGATATTAATGTTTTACAGAAACATAAAATTTTATTAAAGTGATGTGAGTTTGGTTGACTGTTTGTATAAATTGAGGAGAAGTTAATTTCGGGTGTAGTCATCATAACACTTAATTAAGTAGATGAATAGACAAATTAAGTTAGTATTAGATAAATTAATAGATATATGATAATATGAAAATCAGGCATATCCTTTGAAATAGTAAATATAGTCCTTTTCGGGCGTAAAGGATTGTTGGTGATACCAAAATGGCCATGGTTTTAGTTTGTCTGTTTCTTTCTTAGAAGCATCATATAGATCTGACCAAGCCAACACTCAACAGTAAGATTTCAACCTCCACATTATTGACGGATTAAGGACACTTTAAAACACTGTATATGTACCTCCTACTAAGCAATGAGTACACCAACAACAAATATCACTGAAAATTAATATGGGCCATTCTCAACGAAACGTACAAACGCTGTCCAAATGATTTCCCTCGTACTGAATCTGGTTATTTTCCAACTTTCTTTTCTTTTCTGGTAGACATTTTTCTGCTCTATTTGGTGCACATTCATAAGTTCAAATCAATGAATTATTCTTTTATGAAAATTTTGAATAAATGTTCGAAAAATCATTGGCTTATCCTGTCCAAATCAGACTTTGCCAACTTCAACGTGATACCCAGTCAAGTTGCTGGAAAGATTTTACTGGTTTGGTTCATTGCGTTCATACATACACTCCATAGTTTCAGAATACAGTACTGCAGGTTTAGAAAACGGTTATATCAGTTTCAAATAAATAAAACTGAAATGTCCAAGGGATTTTGCGTTAATGGCGCACCCCAAACGGTTTTTGGCGCTGTGATCTCCCTTCAAGCCATAAAAATGCGGGAAAAGGCTCGCAAAAGCCGTTATACCTTCAGCAAGCCGACTAAGAGGTTTATAACCGCCTTCTGTATCTTTCACGGTGACAGGGAGGGAAGACGTACGCTAGTGAGTGAGAGTATTTTTATTGGTCGTCATTTGTCGCACCAACTCTACCTTTGCTAGTTATTTTTAATTGATTAATTTTCTATTTTTTCGTGGTAGGGTTCAGCTTACTGAGTAGATTGATGTACTTCTTAATTGTGATACTTTGTTTTGGAGAGAAAACTTTTTGGAAAACCTTCGATTCGTCATTGACGCAACCGTCATTAGCGCACCCCACAGAAGGTGCGCCAATGATGAAACGGTTATTTGTGTTTTTTCCTTTGAACCTACTGCTTTGGTATGAAGAAATATTCTGGTTCACACTTTATCGTACTCAATCGGGTGCTGATCGTATATAGAAGCGAATTTTTTTTAAATATTTAACAGTTGAAAGAGGCGAGGACTATCTTAACCCTTTAAGACGTTCAAAAACCTTCGGGAAGTCATTCCAAAAATCATTGGCTCACCAATAGATCGTCATTAGCTCACTTTTTGATTTCTGGAATAATTGTTATTTTTTAATTAATTAATTAAGTATTAATGGAATTAATTTTATTGATAATTACACCGAATCAAGCTCTGCTGAGTGCTACATCAGATCAGATTTCATACACAGGAACACAAAAAAAAAAAGGATGGATCGAAAATTCAACTTTTGAAATTTTCAAGAAAGACGCACCCGATTGTACGTTTTGCTGAGAATGACCCATAAAACGAACTGAAAAGATTTTTTTTAATACATCCTGTAGTTATCCTCTGCCCTGTCCTCTATATAAGATAGTAAAATAAAATCAATCACACAATATTTTGATTGTGATATCATTAATCATATCATAAAATTCATCTTACCTTCAACGATTCCAAACGAAAAAGAAGACGATTGTGTACAACGATTCTCCTAACAGCTTCAATAAACTTGTTCAGGATATGGCGGCGGATGAACCAAAGGTTAGGCAACTCAGCAATGTCAACGAAATCTTCTTCCTAGTCGAAAAATATTTTACAATTATTTTGAACAATTATAAATCTCAAAATTAATATATTCTAAAGACGAAAGCGCTATTTCGAGATATAAAATGTTCGAAACCTATAATTATAAATGGTTCAAACATAGCGACAATTATTATCAAGAGTAAATAAACATTTAACAAACTGATTCCGGATAAATTATTATGTCACAAATATTTGAATATCTTACCAGGGCAGGAGCCTTTATTAACCGCTGTCTTCGGAACAATGGTTTCATACTGTCATCATCACATGTTCCCCTCTCGGTTAAAGCCTTTAAAATGATTTTTTTATTCTTTTTAATTTAAGGTAGATAATGATAACAATTAGTTTCTAAACTTATTACCCTGTAATAATGTAAGTGTATGTACAATGTCAACACAATGACTATTTAAAATAACAATAATGGAATTAATTGAAAAAATAATTTTATTCAAAAATAATATTGGGTTGTGTCACATGCAATGTCCGTTTTCAAGGTAAAGGTTTTTTATTAAAAATGCGATATGAAAACAAGATAATTTTATTGGAAGTATTTACCTTCTTTTTCTACACATTTTTCCCAACGGGACACCAACTTTTTTATCCCCGAACTGAATAACTTTGAGCTTTGAAGTGAAACAAAATCTGAAAATGCACTTTTCACTTGATCATCATTTTCAAAAAGTTTTCCTTTGACGAAGTTGTTTAAATTCCTGAACAGGTGGTAATCTGTTGGAGACAAGTCGGGAGAATATGGTGGGTGCGGAAGAACTTCGTAGCCCAGTTCTTTCAATTTTTGCATGGTATGTTTTGAAACATGGGGTCTTGCTGCCGCTCAGTGAGATCATGAAGTACCCATGTATCGAACTTTTTTACTTTCCCAATACACTTTAAATGTCTGGAAACGGTAGATGCACTTGCATTTAGTTGTGCTGAGAGTCCTTTAACTGGTTTCCTTCTACTGTATGTTTGAGAACATCGTTGTCTATTACGGACGGAGGTCTTCCTTGGGACAAGTTTTCCAAGTCGGTATCCCCAGCGAATGGTCCGTTCATTAACACTCCCTTCCCCAAACGCCTTGCAAATATTTCTAGCGCCTCAGCTGCTGAATGGCCGAGTTTCAACTCGTACAAAAATAGTACTCGAAAATCGCATGTTTCCATGTTCATATTTGGAGGTAAACTAAAAAGTGGGTAATTGATTGGGAAGCTAATGTTTATAATACAAAGGTAGAAGATTAGTAACTGTTTACTTTTAATATGTAAACATTTGAAAGAAAACAACAGAGACCTGCAAAATCCTTTATGAATTTCAGAAACTATAAAAACGGACATTTCATATGAAACAACCCAATAACAATGGTCAAACAATCTTCAACATTAATTGGTATTGTTAATTGTCTAATTGCAACATTATTGCGTAAATACATATGGTTACATCGAGGCAGTTAGAAAATAAAATAGTCAAAGAAGTTTATGTTATTTAAAGGGAGATGTGGAGACAGCTAGCCGAATAGGAGGAGGTAGAAAATTCCAAAAGATGGTAATCCGAATGACGAAGGATTTACTAAAGAAAGCTATTCAAGAAGAGATGGTGAATAGACAGCTTAGAGTGAGGTCGTCGATTTAGGAAAGTTTTTTAATTTTAAGGATCTGGAAAATTGGGATCGGATTAGTAGAATATAACTACTCCAACTCATAATTGTCTGAGAACGAAAAAAAGTATCTGATAATTTCGGGAAATTCCTACCAGAAAAGTTTAATCTGGCACTTGAGACGATGAATTTCCAATATTTACTTTCACTTACCTATATATGAAGTATATAGAAGGGGAAAGTATAGCGATTGTAAAGCATTTTCGAAATCCAGTATTCAACGGAAATACACGTTTTAGACTCCCTTGAGACCAAATAACCAAGTCTCGCAAAAAGGTGTGTGTGTGTCTGTGTCTGTGTGTCCGAGTGTTTGTGTGTCTGTGTGTCCGAGTGTTTGTGTGTGTGTGTGTGTATGTGTGTGTCTATGTCTGTATGTTTGTGGTAAGTCCAGCACGAAAGCGAAAAGGTCTACGAAAATGAAATTTCATATTTGAAATAACTATACGATGTATTACAGAGATATTACAGCAGCTTTTTCACTAGTGTTAGCTGACCGGAAGTGGTACTTTATACCATGCATTTTGCAAGTTACTCAAAAATGGCTCCAACGATTTTTATTAAACTGACTATATCGATGTAAAAGTTAGTGGGCTTTAATAATATATAAGTTTCATTCTGATTGAAATAGTCTGACACTGCTTAAATGGCGTATTTTGTTTCCTCTAAAGTACCTTTAATTTTGTACATCCTACAAATTTAACCATATCATCTTATCAGAATTGACAAATAACGGCTTAATATACAAGTTGGACGAATTTGATGACTAACTAAGGCATAAAAGAGAAGAATATTTTTTAAATGTAATTTTTGTTTTTTATATATTAAAAACAGTAACATAGAAAGAGAAAGATTTTAGAAAAAAACATTATCTAATAAACTAAGTTGTAAAAGGTAATGTTAAGCATAAACTTATTAATGATTATTATACGTAACAATTTAATATAGATATTATAAAATCTAAATCATATGTTTCCGAAAAAACTGAATACAATTTTTATTTAAATCCAATTAAAATTGTTTACTGTTGCTGTACATAAACTTTAAGGTTATGTAAAAGTTCTTAAATTGATTTTAACAGTAAGTGAAAGTCGTGTGTTGCACATATCAGATTTTTTTCCATATTATCCATTCCGCCTGCGTAAAATATTTGGTCCGAAGAGAGATGAGGCCACTGGGGAGTTTAGAAGGTTGCACAACGCGGAATCGCGGGACTTGTATCCTGTGAATATAATTGATTTGGTAGCATCTCAGAGACTGAAATGGGCGAGTAAGGTTGTTGGGCTCGATGAGGAGCGGATTCCGAGAAAGTTGGTATTCGCTGAACCGACTGGTAGGCGTCCGAAAGGCAGTCGATGGGAGGATTGCGTTAAGGGTGATCTCGGGGGCTTGGGCTTGAACGGTGAACATTGGACGAGTCTGTGTAGGCGGAGTTTGGTGGTATCGGCATCGAACCTTCGGGTTCGCTAAGACTATGATTATTATTATTATTATTATCCATTCCGGAAAATTTAACAGGAAATGCAATTATCTCTCATTAATTTATAACTAACCCAATTTATTTGATTATTTTTGTATTCGGAGATCTAGAAATGCTTTTTTACTATATTAATATTTTTTTTCTTTACATTATGAGTGGCAATAGTTTAGGATAAAATTAAATATGTACTAGGTACCTTTTAGAAACTCATTACCGCTAAATTGTATATAAAAGTTATAAAGTTTATATATTAGAAGCATAAGGTACAGAATTACGATCAACGCCCATGCACCTCCTCATGTATTTTCCAATGCATATCCCATTCATTGTACTCTTCAACGACCAGTTTTTTCAACACGGTCCTGTTGTGTTCCAAAGGTTCCAAACAGGATTTTCGGAATGATAGGACTTCTTTGAAAAAGTTCAACTGTTTCTTTTTTTTAACTTCCTCTTCTTCCTGTAAAGGTCTGCCAAATGGACCTAGGTCAAATAGAAAAAAGATTTTTTTTCTAAAGCAACAATAATTTGTAATTAAAATTTAAACAAAATACAAGTTAAAGTCGCATAAGCCAGATTTCTTGTATAATGATAGTAAATTCTTTATTTATCCTAGGAGAAACGTCTTTAGAATAATATGGCATGAAATAAAAATAAATTCTTTATATTATTAGAGATAATAAAAAAAGATAGAATTGAACAATAATCTTTATTTATATTTATTCTATTTATACTTATTTATTGCCTTACTTGACAAAGTGTTTAGGGTAAATGATTGGAGCAACGTGGGTGTTATTATTCATGGAACTAAGTTAAGTAATTTAAGGTTTGCTGATGACGTTGTTCTGATTTCACATAAGACTGGATAGATGAAGAAGATGATTGAGGGTCTCCTTATCTATAGTGTGAGAGTTGGACTTTTCCCAAATTATACGAAGACAATGCTTATGACAAACAGCGCAAAAAAAGAGATAACCTTCAGCGGAGTATATCTACAGTATGTCGAAGAAGTCGTTTATTTGGAGCAGCACATATGTTTCAATATTCGTGCGACAAAAGAGATTTATAGAAGAAGCACAAAAGGATGGAAGAAATTCTGGTCTCTCAGGGAGGTAATGAAGGGCAACTTCAGCTTGGAATGTAAGAAGCTGATGTTCGAGAGCTGCATTCTGCCCTCTGTAACTTACGGCTGCCAAACCTGGGCACTGGCGAAAGCTCAGGAATCTAAGTTGACAGTCTGGAGAATTCTGTCGTAAGATGCATTATAAAATATAGAAACAAGGACAGAATGAAATGTTTAGTTTTACAAAAAGGGGCGAGACTGGTCAATATTCAGGTAAAGTAGATTAAATGGAGATGGGCAGGACGTCTTCCAGAGTCCGGGACGGCAGATGGTCATTAAAGTTGACCGAATGGATTCCATACAATTTAAAAAGAAGACGAGGAAGATATTATAGGCCCTGGAGTGACTCCTTAAAGTCCGTTGCTGGAAACAATAAGATGAGGATCGCGAGGGATAAAGAAAGGTGGAAGGAGCTATGGAAGGACATGGCAGACTCCACTTCCTACAAGTAGATTTGGTCTCCGGGGAAGTTAGAACATCAGTCCCAATTAGGGGAGGCCTGCAGGAGACAAAATATGTTTTTTGTATATAATTGTATTATAATTAATCTTGAAATTGACTGTTATTTTTGTTTTTCCTTGCTATAAATGGCTTTATTTATATACTTATAATCACGACGAATTTGGGAGTCATGGATATAAGAAGGAATCGGATTAAGCAAGACCCGAAGACCGCAAACTGGTGCTGCGAGAACGAACGGAGGATATGAATAGATGGAGATCCGAGATATAAGATTTGTAGCAGGATTGAATAACTTGGTAGGGGAAGAATGCCAGGAAGTACTTACGGTTGGAAGGGTTAAAGCAACTTCAACTCTTGGCAGAATCGGGTGACAGAGGTTTATTTGGAGATCCCAAAGATGAAACGTATAAATAAACGTGATGTAAATAAAAATGATGGTACTAGTTTTTTCCTCTAGATCCCCAGAGACCGTCAAAGTGGGATAACATTAGGGAACAAACCAGGGAACCTACGGGTTTAAATGGAAGATGGTGACTGGGGTAATTTAGGTGTTTTAAGGTGGAAAATGCGAGACATGGTTTTTCCAGGAGAGGGTTTGATCGAAGGTGAAACCGAAGTTTTAACGGTTCGGTGGAACTTTATTGCATTATAAATTTAGAAACGTATTGAAAAATCATCAAAGTTTTTATATAATAGTTACCCAAAAGTTCAAATGGAGGCCTTGGCTTCTCATCCTTCTTGAGTAAAAAAAGATTAGTTTTGTGTTGGTTCCAATCAGACATTTTTGTAGGTTTTCTCACGATTTTATCACTTTGATCGATTTTAACGAAAGGTAATTTCAGCTTAAATTTTGACTTTTCTGTATCTTTCTTGCTGAATATCATTTCGCTGTAAGCAATGCATAAATACATTATTTTATTTTAAATTTTAATTTTTAATCTAAGTATGCTGACATAGGGTTGTGTCTCTACAATCCTTGACTAATTATCTTAGTTTAGTAGCCACTTTAAGTCAGCTCTGCGGCTAAAAACATGCGTTGGAAAAACCTCTTTAACTCAAGTAATTATGAAAATATTAAATCAAAACAAAAACTAACAATATGATAAGAGTTTGTTCTACATTTTTTGTCCTCACAACATATTAGCTAAATAGTGAAGAAATGGGATTGAAAATTCCAAAAAAATGTTTAAGAAGCGAGACTTCTAGAGGGTTAAGAGTTTATAAAGAAAAGATTCACCTTTGATTATTTTTTTTTTATATTGCTTATTCATAGTCCTACTTTATGTAAAAATTTTGACCTTGAGAGCATAGTCCTTTTTTGCTTTTGGATTATCAAAAATTGAATTCGCATGGAATGACCCAAACCTAAAAGTCTGGTTTCTAATTGATTTGGGGAATCTTTTAACCCGTTTTCTTCATCATTTAGGAAATGTTTTGTGAGGAAAAAAATATAAAACACACCCTTATCATATTGTTAGTTTTTGTTTTGATTTGATATATTCAAAATTAATAGTTAGAGAGTTTTTTTCAGCGGTGAAGCTAGATAGAGAATAATTAATGAAAACCATAAATTGAGGATGTATGGTCGACTGCTGAAATTATCATAAGGAGAAATGAGCAGCCCTGTGATGGCTCACAAGTTTCAGCCGAAACTTCCTCAAAATTAAAATATTTTTCACACGACTGACTCCTCATTATTTCTACCTACGAAAACCATAATGTTGAGGAAGGCCTCGAGCGAGGAAGCCTGGGCTAGATTGGAAGAGAAGATAACTGGTTCAGGAGAGGTACAAGTGGTCCGAGCTCGAAAAAGAGGAAATTACACTGCGCAGAGGTATTATATATAGAGGACAATATATAGAGGACAAGACTATGATGACGATGATTTTTTTGTTTCGAGTTTGTTTGTTTTTTCACCTACCTATACATACCTAGTAAGGGAAAGTATTGCGATCGTGAAAATTTTCGAATTCTAGTTTTAAACGGAAATACACGTTTTAGGGTTCCCTGAGTCCAAATAACTAAGTCCCGCAAAAAGGTCTGTGTGTCCGTTTGTCTGTGTGGTAACTCTAGCGCAAAAACGAAAAGTCGTCCGGAACTGGAATTTTATATTTAAGACTACTATACGCCCGAGATGTTACATCAACTTTTTCACAAAAATTGGCTGACCGGAAGTCCCACTTTATCCCATGCATTTAGCACCTTTTTACGATTTTCTCAAAAACGGCTCTAACGATTTTGATTAAACTCGCTATTTCGATGTAATATCATGTAAGTTTCATTCTGATTCAAATAGTTTGACGTGGCTTAAATTCAGATATTTTAAATTGTCTTCCTTTAGAGTACCTTTAATTTTGTATATTTTATAAAAATAAGCATATCATCTTATTACCATTGATAAAAAACAGGTAAATATATAAGTTGAACGAATTAGATATCCAACTAAAGGATAAAACTGAAAAAATATTTTGTTTAAAATAATTTAATACAGTTGTTTCACCGCTTGGTCACTGGATGGCGCTGTCATCGCCGGACGCTCTAAGTAGTTCTAACATAGAGTGATGAAAAAAAAAACTTACTGAATCTCATAGATAATATTATAACATATTATTTAAGAAAATAAATATCTATAAAAATCAAATGTAAATAATTCTTTTAACAATTTCTTTTCTTTTCTAAATTTGTTTAAAAATTCTTAAATTTATATTAATAACAGAGGTAAGTGAAAGTCGAGTGTTGCTCGCACCAGGATTTTTAATCGCTTTAAGATGGCCATCTACGATCGATTTGTTTACATCGAGTTTCTCGGATAGTTTTTTATAGGATTTTCTGCCACCGAAGCCCGCAGAACATCGTCATCAAATAAAGAAGTTCTTCCACGACCTTTGTCCCTCTCGAAGTTTTTTGAACCACTCGCCAATATTACCCTATCTTTAAAGAAAATTCTAAAATTCTGCATTATTTTCCGGACAACGCAATATTTCAATAAAAGTTTTACAAAAATATTCGCAATCTGAAGTAGGTTCTCTAATCTAAAATTAAACAATTTTTTGGTTTGTAAATAATTGGTACGTTGTTTGGTTTGGTTTATACCGTGAAATGGGATAGGAACCCTCTATGGTATCTTGAGCAATAAAACAAATTTATTTTTTATCTGAATCAAACAATACATCAAATCTTAAGTCCACATCCCCTCTATTACAGATTTACTGGGTGTGGGTTTTGAATTGTAGTTTAAAAAAAAAAAAAATATATATATTACTGTTCCTATTCACTCTACACTAGGGGTGAATAGGAACGACATTGAAAATGTCATTGTGTTCCCATTTACAACATTGGGGAAATGAGAACAGTTTAAAATGCTTATTAAATTACTCTTTCTAAATGAAATTTGTTTAAAATAGAAATTAGGTCACTTTATCCACTTATATCCTGAAATCAGGTCTCTTATATTTTAAAAAAGTTCTGAAGCATCACGCTTCTGTAGGAAGAAGAAGAAATGTCAGTAAATGATGTATGCACTTAGAAACAGACCCCAAGAATGTGGTAAATCCGATTCGCTCTTTCAACTTCAATGTAACTTCACTAGGGCTAAAATAAGCTTCCTCTTGAGTTGGGACAAACCTATAACTTTGCTTGATTCTTTTGAAAAAGAAACCGATGTATCCTCCATCATCAGGTTCTAAAACCTCATAAACATAAAGTTGAAAATTCTCAGGGTTTTTCCAAATACTTTATTAAGTAAAAAATCTCAAATTGAAATGTTATAAATTGTGGAAAATGATTCAAATCCAGGTTCATCTTCAGATGTGCATGACAAAACCAACTCAGCATCACTGTCTTGCAAAGAATATTCATCTGATTTGTCTTCTGACAGAAAACAGCTGTGTTCCCCACCCTCCAGAAAATGTGGATGCCATAACCTAAAAAATCTGTTGCTAAGAAACTGTTGCAAATAATATAATGAGCAAGGAATTTTAAGCAAGAACACAACTTGAAGAACTGTAAACAGATACTAAATAAGCTATAGATAACAGTTTCTTACTTACAGGAAAAGTTTGTGTGAGAGAAAAATTTCGTAGAACTAGTTCAATTTTTCACAGGTAAAACTGAAAAGTCCAAAGTACTACCAACAAATCAAAACCATATAATCGAATTATTTACAGAGTGGCTAACCAATATCAATTCCTGTACGATAAAGTAAGTAGCTTTCCCGCAACTTTGAAATAATATTGAAGTTTTTTCCCGTTCCCCCATTGTTTCTATTCTCCCCATTTTACGGTACCATTTAAATAATTTGAATTGTAACTCCTAACTGACACCTATAGAGGTTGTAGTTCCAGTTAACGAACTTACATGTTAATTAACAGAAGCTTAAACTCAATTACCCGATCGCTCCTGGCTTGGTATCGGCAGTCAGGAAAATCAACAAGGGTAGAACTGATATTGATGGTAAGTAAAGATGGATTGGATGTACCAATGTGATGTAAGCTCTTGGTAAGTAGGATATCACAACAGTTATAGGTTCCTTGCACACTGTACCTGAAAGATAGGGATAAAATAATTAGTTTACAAAAAACTAAGAAAGGTTTTTCAAAAAATATTATTGTTATTTAATGTATTTAATGCTATTCTCAACACGTAGTTGTGCATTCCGACTGTTAGACAAGTCACAATGTATTCAAGTTATTGTAAGAATCTTTTTTTTATATTTAGAAATTTTTTCCACCATGTCATCCACATCAGCGAATCGAACTTGTAAACAATCTCACTCGAAAGTCATGAACCGCTTAACCTTATATGAATAAAATACCTTCATATATTTAATATTGCAATTTTTGCTTGTCAGTCGATGAATTAGTTCGAACATTTAGAGAGTAAATTTTGTAACTTTTTGTTTATATAAAGTTGGAAACTAAAATTTTTCTGAAAAGTCAGTTAAATATTATATAAAGTCATAATAAAAGCATGAATGAAATTTACTTAACTGAATTTTAAATCTAATAAGAGTATTTTAATTAATGAACGTCATGTACAAAACAGAAGTTTTGGTTGTTTGCATTCATAGATTGGAACTTAATATAAAATTGGACAATGTTCTACTAGTTCGACATCACAGCAGGAATCATTAAAATTGCTTATTCCTCGTATATTTTACAAATGTAATCATATGATGTTTTAATTTAATTATTAGTGATATATATTATCTCTCATTGACGTACAGAATTTAAAAAAAAAAAAAAGAATCTTTCTTTTTCGCTTAACTAATAAGTTTACTTATAACTCTTGTGACATGCCCGTTGGTGTATGGTTTCAAATAATTAACATTCAGCAAATAGTAAAATTTATTTTCAGACACCTTCATGGGTTATCGTCACATCCGGGTTGTAAATGGAGCTGAGGAACAGAAATGGTGTTTACTCTTCATGACTGAATTTTGAAGTTGTTAATGGCCCTGGAAATTTAAATTAAAACAAAATTAACTCAGGCAAGCGTTTATAGACTTTATTTGACTATTAAATATAAAAATGGATAAAAATTAATCATTATCCATTCTTCATCTTTTTATATAAAAAAGCTTTATTATAAATAAAACTGAACTTTGAGCTGGATTGTCCGCCAGTCTTCTGTGGTTGCAAGATTCTAGTGAATCTGGCATCCCTGCCATTCCACTGATCATTGGGCCGTGTTATTCCCGATCTCTTTGCCCTAAATTTTTGTCAAGGAGCATCTAGGAATCGATCAGAATCTTTCTACTTAAATGAATCTGCTCATTACTCTTGGCGTTGAAACAGAATAGTAGCTGAAAAGATGGGCAGCTAGCGATGCTGATCAGGAACCCCTTTTCTAGAAATGAGTTGTGCACTAAAAAGAAGAATGTTTCTAAAACTATTTAGGTCCTTCTTTAGTAAGTTCATCTACAATATATGCTAACACCAAAATGTACGAAATCGATCCATTTGTTATCCAAATTCCGAATTAATCATATTTATAGATTAATTAAATTTACATTTACCCTCATTGCATCTTTATAAATTCATTTTTTTTTTTCAGAAGAATTTTTATTGAGTAATATTACAATCTGTCTTTAGACATTTAATAGTGATCAAGTACAACATTCATACTACTTCTCACAATATATACAATTTATAATAATTATACAGTATACATATCTACAAAAAGAATCATAAAATATGTACAAAAGTCACTCATACCCATATTCAATCTCAAGAATTAGCATTTATGGAGAATCTAGCCAATGCTAGAACATGTTTACAAAAGGTCTCGAGCCATGCCGTTTCAACCTTCAAGGGAATAGTAAGGTGTGTGGAGCTACTGGATTGAGCTAGCGATTGGGTGATTGATAAGGTTCTGATGGAATTTGGAATTTTGATGGTTAAGGCTAAAATAAATGGAATATTTAGGTCGCGTGTAAGGTGTGTTGGTGACATAATAAGGAGCATTAACTATTGTTCAGAGATTTTGATTGGAAAGATCGAAGCGTTTGATGTTAAGAAAATTTGGCTGTCCCCACATTCAGGTCCGTAGGTCCTAGATAGGTTTCAGTATGTCTTGTATATTAGCAGTTTGTTCTATAGATATTAGAATTTCTGTTCAGTAGTCTGTTAATTGGCCAAATCGTCGATAAGTTCTTTCGTTAAGTCTATATGTGGGTTCCAAGTTAGTCTTTGTCTAGAAGGAAGCCAAGATACGACTGTGTCGGAGAAAGGAGCGGATGAGTAAAAGAGAATGGAGGGCAGGATGTCTTCGAAGGGTGAAGTGACATGTTTGCATTGGATTGATTGACTTTGATCTCAGTTATTACGCCAGTCTTCCAATTTGAGAAAGCGCGTTTGCGTTTTGAGCTATGGATGCATATTCGGATCTAAGTGAGAGATGGGATGGTTTGTCATCACGTACGTTGCAGAGATATTAGGGCAAAAAGGAATATCAACCGTGTGTATATTGTAGAGGAAAGGACCAAGGACGCTGCCTTGAGGAACACCGGATTCGACTGTATAATAATTGGAATATTCTGCACCACTGCGAACTCGAAAGAAGCGGTTTGATAGATATAATCGGATGAGTAGGTATAAAGTTAGGGGTAAATGATTTTTGAGCTTAAAGAGTTATTAATTAATTCTGAAAATAAGATTCTATTTCATATTTTAATTAATGCTTTTAACTATAAATATTTAATGTACAATACATAACATTACGTTTCTCCCAAAGGTATATTTCCCAAATCTATGTCGAATGGTATCTTCATTACATCTCTTATTGTAGGACTTGCAGTCAATCGAACGTAACTTCCACAACCTTTTGAGCAACTCACTTTAATCGCATCGTAATATGGTCTTGCTTTTAGTTTTCCACGGCATGATACTGTGACTTCCAACGATTTTTCTGGCAAAATGTTTAGCTTCAAAAAATATTTATTACGATTAATTTAATAGAATAGAATAGAAAAAAAAAATTATTCTAGGACTAGATCCCCTAAGAATAACAGGTTTGTACAGTATATGGAAATAAACATGTCTGGCCAACAGACCGAAGGAACATAATTAATAACTAATTACAATTATGGGTTAATATATGTGTGCATATCATAAACGCATATACACACATATACCCAAAAGAATATATGCAATGATAAAATTAAAATAAAAACAATTCTTAGAAAACATTTTGTTGAACGGAATTAATAGATAACAGCATTTAAATATAGACAATGAACAAAAATTATTCTTCTTTCAAAGTGTGATGTCAGGAATATAAATGTTACAGTTTCTAAGCGTCTTTTTGGGATAATAAAAGGTATTGGAAAAGTTGGGATTTGAATGAGGAGACGGAAGCAGCATATGAGTAGGTAGAGAATTCCAGAAATTAGAGGAGCGGAGAAGGAAAGAACGATCAACAGTTTTAGTCCTCTGGGTAAAAAAATAAAGGTCGCAATGGCGTGATCTTGTTTCAAGTGAGTGGACTGAGTATTTAAATTGTAGGAGACTGTTGATGTATGGAGGGTGTTGGGAGTTAATGATTTGGTAAAGGTATGATCCTAGGAAATATTGTCTGCGGATTGGGGGATGGAGCCACTTTAACTCGCCGTAAAAATGGGTCACATGAGACCTCTTCAAGCGATATTAATGATTAGCGACTTTATCAATATCAGCCAATAGATAGAAAAAAAAAATCCACGACTGAAGTACGTAACTACTGGAATATTTCCATTTGCCTAAGCAGAGGGGAGCAGTAGGGCTGATTGTTAGGACAAATAAAAATAAAAATAAATAAGGTATTAGAATAAAAGGTGTTATAGGTTGATTTTACTTGCAAGAACATAATAAAATTTGAACATTATATCTATATAGAGAGGGCTCAAATGGAATAACTTATGCTCCAGACCTACTTTTCCTCTTCCTCAACGAAAATAATTCATAGTATACCATTAAATCCAAACAGAAAAGACAATTCATGAAATACATGGTACAGTAGCAGCAGTGTCACTAAGAACCAGAGAGATCTTATAAAATTAGTTACTCAGTAACATCGATTTTTATGTTTATTTAAACAGTCAAGATTGTTCGTTCCAGAAGAGGCAATATAATGGACAATCTTTGTGACGTCACTGGTCCTTGGTACTTAGTTGTTCATGTTCTACTTTGTTGGTACATTGCTGCTTGGTCTGGGTAGTAGATCAGTGCGCTGTTGAGTTCTTAGACAGTGTTAAGCTTAAAACAAGTCTATAGAATCTTTTTGCAGTAGCGAATTGTAGGAAAGAAGATAAATTATCAAGTAAAACATTTCATGAATAAGGTTAAAGTTGTTATGGTTGGAATATACTAAATGTTTATATTTGATTGTGCATAATAATATAAACCATACACTTTTCTGACAATTGAAGCAATATCATAAAATGTATGGATGAAAAAATAAAAGTAGGTTTCAAGGTCAATTTAAAGACTCTCTTAAAAATGTATGCACGCACTTCTATCTTTTGGTTTTATTTATATATTTTAGATTATATCGTTGGCATAAATATGTGCATAATTAATATATTATCCCATATTAAATTTACACATCAAATATATTCCAATAATCACTACTTTAACTGTGAAATGAAATGAAATTTATCCTTTTGTACAGTTATTTGTTGTTACAGTCAATTAAAATTAAAATTCTGTATTATCTAGTAATTATTATTATATTTAACTCTTCTTTATTTATAACTATTGACAGTAGGTCTAAATATTAGTTAGTTTTTTTTTCCTCCTTGAATATTTTTTAATTCAGTATCAACAAATTTGGAAAGAGGGCCTAATTATGCTTCTCGAGAGGAAGAAGAAGTTAGCAGCAGATCGTTTTACATATAGTACAGTAAATCAATCTCAAATAACAAATATATTGGGGGGTCACCCATAGCGTAGTGGCTAGCTTTCTAGCTTCTCTACCCACAGCTTTCTATGCCAAAGGTCCCGGGTTCAAACCCACCGGTGGCCTTACGATTTTTTAATGGGAGTAAAAAATCCTTAGTTATGCCGTCCTTCGGAGGGGACGTTAAAAGGTGGTCCCGAGCCTGTGCGATGTCAGGTACTCGTTGAACGAATAAACAAACAAACAAATATTGTCTATTGATTTTGTATAAAAAAGAAGGAAGAAACTTATAGAGCACCCTAATATATATAATGCATAAAAAAAAAAAAAATTTAAATGTATTATTGTCGTGTATGTGAATTAAGTAAGCAATGTATTATTAATGGAATTAATTATTAATTTGCACATTCTGCTTTGGCTATACATATGAATTTTTTATATTATTTTTCAATTCCAAATAAATAGTTCTTATTTCATTTATTTTGATAAACCTAGTCACTTTTACTTTCACTTACTATATATAGTAAGGGGAAGTATTGCGATCGTGAAAACTTTCGAATTCCAGTTTTCAACGGAAATACACGTTTTAGGGTCCCCTGAGTCCAAATAACCAAGCCCCGCAAAACGGTCTGTGTTTGTGTGTGTGTGTGGTAACTCCCGGGCGGAAACGGTAAGTCCTATGAAACTGAAATTTCATATTTAAGACAACTATACGCCCGAGACGAGACAAAACTTTTTTCATCAAAATGAGCTTACCAGAAGAGGCACTTTATATTATGCATTTTTCACCTTTTTTCGATTTTCTCAAAAACGGTTCCGACGATTTTGATTAAACTCGCTATATCGATGTAAAATTTAATGGGCTTTAATATCATGTAGGTTTTATTAAGATAAAAATGGTCTGACAGGGCTTAAATGCCGATATTTTAAATTTTCTTCCCCTAAAGACCTTTAATTTTGTAGATTCAATAATAATTTCTAGATTATCTTGTTAACGCTGATGAAAAACTGGTAAATATATAAATTGAATAAATTCGATACCCAACTATCGAACAGCAATTTTTCATTTTTGAACATAAGAGCAGTAATATACATGTATGATATACCATTGGAAAGCTAAAGATTTTAGAAAAAATATTATCTCATACACAATCAATTGATACAAGTGATTATTTTAGATAATAAGATAATCAATTTTTTAATAAAACTTATGTTTTTATAGAAATTCCATTTAATTAATTGTTTAATGATTTCACTCATTTTTATATCTAACTGTATTTAAGAATTCTTTAATTTATTCTAAAAATGGAGGTAAGTGAAAGTCGTGTGTTGCTCGCACCAGATTATTTTAGATAATAATATAATAGATTTTTTAAATAAAACATATGTTTCTATAGAAATTTAATTAAATTAATTCTTTAGTAGTTTCACGTATTTTTATCTCTAACTGTATTTGAAAATTCTTTAATTGATTTAAAAAATGGAGGTAAGTGAAAGTTGTGTGTTGCCAGCGCACCAGATTTTTTATATTCTTTTTCAATTCCAAATAAATAGTTCTTATTTCATTTATTTTGATAAACCTAGTCACTTTTACTTTTACTTACTATATATAGTAAGGGGAAGTATTGCGATCGTGAAAATTTTCGAATTCCAGTTTTCAACGGAAATACACGTTTTAGGGTCCCCTGAGTCCAAATAACCAAGTCCCGCAAAAAGGTCTGTGTGGTAACTCCCGGGCGGAAACGGTAAGTCCTATTAAACTGAAATTTCATATTTAAGACAACTATACGCCCGAGACGTGACAAAACTTTTTTCATCAAAATGAGCTTTCCAGAAGAGGCACTTTATACTATGAATTTTGCACCTTTTGTCGATTTTCTCAAAAACGGTTCCAACGATTTTGATTAAACTCGCTATATCGATGTAAAATTTAATGGGCTTTAATATCATGTAGGTTTTATTTGGATAAAAATGGTCTGACAGGGCTTAAATACCGATATTTTAAATTTTCTTCCCTTAAAGTACCTTTAATTTTGTAGATTCAATAATAATAACTAGATTATCTTGTTAACGCTGATGAAAAACAGGTAAATATATAAATTGAATAAATTCGATACTCAACTAAAGGAGAAAACAGAAAAAATATTTTTTTAATGCAATTTTTCGTTTTTGAACATAAGAGCAGTAATATACATGTATGATATACCGTTGGAAAGCTAGATTTTTTAATGAAACACATGTTTCTATAGAAATTAAATTTGATTAATTCCTTAATAGTTTCACGTATTTTTATCTCTAACTGTATTTGAAAATTCTTTCATTGATTTTAAAAATCGAGGTAAGCGAAAGTCGTGTGTTGCCCGCACCAGATTTTTTCCAATTAATTTTATTATTTGTCCCAGAAACGGTGACTAGTTTTTATTTATTGATTGATTTTTCATCTCAAAAGACTAGTAACACATCTATACAAACGGTATAGATGACGTTTTTTTACATATTTGTATTCTCATCACTTAAATATATCTAAATATCCTATTTGATTTTACCTAATGTACACCTAAGTCCTTTATCAACGCAATTTCGCAATATAATTATTTTCTAAAGGAACTAATTACACATTTATTTTCGTTCCAAATTATACCAAAACATCTCATTTCATAACTTTAATATGATGTTATTTATATACTAAAAAAACAATTCTAGATTTTAATGCTAACAGAATCAAATTAGGTAATTTAATAATATAATAAATAGTGATTCTCGCGCCCCCTGTAAAATTTCCCAAAATGGATATAGTACCTTTTGGAAATCAACGTCTGAATTGTCGTTGATGGTAACTTAATAATTAAAAAAAAAATATACAGATCTTCAGTTCGCTTGGTATACTTTCTAAACATAATGATAAATATGTGAAACTGACACTTCATATAACGAATATAACGAAGTAGCATACATATTTGGCTCACTTGATCACTCCTAAACTTCGAAATTTCGAAGAATTCAGTTGTAGGATTTTCAATAGTGACAATTTGACGGTGTGCAGTTTTGTTTGTTATTGTAAATGACTTCGTCCGGATTTCCTTCTTGGGCGATTCAATGTGCAAGTATATTTTTTGAGGTTTCACATTAAAAACGTCACAATCTTGTAATCTATAACTGAGGTGTATAATAGACATGGGTATTTACCCTCAACAAACCCAACTAAAGTTAACACAAAAGTTGAAAAACCTAATTGTAAACAAAAACATATGATTTATATAAATGGCAAACACTTCGTAAAAGCAAATTGAGATCAGAAAACATTGAAATTTCTCCTTCTTGTTTCTGATCTGTAACGGTTGGTAGGCTCAATCTACTAGGTCAACAAATATAGAGGAACATAAATTACAAAATAAAGCTTATTCTACGCTTTATAATGATATTCACAACATAAATTTATTTGTGGTTTTTATGTTTATTCATTTACGTCATTTTTTTGCTAGTATAATGTTTTATAGAAAATACGGTAATTGAATATTTACTATAATACGTTGAAAATAAGTGAGATTGTATGGTAATTTACTATTACTAAATTTCAGGAATATTCAACACCTGTTCTCTCGCCGTGTAGGATAGAGATACATCACATTTCATAAACCACGGTTTGTAGTGAACTACCTCTTTGGCATTTGCGTCCCCGCCAAAGAGGTAGATTGCGACAAGATGACTGCGACCCCAATAAAGGCGTTTTTTCTCTTACTTCCTCGCTTCCAGAAAAAAAAATGTGCCAAAGAACCTAGGATCTACTTTACTTCAAAAAAACCTATATCAATACAATCCATAATTGGTCAGTCTTGGATTCAGAACATATTAATTCTTATCCAACAGTTGGCCAAGTAAATTTCGCTGAGATAGCAACAACCAGGTTTTTTCTCCAAATAAGGATCCCCATTTAACCATAACTAAGTGAAACTGGAATATTTATTTAACCAAAGATTAATCTCCACTGCTGATATTAATTAATTAATCTTTCCCGAAGCATAACTACGTTTTAATATGAATAACAGAAATCGATTCTTGGTACAAATGAATCTAAAATATTACTATATGTTTCTCACTATAAAATAGTGATTAAGTAGAGCTCTCTTTCCACAGCAGTTTTACATAACATATTAACAATTTCAACATCCCAAATGACAAATCTTGATTGCGTTGCTTTGCATGTTCAAACTTTAACTGAATAAGATTCTTTTGTATATTTTCCAATGTTTCAGCATTTCTTTAGTCTAGTATACATGCCTTAACCTCCTGATTGTTCTGATAGTTGACACAAATTTGTGATTCCTTGATTTCTGTTCTTATACATGTAAATATGAAATAAACAGATCGCGCAAGGTTGTGTTGACATAAAGACAGCTTTTCTAGTTGTGTTGGAAATAACCAAAAGTTTACATAAGATCAGATAAATATGGATAAATATGTTCAAAGGTCAATTTAGTAGCACAAAACATCAGTAGCGGTTAATCATAAGTTGTCAATTTTTTTCACATAAAATATAATTCACAACTTAAGCAGCTCAGGGAAAAAAATTTGTTTCGAACATAGGAGTAAAAAAAAAAAAAATCACAATAAATAATTTATTTTAAATAATAACACATAACAAAGAATGTCTATAATAATCATCAGATATTACAAATATATATTATATTTAAGAATATGTTAAAAAATAAATACAAAATTACTCATGGATATAGTTATCATAGTAAATTCAATAATCTTTAAAACCCCAGCCATTTAAGAAATTCAAGTTATGCATTAACTTATTTATCATACATGTTTGACTCTGGAGAGAGCTACATAACTTTGTTTAGTCCCAAGATCATGCCACCCAATAGGACCAATTTCACAGTCTGCACATATAAGATATTTCATGTTCTCAACAGTGTTGGAAAATCCTAAATTTTCAAACGTGTATATATCGCTAACCTGCCAGTAGCCTTTCACATCCTCAACATTCATTGAATCTCCATCTGTTCTGTGATGCATGAAGGGCAAATTATACTGTAAAAAAAAAAAAAAAAAAAAAAAAAAAAAGAATAAAAGATAAAATCAGATTACTAATAAATAACATGCAAAACTTAAATAACTAAAATTACACACACACACTTATATATATATAAGTTTATATTATATATATATATGTGTGTGTGTGTGTGTGTGTGTGTGTGTGTGTGTGTGTGTGTGTGTGTGTGTGTGTGTGTGTGTGTAATTTTACATTACAAATGCACACATATTGTTAATGGAACATGACAGAAGAAAGTTATTGTATATTGAAAGTAAATAAATATAAGTGAGAGACTTTTTAGCCTCTAAAGCTTAGTTAACTAAGGCCCTCACCAAGAAACAATTTAATAACACAGTTGTTTCGTACATCATTCTCTAAAAATAATTTCTAATATTTATATATAAAGATCATATCTAGGAGGCACCTTAGCATAGAGGCTAGAACACGCCTTCTATGCCTAAGGTCACAGTTTCAAACCCGCAGGGACCCTAGGATTTTTTAACGGGAGTAAAAAATCCTTAGTTATGCCGTCCTTCAGAGGGGACGTTAAAAGGTGGTCCAAAGCCTATGTAATATCAGGTACTCCTTAAAGATCCCTATCCCAATAAAACCTGGATAGGAAAAATTTAGAACCCTCCTGTAGCATCATCCGATTAGCCAAAGCGCAGCTAAAAAATCAAACCACATCATATCTTTTTTGTTAAATTATAAAACCTCTGTCCTAACTGTTAAACTAACCTCTCTCGCCAGCTTCTTTATATATTTAACGTCACTTTATGCTACTGTAGCTAATCGGACCACACAATTGGTATCCTAAATTTTGCCTATCAAGGTTCTATTAGGATAGGGATCTCTAACGAGTACCTGACATCACACAAGCTCGGGACACCTTTTAACGTCCCCTCCGACGGACGGCATAACTAAAGATTTTTTACTTCCATTAAAAAATCCTAGGACCACCTGCAGGTTAGAACCCGTGACCTTTGGCATAGGAGGCTGTTATGCTAGCCACACAGCTACAAAAGATCCCGAAGCCAGCTTGTTAAATAGCAATCATCAAAAATAGAAAGGGGCTCATTTATTTTTTTAAAAACCCTTAACTTAAAATGGTCATTTTTCATTACTAATGCATTATAATAGAAAACAAGACTGTATTTATAACATGAAACTTATTCAGCAATTTTCCGAGATGAACATTTAGCTAAGTATAAGCAGCTTTGTCATTTCTAACTTGTTCCTAAGATAAAAGGTTCTTTCCCATCTTCTCTTTTAGAATAAGCATCCTTGATTTTTTTTTTTTTTTTTTTTTTTTGTATATGCTCAAACTTTAACTAATCATGGATCTAGGGTTTGTGTTCCGATATATGTGAGAATTAGTATTTATGTTCTGTTGGGAAAAGAAAGATATAATTCTATAAAAGATACAGGTTCTAGGCATATATCTAGGAGGTATAAAAGTAAACAATTATTAATATATATAATTATTATTGTAATCACCACGAACAAGTATAAACTTGTAAAGAAACTTTGACTATGGCCTGATTATGAACTGTCCTTTAAAAAACTGTTATGAATAGCTCATCGTAAAGGGATCTTTTTAGTGATTACATACAAACCAACAGCATATAGATTAAACAATCGACAACCCAAACATAAAGACTAAAATAAAGAGAATAAAAAGGAAAAATTGGGCTAAATAGTTATGAAGACAATGACCAACTTAAAAACTTATGGTAATAGCAAAGATACTTTTACACTTACTCTCTTTTAAGAAACAAAAATATAATAACCATGATATTAAGAGAAAAATCAATTATAAAAGGACGTGGTAATGATTTTTATTTTCTATAGCACCGAGATAATTAAAAACAGCATTATTGAGCAAGATATATTAATTTTCCAAGCAAACATAAATACATTAGTTGAAACAAATAAACATAACAATTACCGACATATCCGTATAAATTTCCCATTCCAGAATTTAGTATTTTTGATGGACATCGGCTGCAATATACTGTAAACTTATTTTTTCCTTCATCAATCAAAGCTTCGTCGGTAGACATTTAGAGAACAATACACTTTCTATAACTTCAAATTAATAATAATAGTCGATGTAAAGTCTAATTACTCCCACACATAACAGTAACACGTAATTCCAGCAAATTAAAGTAATTTCAAATAAACCTCAGCACTGACCGTGACGGAATGAGGAGGTTATACCGAAAAACAAGCTTTTGATTGAAATAAATTAATACGTTGTCTGTCTAATAAGATGTTAATAATAACATATTTTTGATCAGATTCGACCACTTTAAACAGTTCGTGAATGGAAGAGAGTAAAAATTTTAAATGTAACGAGTTTTAATTTATTTTTGTTATCTTAGGAAACACAATACATAACTTGGGTTCCGGGCGGTTTTTATATTTTCCATTGCGAATAAGTGACTATCATAATGTTTCATCTTTGTAAATAATATTTTTACTTCTAATTAAAGAAAACCAACAAAATAGGAAATTGAGATAAAAAAAAAGGGGCAATTTTGCTAAAGAGGCTCTTCAAAAATTACACAGCTTCTAGATTTTGGCGCCTTTTCGAAATAAACAATATTATGCACATTAAGCTGACAAAACTAATAAATACTCATTTAAAAATTTTATAATCGAAATGTTAACTTGTAAATATATAATCTTAATTTCAAATTAAAACATAGTTGCTACGTCTCAAACCATCGTTGCAATGGGGGTCACAAGTCTCTTTCATAATAAAACAATGATTATTTATTTATGAATATTAAAATTTATTTCTTGTTTTAGACAAACTTAGGATATTTTAATAAGGAGTCCTAAAAAATAATTCCAACCATGCCAATTACTTTTGCTAACCGGTGTTAAAAAATTAAAATGCCCCCCCAGAAATTTCAAAAATGGCAATGCTCCTTTCTCCCACGTTTGATATGGAGGCCGAACTGGAATTAAAATAAATAAAATGCGAGGTGCGGGCAAACCTCTTTATGGATGATCGCATGAAAACACTGCTCATCGGTCATACTTCTGAAGATTAAATATGAAGGTAGTGATGGTCAGTAATGTATTCGTCGACTGTTGAAGAAAGGTTGGTAATTATAGGACTACGAAATTGAGGTGGTCTAAATGTAAAATCTCGCCAGGAATGTTTGGATAATTTAATTATAGCCGATGAAGCGTCTTTTCAGCTGAGTGGGATTGTGAGAGGAAAAACTACTTTGAGAATAAGGAAGAAAGGTGTAAAAGTCATCTCCCAAATCAAGATCACGCAGGGCTCACTTCAAGGTGTATAAATGGCATCTATACTTATTAAGGGCCAATTAAGTCACTGAAACCTTCTATCATATTATGTAGTTTCTTAGAAAAGGAAACCACCTTTTCCAAAAAAAAAAAAAAAAAAAACTGAAAAAGGAATCAAATTCACGGCTAATTAATGGCAGTTGATTAAGAGGGGACTCTTAAAAATTACTCTTGTAGTATGATGTCAACACCTTATTATTGTTATAATCTCTGAAATAAATGTATTTGAAAATTATAAATTTATTTTCATTGGGGTTCTTTAAATAATAATTGATAATGACATACTCTTTTCAATTGTAGGATTAACTATTATTTCCAAGCTGACATGTTGATTCCACTCACATAGGTTGATTCCCATGGCCATCTTAAATCATCATTCATGAAAAATCTTGATTCTGAGTTTTCAGAATTTAGTTCTATAAGTAAAAATAACCAAGAATTTCAAAATAGTATGTGTTTGTAGTTGGGAAAATAATAGATATAGGTAACTTAAATTACAGAAAGAATACTTAAGAATCAGACAAAACGATTTTTTAAGTTTGTCAAATAGCAATTCACAGAGGGGGCAGGTGAGAGCATAAAAGATAACACTACTACTTTGTAGAATAGTTCAGTTATTCTCTATGAACTAAATTGCCCTGATGATAGCAAACAAGTTAGAGTTTAAACTTGTTAAACTACTATTACACAGTATATAATATCAGTTGTGTTATTCTCACAATTAGGCTGATAGTTCTTAATTGACTCATTTAAATAATCCTAATTTGAAAAGTATTTTTCCCAATGGCTATTAAAGTCTCATGGTTATACTAAAGGGGTGTTACAATCTATTTATTGTAATAATGAATAAATAAAATATAAATACATTAATCTATGTAAAAAATATGTACATAATATACACATAAATCAAATAGCATATACAATATATATGTACATACATAAAATTAATATAAACAAAATAAAAGTATAAATAGTATTCCATATACAATATATATATACAATAAATATACATATTAGTGAAATTGTAAAAAAATTATAATACAGTATATACATATTTAACAGGCCAAAATCCAATTGCAACATATCACAGAGTTTGATCCACCCATGGTACAACATCCCCTTCTTCAAGAAAGTGTCTCGCCAACTCATCTCTTCTATCCCTTGCTTCTGGACTATAAGTTCGGTGCAGTGTTGGCATGAAATTAGCCATTCCCTTTGGTCTGTCAGCATCGCGCCATGAACCCCGAATTATTCTTCGTGATTCAAGGTCCAAACTATCCATTGTAATTACTTCATTTTTGGTTTTCCTTATCCAATTATGTAAGGCACAGGTGGCTTTAAGAAGTTTAACTGCTGTTTCAGGTTGAAGATGAATTGGGTTTTTGAATACAGGGAAACGGGCTGCCAATATACCAAATGCATTTTCTACAGATCGTCTTGCATGATAATGCCTGTAATTATATATGCATTGAGCTCTGGTTACTTCGTTCTTAGGATATGGTCTCATCACATAAGGCTTTAAAGGAAATGTCACATCCCCTAGCACCACAGATCCTTTTGGTAAGTTCATAAGGTTTTGCTCAAGAGCTTCCATGAGCGATGACTTATTAAATATATCGCCCTCTGCAAGATTGCCATAATTGCCTATGTCAATAAATGTGAAGTTGCAGTTGTGGTCAGTCATTGCTAAAAGCACAATGCTGATTGCCCCTTTATATTTATGATATTCAGCTCCTGCTCCAGTTGGTTTAGCACAATGAATTAATACATGCTTTCCATCAATACAACCAACACAATTGGGGAACTTCCATTGGTCATTAAAACCTTTTTGAATGTCAGCCCACTCATCTTCAGTTTTTGGAACCTAAAATCAAGATAAAAATAAAGTAAAAACAGGAATGAATTAGAGAGATGTATATTAAATTAACATTTGATACTTAAGGATAATAATTATATACAATTGGAGGGAGTCAATAGCTGTGTGGCTAGCACATTAGTCTACCACGCCAAAGGTAGTGATTTCAGATGCTTATTCCGCTAGGCCCTTAGGTGAAAACTCTTCAACAATAATATCTACAAATTTAACATGCAGTTGATTATGAAAATTCTATGAATAAATCGGCCTCCAATTTTATTCAAAAAATTTCTAATATATTGGCAGTCATTTGACACCAACCTCCAATGATTTCACACAGAACTTGAAAAAAAACTATATGTTACACCAAGCAATCATTTAATATAACTACAATAAAAGTATGTTGCAAACAGGAAATCAATCCCATTACTATTTCTTTTTTTTTTTTGGCAACTAGTGAAGAGTTATGAACCTTCAAAATTATTATTTGCTCTAACTGATAAAATTTGAGGCATCACCTTAACAACCTTAAATCTGAATCACCATCGGTTTGAATTGAAATATATCAAAATGATTCAAATTTTTGCTATAAAATTTTATTAACTGTCTCAAAACAGTAAAACGAAAATTTAAAATGAAAATGTCTGGATAATATCTCGATACTTTGTGATCACACGTGGAAAAGAAAATGGTGGTTTCAAGCCTATATAATTTCAGATACTTATCAAAGATCCCTATCCAAATTAAACCTGGATAGATTAAATTTAGAACTTCCAGTACCATCGTCTGATAAGACACAGTAGCACATGTTGACATAACATGAATAAACAATCAACTTACCTCGATAAATTCTTTCAGTCCATCGTATATAGCTTGGTAGACTTCTGGTAGAAATTTGCTAATAGTGCACTTCGACACCCCATATAGGTTCTCCAGAGCTACCATTGAATCTCCGGTAGCCAGGTAACGACATGCTATTTCCAGTTTTACTCTAGCTGGAATTGCTTGGCGCATGACTGTATTAGCTTTTTGGATTTTAGATCCAACCTGGAATAAATTTATATAAATTATAGAAGTAAATTTATGAAGAAAGCAATTAATTGTGTATTTGTGATCATAACAAGAGTTGTAGTTTTTCTGAAAATAAGTCCAAGAAATATACCACGTACAATTTCAAATACTTGGTGAGTACTGCAAATATTTTCCAGTTAAATTTTCATTAAATAGACTTACAGAAAATGATTAATAGGAAAGATACATAGATCATCTTGACACAAGTTGTAGGCACTCACCTTCTGTAGCAGGGAGTTGAACATATCACCATTCATGCTTAATAGATTAATAAAACTGGGTGGTTCCTCCGATCTAAGTTCGTTGAATAGAGACTCAGTCGCAACAGCTCGGGTTTTTTTCCATAATCTTTTATTTTTTTTAATAGTAGTTCTTCTAATTTTAATTAATTCTAAAATGACAACACTTAACGCAGCAATCAACTGACTATCCGACATTTTTCCAACTTAAAATTATGATGAAACTGTGAATAAAAAGTTAAATTGTTAACTGGGATGAAAATTTGAAACCAAAAGCCAACAAGGTAGGTCAACATCAACAAACAGCTATCAAATAGTTGTTGGATACAGTGTTGTCAGCACCTTCGGTTTTTCTCACCAAAATTGAATTTTTCAAAATTAAATTAAATCTTTTTTGTAACAATCAAATTATTTTTGTTTACAAAGAAATTTGTACGTACAAAATTATGTATATGTACAATAAAACATACTAGATCATGACACATACGAAAGAAGCCTGTTCAGGTGGGGTGCACACTCCTCCCTAAAAATTATTGGAGCAAATAAAAATACAAGAGAAACTAATTAAATCGAGCAGGAAAAAAAAAGAGCGGTTAGAAACTATTACCCTGATCACAAAAGCATTTGTAATTTTCCTCATTTTATTATGGCTTTATGTTATTCTAAAGATAAAAGTGAAATCAGAAAAATACTATATATTCATGAATGTAGTAGTTAATGTAATTGATATTATTATATATTCGTTTTTGATAATTGTATTTACTGTCAACAAAAATACTACTGTAATTTTATTAATAATCATAAATGCAGTTGTTACAAACTTTATATGATTTAAACAAAACCACTCTACGATATAACAGTGTTACCGATTAGTAGATTACATTTATTTTTCGTTGGAGTCAAAACATAACTGTCCAGGAGTGTTTTTAGATATGAGTCTTGCCATTGACAGAACATGGCTCGATGTTTTGCTCGATAAGTTAAAACATTTCTTCCTTCAATTTATTACCTTATCTTACAATCACACTTAAAAGATAGCTTTTTCCGAGTGAGGGTAGGCCCAAAATTCTCGGCTATGAAACAAATAAAAGCAAGAGTACCTCCAGGCAGCGCTTAGGTCCGACACTGTTCAATATATATTGCTCTGACATCCCACAGCACCGAGAAACACTGACAGCAAAAAGTTCCGACGATTCAGCTATTCTCATATCAACAAAAATGTCTCTAAGGCCTTTCCAAGCATTCCAAGAACACCTGAATGACATAGCTTGCTGGAAAAAAAAAGAGAATAAAAATGAATGAATCTAAGAGCCTGTTCGTTACATTCTCTCTAAAACCAGGTTTTCTTTAATGATACTCCAATACCGGCTTCCGACACAGTACGTTATTCAAGCCTTTCACCTTGACACAGTACTGACATGGGCAAGCCACCTCAGCGAAAAAGAAAATAACTGAATCAACTTGTTTTTCTAAGCCCTGATGAATGCCCACAATGTAGGCCGAAACGTCAGCACACAAATAAAATAAGTTTGTCTTATTAGTATGATTTCTTGATGACCAACTACTCCATCAGACTAATTTATTTAGTTAATAAGACCTCGCAAATTGTTTTTTGACCACTAACTACTTTATTTATCAGATAATATTGTTTCTAAAATCTTCCCTTTTTCAAATACAGAAATGTGATATTTCTCCTATTTTTTTTTCACTTTTATTTAATTAAAATTATCTTCATTAAGAGATAATCAGTTATTTAGAAAATAAACAAAATTAATGATGATTTAGAGGAAGAAATTTTTTAAACTTGCTATTTAAGCCTTGTCAGACCATCCCTCTAATGAAAAAACCTACTTGATATAAAATACTATTTAATTCTACATCGACATAATGACTTTGATCAAAACCATTTGTGATGTTTTCGAGAAAATGACAAAATGTGTGAAATGCATGTGGCACTTTCGGAGTTTTATAGAAACCAACACAATTGTAATATATGTGGCTTATACTTATTTCAAATATACAACTTGAATTTTAAACGAATTTTCTTTTTCATACTAGATAGACCACATACATATACGGACAAAAACCGTCTTACTGGAATTTTAAAACATCTCTATCTGTTGACAACCTGAATTTCAACTTATCACGCTCACAATACTCTACTTCATAATATTTATTTCGTGAATAAGTGAAATAAATAAAAAAACTTCATGTTAAGCCTCCACAAAGATAAGATCATATTTGTAATGATACGGTGTGTTTAAACCGAATGTGGATTTAGTTATTATTATAGCAAATCAATTTCAAAGCTTGTTTTTAAGCGCTCTCATAATCTAATTTGTTCGCTCTATTCATTTGAGACAGGGTTGGATTGAAAATAAGAATAAAATAATCTCAAGATTTTTGTGGACGTCAGGTACCCCTTTCCCCTCTCTCCTCCCCTCCTCCCCACATCCTTCGATGATAAAATTATTGTCCATAATTAATTTATCCTTAATCGTAATTTTTTATTGCACGCATGACAAAGTGGACAGTTCACATACCACTATACTCGTGCTATATATACATTATTCACAAGTCATTTAAATTTGGAATATAATGGTGAAATTTTATCTCTAATAAAGAAGACTTTCAGTTTTTGAATGAGGAGGATCTATTTAAGATTTTTAATTTTTCTGATATCCATTTGAAATTTTCCTTACATGGAGTAACCAAAAATTGTCTGGACATTTTTCTTATTGTTGGTAGTGATATTTATTTCAATCGAAAAATTATAACCAAATTTGCTACATTCAATCTGATACGAAAGATGAATGAAGTTTTTACTATCTGACTCAGCACTATTGTTTGCAACAATAGAAATGAATGAATATTTAAATCTAAAAGTAATTTGACTTAACCAATTAAAAAACTTAATCGACTCTTATTAAAAGTTCGAATCTACTCATTGATAAAAAGAGCATTTTATTAAATATGCGCTGAACATACAACTTTTACCTTTCGCCGTTCTTAAAATCAACTTAAGAAGTTTTAAATAAAGTTACAAGTTCAAAGGAATTGAATTGAGTTTCGATTAAAACATTCATTAAATGATATAACAATAAAAATTAGAAGTATGCATTAAGTAAGTATAATTTATATAGGAAGCTAACTCGCGTTGATTAAATTACTTTGGTTTTAGATGAGGAAGATGGTTGGGGTGCGGTCATAAATTAGAAACACACATTTAAAATAAATGCTAGGATCACTTGTAGCTGGGTGGCTAGCGTAACAGCCTACCAGCTAAAGGTCACGGGTTCAAACCCGCAGGTGGTCCTAGGATTTTTTAATGGGAGTAAAAAATCCTTAGTTACGCCGTCCTTCGGAGGGGACGTTAAAAGGTGGTCCCGAGCGATGTTAGGTACTCGTTAAAGATCCCTATCCTAATAAAACCTGGAAAGGCAAAATTTAGGACTCCCACTGTAGCATCGTCCGATTAGCCATAGTAGCATAAAGTGACGTTAAATGAATAAACAAAAATAAGTGCTATTTTTAATTATGTGCCGACGTTTCGGCCTACAATGTGGGCCTTCATCAGGGTTGACTCTGAGACGCTGTCTAAAGGAGTACTTTGGTTTTAGTTCTCTAAGAAAGAAAACTAAGAAAGTAATTTGGCCTTCTTAGAATATCTTCGGGTAATAGAAGGACAAATATTTGTGACATGTACATATCATATTTGTATTTGTATTTTGTGTAAAAATAAAACCAGAGGGTAAGAAAAAAAATAAATAAAATAAAAATTTGTTGGCTATAATCAAAACATTTTAGTCTTTTTACTTTTGAACAAGTAAAATAAAGGATGTTTTTTATTACATATTACTCTTTTACCACAGAAATGATCGCTGAAGATCTTTCTTTCTTTAAAAAGTTTTTAGTTATTAACATGTAAATTAAGAATAATTCAATCAAACCTAATCTATTTATTGGAAGGAATTAGTCATAACGTCTAACTATCAATCATGTGATTTCATTCATTAAAAAGAAATTTACAAACAACGATAAAAGGAACAGTGATTTATCTTCATCTAGAGATGGTGAATGAAAGGTGAACGAGTTCCCCAAAAAGGCAAGATCTTGTCCACGTGCCAATACTGAACTCGGTCAACATATAAAATATTGACAAAAAGAGCAAAGCGGATCCAGTGAAAGTTCGAAATAAAATATACAAGAATATTATGGATCATATAAAATACTGCATACGTTAGTATTAAAATTTATGGAAGAAATCTTCACTTTAAAATACATTATATATTCACTAATTTAACTACTTTCATGTCTATTTCTTGTCCGCCTTTCGGAAAAAGTTTAATGCATGCAACTTTATACACTGCCGGTAAAAAGTTTGAGGCCACCTATGCTTTAAATCAATAAATCATGAATTACCTCTATAATTATCTAAATAAAATATAGGTATCATTATGATTTGTATGTATAAACAAATTTGCTAATTAGTTGTAAGAAAGGTTTGTAAATATCGTAAATAACCAGAAATAATTTTATTTCAGTTGAATTGTGTGGTGCAACCTATATAATACACAATGAGAAAAAAACGCAGCAAATTATTACACAATATATAACTGTATATAAAGCTGTAGGTAGGCAATTAAGTAATATGAAAATCAATAAATAATTCAAAGGAAAATGGCATATCACCTCTGCTAATTTCAAAACGCTATATCTCTGCTAGTTCTTTCATGATTCATTTTTCATTTTGTAGGAAATTTAAATGTTTGGTATTTATTTATTAATTAAGAGAAACAGATTTTTTTTTTTAATTCGTAACGTAAACCCTAAAATTTTGAAGGGGGTAATTTTTTTTTGGTCGATTACAAAGGTTCATTATTGAAAATAATATATCAAAAACATTTATACTAGACTTACTATTTCCTATTATTTTATTTTATTTCGATTTTTATTAAAATGATTCAAATAAAATTTCCTGATTCCAGAACCCCTTACATTTTTTTCTCTATCCTCAATAATGACCGAGTTATCAGGGAGTCACATCTCTTATAAATTGTGGCTTGGCCATATATTTTTTCCCTTCTTCTCTTTGTTCATTTCGTTGCCTTGATCTCGAAAGCCTTTTCTATTTTTCTCCATCTTCAATAATAACAGATTTTTGGTGGAATTACATCTATTATAATTTGTGACTTTAATATAAATTTTTTTTGATGTTATTATTATTATTGTGCTTTACTGATTCTAAAACTCTATACACATTTTCTCTATCTTCAAAAATAATTAAGTTATGGTTGTATTTATGAATATTTTTTTTTATTATAATTATACGCGGTTTTTTGGTTAATAAACACTAAAAAAAATTGTTCTCTATGTTCAAAAATAACTTGGTTATTGAATTAAATCACTTTTAATCGGCCGCCATTTTAAAAATAACCATCTGATATCAACGTCTACAAAAAAATTGGTCCAGAAATTTCGGAGAAATGCAGCGGACGACGGACGTAAGACAAACGGATTTTTGTGTTATTTGTTATTCGGGTTCTACGCATCTTGAAACGTAAACTCTCGAATTTTGAAGGGAGGTAATTTTTTGGTCGATTACAAAGGTTCGTTATTGAAAATAATAAACCAAAATCCGAGAGCCAAAGTGCCGCCAAAAATTCAAACAGATTAATTGATGTAGACCTTATGTGGTCTCATACTTTTGACCGACACTAAATATATGGGGAATAACAAGTATTGTTCATATTAATTTATAATCCAGAAGCAGTTTATATTCAGTTTTGATGATAACTGTATGTTTTCACTATCAATATTATTTTTTTACCATTTATTTTCTATAAATAACATATTTTTCCGGTTTATACTTCTAGATTTGCAGCCATTTCAAATCAGATTCAAGGATGAAAAAATCTCTCTAATTCAGGTAATTTTGTGGAGATCAAACCAAAACAATAATAAATAATATAATATATAAGAAGGACCTGCTTTACATTTTTTAAAATTTGATATCTACAAAATTACTAGAATAAGAGATATTTTCCCCACACATGTTTTCAGCCGCGAAGCTGATTTAAAATGTCTGCAACTCTAAAAGTATAAGCCAGAAAAATATGGTACCCACGGGTTTGTATTCAGGAAAGGGTATAAAATAACTGGTAAAAAAATAAAAAACGTTGAGCAGCATGGATTGGACATTATCGAATGGATTGACCCATCACTAAATCGATATTATATTGTATCTACAATTTTGGATGAAACAAAACTTTAAGTTCCTCTTTATTACAAGGTATATTATGATACCTAAAATAACGATATACAGACATTCAGTAATTAAAAAAATATGATTTGATTTATCTTATACTCCGTGTTATAGGAAGAAACAAAATGCATATACTGTTGGTAATTTGTCTACACTTCCGTCCTTGAAGATTTTTTTTCTTTCGTTTTTTTTTAACTCTTTCTTTCTGAACTGTTAACCGGCATGTTCGATACAATGTCTACTTAAAAACACAGACTAAAACATTCCATTTTTAATTATTTATATATATAAAAGTGAATTCCAAACGTGCCAATGAGCTTAAATCTTCTTTAAAAAATTGGTAAGAGATTACCACACTTACATTAAACAGAAGTTAAATAAGTTTTTACATCGCGTTTTTCGAGTCATCTGAATCTGAGAGTGAGAAATAGTTAGTCTATTAACAAGAAAAAGAAAATTAAGATATCACATATAGTAGACATTTAACCTATGACACATTTTATCAGGAATCTCCCGATTGTTTAGTAAAAAAAAAACCGGTTCAAGATACGATGTTCAAAATAAAATGAAAGCGAAATGGTGCAGAGGTCAGTAGAGTTCACCAATTGCTATTTCTAGGGTCCACTCTTTTACCTGGTTGTCATTGAAGACCCCTACCCATTCTTTTGCACCCGTACAAAAGCGTCTACTACCTGTTGATCGTTATGTAACCACTTACCTTACGTCACCAATCTTAGTAGTGTAGTTGTTAATTTGTGCTGGTGCTCTCTAGGTGTATTTTTTAAAATATGTAAATAATTTAACACTTTTTTTTTTTTTTTTAAATACATAATTATAAAATCCCACAATACTTCTAGTCAACATGAAAACTATTGAAGGGAAAGTTGTAGTTCTAGGAGCCCAAGGTAAGAAATAAGTAGTATGAATTAAGTGTAAGATATTAGTTTTATCTAATTTTAATAGTGCATTATATATTTTAATTCTGGAAGTACTTTTGAATTGATTAAAGATGGGTACAATAAGATATTTGATTAATAACTTACTTGTTACAAGTTTTCAGTGAATCCTCAACATTTTTTCTTATTTATTTGTTTGATTAATTTTAGAAATAATGAAACTGTTATAAGGCTCAGGAATTTTTTTTTAAAATATCCGCATGGTAAAATTTAACTATATTATTGTATGCATCTATGCAATTAATTGCATTACAAAGAGAGGTGCATGTACATTACTTTTGATTCAAAGCATTGCTGACTTTAATAAATCAAGTATTACCATATGCAAACTTAACCCTTCTTTTTTCATTTAATATATTGAAAAATTGGCACTTACAAGAATTGAACAAATGTATTAAAATATATCTTCAATTCTCAACATTAAAATTTCATGGTTAATGTTATATTGTTATTCTTCTTTGTTTAATGAGTTAAGCATGACACATTAATTTTTCTTAATTACATTATAATTAACTTCCTGAAAAACTGCATACATATGATCAGACATTACAATCAAATATGAAAGGAACAATTATTGTGTCAGTCTTCGTTATGACTTCTTTTGTAAAAAATATTACTCATAATTACGTACATAAATGGAATATTATGACAATGTTATTATATAATTAAATATTTTTATATCATTAATTACTTTTTTTAATATCAGAAAATCAGTTAATAACTAACTTATCAATGCTATCCAACAATGCTTTCTTTGTTCTTGTGAAGTCATTGCAATTAAGACTAATGAGTGAGACTCTAGATAGTAGCATTTTAGTAATTTTTATAATTTTAATAAAATATAATCGATCGAAGCTTGTATACTTTATTATTTAGTAAATAAATTGAATCAATCGTTTTTCAAATTTCTCTCTCAACCATTGATAGATGTAAAGTAAAAATAATTTATTATGACAATGCATTTTGTTTCAACAAATATATTTTTTAGGTTTCATTAATTTTTTTTATTAGTATAGCATTGTAATTAATATTATTTATTTGTCATAAAAAAAATTGATGCACTTTTCACTCAACTGTAAATTTCTTTGTTGTTTCCAATGTTTCATTCTCAATGCCAGTCTCCAATTAAAACATTGGGATGTAATGCCTAAGTCACCCATAGAAACAAATGAGACTTAGGTACTACAGCCTGTAAAACATGTTTAATTTAGTGACCAAGTAGATAGAAATAGGATGTTTTATATATGACCTATAAATGGTAAAATCACTCAATAAGATTAAAATAAATACACATAAAAATTGATTATTGTTATTAATGATGTAGTTTAGTTGACCGTTGAGAAATTAGATGAGGAAGATGGTTGGGGGTGCGGTCATTAAAGAGAAACACACATTAAAACTTGGTGATATATAATATGATATAATAATAATATAATATAATTCAAATATCACCAAGTTTTTATGTGTGTTTCTCTTTAATGACCGCATCCCCGACCATCTTCCTCATCTGATTATTGTTATTATTTTTTCAAAAATTCAAACTCTTTTCATGCATTGAAAAGTTTTTTTTCTAATCAATTTATGTTTGCCTGTTCAATTTTTTTAGGAGTTGGGAAAACAAGTTTAGTAGTTCGCTATATTGGTAAAATGTTTAGTCATCATATAAGTCCAACCATTGGAGCTTCATTTTTCACCTGTAACATTAATGTTGAAGACACGAGAGTCAGATTGCAGGTAAATGTTTCTTTCTTAAATTTTGTTTTGTGTGAACAATAATGGTATATTCGTGTGATTACTGAACATGATATTTTTTGAAGGTGTGGGACACAGCTGGCCAAGAAAGGTTTAGATCTATGGCACCAATGTATTATAGAAATGCAAATGCAGCTCTATTAGTTTTTGACATAACCCAACAGACGTCATTTGCTTCGATTAAATCTTGGGTTAAAGGTACTAATTTTTTTTTTTTTTAATAGCATAATTATACACTTTTCTGTCAACCAATCTTTCAAATAATTTTAGTGAACTCATATGAGGAGAAGTATTGAACAAATAACATAGTTATTCATTCACAGTCCGATATTGAGTTCATTATAGTTCTTTTGATAGCGATCATGAGTCAAAAATGAACATTAATAGACAATGATATAGAAATAATATTGTAATCCGTTCAAAACAGAAAGGACTTGACTGTTTTTAAATTTTTATTATCTTTATTTATCATGAAGACCCATATTGTCATGAAATGGTATATTTTAAAATTCAAAATAATACAATTACTTTTTCTTTTATTAATTCTTAAATAATAGATTTTATGGATCAGCTATGAAATTTTTATCTTTATCCATCTTGCTTACCACCGCAAATGACTTTGATAATGTATAGAAGACTTGTACCAAAGCTAATTTCTTATGCTTTCATTTTTTTTGCTCTATCATAATAAGGTAATTTTTTTTTTTGCATCTCATCAATAATCTATGAAACTATTTCAGAACTGCAAAGGAATGTAGAAGAACCACTTGTCCTCTGTGTTGTGGGTAATAAAACCGATTTGGAATCTCAGAGGAAAGTTTCTAGAGAAGAGGCCGAACAATATGCCACCTCTATAGCTGCTACATATTTTGAATCCTCAGCATTAAATGATTCGGGTCAGTATAATCAATTCTAGAACCGAAATTTAAAATTTGTTGACATTTTCTGTTTACTTTAAAGAACAAAGTATTGTAATTTTAATCAGAAGCATAATTATACTTTCTTTACTGTGTGTAAATTGACAACTTTTATTACTTTATTTTTTTAACATCCAATGAATAAATGCTTTATCTATGTATTATAGTACATTGAATTTGCTTTCATTCACATCAAGTTGTGTCTGATAAATTCTTTATTCTGTAATATCAGCCATTTAGTCTGTAAATCCTTCTACGGTACTCTCGTGTCTGTCTGAAAGGCATTAATTGTGATTGAACATTTGTGAAATCTTAAATATCATGGATGCTTTTCATATCATAAGTAGTATATGGACTTCTCAGTTTTAATTTTGAAAATATGCTTTCACCATCATTCAACTCAAGTACAAGGACAGTAAGGGGTCACCTGTAGTGCAGTGGATAGGATAACAGCCTCTTATGACCAAGATCGTGGGTTAAAATCTGTTCATGTGAAATAATAAATATAAAATATCCTTAGTTATACCGTCGTTTGGGGGGTACGTAAAAAGTTGATCCTAAGCCTGTGCGATGTCGGGTACTTGTTAAAAATTTCTACCATAATCAAACCTGGAGAGGCAAAATTCAGAACTCCTACTGTAGCATCCACCGATTAGCCACAGCAGCATAAAGTGGCATTTAATAAATATACTAAAAAACAAGGATAGAAATAATTGTTTCCAGTAATCTGTCCATCTCAAGAAAAAGAGATAAATGTGTCAAAAAGGTTGTGGGTTGACAAGAAATTTTCTTTTGATATGGAACCTGATAGATTTTTTTTTGTATCACTTTCAAGTTCAAACAAAAAAGAATTCATGGCATGATTCTGATTTTAAAATTATTTAGTATATCTCCATATATCTTTGTGACCTAACTTTAAAAGATGCTGAAGTCAGTTTTGATTGATCATTAGAGTATTGCCTATACTTTGTCTGCCTAAATTTTCAATGCTAAATGTCTGCCTAAATCACAGCGTATTTTCCTCCAAAATTTTTCTGTTACTAAGGGCTAGAAACCTTTAAGTTACTAATATTTTATTAAAAACTGTGTTGTACTCAATGAGAAAAAAAATGTTTACTAAGAAATAAGTAAAATTTCTTAACTATTCCTTTGTATTCTGAAACCCTTGAGTTATAAATTAGCGATATTTTTTAAACCATTTTATATAACCATTATCAATCATACTTTCCCTCCCTTTGCATAAATGAAATTTATTTGAATTTATTAAAAAAACCTCTACCACTACAACCCATTAAGGGTCCTTGGGTCCAGTACATACAGAGATTCGTTCTGAACGACTATGCAATTAAGATGATTAGGTTGAGATGAGATGAGCACACAATGAATTTTTTTTTTTCTATTTTTTGGGAAGCTGGGTATGCCACTAAAAGGTTCTCCCCATGACTGAAATAACAGAGTAAATAATTATTTTGCCGTGCCAAATATATTAATGCCTGAGACCAAGGCTCCTTGCTTTGAATTTATAACTTGATCACAATTTATAACTTCTGTTCACAAGTAGACTTATTTAAGTGCATAACTTTTCTAGTTATCTAATGATTCTTTAAATTTTCAGGGATTGAAGATGTATTTTTGTGCTGCGCCAGTGGTATGATTACGTTAAGTCAAGACAAACTAGTTAAGACATTAAGAGTGACGCCTTTGACCCAAGAGAGGGAAGGAAGTCGTACTCAGTTACACCAAGTACCAACGACCGAAAAACCGCCCTTATGTTGCTGAATTTTATCAGTTATTTCTGTAAAGATCTTATCAGCAGTTGATACTGCTTAGATACCTGAATGGTCATGACATTAACTTAAGCGTTGTAAATTTTTGTATCGAATTGTTTTATTCATCATTATGGTGTATTAATGATAAAATGACCAAATAGAATCGATTAAATCTATGCTTGTAAATTATATATAAATGTAAATTAATTTAAATAACAACTGTTTTTTTAATATGAAGATTCTCTTTTTATTGTTTTTACTAATTTTGATAGCATTTTATGATTAAAATCATGCTTATCAGATTGTGTATTATAAAAAAACGAATTAATAAAGCTTTATAAAATGTTATTTAATTTAAAAAATATCCTGACATCTACTATTACCATTCGGGTAGTTGTTTCTAAATTTGAATCATCAGTCAGAGTATATTATTTTAGTGCTTTGTATGATTCTAAAATCATTCCTCTAACCTACAATGTTTTTATATGTTCTCATACAGAAAAAAACAACAACACTGAAACATCTCAAGTTATATTACTACTGGGGTTATAAATTATCTTATAACTAAAAACTTGCTTATTTGAACAGCCATCACAAATACTTCATATATTATGTTATTAACATAAAAGGGGTAGTGAAAGATGATTAGATAGTGAAGGGACTCAAGACAATAATGCCTTCAGATCCAGGGTAATAACCACTATAATACACAGATTTATTGATAAAATGTAATGAGCATTGGGAAAGATCATGGTAGATTTCAGTGGGAAAGTATTCCAGAAAATAGTGGACCGGGCTAAAAAAGGATAGCCATGTTTTGGTTCTATGGAAAGGGTTACTGAGGTTATTAACATGAAGGGGTGTTGAGAGTAATGATTGAATGTGGATCAGAGCCACCGAAGTGTGAGAGCTCTACGACAGTCGCTTAGAGGGAATGCCTTTGAAGAATGGGCCAATTACAGGTGGCAGGGCGTTGGCGTTCGTCATTTTAAAGAGACCCCAAAGGCCAACAGATATATATGCGAAAAACAAGTTCTCTCGGGGTCTGAATGGTCCAACGCCCTGAAGCTGAATATCAACTATGCACCCCTGCGAGGGGTCCCAGGAGTCAGCGGACAGGTGAGAGATGTTGGGTCTCCCTGTCGCAAATGTGGCAGAGTCAGAAACACCAGCCCACGTGCTGAGAAATGCCCCAACAACTCCCTCCTAGTTACTCGCCGGCACCATCGAGTTAAGCATGCGTTATGAGGCTCCTTAGGGAAAGCAATATACCTGCTTTGACGAGGTCTGCTGTGTGGACACGGACGGTTCTGCGAGGTATGCTTACATTGTAGCATTCCCCAAGAACGGGAAAACAGCATTGATCCTCGCCTGACCGTCAGGTATGAAACAAACGACCTCGATCAGGCAGATGAAGTGGACAGAGAAAAGAGAGAGATCTACAATAAGTGTATCCCTTTCCTAAAAGAGAAGTTCCGCGAGACCTTCGGAGAGAGAGAGTTCACCGTGAGAGGCCTCTGGTTCAGATCTCACGGGACTATCCCCAGTAGAACAAGGAGCCTTCTAGAAGAACACGGTGTTGGTAATAGTGAATTGTCCATGATGGCTGAGAATACAATATTGGACTCCCTGGGGATTATTCATAATCACCTATATGGATGTTAGTTGGGTTAAGATTTTTACCTAACCTTTATTTATTTACTTATATTTATGTTTTTCTTTATTCGTCTTATCTTTTTGCTTAAATTTTATCATTGAATCTTTGATACTGTTGGTCCTTTAGGTATGCATTTTCAAAGCTTTTTCTTTTTTATGCTTGGATTTTGCATTGGATTGTAGACTATATAACATATTATTAGGTATAACATAGAAATCTGTTGATAAAGAAAGTAAATGTATAGTAAATTTATAACTTTTCAGGTCAACATCACATGTCATCAAGATTGATAAGGTATGATAGCAACCCAATACAGTTGGGCAGCAATGTTTTGTTTTATTGTAATTTTGATGAAATAAAGCATTTCTCTCTTCTCTAGATATACAAAACATTTTTTTTTTAATTATTGGTGCATGCAACACATAACTTTCACTTACCTTTGTTGTTAAAATCAATTTAAATAATTATACATTAAGTAATGAAATGAAAAAACATTTAAGCACTAGGAGTTTCATTAAATAATTTATCTACAATCACTTTTCATCACTATCCATAACCTTATACTACATTACAGTATTAAGATAATTTTTCTAAAATCTTCAGCTTTTCAACAGTACTTTAAAAATCTATATTACTGCTCTTAAGTAAAATTGAATACAAAAACATTTCTGCTCTTTTCTCCACTAGTTAGTTATACATTTTTTTCAACTTTTGTATTATTTACCTGTCTATTATCAACGCTAACAAGGTGATATGGTTAGTTTTTTTTAATCGACGAAATTAAAAGTACTTTAGGGGAAAAAGATTAAAATCTTTTTAACTTTAATGACTATTGGAATGAAATCTGCACCATATTAATGAAATGAAATGAAATTTTGCATCAATAGAGAGTTTAATAAAAATCATTATCATTTTCTGAGAAATTTGTAAAAAGTGGTAAAATGCATGGTGTAATATGGCTTTTCTAATAAGTGGAATTGGTTGAAGAAAAAGTTTCTGAAACATCTCAGGCTCCTAAAATATGAGATTTCAGTTTTATAGAACTTAACATTTTTCAGCTATTCTTACCACATACACACAGATATTTTTGCAGGACTTGATCATTTGGACTCAGGGGACCCTGAAACGTGCATTTCCAGTAAAAACTAGAATTTAAAAATTTTCACAATCGCAATTCTTTTTCTTACTATATATTTCATACATAGGTAAGTGAAAGTAAGAACAAAATGTGGATTTAACTACTAATGTTATACAACATTATTTATATAAGATATATCTCTTACATATTTAATAGTATTTCCTTAGTGTCCAACTTTTTCTTCTTAAAAATAGAAAAAAATCAGTCAAAATAATAAGAAAACAGCGTGCTACATCTACATTTAATAAATTATATCTTTTTTCAGGAAAAGGTATCATATTCTTGAGGTGCTTAATTTAATTAATATTTTATTTATATTACATGCAATAGATTAATTTTCATAATAAAAACTGCACAATTTCTTTTTTTCCACCTTGTTACCTCATAAATCAATTCATATCAATAATAAAAGGCTAAAACCAAAAGAAAAAAAAAGTCAAGAGAGTAATTTATTTCAGATGTGGTATGCCTATAATGTCAAATTTACAAAATTAAAAAAAAAAAATTATATTGAAGACACTTGAATGTGGCTTGTTAATTTTTCGTTATCTTCATAAGTTAACATATCAAATATCTCATCAAAAGTACCAATCGTTAGAAAATGCAGGTAGGTTTACTATGGCTAAATTACGAAGAGATCAGAATTATCAAAAAAGAACTCTTCCATTATTTAAAAAATAATAAAGGTCATGGCTGTTACTAATACATTTGTTGCATCGAGCAATTCACACTTAACCTTGAATGTTACAAAAGGATTAATATGGAAGAAGATTACAATCTACTTAGGTACTATTAACAAGGATTTGTTTCTATATACAAGCAGCAGGATTAAACAGTAACATTTATGATAAAATATAAACAATTTTTTATGGTTAAGGATTATTGATAAAAATAAGTTGATGAACCACACCTGGGATTTGAATAGTTCCATAAGAAGGAACATGATACCACAATACTAGTCATCAATATTGAGATACATGAATTTATGTGGTCCAATAATTTAAAATTATTAAAGGGAAAAAAAAATTCCATGATATCAAAACGCTTACAAATTTAGGCCTTTTTCTTTCTTTCGCCAACCCTCTTCCCCCCACAAAACATGAATCATAACATCATTCAATTTTTCTGACATTCAAGGGCCAAATATTTACATTTTACAAAAAGTTACCAAATTTTAACTCATGGAATGTTTTTTTGTATGTTTTATTTATTTATTACTTTTTTTTTTGTTTTATTTTTTACACAAGTTGTAATCAAATACATATTCCTTAGAAACATGAAATACATCTTTCTCACATCATTCTTATACATACGTAAAACATTATACAAACAAAAAGAATCCACGATTGATATATAAACTTTACAAAACCAGAACATCATAACAACTCAAAAACTTAATTTGGTATAAGTTTGTTCCTTACAAATTAATATAAATAATATTGGTGAATATTTTTTACACAATAATAATATATTTGTTAAATGTTCTCTTAAATATATATATTTTACCTAAATATATAATTATATCAATCAGTATCACTGACCATCTGGATATATTTCTAAACTAGAAATGTATTCTCCAGTTTGCTCTGAAAGCCCTCTATTTTCAACATAAACCTGGCAAAATGAGGTTTTCATCCTTTTTTTTTTTTTTTTTTCCATAAAAATATAGCAGTCCTTAGAAATATATAAGATGAAAGATGAAAGGTACACACAACATAGCAAAATCATTTCAAAACATACTGACAAAAAAAAAGTCCATGATTCAAAATAATTTACTGATTTAACAAAAACATCTTTATATAAATATATATTATATAATAAAAGAAATCAGTTAATGTATCCAACGATGTGGACCAAACATGAATAAACTGGGGGACTGAAGAGTGCACACTTAAATTGGTCATGGTTAAGTGCAATGGTTGTTTTCTTGATCAGGCTAAATAGCTGTAAGTATCTTTTTGACCCTCTGTCCTCTCCAAATATTCTTTTTCAATCAAAATATCAATGCATTTCTGAAACAAATAAAAAATAAATTAAATTTATTGAAAGAATATCATAATAAAATAATGTTTAAGTAGAGTCCCGATAATTCATAAAGTAATTGGTCTGAGGAAGGGTTATGCTGACTTTTCATGAGGGGTGATGTTGGAACAAGTAGGTTAAACATTGTTAGGAGGGACACACAGGTACATTTAAAATAGTTAAGGGGTTCCAAGATGTTTGAAAATATAAGTTAATTAAGCAATAAAAACAGAGGACTATCTTTTTTTTTTTATTTTTTTTTATTATTTGTTCATCCTTATCTCGCCTTTGGAGGCTATACAGTTTCTTGGGCCAGGGGTTGAGGGAGGGGGATAAATGCTGAGATATAAGACCCCAGCACTGAGATGCTAACTCGTAATTACTTGGTCTCAAGTTTTGGTTATCTATAGTTGCTAGGCAACACACACTAACCCACTCAGCCATCCCTGCCTCCTAACAGACTGCCGTCTGTTTGTTTATTTATTTATTTAACATCACTTTATGCTACTATGGCTAATCGGACGATGCTACAGTGGGAGTCCTAAATTTTGCCTATCCAGGTTTTATTAGGATAGGGATCTTTAACGAGTACCTGACATCGCACAGGCTCGGGACCACCTTTTAACGTCACCTCCGAAGGACGGCGTAACTAAGGATATTTTACTCCCATTAAAAAATCCTAGGACCACCTGCAGGTTTGAACCCGTGACTTTTAGCATGGGAGGCTGTTACGCTAGCCACCCAGCTACAAGTGATCCCCAGACTGCTGTCTATACTTTAAGTAAGGTAATTTATATTACCGATAAGTTAATTTTTCAAACACTGTATAAATGCAAATAAATAAGAAAATTAAGTACGTGATTGAAAGTATTAACAGTTTCTGACCACGCCATGTATCTTAATATCTTATTTAAATTTTTAATTTCACTTACCTGAATATGAAATATATAGCAAGGGAAAATATTGAGATCATGACAATTTTGGAATAAGAGTTTTCACCTGAAATACACATTTCAGGATCCCCTGAGTCCAACTGACCAAGTTCCGAAAAAAGGTCTGAAACTGTCCATGTGGTCTAGCCCAAAAACAGTAAGTTTTATAAAACCCAAATTTCATATTTTAGGAGTGTATATGCCAGAGATGTTACAGCAACTTTTTCAACAAAATCAGAGGACCTGAAGAGCCACTTTATGCATTTTTATGATTTTCTCATAAATGACACAATTTTGATTTAACAAGCTCAATTTTTTAAAAATTTAACGGGTTTTAATATGATGTGGGTTTCATTTTGATTGAGATAGTCTGAAAGGGGTTATGTTAAATAAATGTTTTTTTTTTTTATTTATTTATTATTCATTCATTTACAACTGTGTTGATTAATACATCTAGTAAATTAGTTGTTAGATAAAACACATAAAGAGAAACTGCCCATTGGCAGCACTGCAATAGGTAATCTAAACTAGAAGGTCTCGAGGCCATCTTCTTTTCAGATGCCTCGGAGGATTGTCAGGAATGGAAGAGGAAGCTAGAATTGAAACTGGTGGGTTAGAGTGGGAGTGGAGTTTGGCATGGAAGGATTGATACCTGGTTCGGGCCAAATCAGCTACATAAGGAATACTAAGGTCTTTATGGATGAGCTTATTTGTGACGAAGTAAGGAGTGTTGAGGACTTCTCGAAGGATTTTGGATAGTAAGGATTGAAGACAGGAAGAATTTGATGGTTTAGTGGAGCCCCAAAGCTCAAACCCGTGAGTCCAGATAGGTCTTATGATGGTCATGTAAATGAGTATTTTGTAGTTAAGTGGAAGATTAGAGCATCTGTCTAGTAAGTGCTTAAGTAACCGAAAGCGGCGAGCAGTTTCTTGTCGTTTCAGTCTAGTGTGGAGATAAATAAATGTTAAATACTCATTTAACAATTATTTAATTTTTGCAAAACCTATCATTTCTGAGTGAAATTCAAACATATAAATGCACATCTTTTTGGAATTGAAGGGGAAAGAGAGGGAGAGGCTTTGTAAAGTGTATCTCGGTTGAAAACTTGCATTAAAAACTGTTTATGATCACAATACTCTAACTATATATTTCCTAAATAAATGTTAAGTTAAAAAATGTATTACCATTCTTCACTATTATTTAAGTATTTTGTAATTTTTTTTTTTCAACACTTAAATGAATTACCTTGATGACATGAACTCTTGGTTTGAATCTAGAAGACAGTTGATTTAGAACTTCTGCCACTAAGTTTTGATGCTTCAACACTTTTCTCATTTTCATTATCCTTACTATTGCAGCTTGAATTAAAAGTTTCCTATCTTCCTCTATGTGCTTATGAGTCGTTTCCTGTTCATGTTTCAACTCAGCTTTGACTGGCATATTTATGTTCACTCTCAGTTTCTTGCTAAAATTAAAACATAAATAATATATGAATGTACATTACCGTGATAAATATTTACATAATAATAATAATAATAATATATAAATCAAAAGCTTAAAAGTTATTAGTATAATAAAATATTTTTTCCCGATTTGGAATAAAAAAAAATTGATATTTCAATATCTGATATGCAAGCCTCACATGAAGATTACAAATATTAAAGTAAGAGAATAACTGGAAGGATGTTACAGGACTATTGGAAAACCAAAGCCATAAGTATGTATAAGGCATATGTAAAGATATTCAAAAGTAATGTACTGTCAATAATTGATTATTTTAGACTGCTGAGTGGATTTGTCTACATAGTGTGATTTTGTCTGTTCCATCAAGAAGGTGTCAAAAGTGGCAAAACATTAAATATTTTTAGCAGGAGCATGGGTGACCAGTGAATAGGGCAAGATAATAATAATAGGGAAAACCTAGCAAGGGCAGGATAATTATTTATATTTTTATTTCAGCAGGCAGATACTCTAGGGATTTGCTCAACTTTAAAGTACCAATAATTTGAGGAAAAATCCTAGGAGCTTTGAATGATCTTGACCTTAGTCTAGAAATAGCATAATTCTGTACATACTGAATCCAAGACAACCTTCCTTGGATTCAAGTTTGATTTTTTACTTTCACTTACTATATATAGTAAGGGAAAATATTGCGATCGTGAAAATTTTCGAGCTCCTTTTTATTTTTATTTATAATGACTGTTTGTTATATTTTGTTTTATAAGCCATGAATATGGCCTAAAATTTAGGCTGAAACATTGGCATATTAAATTATGTGTTTTGATGACTGCACGCCGAATTATCTTCTCCTCACTACAGAAAGATTGAGTTGTTTATCAACAGGTTTTAGAAAATTTTAAAGGCACTCAAAAATTCTTAAGGCATGATGATGTCAAGAGTTAGGATTTTCTCCCAAAAGGCAACTTCAAATTATGGACGCAGGTTAATTTCAAGACATTAAAAATTGAACAATTCAAACTTACTTTTTATATCCCAAGTATAAAGATAGAAGCGAGTTGGGTTGAAGTTCAGCTTCATCTTCTTCTTCTGTCGACAGAAGTTTTGCTTTAAGAAGTATATGAAGCACCTGATGAAGATAATCCGTACTGATCTGAGTGCTCTCGGCCAGTTGTCCTACGGTCCAAGACTCTGAGCTGTTATACTGAAGCAAAACAGCCATTTGCAAGGTCGAAGCTTGCAATGTATACCTTAAAATTAGGAAATTTAATATGATTAATACCATGTAAACTTACAATTTAATCAAAAATGGACAGCAAATTTGAGTTGCAAACTAAAATGCTATTATAATAAACTAAGTATGATTGAAACACTGAATGTAAGAGGGTGAATTAATTAATAATGATAATTTTATACTGGAAGGAATTAGTCCGGGTGTCGGTCAGTAAATGAAACAACTAAATAGCTTCAACTATTTATTGTTTGCCAATGTTTCGACCCCACTGTGGGTCATTATCAGGGCGATGAATGAATAGTAAATGAATAATTGCCCTGATGATGACCCACCATGGTGGTCGAAACGTCAAACAATAAATAGTTGAAACTATTTAGTTGTTTTAATTAATGACTGCCATCTGGACTAATTCCTTCCAGTAATCCTTAAATGGTCAACTAATTATATCCACTGATAATTGTATACATTTTACAGAATAATCATACCTTCAGCATTCCTCAATGTTACTATGTATACACCTTTGCCACTTATTTGGAAGTTTGAATATTTTTTTGACATCGATATGTCTTTTGGCTGGGGGTCTATACTTATATTTTTATCTATGACAATAATTTTTTTTATACAACAAGAGTCTCAAGTGCCTACTGTTACAGTTACAAACTATATTGATTTGAACAAAGTGTTGGGACTTTTTTTGTGTTGGTCAGATTCGTAATTTGCCGACATTTTCATGATCAGAAAATTAAAGAATATTTTTTGATACATATCATTTGTCGCTAGGACCGACCGTTTAGGAGTTATAATGGTCTGGATGAAAAATGTTACCTATGTACCAATATCTAAATGTACATTGATGATTAAAAATAAATTTTGTTTGCAGATCATTTATTTTTATCTTTACCTTCTATAACTAACCAATCTGCCCATCTATTCTCCGTGACTTGGAAAAACAGTAGATTATAGATAGACAAGATTAATCAAAGTCTAAATACTTAAACTACTTTCTCATTAAAAATTTCAGATTGAATTATCAGTAGACTGAACATGGACTGCTTTAATTGAACATTGCTTTCAGATTGTTCTCCTCCAAGAGATTTGATTCTCAAAAGAGTGTAAATGAAAAATATTCATCGAGAAAAAGTATGATCGACAGAAATAGTGTTGAAATGTTTCTTATTCTATTTCTTCGAATTTATTTCTTGATAAAATCGCAGTGCATGGTCTGATGCATTAGAGATAGAGGGCATCTCTAATTAGTGTAACTGATCTTTAATTTAATGCAATTTAACCATCGTTAACACAGCAATTGGTCATACTTCACATTAATCATTTGTTGATCGTTGAGAGAAGATTTGTAAGAATCACCTTGAGTAAAGAAAAAAAATTAAGTACTTTTTCAGTTAGGAATAATTCTAGCCTTCACTGGAGGATGGCTTGCTTCTTTCTCTTGTATCCTTTCACTCACTTTTTTTTTCAGTGGCACGACAGGCCGTGCAGGCCCTGGGACTCGCGGTGTAATCTCCTGGAAGGTCATTCACTTCCTACACCTAATTTTGTGAGTGGTCACCATTTGGCTGACGGGTCTCACATACCCGGGGGATTGGCTGTGAGTGAATTCCCATTTAATTACATCCTTATAAAAGTCCCGCTGGGACTAGGATTCGAACTCACAACTTTAGCATGAGAGACTAGTGCACTAGCCACTCAGCCACGGGCTCCCCTCTATTTTTTACTCAGGAATATAATGGAGGATCTGGTTCTCAACAGAGGTTGTTGTTGTTGTTTGGGGCTTTGAGGCGTAAAACCCAGGGGTCATAAACGCCTATAGTTCTCTTTAAGTATAAATCTCAACAGAGGTGATGACATGCCACAAAAAATACTCTGCCATTAGATGGAAACTTGTCCTCAAACATCTTATGAACAAGGAATATCAAAGTTTCCATATCAGTGCTAATCACACAGGAGACTGAATAAAGAAATACTGAAGGTATGGTTTATGCATAATAAAGAATTGATGCTTCTACATTTAGAAAAAACAACAGTTTTTCGAAACTTTCTACCTTCAGAGAGTGACTTCTCAATTCAACAAGATATTCATTCATATTATATCAAGATATTCATATATTCAACAATACTGTAATAATAAAACAAGAAAAAATAAAATAAAAACTAACTTTTGAAGAATGAGTCTATCACATTTTCAACATATACTTGAATATCTAATTATTTTATACAAAGCATTATTAATAAATTTATGGGGGGGTTCACTTAACTTTTGAGAAAATGTAATTAAAAAAAATATATTCACTTTAGAAATTATTAGTGTGTTTGGCCTTGACAATAAAAATTAAAAACTTGGTATGAATTAGTAAATTACAGTCACCTGTATTATAGTGCCTAGCATATCAGCTTTCTATGCCCAACATCGTGGGTTCAAACCCGACAGATGGCCATAGGATTTTTTAAAGGAAGTAAAAACTCCTTGGTTATTCTGTCCTTCTGAAGGGACATAAAATGGTGGTCCCAACCCAAGTCTGTGCTATGTCAGGTATTCATTAAAGATCTTTATCCTAATTAAACCAGGATAGGAAAAATTTAGGACTCCCACTGCAGGATCGTCCAATTAAGCACAGCAGCATTAAGTGACATGACATTAAACAAATAAATTAATTTACTAAAGAAACCTCTAACTCAACAACCCCCACAGGGTCTTAGGTTAGGTACAGTATATATAGAGATTTGCACTGTTTCTAGGCTAGCAGCCGTGCATTGAGGTGATAGGATCACAACCAGCTGCCAGTTTTTTTCCCATTTTCGGGTACCCACTTTATATACGCTGGGTATGCTCCACGAGGGCCTCCAAACCCTGGGTCGCTTCCTGGCTGAAATAGCAGAATAAATAAAATCCCCCCACAGCCGGGATTCGAACCCGGGAGCTTGATAATAGTAGACTAGTGAAAATGAACAAACTAAACTAATTAGTCAATTTTTGGAATAATAAAAATTCAAAGAATATGTATCCACTTTTCACTTAAATTATAGAGAAAAGAAATTTATCACCAAGAAATGCTTTAAAGCATTTTTTTAACTAGTATTGTCAAGGCCTAACCCACAAGAATTACTGACTGAATTAAATTAAAATGTTAACCTGTTTTTGAAACAATTTGTGATAAGTTCCCCTTTGGACATATTGTACAACCAGTTCAATTTCCGTCCTGAGTGCTGGCTGCTATAGAATGTCGTGAAACGATGAACACTCCTTTCCAGCTAACATAAAAATTATAAAGATTAACTTTATATATATCATAATGAAATAGTTCTTAATGCTAGTACTAATTCCATTTTAATGCCGAGAAAGTATCTTAAAACTGAATTTATCCAGTATTTGATGTGACGTTAGTACAGTATTAAGTTCCTAATAATGTGTTGTTTTTTCATGAATTCTCACGACCTTTCATTCTTATTAAAAGAGTTATTCTCAGCATTAAATTGATTTATTAGTTTGGAGAAAAGTTTATTGAGAAACATGAAAAATAAGTAGAAACTTGATGGTGAGAGAAATCTCGAAAATGTTTAGAAAATTTCGGTATTTTTAGGATTTTTTTTTTTTTTTTTTTTTTATAAAATTCGTTGAATTTTTATAAATAATATAGAATTAAAGAAAGTAATCTAAAAAGAGATATTAAATGGAAGGTCAATAAACTATTAATACCCTACTTGAAAATGAATAAATATATATCATAAAAAATATAAATTATCTAATTAGTTATAAAATATTTACACAACTTGATAATGCTTTGAACTTCCTATAAATATTTTCAGAATTGAGGCATTAATTTCTAAAAGGTACTAAAGAATATTTTTTTTTTTTCAAAATTAATACTTTGACATATTTGTATCCTCATCATATAGTTTTATCTAAATCTTCTATTTGATATTATTTAATGAACACTCAAGACCTTTAGAAATGGAATTATTTTCCAAAGGTACTAATTACACCTTTAGTTTCGTTCCAAACCATACTTTGTATTATAAAATTATTAAAAAACAATAATGAATTTTTTTTCTATCTTCGAAAATAACGTATTTACAAGCGTGTATGTAAGTGATATTTCAATTTTTTTCTTTTCTTTTTTTCTTTTTTATATAATTATTCGCGTTTTTTTGGTTAAAAACGATAATGAATTTTTTTTCTATCTTCGAAAATAATGTAGTTACAAGAGTATATATCAGCGAGATTTCAATTTTTTTCTTTTCTTTCTTCTCTTTTATATAATTATTCGCGTTCTTTTTGTTAAAAAACAATAATGATTTTTTTTTTTCTATCTTCGAAAATAACGTAGTTACAAGCGTATAATATAAGCAAGATTTCAATTTTTTTTTTTTTTTTTCTGTTTATCGCACTTCACTGATTCTAAAACTCTATACATACTTTTCTCTATCATCAAAAATAACTGCGTTATGAGCGTATTTATGTGAAAAATATCAATATTTTTATTTTCTTTTTTCTCTTTTATATAATTATTCGCGTTTTGTTAGTTAAAAAAACACTAATAATTTTTTTTCTCATAAATAACTGAGTTATTGAATAAAATCCTTTTAATCAGCCACTATTTTAAAACTAAACAACTGATATCAACGTCTAGGTGTTAGGATCATCGTTGAATCGACTAGTATTTTTGTGGCGAATTTCAAAAAAATTGGTCCAGTAGTTTCGGAGATATGCCGCGGACGGCTTACAGCGGACAAACGGATTTTTTTAAATTTGTTATTTGGATTCTACGCATCTTGAAACGTAAACCCTCAAATTTTGAGCAGGGGTAATTTTTTTTTTTTTTTTTTTTTTGGTCGATTACAAAGTTTGATTATTGTAAATAATAAACCAAAATTCTAAATTTTAATGGGAAAAGAATCAAATAAATTGGTTAAAAAGTAATAAGTTATAGTAAAAAGAGAATTTTGAGCTTCCAATAGAAATTCCTAGAATGGACACAGTACTTTTTAGAACTCAACATCTCAATTCTTTTGTTTAAGGGTGATTCACTAAATTTCTTTTCTAGAACATTAAAATTTTTAATTGACTAGAATATTTCTGTGATAATTATAAAATTAGTTTAAAAAATTTATGTTAACTTATAAACTAATGTTATTTGTAAATATTTAAGAAATACCTCAGTAGGAAGCGAGAAATTCTGACTTGATTGAAATGGCCATGATCCAGAGGAGAGAACTTGAATACTAAAATCGATGTCCAATGGCTCAGCTGATTTAATTAAATGATTTCGGAACTGTTCATTAAGATCTTTAGATACGCCGATATCCTAAAAAAGAAAAATGGTCATTAAAATTAAATTAGTATCACATTCGGTAAACTATATATTTTTCTTGACACTGCTACTCACTCAGCTATAGTAATTAAAAAGAAAATTTTAAATAAGTAAGACAAAAATTAAATACCTGGAACATCCGTTGAAGTTTGCTGGTATATTCAAAACCACAAGCTTGTTTTAATTTGCTTATCATACTAGCTTCAGCATCATCACTCGCGGACATATGTTGAACCAAACGTTTAGCAAGCATTTTGGAATAGAATTTTTGAAAAACATCTTTATCTTCAATATATTTAAAGACGACCATCTAAAAATGAAGAAGTAATTAGAATGGTTTATTCACATGAAATCAGGATAAAGAGCAAATATGTAAAAAAAAAAAAAAAGTAATCTCTATGCAATGTGGTGAAATGATAAAAAAAACAACTTTATTTTAAGTTTTTTTTTTTTTGTCACAGGTCCCTCCACTTGCATTACATGACTCACAAACAGAAAAGAAGATTCAATAGTATCAGTTTAAATAAAATAAAAAAAATATGAAGATTGTTTTGTAGCAGTGACTGAAAGGTCAGAACGTTAAAGTCTGATGACGTCATTTGTTAAGTAGAATGGTGCATCCACTATTTTATGAAAGCACTTTCGACAGAAAAGACTGTATTCTTTGGATGTTTGAATGGTTTAGCAGTCTTTAAGTTCTATTCTGTCCTATTCAGTTTTAGCAAAACTTTATATGGAGTTAGTTTGTTGGTTAATGATAATTTAGAATGTCAGTCAAGTAATTTAGATAAATACCGTACCGTCTCTTGAGTTCTTTACATTTTTGTTGAAGGTAGGTATGTTCTATAGATCAGTCTTTTGTCTTAATGAATACATATATATCGAATTTCATCGGAAGTAGGAATTCTAACATTATTAAAATAAATGGAAGAAGGCTAGTGGTTCAGAATGAATAACACATGAACACTTTGATTCATTTCCACCTTGTAGCCCAAGCAGAAATTTCAATGAGGTGGTTTAAATATTATTTTTGATTAGTGGTTTGATGTTTTATACTTAACATTATCATATCTAATTTTTTGTTTGTTTATATATTAGTAAGTATATTACATGTTGGTCTATATTACAAGTGAAATAAAATTTAAAAAAAAAAAAATTGTTTCTAGTCAAATACCAATTAGGTTCATTATTCAAAATAATAAATAAAAAAAACCTACCACTTGGTTGAGAGTGTCTTCCAGTTCTGCTTCTTCAGGATTTTTGGACGACTTCTTGAGAAGAAGATCACAAAATTTCGCAAGTAACTCAGGGCTCTTTGAAGAAGAAGAAGCATCTCTAGTAACGGCATTGTTGTTAATAAACTTTCCACAAGCTTTGTCAAGTGCTGCCACAAATCCAGTATCATTGTTAAATGCAGTGATCACCAATGCATTATACTTCTTGTGAACATCCAGAATTGTTGATACATATATTTTAGGATCCTGAAAAATAAATTTTTTAAGTGATTCAAAAAAATAAAATGATCTATCTAAATTAATGACAGCAAAGAAAATATGAAATACATAATAAGTAGAAAAAGATAAAACAATACTTTTTTTTTAAATTTAAGTTTCTGAATATAATTTCTTTGGAAACTTAGATACTGCTCGTTCATCATTCTTCCCTTATTCTAATGTATTCTGTTATGTATAATACATATTATTCCATAACCTATATTATTTACAGACAAAGCGAAACCACCTAGCTACTAACCATTGATCCGAACTCTCCAACCATCTTTAAAAATAATATTAGGACTGAATTCTATTCAAACATGAGGCTTCTGGAAGTAGGTACTCACTCACCTTAAAATAAAAATTGTTCTTGCACCAGAAGATGGCATTATAGCTAAAACGTAGTGCATTATAGTAAAATAAATAGTGGTTAAGTATAATTATCAGCCTCAAATTTTATATTAAACTTTGACCTTCACCTAAAATAATCTACACCTAACTAATATATTATGTTATGTATAATCTGTATTATTCCATATCCTACATTAATAACATACAAAGCGAAACCACCTAGCACTATCCATTGATAGCACTCTCCAACCATCTTAATAAATAATATTAGGACTGAACGATTAAGATTGCTTCCAGCAACTTGCAATAGCTCTTCTATGAAACCTACATGATCGAATTCCTTATTAGTTGACTAGTATAAAATTTGTACATTATGCTAAGCATTGAGAATACTGAGAGTAGTTAAAAAACATTGTTTAATCATTTATTTTCAAATAATATTAATAAGTCTTAGTTGGCTAAAGCTGGGATTGTAGATATATTTGGCTTATCTCCCCTCAGTTTGGAGAATAGCTTAAGACACCTCATGTCTAACCTTCAGGCCTTGAGACCCTTTTTTTCCCTTTAATGGCCCAATGGTGCCAACACAACCAGCAAGAAAAAAAGAAATATTATTTATGATAAGAAGAGAGGGAAGAACAGAGGAAAATGAATTGAGTGAAACTTATAATAAAAGATAGGGTGAGTCTCGGTCTAGCCAAGAATAGAACTGAGTCGGAGTTCAGCCACTAATATTTAGAGACTGGGTGGAATATCAAATATTGACGGATAAGATAGCCATGGATAAAGCAGTCTGATGGTAGCAAACAAAGGGATGCTGCATTTAAGAACGAAGATTAAAGAAAATGCCTGCTGGAGGTCTGCCACAAGTCCTGAATGACTGACAAAGCTACTCGCCCAGTGAGTTATTAATTAATATCCATGTTTAATACTTTATATGCAATATTGTGTGGCAACAGTAGCAATTAGTCCCTCAGTAGTATCAATTACAAGTTATGCCAGTTGTAAATATCTGATTTTAATAAATATATATTTAATTTAATATCAATACTAACTTTAATTTGGTACTCTTAATTATTTTATTCCCTTGTATGCCACGTGAAAGGATAGAGTATTGATAAACATAATACCTTTGGAAAAGTATCCAATCAGATATAAATAAATAATATGACATGAAATATATAATGCATGTAGGCTATTGGAACCACCCCTGCTTTGGAAAAGCAGTCAGCCCAAAAACATAGCATTTAAAAGTTGTAAATTAGACTTATTTAAACTTACATTAGAAGCCGTGTCTCGAGATTTTTCAATGGCATCTAATCCTTGATTCTGGATGTGACTTTCTAACAAAGATCTCAATTCACCAAGAGCATCTGGTATCCGAGAAACAAGCTGGTACATCCTACCAAGATCCTCATCTTTGTCAGAATCAAGAAGATGCTGGAATTCAGCGTGCAAGACTTCCATCTGTTTTTCTATTATCACCCTCTCGCATGTTTTAGCAAGCCTGTCAGCTGTTGTCTCATGTAGGTAAACTTGAACTCTTTTCTGTTCTTCAGACAGTCTCTGTTCAGCCTATTGAAAAAAACAAAACAATATTAGTGTATTTCTTAACTAACCTAAACAGTATGTAACTGTTTTAAGGGAACAACTAACATTAATAAATAATAACTTAGCTAGGAGTACTTTATACAATTATGACTTCTATACTAAATCAAGTGAATTAAGACATTATCACTTAAGCTATTTTTTATCAATGTTAACCTTCAGTCAGGTGCAAATAATCTGTGGCAAGGGATGCAATTCGCCGATCAATGCATCTTGCCTTTTCCTCATCCCCCATCTCTCACAAAAGCCAGTTTTGATTTTGGTTTTCTGCTCTGTGGGTTTCTGGTAGGGATGCTGTGATGTGACAGATAAATTGTGGCAGATTGTTGATTTAATCGTTTTAATTCCTTTTTGTATGTTTTATGTTATATTGTATATTGTATATTACATACTGACAATAGCTCATACTACTTAAGTTTTAAGAGTCATTGTAATCGATAAAATGTGTGCTATAAGGCAGAATACGTCAGTTCCAGTCCTCCGCAGAACAACCTTAGGAGGTGCCTTTATGCCACGATAAACAAAGAAAAAGGTACAAATGTTGACAAAAAAACAGAGTTCGCTACCCTAAATATAAAAGTCTAAAATGTAGTGAAGTATTTTGTTTAGAACACATGAGTTGCGAACATTTTATCAACACTGATTTCCGGATAGAATCTTTTTAAAGGAATGATTTTCACATGTACTTTTTCATGATTTATCCACTATTATCATTAATTATATTTACATATAATTTTTTTTATTGATTTCATTTGTATTAGAGAAAAACTTTTTCAGTCACAAGTGATTATGTTTGTTACCTACGAGTTTTTAAGATTTATTTGTGTTATATGTATTGCTTTTTTTAACAACTTTATTCACATATTCACGTCGTGTACTTATTTACATTTTGAAATGCAACTAACCAATTAACCTTGCTCTCAAGGAAGATGATATTCCAGATGACCTGAGTGCTGGATATACCAGGTGTAGAACTATGAAACCGGAATTTCCCTATATCTGGTGCTCGCTATCAGTTTAAAGACCGCTTCTGTAGCGCCATCTTCTCCCTCTAACAGCTGACAAAGTTTGTCAACCCACAATAACCTAAGTTTCATACACAGGTGTATTTTTCTATAACCTCAAACATGCCTATGAACTATGATTTGCAGGCAGCATTGGTTTTCTGCTATCATTTGAATAAATGATGCCTTGGTCATGGATTAAGGCCTGAATGGTTGTACCAATTTCGCTAATACATTTTTTTTTTTTTGTTATAATCTGGAGAAGGTTCTAATGAAAGAAAACAATAAGATTAAATTAGAATTGTAGCTTGGTGAATTACTAAAAGCCGTCAAAGTGAGTGTATTAAAAACAGTTGATGGACAAGCAAAAAAGCAGTGTTGACAAAGTATTTTGAGATACATGTTGGTACAAATAATTTGCTATACAATATCCTACATTATCGCTACTAATTATCTCTTTGTCTATATAGATCTAAGATCAAATATGTCCATATAACAGGTTCCTTACTGCTAACACCAGTCTATCGGGTCGGCTAGTAATAGAATAATTAGTTATCCTGCCTCAGCCACGGTTTGAACCCATGAGCTAAATTCACTGGACCACATCTCTCTTAACACTGTATAGAAACACCTATAAATAATCTTATAAAGGAATAATTTTTCAAATTCTTCAGAGATAAAAAAAAAAGGTGCTATTTACTGACATATAACAATACCTTTTTCATATATTCAGTGACAGGATTTTGGCGGAGAAACTCTGTACTCTCCTTGGTGTAAAACCTTTCGGTGTCTTCAAGAAAAACATTTTCAAAGGAATCCTTGTACACGCTCAAAGTGGGACCTTTAGCAGATGGATCTTCTTCATTCAAACCTGTTAAATCAAGTTATGAAATTGGATTAGTGATAAAAAAAAAAATTAGAAACATAATGCTTTAATATTAAATTTAAAAAACAATTGTTGTTTTTCTCGGAGGAACCATTCTACATGCATCAAAAATATATATAATGATAATTATTTATATAAGAATAATATATAAATATAATGAACTTCTGTACTCTAACCAAGCTACTATGAAGGATGAGGTGGTTCAGGTGGCAGTGAAAGAGAGAAATGCTTTATTTATTTGGCAATGCTGCCCAGGTTGCTTAAATAACACAGCATAATATATCAATCCCTTTGACATATTTTACATGCATTTTCATTTTTTTTTTTTAATATTATCATTTTTTTTTTTTTTTGTCTATTCTAATACAAATTCCTAATTTTACAATGTTTCCCGTTTAGTTATTTACATTATTATTTTTATTTATTTATTGCTCTCTACAACTATATTTGAAATTTAGAACTCTGGTATTACATAATCGAAATATAAATAAGTTTACCATTTAATTGCCATACAGGTGATGGTGGATAATCCCCAGGGAGTCCAATATAACGCTTTCTGCAAACACAGTTATATCTCTGATATCGACACCCAGGTCTTCCAAAAAGCTCATTATGCTTCCAGGAATAGCTCTGCGAGAACCAAACTATTGACCTTTAACGGAGAACTGTCTCTCACAAGTAAAATAGTGGCAAAACTTTTTGACCCCTGTTTGACCACCACCATCTTATCCATCATATTAATCACAGTCAACTGTTTTTTTTTTTTTATGTTCATTTTTTTTTATTATTTTTCCTTATTATGTTCATTGCGATGTCTTAATAGTCATTAAGTATAGTGCCAAAAATTTATTATAACTTCCTATTTAATTTATTAAATATTATTACTTAAGAGAGCTAGCTATTAAGTATTGTCAGGATAAACAGATAAAATAATTATAGTTGAGTATTGATTTTCAAGTTGAAGATTGAAATGTCTAGTTGAAGAATACAGGGTTGTAATTTAAACAATTAACAATTAACAATTAATGAATTCTTTTAAAACATTGTTTCAGAATTAGTGATAGTTATTCTTTTTTATTAGGTATGGAGCGAAGCTCAACCAACAGTAGTAGGGTGATACTTGGATCTATACCTCAGAGAAACCTACGTTATGTATTGAGGATACTGTAGGAGAGTAAATACGTTATTAGATAATTTTAATATTAATGAAATAAATATTAATAAGCCTTTGTCGGGAAATGTACAAAAGCTGTTTACCTAACCTCTTGGGTTCCCCACCGGTTTAGCCCTCTCCCCCTCTCCCTCCAACTGTGCCAGAAAATTCCTAGACCCTAGCCAGCAGCCAACAAGTGCATTAGGGGTGGTGAAGAGATAAACATACCTTCATAAAGGTTTATAACGCCACGTTAGATATTAGAAATATCCTTAGCTACTTCATAAAATTTACATCTACAAAAGCTGAATCAGCGACCACGGGCACTTCCCATTAGAGCTCCGCCCCATTTGTCATGACCACCAACAGGAGACTGGAGTTTCCAAAAGATAGTATTAAAAAGAATAGGGGGTAGAGGTGATGAGGATGATAATTTAGAATCAGAAAAGACAGAGAAGTAGAAGACCATCCAGAGAAGTCAGAAGCCAACTACGAAGAGAAGTCTGTCAGTTGAGAAAGCAACTAGAGCAGAGTCAAGCCAGAAGCTGAGGGATGAAACTAAGAAGGGAACTAGTAGGAAGCCTAAAAAGAATTTCACCTGCGCCAACCAACCAAGTGTTTTAAGATACTTCTGTTTTATAATATTTGTTGGCAAAGCTAAGAGAAATAAGCCCCCCCCCCCTCCAGTATTCTGGATTATATATATTTTTGTGATGTATTAATTAGGTAGAAATAATAGGAATTGAGGAAGATCAAGAAGGCACGATGTGATCGGCCAATAAGAAAAAAGAATTGAGGAAGATCAAGAAGGCACGAGGTGATCGGCCAATGCGAAAAAATAACCGAAAAGAGCACACGGTATACAGTTTTTTCCAGAAATGGCCGCTCTTAAGTTGGGGACAGTCGATCAGAATGGATGCAGGCTAGTGTGTTTTTGGGAATCTCTCTCTTCTTTTGTGAGCCTTCGACGAAGCAAGACACTAAAGACACGTGATTGGATTATATCACCAACCATCAAATCATTGGATTTCAAACCATCAAATCATTGTGATTTCAAACCATCATTAGTGCACTAATAATAATATGTTCAAATTAAGGATTTTGAATACATCTATTGAAAAATGGGAGTGGAGAATCAACTGAAGACAGCTTAATCAGATAATTTATCATTTTTTTTTTATATATTAAAAATTTAATTGTTTAAGTTTTTTATTTAAGTTATGTTTTATATTGTAATATATTTCTTCAAGAATATAAGTTTGTTTTTAACATTAGCCGAGACTCAGAGTTATCAATTTGAAAACCCTAAAATTACCATTTATTTTTCATTTAAAAATTAAATAGTATTTCTTTTAAAAATTAAAATATTATATATATATATATATATAGCTTACAAAGCCAAAATTTTTATTTTGAAAGATTTATTTATTTATTAAATGGTGGAGTAAACAAAAGCCCTCCGCATTCTTTAATTATAATTGGTAATAGATGAAAATGAGTAAATATATTTAACAAACTGAACAGGTAGATAAATATTATGTTTTGTTTTTTAAAACTGTATAACAGAGCTAAAGATATTTCACCAGATTTCATAAAAGCTACAAAAAAATATGCTAATTAAAAGGAAGATAATTTCTATTCTTCTAGAGAGAAAAAGAGACTGTGATATTGTGATTAATTACAAAATATATTCTACTTCTACTGTCCATAAATAATATACAGTTGTGTATTATTTATAGCCTTACCAAGTTCCACATAACAGTTGATAACACCACTAACTAATCTGGTGTTAATGGTTTCTCCATTTCTTTCTCTTTCGATAAGCTTCAATACAGCATTGGTAACCTTTGGCAGAAAACCATATATAAAAAGATTAAAGAGAGTTATTAATGTAAATGTATAGATTATATTATGTATGAAAATTGATTAGTATCCATAAAAAATAATAAGATTTAAAATAACCTACTTGCCGATTGAGTTGCTTGAACAAGTTATCTCTCCATGTAACTAATGCAAGCTGATAGATCTCATAGATACTTTTTCTACCCTCTTCACATTCCCTTCTAACCCAATGCCTGAAATGAAAAAAAAAAAAAAAAAAATGAATAATAATAATAAAATGGTACTGATTAGGGTTTAGCAAAAGCAAATTTCGATAAATATAAATTATTATAAAATAAATTGGAAACTTGAATTTGAAAATGTATTTATATGTAGGTGAGTAAGAGTATGGCTTTTTTGCGGAGCTGTTTCAGGATATGGGATGTGATGCGATCGATCATGGCCAGGAGGTTTTTTGGAAGGTAATCTTTGAATGATATTAATGATTTCGGATGGGTAAAGGCCTTAGGAGGAAGGGACGTTTGGAGAGGAACAGTTAGTTATGCTTTAACATGTTCAACATGGCTGGTATTAAGGTATTAAAAGCAGATTAAATGTGTTATCAAAAGATTTGGGATTTTTTTTTCATTGGATCTCAACCAGGTCTGGGATTTAGTGAGAAGAGGATGATTCAACATTTTAAATTTTAGCAGTTTTACAGTTGTTATCCATAGGATTTGTCTGATGTGGTCAAGCTCTGAAAGTTTTGATTTTTTAATTTTCTTTTTTTTTTAGTTTGTTTGTCAGGTGATTGTAATGCATTTTGTCCGATGGATATCTTGTGCTGTGCCATTTTTTTCTTGCTCTAAGTTTGTTAGTTAGTAAGAGTTGAATGCGATTCGGTAAGTTGTGTTGGTATCTATGATAGTTTCTATCGACTTTGTAAGTTCTTTTATAGTGGAGTCTATGTCATGTTTAGTTTTTAACGGAATGTTTAAGTCAAGTTTGCTCTAAATCATTACGAAAACAGACCCAGCCAACATGTCTTTTAATCAGGGAAGGAAAAGAGGGTTTAAGAACAGGTTGTGAATGCATGAGAAGTAGAACTGGACTAGGATCTGAGGATAGGTCATCGAGGGATTTGATTGTACTATGAGCGGAGGGAATTTGGGAACTAATAAAGGTGTCAAGGATATCTGGACATTTTCTAAGGTGTGTCCCAGTATGTGGGATTCTGGGGTGACAAGATGGAAAAGCTATTGGAGGTCGTGACGCTGAAAAGAATCCTGCCACCAGTGTTGGACGTTCGGCATTCCCACCGTTGGTCTTTGGTGTTGTAATCGCCCCCAGCAATGAAGTGCGGACCAAAGGATCGGAATAAGGATTCAAGGTTGTTATAAGTGAGAGAAGTAGCAGGAGGGCATTAAACAACTAAGAAAGTTATGTTAAATGGTAGGACGGATAAAGTAACAGAGGTCGACTGAATGGTGTCAGTTGAAGTGGAGGGAACCAGGGAGTGAGGTAAGGTGTGTTGTCCGGATGATCTGATCTGTAGGTAATGTAGCCACGTATGTAAAAGTGAGAATGAGTAGTGAAATGGGTTTCAGTAATCAGGGCTATGTCTATGTAATTTTCATGAAGACGTATGTCAAGTTCGTCACAGCGATTATTCAAACCGTTGGTGTTCTAAAGTAGAAGAACTAGGGTCTTATTGTTCATTATGAGAAACTAAGAGGTAATTCTGAAAGGAGTCTTATAAGAGAGTGATGAGTAGTCTCATTGTGTTTTTTAGATCGAGAAGGAATGAGGAAAGGATAGAAGTTATGTCAGATGGGTGTAGGCTGGGATAGAAATAGTAGGCGGTATCGTGGGATGGAGGGTTTTTAGTCAAATCAGATGTTGGTGTTCACATATTTTCTGATCTTTAGACGTTTTAAAAAGTCTTGGATTTAACCAAAAATTACAAGAAAAAAAAGGATTTTTTTTAAATTTCATATTGAGTAAAATAAAAAATATTTGTTTATATTAAAAACTACATTTTTTTTTTTTTTTTTTTTTTTTGTTCTTGATAATAATTGCTTTTGAACAAAGAGTTGAGAATAAACCCAGTTTATTTAAATATGCAGACAATTCATATTGATCTTTTTGTCTCTTTAAATACCAATAATCAGGATTCAACTCTATAATAATATGAATTATTCAATAGAGTTGAAAATTTTTACCTGTTCAAATATGAGCAGACACCGTTTAGAACTTTTGAACTGAATTGATATTCTTCCCATTGGCGTGTATAAAACTGTAAAACATCCTCATCCATCAAGTGAATCCCATCCTTTAAAGAAGAAAGATTTAAATAAATTATTAAAATTATCAATAATAATAATAATAATAATGAATATATTATACTGGAAGGAATTAGTCCGGGTGGCGGTCATTAAATGAAACAATTAAATAGTTTCAACTATTTATTGTTTGCCAACGTTTCGACCCCCTTTGTGGGTCATCATCAGGGCTAAAAAGTTACAACAGAATATAATTTCAATGACATTACATACAATATTATATAACCTATTTAGCTAGAGAACGTCGGTATTAAAATATAACAGAAGAACTGTATATGTAAAAAAACTTAATTAAAATACAATGACCATAGTACAATAATGAACGTGTTATACAGAAAAAATAAAAATTTTCACTAAACAAAATTTACACAGGTATCAATAATTTACATGAAATATGAAATATAAAAATAATAAGTAGAGTGGAGACACGTACCGCATGATGGGTGAATGGAAACTAGGTACTGTTTGGTAGATGGGGGGTAGGTAGGATGGAAAATACGTAGGAAAACAGTTCTTCTGTTACATTTTAATACCGACGTTCTCTAGCTAAATAGGTTATATAATATTGTATGTAATGTCATTGAAATTATATTCTGTTGTATCTTTTTAGCCCTGATGATGACCCACAAAGGGGGTCGAAACGTTGGCAAACAATAAATAGTTGAAACTATTTAGTTGTTTCATTTAATGACCGCCACCCGGATTAATTCCTTCCAGTAATTCTCAACGGTCAACTAATTACATCCACAATATATTATACTGTTTATTTATTTTTATATTTTAAATTGTAATAATAGTAGTAGTAAATAAATATAGATACTTTACCTTAAGTAAATTTACTAAGTAATTTCTCAAAAAGTCTCTCAAGCATTTATACAATTCCAATCCCACAAGCTGGGCACCTCCAGTAACCTGAAGTAAGACAATAAAAAAGAATAAATTAATATTATAGTTAATTAAACAGAAACGGTTTTTACAGAATACATGCACTGTCATTGCTCCAAAACAAGGATTATGGAACAAACATCAACAATATAAATTAAATTTCAAACATCACAATATAAATTAAATTTCATCATTATTCCTCGCTAAGAACCAGCAAAAACAGGGGTAAAATTGCAGTTGATTGAGGATTTGTATTTAACATTGACCCATGTGCACCATGAACTTATTAAATTGGCTAATTATCAGAGTCATTTAAAAAAAAAAAAAAATTGATCTGATAACACTTTTTAATCCTCAATGGAGATATTGTCAAATAGATTAATCTTGATTTCCCTTTCTAGATAGTATTAAAAATAAAAACAAAACAATTACCTGGCCTTTTTTCCCTTTAGTTGTAGATCTGCTGACTTGCTGGTGAACACTTGTGCAATAATTGTAAACATGTCTATCACATTTATTAAGGATAATATAATAATATAAAATGCTTATTTAGATGAATACAAAAAATTTTTTGACAGATCTTTAACACTGGGGAATATCTACATTTTTCCGCGTTAGGTGGGGCCACACTGTTAAAAGTTCCAACGTGTTTAATGCGATATCACAACAGTTCTAGGTTTCCAACGCGCTAAATGGGAGATTGTTACAATTTTGACATACACACATGACGAGTAATTATGGAAATACTTAAGAAAAAAAATATATTTTTAAATTATTATTAATTATTAAAAATTATTCTTATATTATTATTATTATATTATTCTTGTATCATATTATGGAAATAAAAATATGAAAAGAAATCACGTACAGCTAAATAAATTCTTAAAGAAGAGTAATCAAGTGAAATTTACCAATAAGAGTCCTCTGAGGGGAGATGTTGAAAGTTATAGAATATTCAATAAATAAACCCATATGATTGTTAATTCACATAACATAAAATGTTGAGAAAAAATAAAATAAACTTATTCTCTAAAAACAAGTGACTCAACCTATCCCATGGAACAGACAAGTGTGACCCACCAGTGAGTCATCCTGCCCCACATAACAGTCAAGTGTGACCCACCAGTGGGTCACGCTGGCATGAACATGTTAATAGAAGACTTCGTATATCATTTAACAGTGAAAAATGTATTTTTAATGAACTGAAGACACAACCTGTTTAAAACTTTTTATTAGTCCAGATAATGAAAAAAGAATTTAAAACATATTTTACCTTAAGTGAGATAAGTGGGAAAATTAGAAAAGGAGCATTGGTAACTCATAGGAAGATAGAGAAAGAGCTAAATAATAAAAAACAATTAGTTTTACTTTCAGGATTCTTAGGAACAGTAAATAGAACTTAATTACTTTTAGGAAACAGAGGGATGTCTGAGTAAAAGTCATGCTACAAATTTAGAGGCAAGTGAAAGTGAGAGTTCACAATAGTAGCAAGAGAGGAGGAAGGCATAATTGTTTTTTAAAAAAATCCTCTATCATTAAATATTATTTTTAAAAAATATAACAAAACTAAATCATATTCTTATATCAAAACAAACAGTTGTAATATACATATAATGAAAACATGTTTCTTTAATTTAGAAACACCGTTTTAAGAAATTAAACATTATTTGTAATAAAAACAAAAATCTAGTATATTAATTATAATTTCAGCTTTCACTTGCCTCTTCTGTCATATATAACGTGGCATTCAGTGAAGTTACCAATGAGAGAGATAAAATAAACAGTGCCAAAACAAAATACTGTTGTTTGTTATCTGTTATTTCTCAGCCAATTAATGATTAATGATACGAGTCTTCATAAATAAATGGCAGAGATAAAAAAAAAAAAAACTGTCAATTAAGAATCACTTTATATTTGAATAAGTGGATGAAAATGTGTTTCAGTAATGATTTTATTGTTATGAATAAATTCCTCGGATAAAAACTTCTTTTACTGGTATTATAAACAAAATTTCAGTAAGGAATAAAGAACTGTAAGATAAAAGAATAAACTAGTAATAAGAAAATCGGACATAAGCAATAAAAGAAAAGAGAAAAATAAAACAATTTACAAAGACCTGAACAAGTTAGGCAACAGTGCCAGAAAAATGGATTAAGATATTATTAAAAAAAAAGAAAAGGAAAAAATAAATGAACAGGGTGATAAAGAAAATTTCCTGATATTGATATGATAAAATAAAAATAATAAAATACAACATATATACCTTTTTCACACACATAACAGAGTGGTCTTTCCAGCTACTAAATCACTTATAATAAGTTTCTGTATCTATGTTGAATGAATATATGAAATTATATAATAAGTAATAAAGGATACGTGTATAAGCCCATGTAACGTGTTTTTGACATGAACTGCCGCTTGTATACTTGTTCAATACCTTGCCGAAGATCATCCCATATTTGGTCTAGCTCTGTCTGCTTGGCACCCGAAGACTGACAACGACCCGTAGCCATTTTGGTGAAGTAACTAGTATAAAAAAATGTAGATTCGACATAAGAATATAAATTAAAATAAATAATAAATGAAAATATAAAAGTAATAATTTGATTGGAAATTCACTAAAGAAACTAACAAGGAGAGTATCCTTGCCTCACTGATTTCAATGAATTTTTTTTTTAGATGAAACTAGACATTGAACGATTAGCATCTGCAAAATTATTAGGGGTCAACGCTCCCTAGGAGTCGCATAAAGAAATCGGAAAGTTGGTGCACAAAAAACACATTTTATTTAATATCTCTGGTTCTAGTGAAGGTTTAAAAATAAGTTTGGTGTCAAAATTACCCTATCTCAATGCAGGATGATGAGAAAAAACAAAGCCATTATTATATATTAAATATTTAAGTTTTATTATGCTTGGTTATAAACCTAAAAATATGAATAATCCTGTCAAAACAGTACTTTTAATAATGTTTCTTAGAATCTGTGATCAGATTAAAATTCCTCACTCCTAAAAAAAATTTCACTTTATAACTTATATAATTTTATAGGTTAATTTTGACAATAAAATTATTTTTCTACCTTCACTAGAACCAGAGATATTAAACAAAATGTGTTTCTCATGCACAAACTTTCCGTTTTTTTTTTTTAAGCGACTCCTGAGGAGCATTGGCCTCTAATATTTTTCTAATGGTTTAATGTCTAGTTCCATCTTTAAAAAATTCATCAAAATCAGTGGGACACATTTGGGATCCTCTTGTAAGTAAAATGAATAACTTAGAAGCAAGTCAGTGCTTTAATCGCGCGCCTAATATAACCTGAAACCAATAAAGTTCTACATTGACAATGCTGAAATTCCAAGATTCTTGGAGAAGGAGAACTACCCTTTATTTTGCAGAATATATAGAAAGATTGGAGATATGAGTCCCAAAAGTTTCACTCTTAGTAAGAGACTTCTATCTGAAGATAGCCTTAAATTGTATACAAAAAGGATGATAAAAAAAGTTGTGTAATAGGAGTACTACCACTTGTTCATTACATTACACACTAGACCACTTCCTCCCTCCTCACTCACTGCTGCTGATACAAGATATGGAGGATAAGAATAAAAATAAAACTGAAGAAAAGATTTTAAAATCTACTTAATCAAATTTTGGAACTTAATAAGCAATGAGCAATTCATCAATAAAATATGATGTTTGAATTGACAAACAATTATTGTCGAGTTTCATCATTAGGGACAGTTTAAATAAAAAAAAAGTTTTTAAACATTGAATAATGTAGTTAAGAAAATTAAATATATTTTATAATATAATATGTGAAAATAAAAATATGTAATACAATCATGGAATCCAATCAAACATAATGTTAAATTTTTGTACGGTTGGTTTGCTTTTTGATTTAAGTTAACTCCATGTTACTGTGGCTAATTCGGTTTCTAATTAAGGTCAATTTGGAGAGGGATCTTTAACGAGTACCTGACATTGCACAAGCTCGGGACCACCATTTTATCTCCCTTCCAAAGAACAGCATAATCATGGATATATTACTCGCTTAAAAAAATCTGAGGGTCACCTGTCAGGTTTGAACCAGTGACCTTGGCATAAAAGGCTGTTATGAAGGACACTATACCACAGGTGAATTTACTCTTGTCACTTTTTTGTTTTCTCACATCTTGCACTGTCATGCTGTGGCACGTTACCCACTACCTCCATAACCCATCCCGGCCATTCAGCTGAGTCCTTTCTTCTGACTTATTCAGATTAAGGAGCAGTAACAAGTGGATCAGTCAAGATCCAAAGATTGTGGTTCTTCAGGGTCAGTATTTGCAAGAGTATCAGTATTTCTTACCCAAAACAGACAATTAATAAGAACAACACAACCAGCTAATGTCCAACATCCTAGAAAACCAAAAGCCGATTCCTAAGTGAAGTGGGGGTAGAGAATCATTTACAAGGGGAGAAGAGACAATTTTGAATTTTTCAGAAGGTACACTTTAGTCAAATTTTTAAAAATTATAATAATAATTCCCAGGACTAGAATGATCTAAACTTACTTTCTATAACAACCATTTCAATTTTACTAATTAATTTAACAATCACTAACACTCTATTAACTGTAAAACTTCATTATTGGTTCAATGATGAATACCAGGTTAAAATTAGAGTTTTAATCATCTTTATTTGAAGATATAATGTTTAAGGACTTATCACTATGTTTAGTATAAAACTTTATTGTCGGTTCAATACTCTTAACTGATTTGTGGACTAGAAAACAAATCTATAAGGTTTAAAATTTCAAATAGAATTGGAAAATGTCCATAAGAAGTCCTAATCCTGGACAGTTAATTACTAAAGGACTAGCGAGTTTTGAAATCAGAGTTTGAGCGGAAGATATTGGTTGTGCAATTGCAAGATCATCCACAAATTATTAATCTCAACCTTCTAAAAGAAGAAACTATGTGGAAAATTGATTTGATTGAAAGAAAGTACCATAAAAAATGCCTCGAAATTCTGAAGGTGATCAATATAATCTTCTTGAATAAAATATCCATCAGAATTTTGTTTTTTCTTTCTTTTTTGTTCACCTTTACCTCTGATAGGCTATACAGAAGTTTTCTGTTGGTGAGGTTGAGGGATTTATGCTAGAGTTGAGAACTAATAACTATTTTATCACAAATTTTGATTATCACGTCACTGGGCAATGGGCGTTAACTATCTCAGCCTCCCATCCCCCATATTATGTCTTTGTAACTAGGTATTATACCTTTCAAAGAGAATATCTTTTATCTAGTTATGTTGTTCAAATACAGTTTTTATCCACCTGTATTACTGTAGCACATTACAACGTACTTTAGATGCCTGCACATTATTATTATTTTTTTTCCTTCTGATGAGCTAAAATCTCAATAATTTGTTCAGAACTATCAGACCTGTGATTAAACAGACCATTGAAATTCTACTGTAATAAATTAAATAGATACCTAATGATAATATCAAACAACATCAAATTAGGCTTACAGTACTAATCATCTATGGTGAACTAAATAAAATAATAAATTTCTGACTAAGATAAGAAGAAACAAGTCATGAACGATAGTAATCAAAAGATATAAAGAAGCATCACATGTAACCACACTATAGCAAGATTAAAAACATTTGAATTACTTGGATTAGTTAAATTTATTCAAATAGTAAAAGATGTTTCAATATTAAAAGTTTATAATCTAAAATTACTAGAAAATTTTTAAAAAATGCAGTTTTTCTTGTTACAGTTTAAAGTAATATTATAAAAACAACAAGGATAACACCACCTTTTTTAAAAGGAAGGAAATATTTTACTTAAAAGAATTTATTTAGAATGAATATCATCAACTAACGCTTTACACTAAATAGGTTTCCTTTTAACTTCATAGGTTGTTTTAGTTGACAGATATTTGGGGCAACCCAAATCCTTCCTACCCCTTTACACATCTAATGTAAAATTTCATCATTAAACACAAGTATACCTGACAAACTGGAGGCACTACATGAAAAACACTGATATAATACCGACTTATTTAACATTAGTCAAAGTTTGTGTCCAAACCTACACCACACAATATCCAGATTCATGAACTAATAAGCTGTATTACAAGTTTCAAATGTTAAATTACAATAGTGCTGAATATCAATGAACATATGTGTATAAGTTATCAAAGGAACAAAAATAAGGGTTTCACTAAAAAATTAAGAAATTGAAATTAATATTCATAACACAGGGCTGATAAAACAATAAAAATTTTTTTTTTAAATAAAAAAAATTATCAACCCAAAATTGTTTCAATAACTTACTTTTTATAATATTAAAAACTATAGGAAGTATAAATTCAGCGGCAATTGATAAATCAATATAAATATAGCTCCTAAAAAGAATAGTACTAGTATATCTCCTCACAGGGGCGTTAATTTCAATTTTTATCAAAATCAACCTAAAACAACATAATGTAAATATTATTAAGAATAGTATTTTAATAAGATCTATTTATTTTGATAGGATTCATTTGCAATCATATAAATCATAGCTCTTAAATTTTAAAACATCATGGCTCATTTACATATCTGAAGTTCGGGACTAAAGGGTCGAAAAAGGGGATCAAGTTTGATATTAATATTTTTCAAATATTATATTTAACAACACATATCAACATATATATTTTTAGTGAACCTCAGTAAAGTAAAAAACAAACCTTAGTCTCATTGTTAAGCGATAAAGATACAGACCTATAATAAATATAGTAATATATTATAAAACATCAATATCGCTAATATGATTACTTGTATTAAAGCAAAAGCAAATAAACTTAAAAACAAAAATAGTACATCTAATATGTAAACAATCAATTTTCATATTTTGACCTAGATGAGCGCAAAAATCCTATAATTAAATTCTAAAAATTATATATAAAAGAACAGCATCCTGCCTGGTTTGATTAATAAATATATAAACAAATGATTCAAAACCAAATGTTGTCCTTTAATACCAAGCCATAGACATAATTTATCTAACAGCAAAATATTTTCGGACTTAATTGATAATTCTTAATACTATTTCGAACATATATGTCAAATCAGTAAGGGTTTAGCTAATCTATAGTGCACTCTGAATTGAAGCTGACAACTGCTATCAACATTAAACTAAAATAATATAAATAAATTCCTAGTGAACCATCTTTTATGTTTATATTATCAACATCACTATAAATTCTATCTTCATCAATATGAAAATTCATTCGTATGAAAATCTAAACCCATGTAGGAAGATAATATACTAGTACCAAAATAATTATTCCAAATAAAACATTAAATCAGGTAAATAAACAGTGAAGGAAAGCAAAGAATTTATTATACTTGGATTAATATTTCCATCCATAATGAAATTTAATAAATTAGAGACTATAAAAAGTGAAATAAACTACTTTGATTTGGAAACAATACATTCCATACAAATTACTAACATTACACCTTTGGCCCCTATGGAAGAAAATGTAAAAATTGCAAGTCAGATATAAATATTAAGATTTCAACTAACAACTTCATAATCTTATTTAATTATATACAAATTTGTGAAGAAGCATAACTAAATAAACAAGTATAACACTTTGCTATAACTAAGATGTAACTTAATAGTAGTTATGAAATTGAAAACAAGAACAACATTTATTGACTAATCTTGCATATTAAGAGCAGTTCTTAAATATGAGTTGCTAAATATTTTTTGGATATGATAAAAATATGAATCATGGGAAAGTTGATTGAAAGACACATTAATGAACAAATGCATTGAAGAATCCTAAAGCACGTTTTAACAAACAAAAAATTGATTACCGTAAAAGTCAAGGGGGCATGGCTCAGTTTACTTAGTAAGCGATGTCGAGATTATAAAAAAGTTTTTGAAACTTCAGCGCCATTTCGTGGAATTAGTTATTAAATTAGCGAGATAAAACTTCCGTTTGCCGCGGGAACTAACTCGTCAGACTCGGTTTTTTGAGACAAAAGTAAGATCGGAAAACCTAATACTGACAGTATCACCTTCTGACTACAACTAAAGCTGGATAACCAGCACAGCAACCTCCTACCTGCTATACACTACAAATTAGCTACCCTTAACTTTTTTTTTTATACTTTTAATCCTATAATATTAATATTGTTACATTATTGCTTAAAAACAATTCGCAAAAAAATAATAAGATAATTGAAATATATTGGCAAAGAAGGATAAGAGATAACAAAAGAAACTCTTTCTTTCAAAATTTCTTTTGTTTTCTATTAAAATTGAAATGAGAATTCACAGAGGAATGACAGATTTCAGATAAATTCCAATTCATGGCCACAGTACTGAGAAATATCTTTATAAAAGTCATACTGAGAGAAGTAATTTAGATAGTAAGTCATATATTTATATATTTCATATGTATTATCTGAATAAGGTATCAAGATTGGTATTAACAGTAGCATTATATATACAACCATAATACTAAACAAGCAAAATATCAATTTAGTAATTATAAATTGTGCCATATAAAAAAATAAAGTAACCATAACATATAAAAAAAACACTTTACGAACTTCATCTTTGAAAGTATCAAACCAAACATAATTTGGAAAGAGAAAATAGGTTGAATAAGTTTTTTATTTTCTATAATGCCTTCTTAGCATTTAAGATACAATGCATTTATATTGGACAACGAGCATTACAAACATACCACCAAATATCTTTTCATAGCGATCGACTGACACGAGTTCCTAGTCCAAATAAAAATGACTGTGCTTTCAATACTAATATTATATTTAGCCAAATAGAAGGGAATATGGTAAATGAAGAGTTAACACAAAGATGAACACTTAATTATCATGAAATCATATAAACCGAAACAAATTCATCAAAATGAAATACAATATAAATAAAATTTATATCAAAGATTAGGAACTTATAATTATTATCACTTATTATCAATGGGATCGACAATTGTAATGAATTAAATAAACTTGAAAAAAGAGAAACTACCATAGGGTAATTACACAATATACCAGATTGATATAACCTATAAAACCATAACACTACATCACTTACTATTATTATATAAAAAAAACATTAAAAGGCATCAAGTCCTACACATTACATAAATATAAATGCAACTTACAATTGATTTACATGGGTGTCCTATTTGCTTTTCAATCCTGGCTCAAGGAAGATTTGGGATAAAAGCCAAGTTTCTGAGGTATGCCTCATTTTTAATAGCAAACAAATCCCACAGCTAGCAATTTGAAATGCTAGTAGATGTTTTCTAAAACAGTACATTCAAAATTGAAAAACTTTAATGTACCTAGTAAACGATGTATTAAAATGACTAAGGAAAAAATCATACAGCACAGATAAAATCAATTTACACCAACTCCCTTCCTTTACTTAATATCACACCCGATATTATAATGCTATCTTTATATCGAATGATTAAAAAAGTTTTTTAAAAGTTCGTTTCCTTGAAATAGTCACACATCAATGAAAGTAACACTTTTTATCGTTGGAAAATATCGGTAATGACATTTATTGCACAATCAACTTACCAATGAAAATTATTTACATAACAGAATAAATTTATAAAATTTATTTAATAAGACTCTAAAATTTGGATTTTTAATTAAAAAGAAAACACTAATACTCTAAAGATTGCACTTCAACCAGTTGTCCATTTGGTAAGGTAGGTGAGCAGGTTAGCCATCAAACCTAGTTCATATTTGGGCAACTTATGTCCAATAAATCTATCAAAACATTCATCATTTCATGCAAGAAATTAAAATTTATAACTATATTAATAGATTTATTCATTTAAAAAGTTAATAAAATTCGACGATTTTCAATAGTTCCAATCCAGATAATGAACTTTTAAAAAATTTTAATTGAACGGGTTCAGCTAGCATCTTTTAAACACCAAATGACATGCCAAAAAAGTAAGTTAACAATTAGAAATGGTGTTCTTTTAATTCAAAGTGATTGACTGGATTGTTAGTCATGAAAAATGTTTGTTTGGTAAATAGGTAAAATCTAGAACGAACATTAAGTGCTTATACAGTTTTGATTCCCTCTCAGGAATTCTGTATTCTTAAGTTAAAATCAATGAAGAGCTTATAGAAAAGATAAATCTGCATCACTGTTCTTTCCTGTAAGTTACCTTATTTGTTTAATCGTTTTTAGCATATGTCTACCTCAATGTGTGTTTGATATAAAATTTGATTTAATTAATTTGCTTTAGCCATGTCACCGTAGGCAACTGAAAAGCAAAATTCAGTTTTAAATCAAATGGTTTTTTTTTTTTGTGCAGTTACGTTTTTAAAAGTAAGCATAATAAGAACAACTGTCGTTTGTTCCTAATAAATGTATCATTTGACAGTAAAACTTGTCCAATGCCTAAGCTGTTCATTAAAAACTGTAATACGCTTGTTTTGACGTATTTAGAGGGAAGGACAATTTTATTTTCAGACCATTCTTTTTAGACTTATATTTTGAATCATGAGAGCAACATAAATAGTAACATTCTGTTATAAATATCTAACAGGAATCTAACTTAGTGATTTCATAAAAAGTCTTATTTATTATAAGTTACTTAGTACCCACAAGTAGTTCAGGTGAAAAATATTTAGTCTATACATTAGTTTCAATCTCGTTTCATTTGTTAACGACAGTTATTATTACAAACTGAACATCTGATCTGTATTATCTTAAATTATTAAAGGTCTGTTCTCACCTGGACTGCTTTACTAGCTGCGCATCGGCAATAGGGGTTAAGTTCAAGAAAACTGTTCTGCGCATGTGTACCATGCGAAGAAGGAACATACACAGAACACTAGGTCATTTAAAAATAGTATATCTATTCCAACAGAAGTTTTTACTATCATGAAATCTACCTTTTATGCTTAGACTAGGTTCCTTAATTCCAGGTATATATCTATTTAAACCGTCCACCCTATTTAATGCATTTTTTTCTTACTCCGTTTCCAACTATAAGTTTGTTCAACAGGAGTCTTTGACCTTGCGCATCACCTACAATTCTCTGTTCCAAAAACTATATCTGTCTTCCTGATAGTTTAATACTGTTCAATATTCGTGTTGGGGATATGTTATTCATAAAAAATCTGAGATTCAGGTAATTGATTGAAACAAGCAATAGAAAAATTAGGGTCCAGTTTGGATGGAATTATTAGGTTAATATTCCAACATATTTTCCATACAACTACTTTGATATTGCTATAGAAAGTATTGGGGTCGTGAAAATTTTCGAATTCGTGTTTTCTTCGGAAGGGAGCGGCGTGGTCTAGTGGATGGAGCGCTAGTCTACTGTGTTCCAGGTCCTGGGTTCGAATCCAGGTTGTGACGGAATATTATTTATTCTGTTAATTCAGCCAGGGAGCGATCCCGGATAAAGGACTCTTTATCAAGAATTTCATAATAACTTACAGGGACATACCAACGAACTTATAAGACAAATGGCTACAACAGACATGCCATAAATTCGAGGAGGAGATTAAAAAGGCATTGGGTGCGAGATCTCCTGAGTTGATTAAGTTAAGGAAGGCGTGCTGCTGGGTACTAATCCTTCCTCATGCCTCACATGTCAACATTGATAGACCTTCTTTTCTTCACATTTGCTGATTGTCCTTGCACGTTTGTACAGGTGCGAATAAAGATTTAAAGAGAGATTTTCATCTCTAAGTGTATTTAAAAATTCTTAAATTAATTTTAACAACGGATGTAAGTGAAAGCCGTGTGTTGCGCGAACTAGATTTTTCACCTTCTAGCAGCATCGAGAACTACACTTCCTACTGTAAAGAAGGCATGAATACTTGTATGTAAAATGAGTTGGTATGAAATAGGTGTCCTTACTTGGTCTCAAATATTTTCTCCTTTCACAACTTATTGGTATTTACAATTCCTTTTCAGCCAAATCAGTTTGCCACATTTGGAGTAGGAAAAGACATTTTGCACCGAAGCTAAAAAATGAAATGTACCGCTTAAGCCATGAGGGTCTTGGGCTCAGTAGAGAGCTTCGTATTGTTCCTAGAGCTGATGAGCGTGCAAGGATGCGATTAGGGATAATCACGCCTTTTCCAGGTTTCCCCTCAATTTTTAGGTACCCAGTGTATACTTAACTTAACCATACTTGAATTTACAATTAACTATTATATATTTCTTCACGGTGGTAATTAAGGATAGAGGAGGGAATTTTCCCGGTTTCCTTTCCTTACTCTCTTATGTCCAACACTACCGGAGATGTTAAAGCAACATTTTAACTAAAATCGATGCACTATAAGTATCGCTATAAGTCCTTGATTTTACATATTTATACAATCTTATCGAAAAGGGAATTATTTTGATTTAACTCGCTACACTTAGATCAAGTAGTTATTTATTAAGACATTTTATTAGTCTATTATCGTTATAACAGGGCACAATTAATTTTTCATGTAAGGAGGCAACAAAAGTTCACTTCAAGTCTAACTCTAAATCAGTAAAACTTCGATATATATAAATCAAAAAGACATCTTAAAAAAAAAAAAAATAGGACATGGAGGAAATCTAATCTTAAAATATTACTTAATACTTAAGATCTACCATGGATGAAATAACTTGTAAGTATCCAGAAGGTAAGATACAAAATTTCTAGTCTCTTCCGCTTGACCTTCTGGAACTCCGTAAATGGGGACAGCTTTTTAAACAAGGTTGGGCTCAAACGTTTCCTGCTTTAACAGCTTTCCTGCTGAGGTACATTCTGTGACTATCAAATAAAATTAGTAACACATAATGAACAGAAACTCTAATATTATGTAGGCACAGTAAAAGTAATCAATCAAAAAAATTATGAATATGATGTTCGAATGTTACTTGAGGATATTTGATTATTTACACATGATGATGATAATTCTTATATTTCACTAATATCAGAAAAGTTATTTTCTTTATTTACAGTTTATATTTTTGGCTATGATTAATTTAGCAGTCAAAGGTTTATTAGATATTAAACATAAAACGTACAGAATATTACAGTAATTATAATACAACAACGTAGATTCAACATAAATTTTATATTAACTTACCAATATATGCAAAGTAAGGGATAGTATTGCGATCGTAAACATTTTCGAATTCCAGTTTTCAACGAAATACACGTTTTAGGGTACCTTGAGTCCAAATGACCAAGTCCTGCAAAAAGATCTGTGTGGGTGTGTGTGGTAAGTCTATCTCGAAAACGATAAGTTTTTTAAAATTGAAAAATAATTTTTAAGAAGCGTATATGCCTGAGATATTACAGCAACTTTTTCATAAAAATCAGCAAACCAAAAGAGCCACTTTATACTATGCATTTTGCACTTTCCTACGATTCTCTCATCAAGGGCTCTGATAGTTTTGATTAAACTCACTATATCAATGTAAAATTCAATGGCTTTTTATATGGTGTAGGTTTCATTCTTATTGAAATAATCTGAAAGTGCTTAAATGACCATAATTTAAATTTCCTTCTTATAAAGTACCTTTGGTTTTGTAGATTTATAAAAATTAACTATATCATCTTATTAGTGTTGAAAAAAACCCGGCTAAATATAAAAGTAGAACCAATTTGATAACCAACTAAAAGAGAAAGAAGCATAAGTATTTTATTAATGTAATTTTTATTTTTTCTAATATAAGAACAGTAATATAGGTGTATAATATACCATTGGAAAGCTAATGATTTTAGACAAAATATTATGTTATAAACATAAGTGTAAAGTGTAATGGAAAATGACGAATAGCGAATAAACTAACTGATTGTTGTAAATAACAATTTTACATTATAATATTATTTAATTTAAACATATCTTTCCAATAAAACTAAATTTATTTCTTTAAACCTTTTTGAACACTATTTGTTGGTTCTTAAAGTGATTTTAACAACTGAGATGAGTGAAGGTCGAGTGTTGCCGCACCAGATTTTTTCTTAATATGAAATAATAATTGGAACTAAAAATATTTCTAATAAGTATCTTGGTTAGAATCTATTTGAAAATAGAGAGTTGTTTTCCAAAGCGCAGTAATGTCTTATTAAACAAATTTATTTTATACTTTTTAAATTAAAATATAGAACCGTTTTTTTAATATATTAATATCATTATTTTTAGATTAAGGGAGGGAATGTTTCAGTAACTTAGAACTAAATTAAATGTGTAGTTAGAATCTTTTGAAAATAATTGAATTTCTGAATCGTGTTTTTACATATGTCAAAATATGACTTTTGAAAAAAATGTCCTTTAATGCACAATTGTTAATGAACATTGAGATATTAGTTCCACAGACCTGCAACTAAATGAACAATTTTTAAATTTTCATAGCCTGATTAAAGTAATTTAACTCTTTTATTTTGTATAAGTTATATGTACCTATTCTCGTTCAAAGGATACCATTTTAAAATGGATGTAGATTGAAATATTATCAGTAATTACTTAGCTGCCAAGATTAAATATTATCAGTGGTTATTTGATTACCACAATAAAAATGACAGTTTTTCATAGAATATTATATATAGTAAAGATAAATACACGTTATTTAAAACACCAATTTGTTAAAAGGAATATGAAATAAACACATGTAAAATGATTGAAATTTATATTATTCAATTATCAACTTGACTTTTTCATCTTTATTTTTTGTCTCAGAAATAAAAGCTAAGTCCTACAACCAATAAGAACTGATATCAAAATAAGTCTTTCAAATCTCTTTTTCATAATTATAGTAAATACAGTTTATAGTTTCTACTTTTACTGAACTATACCATTCATGAAATATACTATCGTGACCATTTTTGAATTTGTATTTTCAACGAAATACTAGGATTAGGATACAACTTGAGTCAAATAGTCGTTTCTCACAAAATGGTTTGTTTCTGGAAAGTCTAACTCAAAAAAGAAAACTCTATGGGATCTAAGGTTTCCTGTTATGGCATCTTATTCACCAAAATCTTCATACCAGAGTACACTTTAAGCCATGCTTTTTACTTGAATGAAATTTTCTTGAAAACTGATCTAACATTTTGATTGAACCTTTAATATCAATGTATAATTAAATGTTCTTTAATATGTTTTATCCACATTGAAATAACCTGAAGTTTTATTTTGTACATTTTGAACTATTATTATAACTAAAAAATGTGTAAATACAAACTCCTAGTAAGTTGATAGTCAACGAAAGGAGAAAAACTCATCTGCACTGAAAACACATTTTTGGATATAACATTAGTAACATAGATGACTGATATACCTAAAATAATATGACTAAAATTATTATCTAGTAAATCAAATAGGAGAAGTGAATGGAGAAAGGCAAGTAATTTTTTTTTTTTTTTTTTTTGAGAACTCTTTATTTTATTTTCATACCTACCTATGCTGTGCACAGTATTCAGCACCAAATGATATAGTATTATAATTGTTCACATATTGTAAATAAAAGAGGTAAACAATAAAATGAACAATATTTTTATTTTTTAACAATATTTTATACATATACAATACTTAATTATTTATTAATTATTGTGCAAAGCAGAAAAAAAATACCTTGCAGTTTTAGTTTTAAGTGAATAGTCCTGCAGAATCGTTTATGGCGAATATATGAGGAGATAAAGTCATATTTTCTCATGTCAAATTATCTCCATATTTAACCAGTAAATACACTACTTCAAAATGTACAATACTGAACCTGTGCAGCAAAAGCTTTCTGAGGCAATTTCCTCACTAGATAACATAACAACTCCAAATAGACTGAAAACTAAATATTTTGTTTTCCAAGTATTACAGAAACTTTAGACACATTTTTCAACTGAGGAAATTCTAATAATAAGTTATGTTCTTAGAGAAAATAGAAGCCATTATAAGTAAACTTCTTTTCTTGATTGCACATGGGTATAGGAAGAGGAGGAGGTGTAAAGAGCACTTAGCATATAATTAAAAAAAAAAATAAGAGAGACAAATAAATTTTATTATTTTGTTTTATTGATTTTTCCATACTTTGTAAAAATAAGCAGTTTACTCTATAAAAAAAAAAATCAAAAAACAATATTATCACTAATTCTATAGTAATTGAACGAGAGTAAATTTCATTGACTTCAGTAAACTCATCCTGCATAATTAGTAATTAATCTTATAGTAATACATAGGAAATGGCATCATTAGGTATATTACTTGTTTCTTACAACAAAAAAAAAATACATATAATAAAAAAGAAGAACATAATATTTGTTAGCACATCATAATCATTGTTAGCACCAATTAAAATACAGAGGAACATTGATATTATACATGAAAATAACAAGGTCATTAAAAATTGTACTCACATATAAATAATACACTCCTGATGTTTCTAGCAATAAGAGGTATTTTGAAACAAGTAACCAGGTTTAGCCATTTAAATGGAAAAAAATTAAATTCATCATAGTAAAAATATATTTAAGATCACATATTAATGTGGTAACTGACACACTGCAAAAAGTAATTTACAAGTCCTTAACTAATAATTTAAATATTTAATAAAAAAATTATCACTATAAATATTAATATATAAGACTATAAATATATAACTAAATTTATCGAATATAAATATATCTTATCCTACATAATTAACTTTTGATTGAGGTATTTCAAAACCTGACTATATTTGCAACATCAAAATTGATATTTGATATTATTGTGAAAATTCATGTTTAATTTATATTTAATATAATATATAAACATATATTTAAAACAAACTGATTTAAATTTAGGATTTGTTTGGTAACTAGACATAAATATTTTGTTTCGAGAATCAGGAGATCGGTAATCTGACATTCTGAGAATGATCAAATTTAATTTTGCATTATCAAATGGACTTCATAGTATCATGATACTTAATTATACTTTAATGGCTTCAGTTAACAAGAGGGACTAGACTTTTGTATTTAGTCAACAATGAAACTGATTAGTTTAAAAATGAATTCAACTTTAGTTGAAATTGTTAATTGATTTACAGGGGTATGTGATAATACAATTTTAGATTTCAAGAGAGTAACAATAATGGATCAAATCGATAAAGATGATGGTCGAATTTTTAGAAATATTACATTATTACTATTGATATGTGTTTAAAGTGATATAATTTTAATGTTTCCCCCTAATAACCACTTAAAATTAATAGCTGGTTTAGAACTGAGTTGATAAGGTTGTTAAGATACCATAAACATCGGCCTAGTAGGGTATAAAAACCTTTGGATTCAGTTTTATCAGAACTATAAAAAAATATTACCTTCATTTTCTTTAATGTGAAGACGTGCTGATCACTGAATGATTAAAACCTACTTCTATGGACAGTTATGTCTTAAAAATGGAACTTTTATTCTTTCTAAAAATAATAAACTGTATTTATTTAAAAAGCAATAAATATTCCATCCACTCTAAGTATAAATTACCAACACAATCATAAAGATTTGTTTATAAATCTATTAGCAAGTTGTTTGTAACCAGACCTCAATTATAACAAGGGTACTCAATCATAGATAAAAATGGAAGTATTTGTCCTAAAATAATAAACAAGCATTTTTTTTTTTTTTTGTATGAAACATGAATGGAGAATTATGCTTTCATCACAGGGGAATCTAAAGTCAACTCTTCACTAATTATTATACTTAAAGGAAGTTAATTTATCACAAAAACTCTAACGTAATTTTAAAATATTATAATTTAGAAAATTACTAATACATAGTAAAGTTTTTAAATTAACTGTTTCAACCTAAATTATTATTCTGATAAATAATGAGAGAACAATCTTTGGAAACTATCTAGCTCAGTCTGTAAAATTATTTCTATCATCACCCCTTTAGTTAAACTTAAAATTACATCAAAATCAGCTAAGGTTTATAATTAGTAAATATTTTTGAATTTATTTATTTTTTTAACTAAGAATTTTAGTTAAACATCTCATTTTAAAAATGGATATTATGCCAAGACTACTGCATTAATGTTTCTTTTCTTTGATTCTTACAAGTGATGCGATATATGGTACGATGACTAACAAACAAAAACAAGTAAAAATGTTATCTAAAAAGTGAAACAGGTAAAACTGAAAAGGATCATTACTTGGCATCAAAGGTCGGAGCATCTTAGCACCAATGAAAAACAACGATGTAGCTGTTACTCCAACGATGGGATAGAACTTCCTAAAAACAAAAAGGAAAAAAAAGCATGTTATAGTAAAAATTAATTAATAATTTAATGCTGATAACATATCTGGTACTCATTTTTGGGTATGTATACTGATAATAGTACTTGCTGAATGTGAATGGATAATTCACATTCATAGTACCTACATGGTTCAATTTAGCACTCTAACATGGATATTGAACCCATATAATTGCTACGTTACATCGAATGAAGAAGAGGCATAAATTACAACAAAACTGATGACAAAATTATGAGCTTTAATCAGAATAAATCCTGATAGGCATCTCTAAAACATATCTTCAAAGGCTGTTATAAAACTTAATTTATTGGAAAAAAACAGAAAGAAATGTAAACAAGCTGTGTAGATGACTTCATGAATTAAATTGCAATGTCAATGCTTACATCAAAATAACATTCCTATTTAAAATTAAAATTATTTTAAAATTTAAATGTATTTTTACTTTCATTTACCTATATATGAAACATATAGTAAGATAAAGTATTGGAATAGTCAACATTTTTTAATTCCAATTTTACAATGTAAATACACATTTTGGGTTCCCTGAGTCCAAATGACCAAGTCCCTCAAAAAGGGCTGTATATGTGTGTGAGTTTAAGTCCATCTTGAAAACGATAAATGGTATAGAACTGAAATTTACATAAGCAAAATGATCAAAAATAAAAGATATACATTATCTTTGCAGAATGAAGTTAATTCTTTAGATATACGATCCATTTTAGAAGTATTATCTTTCAATTTTTATTATTTGACTCATTATTGGTCTATATATGAGTAAGCAATATTTATTGGGTGAAAATTGTGAGCTGATAACAAACTGATAATCTATTATCACCACGACTGTTCCAGCATAATACTTTTTTTCCACAACAATCGTTCAATTTTAGTTTTTTTTTTAATAGGTTTAAAATTTCCTTTAATTTACTTATAAATACATCAATTAATTATTGTTCAATCTATAAAAACCCATCAGCTAATTTATGTTCAATCCTTAAAAATCCATCAGTTAATTTATGTTCAATACATAAAAAAATCGATCAATTAATTTATGTTCAATAATTAAAAATCTGGTGCGGGCAACACACGACTTTCACTTACCTCCATTTTTAAAATCAATGAAAGAATTTTCAAATACACTAAACGATAAAAATACGTGCAACTATTAAAGAATTAATTAAATTGAATTTATATAGAAACATGTGTTTTATTAAAAAATTTAGTATATTATTATCTAAAATAATCAGTTAGTTTTATCTTCTTTTCATCACTCTCTATTAACTTTTAAAAGCTTGAGTATAAGATAATATTTTTTCTAAAATCTTTAGCTTTCCAACGGTATATCATACATGTATATTACTGCTCTTATGTTCAAAAACAAAAAATTGCATTAAAAAAATATTTTTTTATGTTTTCTCCTTTAGTTGCGTATCGAATTTATTCAATTTACCTGTTTTCCACCAGTGGTAACAAGATAATATAGTTGTTTTTATTGAATCGACAAAATTAAAGGTACTTTAGAGAAAGAAAATTTAAAATAATCAGTTAGTTTTATCTTCTTCTCATCACTCTCTATTACCTTTAGCCCTGTCAGACCATTTTAATCCGAATGAAACCTAAATGATATTAAAGCCCATTAAATTTTATATTGATATAGCGAGTTTAATCAAAATCGTCGGAACCGTTTTCCAGAAAATCGAAAAAAGGTGCAAAATGCATGGTATTAAGTGCCTCTTCTGGTAAGCTCATTTTGATGAAAAAAGTTTTGTCACGTCTCGGGCGTATAGTCGTCTTAAATATGAAATTTCAGTTTCATAGGACTTACCGTTTCCGCCCGGGAGCTACCACACACACACACACACACACACACACACACACAGACCTTTTTGCGGGACTTGGTTATTTGGACTCAGGGGACCCTAAAACGTGTATTTCCGTTGAAAACTGGAATTCGAAAAAATGTTCAACTGTACCATATTTTAAATCCTTTTGTTGATTGATTTTAAATATTTATGTATACTGTACACTATGTATGTATAAATATATTGTAATATACCCATCTTTTATAATTTTAGTATTTATTTATTTATTATTTGATAATTGTTTTAGGCAGGCTAACTATAGGATAAAAGTAAAAATTAAATTTAATAAACAGCTCCTATTTGGTTGTTTGTTTACAAACATAGCAACCATTTTGGATGCTAAGAAAAAAGGTTCCTGGCAGGTAGAATTGGGTAAAAAAGGTACCTACCAGGTAAAGGTCAGTCGGAGTTTGAGTTATGAGCTGATAGGGGAGAAGCTGCTGTATGAATATGATGGATCTTGGTTAGCCTGCATATTGTTTGTGTTATTTTGTAAGTTATTATTATGATTAAAAAGTTGTATAATACATTTGTGACTGATTGTCAAGAACCCATACCATACCCTGAGAGTAAATGAGTTATAATGAGTAAATATTGTGTTAATTGATTTTTTCTTAAAAGAATATTATTTTAAAAATAAGCATATTATATAATTTGGCTCCCAACTAGGTGTGGCTATATTTGTTTAATATTAAGACCACGACAATCAGTGTACAATTTAAATTTTAATAAGTTTTGTATGTGTTATTTGTGTTAATTTGTGAGCAAACAATATGGAGGACCAAGGAACAAATAATTATTTAGATAAGGTAGATTTGTTCAAGCAAATGATGATAATGATGGAAAAATTGGAACAAAAGATTGATAAATTTGGAACAGAAGTATTAGAAACCGTTACAAATATTACAACAGAAATGAAAATTGATTCCCAGAAAAGAACCTCCACTGAAGATAAAGAAAACAAGAATAAAGAACCTATGGACCAAGAGTGTGAAACAGTAACTCCTAATTGTACAGAAGAACCTCTATCAAAGACTGTACCTTCTGAAGATCCTACTGACCAAGAGTATGAAACAGAAACAGTAACTCCAATGTGTACAGTAGAACCTATGCTAATGACTAATCCCTGTAATGTTATGATTGAAGAGGCCCAGGACTTAATGACTAGCTCTATTGATATGAAGCAAAGTGTAAACATCAAAGAAGATGAAATTTGTGATGTGAAACCCAGTGACAGCAAGTGCTTAACTTTTAGAACTTTAATAAGTGTCTTAAGTCCCCAAAATAGACCTCAGGTGGTATTTTACAGATTAAGTGTTTTAGATAATCCAGAAATAGGTTTCTCCATCTCCTATAATTATTTCTCACCAATATTAAATTTAATTAATCAATACAGGGATGTGCCAACAAAAACTATTATCCTTTTTATTTTAGACTATGAGTTCTACCAAGGCTATATGGTCTTGGATCATGTTAGGAAAGATCAGACACCATATTATTTTTGGACACGGCAATCTTTATTCTTTTCCAGGGGATAAAAAGGGATAATTAGCGTTCCCTCCGTTAGATGAGTTAACAATGGGCAGTCTGAACAATGTTCAGATTGCACCATACTGGAATTAATAATTAATAAATTGTAAATAATGTAATTATTGATGAAGTTTTTTCTTATTTAAATTTATATAAGTTCACAAATTAATTAGCTTAAAATTTATTTTGCATTGTCAGCCTAAAACAATATGGAACTGTATCTTATTATTGATGTCTTGACAAAAGTTATTTTTAAATTTGTTACCCTGTTATTTGGTAGATAATTTCTTTCTAAATTATTTTATTACATGCACCTAAACCTGTTTGTAAGTAAAATTTAAGTACATAGTTTATTTTGAAGATTTAATTTGTTATATACTCTTAATTGTATATAGTACTTGTGTAATTTTTATGTGTATATAGTTATAGAATATTATGTCCCTAGTTAGTTTTTAAATTTATCTTTCAATGTAAAATATTGTATATAAACTTAATTTATAAAGTATTGAAAATATTTGTAACAAAGAAGGTATTGAAAGAAATAATGTGTATATTTTAAAATAGTTATAATTGAAAAAAAAAATATTTCCTACCAAAATATTTTTTTTTTTTACCTAGGATTGGGGAGAAATGTAATATACCCATCTTTTATAATTTTAGTATTTATTTATTTATTATTTGATAATTGTTTTAGGCAGGCTAACTAATAGGATAAAAGTAAAAATTAAATTTAAAAAACAGCTCCTATTTGGTTGTTTGTTTACAAACATAGCAACCATTTTGGATGCTAAGAAAAAAGGTTCCTGGCAGGTAGAATTGGGTAAAAAAGGTACCTACCAGGTAAAGGTCAGTCGGAGTTTGAGTTATGAGCTGATAGGGGAGAAGCTGCTGTATGAATATGATGGATCTTGGTTAGCCTGCATATTGTTTGTGTTATTTTGTAAGTTATTATTATGATTAAAAAGTTGTATAATACATTTGTGACTGATTGTCAAGAACCCATACCATACCCTGAGAGTAAATGAGTTATAATGAGTAAATATTGTGTTAATTGATTTTTTCTTAAAAGAATATTATTTTAAAAATAAGCATATTATAATATGAATATAACATATATATAAATATATATATATATATATATATATATATTATATATATATATATATATATATATATTTTTTTTTTTTCCAGTAGCGGGACAGGCCGTGTAGGCCGCCCTGGGCCTCGCGGTGTAATTTCCTGGGAGATTACACTCGCGTTTGATAGTGTAGGATCATCACTCCCTACGCTTAATTTTGTGAGCGGCCACCATTTGGCTGACGGGTCTCACATATGGGCTCTCCTATATATAACATATACATATATATAAATATTTATATATACTGTAAACCTTCCTATATCTATTAAATTTTTATAAACAATATTTTGATTATTATCTAATTCCGTAAACAGTATTTCACTTTCTGCTTTGTATGGTGGGTATTCTGATATGAGATGTCTTAGGGTTTCTCTGCCACCACATTTGTCACATTGTGAAGTTTCTGGTAATTGTTACAGACTCCATGTTTAGTCATAATTCAAATATATGTTTTATTTTATCTTTGCTTTGGTTTGTTTGTGAGAACCATTGTTTTCTAAAAATTTGGGGAAATATAATTTTGTAAAACTGTCCGATGGGGTTTTTCTAATATTGTTTTTTCCCAGATTTCTAATGTATGTATGTAATTTAATTGCTTTATAATAATCTTTGTAGGGTATCTGAAATTTAACTAGTTGACTAGCTGTGATGGCAGATTTAGCCAGTCCATCAACCTCATTATCTGGAATTCCCGTGAAATATCATATTTAAAAAGGTAATTATTTGCATTAATGGATTCAGTATTTATGAAAACTGTTTATTTATGGTTTTATCATTAAATATCCATTCAAAACAAACAAAGAGTTGAAAAATAAATACAAACCTTTCCTTAATAGGACTAGCAAGAGCCATTGCGAAGAAACAACCACAGTCCCTTACAACGGAGTACAAAGGGGTAGTATTCACACTTATGGTATGTGGCCTTTCACACCATTTGAAAGCTAGTTTGATACTCCAACCAGGATCAAGCCCTAAAACAAAATTTCAGTTGAATCTGATAGAAAAAAAAAGCTCATGAATAAATTAGTTACAAATCAAAACCTTCTTTCATTAATTAAAGCAGGAAAATTTTTCATGCAACCTCCCAATTACCTTACTTACCATTTATTTACAAAAAAGTAATTTATTATGAGTGTTGAGGAATGTAGTAATTTCAGAGCATTAAATTTCAATCTGACCCAGAAAAAGAACAGGTCTTGGATATTTCTATCTACGATCTACTGTTTTCCCCAGTCTAAGAGAAATTTAGTTTACAGACAAATGGGCAGTTTTGATATATTTTTATTTTATTTACAACCATCTGTGTTTATTTAGACATTGGTATTTTTTTTATTTAAACCAATAGATCTAGAGGCAATATAAAACAAAAATATTCTTCATTAAATTTCTGATATGGAAACTGTTGGCACATTTCACAGTTTTGACCTATACCAAAAGAGTGTGTCTCAAATTTTGAGGGTGAAAAAAAAGTTAAAAATGTAGGCAAAGCATTACTTTTTACTTTCACTTACTATATATAGTAAGGGGAAGTATTGCGATCGTGAAAATTTTCGAATTCCAGTTTTCAACGGAAATACACGTTTTAGGGTCCCTGAGTCCAAATAACCAAGTCCCGCAAAAAGGTCTGTGTGTGTGTGTGTGTGTGTTAACTCCCGGGCGGAAACGGTAAGTCCTATGAAACTGAAATTTCATATTTAAGACAACTAAACGCCCGAGAGGTGACAAAACTTTTTTCATCAAAATGAGCTTACCAGAAGAGGCACTTTATACCATACATTTTGCACCTTTTTCGATTTTCTCGAAAACGGTTCCGACGATTTTGATTAAACTCGCTATATCGATGTAAAATTTAATGGGCTTTAATATCATGTAGGTTTATTTGGATAAAAATGGTCTGACAGGGCTAAAGGTAATAGAGAGTGATGAGAAGAAGATAAAACTAACTGATTATTTTAGATAATAACATAATATATTTTTTAATAAAACACATGTTTCTATATAAATTCAATTTGATTAATTTCTTAATAGTTCCACGTATTTTTATCTCTAACTGTATTTGAAAATTCTTTCATTGATTTTAAAAATCGAGGTAAGTGAAAGTCGTGTGTTGCCCGCACCAGATTTTTTAATTCAAAATAGTTATGGTAGTTATCTATTATCGTAGGTAATGTTTCTGAATTATAGTCAAGATTAATTTTTTCTGCGTAAATGTTAAAAAAGACTTAAATTCCTAGTTCAAGAACAGTGAATCAAACATTTAAAATGTTGTGTATTCAGAACTCGAAGTTACAAAATAAATATGCCTACCTTGAAAATTGACATTACCGGAAGGAAGAGGAACCAGGCATATTTTTATGATGAATGATTCCGTACAGTAGTGCAATAAAGAATGATTTATTTCAATGAACATCGTCTGAATTAAGCTTGGAGGTGACTAAATATGTATAGGATCCTAGGAGAGCTATTATCTTAATTATGTTGGAATATAGATTCCCCCATAAGAAGTTCAAAACTCGCTCTTCTGAATGATGACTGATGATATCTGATTTGGATTACCATGATACAAAATTCATAGTTTGGAAGTTCTCAATTGAAAACAGTCATTTTCGTTTTTCCATTATTAAAATATTTTTAAGTAGGAGGCAGATAGATAAACAAAGTTAAAATAGAGGAAATGTTAGATTTGTACCTTATTCTTTTATAGTTAAAAAATAAGGATGCACATAATAAAGCAGACATTCTTACCAAAAACTTGATGAAGAAAGAAACACCCAACAGTGAGTAATGTGGTAAAAAATGCTAGGAGGATCATCTTCCATTTTGACAGTGAATAAATTTTTTTCCAAAGTGTCCATCTAGCATCTTTAACTAATAACATTGAAGTTATTATTCCTGAAAAAATAGGAAGGATTTGTTTTTAAAATAATAGGGTTAAATATACTAAATACATATTGCTTTGAAATAATAACAAACCTATTGTTGCACCCAAGAAACATTGATGTATAAAATGTGCAGCTATATTCACCCTTGACAAGGTCACCAAACAGACTATTATTAAATAGATCATCCACAACAAAATATTCACAGTAGCTTTGAACTTCCTTCTGAAAGAATAACAAAACAAGAACTAAATATATAATAGATTTTTTCATTTTAACAGAGAAATATTTAATGCGCTCATTATAGTTGTAAAGTTCGGGAAAGTCACCTCAAGGTGTATTAAAAATGCCAGAGATGTTACAGTAATTTTTTAGCTTAACTAGATTTTGCTGAAGTGCTACTTAATGTTATTGATTTCAAACTTCTTTAATTTTATCAAGGAAGCAGCATGATCTAGTGGATAGAGCATTAGCCAACTGTTCTCGGATTCCTAGGTTTGAACCCTCGCTGGGACAAATTATTTATTCTCTTATTTCAGCTGTGGAATGACCCTGAGTTTTGGATACCTTCCTGGGGCATACCCAGCCTCTCTATAAAGTGGGTATCCAAAAAAATAAACCTGGAGGTTGAGCGTGATCTAGGCCTAATAACCTAATTGCATGGTTGTTGGTCATGTAATAGTATAAATCTCTATAAGTACTGAACCCGATGCCCTTCATGGGTTCAAGAAGTACAGGTTTTGTTTCTGTTGTTCAATTTTATCCTTCTAACAAGTCATTAAAAAAGCTTTCACAATTTTGATTTAACTTGTATAATACATTATTTAAAAGCTGAAGAAGCGAGAAAATTAATACCTAACATGTAAAGTCATACAAGGCAACAGAAAGTACCAAAAACTAGTGACTAATAATGTATGTGATTAAATATTTCCAATAGAATTTAATTGCTGAAAAGAAATTGGCATTACCTTAGAAACTTTCATTTTCAGTTTATTGGAATCTGTAATAAGCAAAAGTATAATCATTGTGAAAAATAAACAATTTTTTTTTTTTTAAACGGTTCTACTGCAGCAGACATTAATTTCTTCTCTAAGAACGGTCATAAATGAAAGTTGAGTGATTCACATACTGTACTTTATAAGCCCATAAATATATGGTGACGTACAGGTTTAATGTTTTATTAAAGTACGTGTATCCTATTATTTACAAGTTAATAAGAAAAACATAAATTACTTATTTGGGGGTATTGTGTCAGATACCCAAGAAGACAACCATTGTATAAACACATAAATCAAAGCTGCAGCACCCATCACGTGTCCTGAAGGAGAGCCAGCTCCAGTTTCACAGGTAATATCAGTTTGTCGAAGAGGAACATGTACTTTTGCTTCTGCTACCCACCAATAGGGTCTGTTCTCAGCAAGTAACCTATGGGTAATTCAATATAAAAATAATATACCATGCCTTGAAATATAGTATAAATTTATAATGATTACTTAGGTGAATTAGAATTTTAGCCCTAATCATATTTTATAATTTTAAAGTTATTTTAAAAACCGCTGAACGATCTAAGAAACTGTTAATCTGAATACATAAAAATTAAATTTCACTTTACTCTGTTCAAACTAAATAATACAGCTGCATTTATAGTTATAAATCATATAATCAACCAATGCAAAATTCTTCCAAAGAATCATGATAATTTTATAGAACTAGCATATAACTAAAAATTACTATCTCAATTGTCATTGTTTTCTCCACTCAAAACAAAACTAAGTACTACAAAATTAAGTTTTTAGATCAACTGTTCAAAAACAGTTTCATTGATATATTCATAAACAAAGAACAGAAATGACTCCAAAAACCTCTTGTACAAGTAACTTTCACAATTTTTCTATCCACTTAAATAAGACAGAGCCAGTTTATTATAAAGAAAGTCATAGGGAATACTTATTCACGAATACATTAGTTTTATATTACTTAATTGAGACTTCTAAAACCAAACTTTAATACGATTGCAGCAATCTTAAAAAATACAAAATTAAGTCAAAGCTCAAGTCAACTCACCATTTTAAGAGAACATTAGCCCATTCAGTAACAGATGAAACTAATAGAACTTGAAAACCCAATTTGGTATCAAGAGAAGAAAATACTGGAAACAGTATTGAAATAGCATAAGATGGGTCACTGAACTTCGAAACTTTCCTGAGGAAATCATTGTTTTCACCAAATCTGTATGATGAAAAACAAAATAAATACAATACTTTGTAAATACTAAACAAATATTTTGTATGTTATAATTTGAATGATTAAAATACATTATTTAACACTACTAATAAATATTTTAAATCACATAGAAATAAAGTACTTACATATTTTGAATATCTAGAATTAAGTTGGCTTGGTGTAATAAAAAATTATGAGACAGTGAGCCCATTTTGAAAGTAAATTATGATTTAATAGTATAGGAAAGTATTTTCAAGTTGCTTCCATTTCCACCCTCTACAACACAACCCCTAGGAGGGTGTATATTATTGACTTTTTGCACAGCAACCCTACTAACTCCACCTGCTGCTACTGGCCAATAGCTGTTGCTTAGTAACTGGGCCTGTATTAAATGAATTACTAGATGGACTTCATCATTTGATGAAAGCCCTCAACATTTAATTTAATTAAAGAAATCAGACTAATTTCATACAAGGACAAATGTTGACTGATAAATTGAGAGATAAAGATGGCAGTTACACTATCACTTGAGATTATCAATATATAAATTTTAAAGCTAACATTAGATTAAAAGCACTCATAATAATATTATATTAATTTAATTGATATAAAGGTAAAATTACATCATTAATGTAGTTGCATTATATTAGTAAAAAATATTTTATAAAAAGACCCATACTTAAAAATTAAAAAAATAAAATATTACTGTGATCATTTACCACTAACATTCAATACAACCAAAAAATACTTTGAAATAAGCTACTTTGCAGTATGTAAATTTCATACATATTTAGAAAAAAATAGTAAGATCCAAAATTGTATAACACATATTTTTGAATAGTATAAGAGTATATGATATGATCCATACTTGAAACAATATTATTATGGTATTTAGGGAAGAATAAAAAAAGTAAAAATAAAATTTCAAGTTTTATTTATAAATAGATATTACACCTGATTGTATATAACTTCAAAGAGTTATTTAACTGAAAATTAACAGGATGATGCATGCTCACATTACATTTACTGTATATGAAAGCTTTATTGGATATACAAATATGTACACATATCCATCAACTTGACTAAATACTGAAACCAGAAATCTACTTCTTCAACATCTGATGTCTGAGAACAAGGAAAGGTGCTGCCAGTCCTGAACCGAAAAATAAAACGAACAATGCAGTTATTTTGAAACGATTATCCAGGCCAAAAGGCAAATTCTGAAAAGAAAAGCAGATATGAGATTCTTTCCAGACGTGGAATAAAATCATTAGTTTCTATAAATTCATCAAACTAACCTCTCCAGGGATTCCTCCATGACCTCCTCGCCTAACAGCAGAAGTAGTGAAATTTCTGGCAATACTAGAAAGTCTTGAGGAAAGCATAATTACTGAATTTAGATAAAAAACCGAACGGTTAACAGACAATTTAGGCGAAAAATCAGCTGACTGAATGGCAGTCGAAGGGATTTAATCAGATATACCAACATTCTTCACCGATCTTACAAAAACAAAATTCCGAGCATTTTAATAAAATAATCATAAAACGTTAGTGTAACAGATTTTAATTCATTAAAGTTTAATAATACCCAATAAAATGAAAATATTTTAATTTAGAAAGAAACAAATAATTATTAACAACTTAGGTACTATCAGTTATTATAAATCAGACCAACAGTAGATTACGTTAAGGTTGAATTATTAAGTTTTTAATATTTTCATGTTTCGTACACTATTACAAGTCTTTATAAATATTGTTTTGTTGAATAAGTGGGCATGATATGTCTCTATATGTCATCCACCCCCCTCCCCCTGTCTCCAATGCAACAACTAAGCAAAAATAATTGTGGATATAATTAGTTGACCGTTGAGAATTACTGGAAGGAATTAGTCCGGGTGGCGGTCATTAAATGAAACAACTGAATAGTTTCAACTATTTTATTGTTTGCCAACGTTTCGACCCCCATTGTGGTTAAGCAAAAATAATGTTCTCATGACCTGTAAATTTCTGCTTCCCTTCAGTAGTTTAACTATAGACACTAAATATTACTTTTAGTGTTGCTGAATAACTGCTTGGGTGGCCGTCTTGTAGTTATGAAGTGAGGGTTGTGAAGTGTTATATGCGTTGAACGTTATTACATTATAGGGAAGAAGTTGATTCCGGGTGCAGTCAACAAGACACTTAATTAAATAGAAAACTTAAGTTATTTGTGCCTACGTTTCGGCCTAAATTATAGGTCTTCTTCAGGGCGATTGATGATCAGAATTTTTTAATGGGAGTAAAAAATCCTTAGTTATGCCGTCCTTCGGAGGGAACGTTAAAAGGTGATCCCGAGCCTGTGCGATGTCAGGTACTCGTTAAAGATCCCTATCCTAATAAAACCTGGATAGGCAAAATTTAGGACTCCCACTATAGCATCGTCCGATTAGCCACAGTAGCATAAAGTGACGTTAAATTAATCAATGATCACAATGGTGCATTGTTGTGATCTCCCTCCTTCAATCGCCCTGAAGAAGGCCTATAATTTAGAACGAAACGTTGGCACAAATAAATTAAGTGTTCAACTTAATTAAGTGTCTTGTTGACTGGGCCCGGAATCAACTTATCTCCTATATGTACACACAGTCAACCATTCTCACTCACTACATTACATTAACCCACGAGTATTTTAAACTAGTCATTATATTTTTTTTCTCGATTGAAATAATATACGTACTTCGAAAACGATGCTTCCCTTAAATTATATTAATCTCCACAAATGACTTATGTTTCAAAGACATTTTTTATGCACTAAATACTTAAATGCCTATAAAAATGATGTCACATAACTATAGAACAACGCAGAACAATAAATTAATTTCTAACCCTTTTGGTTTCTTTTTTTTTTTTTTTTTTTTATTTTATTTATTTTTTTTTTTTTTATTTTTTTATTTTTTTTATTATATACAAGTGACCGTCAAGACTTGACACCAAATCCTATATGGTCAATATGTGTTTGCTACAGTTTAATAAAAACTTAGGTTATGGACCAAAAAAAAATAAATAAAAAAAGTATCAATAAATTAAGTTGAAAGAGAATAATATAAAAGAATGTAAATGAGAGAGGAAGGTAACTCAAAAGAGATAGAAAAAATAAAATAATAACACTATTATCATTAAAATAAATGATCTGTCAATTGATTTTTTTTTCTATAGTTTGCACTGAGCGTTAATAAAGAACTGCTTGATCATCAAAATTTTTTTTTTATCTAACTGTTGTAAAAACATCGCCTCTGTTTCTAGGGGAACCATCGCTTCTCTTTCCTTCCCATATTTCCTGCATCGGAATAGAATGTGGCGCGGGTCTTCAGGAACTTTGCATGTTAAGCAATTGCCATCATTTTCTATTTTCATTAAATTTAGATATTTTTTTGTGCAGCCATGGTTAGTCCGTAGTCTTACAAGTTGGGCAATTTCTTTTCTATCGATTTGTTGGATCTTTGAGAACCATGGTATCAGGCTGACGGTTGGCTGGGTTTGATAATAGTCCTTCCCTTTGAATTGTGACTCCCAGTCATATTTATCCTGCCATTCCTGGACCGTTTCTTTCAGCAGACATTTTAAAAGGTCTTGGAGAGGTACTTTCGCATTTTCTTTTGTAGTTTGTTTTTTCCCGGCAGCTCTATCTGCCGCTTCATTTCCTGACAGCCCTACATGGCTCGGTATCCATTGGAAGCAATAACTGTTGCTACTGGTTTTTATATTCCGGATAATATCTAGGGCTATGTATGATGTTATTTTGTTTTTGTATACATGTTTCAATAATTTGCACGAGGAAGCCGAGTCTGTGAATATGACTACATTGGAGTTAGAGTATTCGCTTTGACAGTAGAAAATTGCTTTGAGAATGGCATACAGTTCAGCACTAAGAATACTAAATTTAGAAGGTAGAGCGACCGAAATTGTAAATTCTTTGACTAAATCAAAAACAGCTATTGAAGTTTGGTGGGAGGATTTGGAAGCATCCGTGAAGATTTGAACATGGTCTGGGTAATCGTTTACTATTGTGTTCAAAGCCAATTGTTTTAATATGGTTGGGTTATATGACGATTTCCTTCCGTGGGTGGTAGGTAATTTGGGATTGCTATTGATTTGTAGCATTTTAATGGGAAGCGGCGTGTTGCAATCTAAGGGACGTTTAGTAGTTAGTGTTGCCTGAAGTAGGGGTTGCATTTCTGTTATGAGACTTTTCATGTGGGGGCAATAAATGTTATTAGAGGTTATTGCTTTCCTTACCGGGTGCCTTTGATCAGAAAAACTTTTTATAACGTACTTCTTGGTGAGCCAGGCTCTCCTCAAGGGTAGGGGCATCTCTCCTGCTTCATTCAGCAGTGCATTTAAAGGAGTAGTTTTAAAAGCCCCAATGCATATTTTAATTGCATAATTCTGAACCGTATTTAATTTTTTTATGAGAGGAGATTTCGTTTCGTTGTAAATCAAGCAGCAGTAGTCAAAAATGGATCGGACAATGGATTTGTAAAGTATGAGCATATTGTGGGGGTGGGAACCCCAGTAAACCCCTGCTAAGAGTTTTAATAAATCGACATTTTTTTGAGCATGATTCTTGATGTTCGTCAAATGTGTTTTGAAATGAAGCTTACGATCTAAAGTCATTCCCAGGAATTTTATTTGTTCATGGGCAACAAGGCTATAGTTGGGAGTGATGATGTTAAAGCTTCTTAAGTCAAATTTTCGTTTTCTTGTAAATGGTATCAATTTACTTTTTCTAGGGTTGATTTCTAATCCGATTTTTTTAAATCCTTGTATTAAGTTTTCATAAGCACTTTTTATTATTTGTATTCCTTTCTCTGGGGTTTCTACTATAGAGAAAATAAGGAAATCGTCTGCAAATTGTATGATTTCGCAGTCAGCAGGTGGGTTATTAGTGATGTGCTCAGTGTATAAATTAAAAAGTATGGGACTGAGGACGTCTCCTTGGGGTAAGCCATTATATGAGTCAAACGTCACTGGGCCTTCATCGGTTTGAATCAGGTAGGTGCGGACTGATAGGTAACTAGATATCCAGTTGGTTATGAGCGATGTAACACCATGTTCTTTCAATTTGTCTATGAGTATTGCCGGTTTGACATTGTCGTATGCTCTTTCTACGTCTATTGTAACTGCAAGTAGAATCTTTTTTTGGTTGAAGGCTTTGTAGATGTTGTTTGTTAAGTACCAAATTGAGTCAGTAGTGGGTCTATTTTTACGAAATCCAAAACAGTATGGGCTAAATGTTTCTTTTTGTTCTAGAAACCATTCTAACCTGTGTTTGACTATCAGGTTGAAAACTTTGGTTTGACAAGGGATTAGTGCTATGGGTCTGTAAGATGATATGAGGGAAGGATCCTTACCTGGTTTAGGAATTGGTACAATTTGAATTATTCTCCATTCATTCGGGACTTGGGACTGGTACCATACTTGGTTTAAAGTCTTTATTAATTGGTCTTTCCAGAGTTGTGGTAGGAGCTGAATCATGGTATAGTTGATTTCGTCTACACCTGGGGCAGTACCTTTCTTTCCTTTCAATACTGCTGCTAGTTCAGTTAATTGTAGAGGCATGGTCAGAGGGTCATTGTTGCTACTGGATATGGGTTGCTCAAAAGAAACTCTATGTCTAGGTTCAAATATGTTGCAAAACTGTTGGAGGAACATTACAGCAGTTTCTCTGTTTGAGGTTACTACGTTTTCTTTTTTAGCTGATTTTCCTTTTAATGCTGTTACTTTGTTCCACATGTTGCTAATATGCTGGGGATTTATGGTTTCAATGTACTTTTTCCACGATTCTTTTTTTGCTTTCTTAATTAGAGTTTTCATTTTATTTATTTTTTTCCGCATTAGATTGTAGTTTTCGATGGTCATATTGTGTTTATAATCCTTTATGGCCCGTAATTTTTCATTGTTAGCGATGCTTAACGAGTTATTCCACCAACTTTTTGGATGAAAATTCGGTTTATTGGGAACCTTTGTTCGTGGGATAGCACATTCTCCGGCTTGGTTAATAAGATTACATATACTGGTAACTGAAAGACAATTTTCGCGGTTGTTACCCCATAATTGGTTTAAGGTAGCTATATAAAGATCTTTATCCATTTTCTTAAAATTTCTTCTACTGTAAAATTTCCTTCGGTCAATGGTAGCATCGCTCAATCTTTTGGTTTCTTAGCAACTAAATTTAGATCACATTGAATGACTAGTAGCTTCATCAGTCTTTATAAGCTGGAAGGCTTGGGGCAATATTGCAGTTGTAGAATAGGGTTTCCACAATAGCTATATTGCTTTTACTTGATTTATGAATATGTTATTATTTAATTGGTAAAAGTAGCAGGGCTTTTTAATAATAAGAAATAACTACCCCTAAATGCTGGGATGACTAAGTTTACAAATAACTATTTAACAATCCTTGGTCTCTCCTTTTATTCAACAACTAAATGGTTGTCTATAATGAATTCCAGCTTTTATACAAACAAAATAAAATAATGTCATTAAAATTAATAAAATAGTTATTACAAAATTAACTAATGTTAGTTCGAAAAATCGATTATAGTCTAAAACTGAACAATCGAAATACAATCTGTCCCCTCCACAATTTTTTGCCTATATTTTGCAAGGAGGTTGTAATAGTAATATTAGAAACTCCTTGATATTTTGCGTGTGCAATAAAAAGTTAGGGCGGAAAAGCTGCAATACTTATGCGCATCAGGAAAAACAGTTTGGAGGGAACAAACCTTATAAAAATTAAACGAGCAGTGTGTCCATGGACGACGTCTTACTATATTATAGACGTCTTATACAAAAATCGCCGTCTGTCTGTTTCTCTTTCATTAGCATTTATCCAGTTTCTTATTTCTTATGATTAGTCTGGTATTTTATACTTTTTGAGTTACTTGCAAACATTTTCTTTTTGTCATTACTTCTTTTTCTTCTTGCATCCCGAGCACATTGGAGCCGTTTTCCCTCATTATCATTATGCTGAAGTCCAAAAATAGGCTTTTAATTTTAGGAGAAAACTCATGGTTATTATTTTGATGAGAACCACTTTTAATTCTGTTGGTGTACTGGTATATCTGAAAGCTAGCTGATGTCATTAAAGTTACTTAGTAAAATAAGCCACTAAAATAGTGATTTTTGTGGAAATAAATAATATATTGCAGGAGATCCTTTTTATTGGTTTGCTTGATGTCAAGTATTATTTTCCACCAGCAGCTATTGAATTGTGCATGAGTTATACAAATTTGGTTAGCTTAAATTTTTTTTGGATTTTCATTGGGAATAGTTATTTATTTTCAAATTATGCAACTAGACCAGAAATTAATTTTAAAACAAAGTTAGTGGAAGTTTTTTTAGTCACATTATTTCCTCCAAGCAAATACCACTAACCAAGGTTTCTTTTTTCAAGTCTTTTTTAAATATTTCTTTTTATTATATGTAAATTGGAATTAAAATGATAATATTTATACCAAAATCCTGTATTTTTTCTTAAAAGATTTGTTGTAAAAAGCATTGTGGAGGCTAATGTCCATCCTCACTTTCCCTAAAAGTTTTAAGAATGCTTAAAGCATTATGATTATACAGGCTCTAATAATTATTCAGACTGTTATCTTTTAAAAAGATTAAACATTTATTCTGTGGTCAATCCATCTGTTAAGACTGGAATCGTTACATTTTACAACAAGTCAAAATATAAAATGATTGCTTACTTCAATATCTATAAATACTAAATAATATATTTCTTTTACCTATCTTATTATGTTGGTTTATGTTAAATTATGGAAGTGGGTGACTAAACTTACATTTTCTAAAATAATTATTTAAGAAGATCTTTTATGTGTGTTGCTAAGTTTTTTTTTAAATTTCTACTGATGTTTTTTCCTTCAATTAGATGCCTATTCAATATATGAAAAAAAAAGAAGAGATATTTGCAGTACCCTTTGCAGCTGATGACAGCCTAATTGTATAAATCTATTTTATTCAAATAAATAATTGAAATAGAAAGAAAAACTAGGATTTATATTTTAAATTTATAAAATATCTTTAAAACCCTAGTTGTTTTCAATATAATTTTTAATTAGGATCAATTGAATTTAAACAAATTTATAAAACACATAATAATAAACTTTATAAATGCAACTAAAAAACTCAAGTTTTGTATCTTCAACTGATGTTTGCGGTTATCAAGCAATAGTTATCATGAGTCCTTATCTTTTGATTAACTGCTGGTTATTAGATAATATGTATTACATGGTTGAATCAAAGCTGGTCTGTGTTGCCATAAACATTTATTTGAACCAATTTTGTTTAATTATTTTCAATAAAACTATTAAAATTTAAGTAAGTGTAGAAAAAATTATTATATCTTACTAAATTGAGTTAGTACCACAGTTTGTTACTAGTTCCTTATAAATTTTAATGGAAATTATTTTTAAATGATTAAAGTTAAATTAAATTCATGAGGACCAATTTCTATTTTTAGAAAAAAAAGCAAAATGGTTATTTTAAAAATTAGTAGATCTCTTTTACGGAATGGAATCAGGTATAACAGTTCTTCCAAAGGAGATATAATTGGAAGCCCAGTCAACAAGTCATGTCCTGACTATATGGTAAGTTTTAAAATGATTTTGGAAATTAATTATCAACATTGCTAGTGCCTTTAACACATACCACTGGGTTATTTATCTGCTTTTTATTGTTAATTTGCTTTATTTCAGTGATTTTGTATGACAAACATTGGTGTTAATTACTATACTTTCTCTAAAAAAATTGAGGTGTCTAGAAGCTGTGGCAGGTCTTGCTGGGCTCTGGAGTGTACTAATTATAGGTGGATTATATAGTGGGACCCAAAGCAATACATAGTTTGTTCCCATACAACTATTTCGCTAGCAGAGCATGCCCTGTCAGCGCTTTTTCAGTACAGGTTTGGCACAGAAAAACTGTAATGCGCAAGCATTAGCAAGGGTACTGAGCATACTTAGTTGGCGAAATGGCCATGTGGAAACAAACCTATTATATAGAGGGACTCTTAGTAGTAATGCATGTAATAATTGTGTAGGAAGATACAATATTGAAGGGACCTGTTTGATATTACTGAAAATCCCTTGTTTTGGAGGATTTGCTTTGTACATAGTAACAAAAAAGGCCATTTGTTCCATCACAATTTTTTTAATTTATTCTGAAAAATTTAAAAGAACTCGCCTTATAATTTTGCTTTTTATTTTCAATTATTTTTTCCAGGAAAGGAGTTTTTATAGTGTAAATTTTATATTTCACCAAGTGGGACAATATGACTAGACATTTAGGAATCATTTTATTTTAATTTTTCATGTGTTTCCACCTTTGCCACTCCTTGGAAGTAATAATATCAGGATATCACTCAGCTCCTCTGGAGATATCTCTCCAATACTTATCAACTGCTTGTTGTTTTTTTTCCAAAGCTTTTTGGTTGGGAAGACTGAAGAGGGTATGGAGGCGTAAGAGCATAAATCCTGTCTATTGATCCCTATATACAGTTATAAATTATCTACTACATATACATTATATAATTATATTATATAATTTATTTCTCAGTGACATTCATTAATGCTGTTAAATTGGCTATATGTTTCTAGAAAAACAAAGAGGCTATGGAACTGTTAGTCAAAGAGCTAAAAGAAAAAACAATAAAAGTAACTCAAGGAGGTGGTGATAATGCCATTAAAAGGCACACTTCAAAGGTATAATATTTATTCTACTCCATATTTAATTATAAATTAAAATCTAATGATCCCTCTGTTAAAAATAAAGTTCATCAACAAACCATCTCTAAATGAATGATTAAATCGATGAAATACTAGATTACTAGTAATTTACTCAATTTATTTTTTTTAACATTCAGTAAATATCTGTCAAATAATTAAATTATTATTTGTTAGAATTAAAAAAAAAATTGATAATGTGAATTATAGTGATGTTTACATTGGAAAAATCATATTATACTCAGATTTAATTATGTCATTCAATATAGGGAATGTAAAAGCTCCAAAAAATAATAATAATAAATAATAAATAAAAGTGTTGATCTTTGAGCCAGACTGAATGATAAGTGTCCTTCAAAGTAGGTGGAAATGATGTTTAGGACAAGCAATGGTATTATGATTGGCAATATAATTTTAATACTGATGATTTGACTACTGTATTTGTGGAAAACTGAATGTAGCTTTGATTTCAGCTGAGCTAAAATCACATCACTCAAATTTTCTGACTGATAGATTTAAAAGTCCTTGTGATTGAAATCACTGAAGGAAATAATATTTAAAATAAACTATCTGTAAAAGAAAAGTTTTATGAATATATAGTTCTGCAAAAAATAAAATGTAGCTGGCAACATTTTATAGATTTTTTTCTTAACTGCCAAAATGATAATTCAAGATCTGGCCTTAAAACAGATTTTTTTCAGTTTTCTTTATTCATAAGCATTTTAAGGCTGATCTAGAAGTTCGTAGGTGTCAGTGGGAAAATCGCCTTGTAGGTCCTTTATTAACCATTTTTTACTTTTTATTTAAAACTATTTCTTATGTAGTAAAACTTATATATTAGTATTATCATTGCATCAGATTGATTATTATTTACAGTTCTAAAAATACTCATAAGTCAAATAGTATTATTTAAGTTATGTGTATCCTAAGAGAAATATAAATAAAATATACTGTTTTTAGGGTAAATTGCTTGCAAGAGAAAGAATTAATGTGTTATTGGATCCAGGAACTCCTTTTTTAGAGCTTTCTCAATTAGCTGCTTACAACATGTACGGGACTGATGATGTTCCTTCTGCTGGCATCATTACTGGAATTGGTAGGATCTCAGGGTAACTTCTAATTTATTACTTAAACAGTTTTATTTTTGTTAATAGTATTTTCATATCGTCCTTGTTCGAGGTTCATTAGAAATGGTAATGAATTATATTTATTATCATTATAGTGTATAAGAAATTCTTATAAAACTGAATATTTTAAACATATTTTTCTGAAGGTCATTTCGTTTCCAGTAAAGGCTTTAAAGGTGTTGGTCAGGAAATACATTAATTCTAAAAGTGCAAAAAAAAAAAAAAAATATGTGATATTTACTTATTCAAGATTATTTTCATTAAATTTCATATTAATTGTTTGATTATTTTTATATTTTACTATTTTAAAAAAAAAATTAATATTAAGACCTTTATGATTTTGAAATTGGACAGGATATTCAGTGAATAACTGATCTATTCAACCCAACTGTGAAAGTCATTTAACAGTGATTTAATTATATTTTCAAAATGTATATTAACATTTACCATAAATTTTATGTGATCTGCTCCCACATTACTTATTTGTTTTAGGGATTTGGCAGAGCATGCTCATACACTTTTTTCTTTGAGGTCAAGACCTATTGCAATGGAAAAAGTGTCCTGCCCATTAATACTTTCAGTCGTATATTTACTTTTGCTTTATTCTTATAGGAAAACAGTCAAAATTAATGATTTTAACAGGAAATGGATTTATAAAAAATCTCTGTTATTATTAAAATTGTGTCCTATATAAACAAGGTTATAATTCTATTTTGTTATCAGGAAGCAATGTATGGTAATAGCTAATGATGCCACAGTAAAAGGAGGAACGTATTACCCTTCAACTGTTAAGAAACACCTTAGGGCACAAACAATAGCTGAGGAAAATCACCTTCCCTGTGTATACCTTGTTGACTCTGGCGGTGCTAATCTCCCTCATCAAGCAAGTATATTTGCTGATGTTGACTGTTTTGGGAGAATATTTTATAATCAAGCAAACATGTCATCGAAAGGCATACATCAGGTACTAAAATGTTTATCATGCCATTATTTTATAGTAACATTTATATCTTAGCACTTAAAATTTACAATTCAATTCTTAAAATCAGTTTGATTCGTTATTTACCTTCATTTAAGTATCTATACTTGTTTAGATAGCAGTAGTTATGGGCTCCTGTACTGCAGGAGGGGCTTATGTTCCATCAATGGCTGACGAATCTGTTATTGTTAAAGGAAAAGGAACTATTTTTCTTGCAGGACCACCCTTAGTCAAAGCAGCTACTGGAGAATCAGTGACAGCTGAAGACTTAGGTGGAGCAGAGCTTCATTGCAGGTATATTGTATAACTTTTATCATTTCATATGTTCATTAGGGAATGGCGTTGTCTATTGGGTAGAGCATTAGTCTACTGTTCTCCAGGTCCCGGGTTCGCATCTCGGCTGAGGCAGAATTATTTATTCTGTTATTTCAGCTGTGGAGTGACCCTGGGAGAGCTGTAGAGAGCACCTATATAAAGTGTGAATTAAAAATTTTGGGAAAAACCTGGTTGCTGAGTATGATCTAGACCTAATCCCTTCATTGCACAGCTAGGAAACAGTACAGATTTCTATAAGTACTGAATCCAAGATTCTTCATGGATTTTAGAGGTACAAAAAAGAAAAACAAAAGCCATATCAGCATAAAATGTTTAAATATTTGTTTTAAGATTTAATAAATTTCAGAGGGGATATGTTATATCCCACAGCAGCTGATAATTTAAATTAAAACTATTTTAATTTCAATTAAAGTAACTTACAGTCAAAAAATGGAAGTAGGCAGAATATCCATCAGGTTGACCAAGTTGGTTGAGAATTGTTAGAGAAAGAGGACTATTGGCTTGAAAATATAAGTTAATTTTCCAATGCATATAAATTCGAAAAGTAAGTACGTGCTTGGAAATAAAAACCGTCTCTAACCACACCTTTTATCCTTATACCTTATTTTCTTTTTCTATCTTTCGATTTTGTAGTTTTTATTGTTTCAACAATTCTTAGAGAGAGGGAAGATAATGCCTACACTCAACTGTCAAATTTATATTTTCTCCCCTACACAAATTCAATGTGTCAGAACCGAATATTGGCATGTTTACTATGCAAGTCCAAATCTGTCTGGAAAGCAAAAAATATGTAATCTATTCAAGTCTACCAACTTAGCCATGTTCTGCATATTCAACTAGCTGTTCAACAATTTTCTCCTCTTTCTGTCAGCAGTTCAAATATACTGCTCACCATTAATGAAATTCATTATTATAGTACAAAAGGCCAAGAATACATTCCATTTTGAATATAAGCTCCAATTTTATTTGAGCTTTTAATTAGTGTATAACTTATTTTTCAATTGATCAATTTAATAATTATTTTCCATTAATCATTATTTCATAATTATAATAATAACTTTCAATTTTTGACACTTTTCTTCTTCTAGTACATCTGGAGTGACGGACCATTTTGCCAATAGCGATAAACATGCGCTTCAGATTACCAGAGAGATAATACAACGTTTGAATAGTGCAAACAATAAAAAAATTGCTAATACAGATACTGAATCTCCTCTTTGGGACCCAAAAGAGTTATATGGTATTACTGGAACTAATCTCAAGAAAATATTTGATATACGCGAAGTAAGTTTTCTACTCAACGATCAATATAGATTTTCAGGTTTTTTTTTTATATATGTTATTCTACCAATATTAGTTATGTTTCTTTAAATTATTGTATTGAGGATGTAAATTCGACTGTTGAATTTATCATAGGTAGAAACAATCTATTTTGTGAAAAATATTTTAATTTTGCTCTAATATGTCAAGCATAAACTATTATACCAAGCATAAAATAAAAACAAAAATATGCTGGACATGGCTCTCTGATGCCCACCCCGATGATGGCTCACATGTTTGAACCGAAACGTCAGAAAAATTAAAATATTTTTCACATGACTGACTCCTCATTATTTCTACCTATAATTTAAATGATTGTATATCATCAAACTAAAGTAACCTGATAATTCATTGATAGATTTTATGACAAAATCTATTAAAAAGTGGAAAATATCTACATTTTAATGAATATTGGGTTGGTATTAAACTAAAAACCAGATTTGGAAGTTGGAAATGTTCAATTAAAAACGAAATCAATCAAAACTGCCATAGTCTATTGATAAATATAGTTTTATTGAAAATGTTTCAATAGCACAGGAGACTTACTGGTTTTTAGAAATAGATAGAAACCTTAATTATTTTTAACTTAAGAAATCCTTAATTATGTAAACTAAATGAGATCTCAAAAATTAAAGTAATTATCTGTTTTTAATTTATTTTCTTAATGAAAACCGTTAGTCAAAGATTAAGGTTTTTCCAATTATTCTATATATATTTCATATAAAACTAATAAAAATTATTTATAATTTCCAGTTAATTTTTGTTTATTCTTTCAGGTTATAGCAAGGTTTGTAGATGGTTCGAAGTTTTTTGAATTTAAAAAGAAATACGGAACTTCTTTAGTGACTGGTTTTGCTTCTCTTTTTGGTCACACGGTTGGAATTGTTGGTAATAACGGTGTATTGTTTTCAGAATCAGCTCTAAAGGTTTGTATTATTGCTATCTTCATAACTGTTTAAACCAATATAATTTAATTATGAATGATGATTTATATATATTTTTAGGAAGGATGAGGTGAATCAGGAGACAGTCTAAAAAGATAAGAAATAGTGAAAAACTATTTCTTAACCAATGATTCAACCAAAATCATGAGTCTTCATCTGGGGTGGTTACAGGCACACTCTGTAACCCATGTTGCCTCTTGCCTGTTACCACCCCAGATGAAGACACGCGATGCGATTTTGGTTGAATCGTTGGTTAATAAATAATTTTCACTATTTCTTATCTTTTTAGACCGCCTCCTGAATCATCTCATCCTTCATATTTATCACATGTCAACTATTTAATATTCAATGGATATTTTTGATTTGCTAGAGAATATTTTGAAATAATAATCAATAATATTCAAATTAAACAATTAGTAAAATTGTGTTTAGAAAACTAATAATTAAGTTTTCAATTCATTTGTTTAGTTAGATTTCATAAAATTTTCTTTTGTAATATAGGGTACTCATTTCATTGAACTGTGCAGTCAGAGAAACATACCTCTGATTTTCCTTCAAAATATTACTGGTATGTATTCTATTCTAAAATAAATCACTAAATTCTTCTATTCTATAATTTTCATTTATCCCGAAGAATAAATGAATAAAACATAAATACTTTAGAACTAAATTTTTGCTTTTTGTAAAGAAAAAAAAGAAGCTAAACTTTTCAATAATATCAAGTTTAAGAGTGTTTCCTTTGACCGCCTCTGGCACCCAGGACTGCTGTACAAACTCCGAAAATTCCTGCCTCCTACTTACTTCCCCATTATCCAGTCTTACCTCTCTGACAGATCCTTCAAAATAAATAACTATTGTTCCTATTCGTCCATTTTTACTCAGTCTGCTGGTGTTCCTCAAGGCAGTTTCCTTGGACCAATACTTTACACAGTTTAAGAAGCTGATATCCTAACACCTTATTTCTACCTATGCTGATGACACTTGTGTGTTATCATTCAATAAAGATCTAAGTATTGCCTCTCAAACTCTCCAATCCATCAGAGACCTTGATGTATGGTGCCAGAATTGGCGAATTAAAATAAATTCCAACAAATCTCATCAAATAACCTTTACCCTTCATCGTAAACCTATGAAATCCTGCTCTACAGTATCCTTTGATAATATTCCGCTTGTTCCAGTTGAACAGATCCGCTACCTAGGACTTCTACTTGACAAACCTCTAACATGGAATCTGCACACTAGACTGAAACGACAAGAAACTGCTTTCTGTTCCTTTAACACTTACTAGACAGACGCTCTAACCTTCCATTTAACTACAAAAGGCCCATCTAGATGACCATCATAAGACCTATCTGGACTTACGGAGTTGAACTTTGGGTCTCCACTAAACCATCAATAGTTTAAACCTTCCCGTCTTCAATAGTTTTAATCCTGGCTTTCTCTTCCATTCCTGACAATCCTCCAAGGCATCTAAAAAGAAGATGGCCTCGAGACCTTCTAGTTTAGATTACCTATTGGAGTGCTGCCAATGGGCAGTTTCTCTTCGTGTCTTTTTCATGTGTTTCATCTAACAGCTAATTTACTATATGTATTAATCAATACAGTTGTAAATATAAATAAATAAAAAAGAGTATTTATTTACTTAATTTAAAAATTATTGTAGATAATACTGCTTATTTATAGGATTCATGGTGGGACGGGATGCTGAGGCAGGAGGAATAGCAAAAAATGGTGCAAAAATGGTAACTGCTGTTTCTTGTGCCAAAGTTCCAAAAATAACTTTGATTATTGGAGGTTCGTATGGAGCAGGAAACTATGGAATGTGTGGCAGAGCATATAGGTAAGTATCTGATTATTCAAAAGTACAATATTGCTTTACTAGAAAATAGTATTCTAGTGTAATTCACAGGTGAAATATTTATTGTTTAAATCAATTAGACTCATTTATCTAGTAATGTTATTTGCTTTAATAGCTCGTAATTCGTTCTTTAACTAATAAAGAATGATAACTATAAAGAATTGCCTGATACCTTATTTATTGTCTTTATGTTGAGAAACGTTTTAATGTTAATTTTGTTTATTATTAAATGTAAAATATTGCACTCTTTTCAGCCCACGGTTTCTTTACATGTGGCCAAATGCCAGGATATCTGTGATGGGAGGAGAGCAAGCTGCTGGTGTGTTAACAACAATCGCACAAGAACAGTACAAACGCAAAAATAAAACAGTAATGATTTTCTAGTATTAATATAGAAATTATATCATCTAAAATACTGATTATTTTCAGTAAACTTATTTTTTTACAAATTATTTTTCTTTGAATTGCTCTGATTATGACTTGCAATGTGGTTTGAAACTTGGTAAAAAAAAAACACAGTAGCAAAATATTTGATAGTTTTTTTTCTTTTACTGCCACAGTGATTATTATTTTCATGTATTTTTTTTTTCTACCAGAAGTTCGAATTATTATCAACTAGACATACCTTATTTTTTTTTTAAACCTTTACATTATAATCTAATAATTTAAATAAATCGTAGAAATTATTACAAGGACCACAAGTTTGATTTGCGCTGCTTCTTCCTGCAAGGTACTTTAACAAATAAACAGCATCAAGATACTTGGTACTTGGAGAAGAAATCAGTTATCATTTTGATGTAGTTTAAAACATATAATTGATGTATATCTTTAAAGATTGATGATATATATAATTTCAGTAAACCTTTACATCTCTTACTATAAAAATTGATTTTTTTTAGCTTTTATTATCAGTAAGTATTTTATTGTTTTGATAATTACTACCTCTGATTTTCTAGATGACTGTAGAAGAGGAGAAGAAGATTTCAGAGCCGATTCTCAACCAATTTGAAAAGGAATCAAGTCCTTATTATTCCACTGCAAGGTATTATTTATGGTTAATTTGATGTCTATTAATTAGTCCCTCAGAGTGGTAGAATTTTTAATCATTAATTATTATAAATTTTTCTTCCTAATTATTTTCTTTTTCTTAAGGTTAAGTTGTATACATATAATTATAACAATTATTTACATCTTTCAGGATTTGGGATGATGGTATAATTGATCCTTTTGACACAAGGAAGATATTAGGATTGAGTTTATCTGCTTGTTATAATGCTCCGATTTCCGATACAAAGTTTGGTATTTTCCGAATGTAAATGTAAAACTTGAAAATGTTCTTTTTATACTGTAAATATTATTTTATTTTTAATAAAAAGATAAAAAAAACTTATACAAGAATCGCAAAATTTGTACTGTATTTCACTGAAGAAGTTAAACTTTTAATTTTTTCTGATTTTAAAATGTTATTTTTCATATATCTTTGTCAGTAATTTAATGAATCTCTAAAGATAATATGTAAGCCTTGAAATGCCAATTGTAAATAGCCTATACTTAGTATTAATTAATGAAAAATATCAGATCTGATATATTTTTATAATAAGCTAGTTGTAAAGTAATAAATTTTAATTGTTTATTGAAATTTGTTTCTGTAAAAGGTATTTAAAGCGTAAGTATGATATTTTTCTAACGTGAGAAGATAATATTTTAGAGGAATGATTATTAAGTTAAATTTTTAAACCAAGTTGATTAGCTGCCACAGCAATTGGCATTTTATGGTGAAAATATATCATAAGAAATGGAATTTGTACTATCAACTACCTTGAAATATGTCCAAATTTTGTACTAGAATAATATGTTTCAAAATGTTAGATGGTAAAATAAAATAAATATTTTTTTAAAGATTGAATGTATTAATTTGCAACCAATTAAAAAAAAAAAAAAAAAAAATGAGACACTCAATTGTCAAGAGCATATTCAGTGATAAATAAAGGAGTTTTTTAGTGAGCCTAGTTATTAAAAGTTTGATAATCCACATAAAAAAATTTAAAGGAAAGAAATAACACTCAGGTTTGAGAAATAAGCATTTGTACAAGTGTTAGAAGTTTATTTATATTACAAAAGAAATAAGAAGTTAGAAAAGCATTGTAGATTCTTCACAATATTTTGGACTAGTTAGAATTTATAAAAAATCATGTTTTCTACAAAAAAAAATAAGTTTTTCCTCTAATATAAAAATTACAATTCTTTATTGAAGTTAATTTTTCCTATATTCTTTGTAATAGTAAGAATTAATTAAAATTATAGCATATAGAAGTAATGAAATAAATATTTACAATTTGAAGATTCATTGATAACTAACATATGTAAACAATAATACAAAAGCACAAAATTTACTCTATAACTTCTGTGAAGATTAGGAACGAAAAAAATGAACTATATCATAATTTTTAAATTTTGTCAGTAGAAAAACAGAAGAGTTGATTGAAATCATTATAACATGTAAAACATTCATGAGCAACTACACACCTAGTGTATTTTTTATTTACATTTTTAAACTACATAACTCATTTGTAAAATACACATCTATGGTACATTTAGTGCTATCACAAGCCTTCGTATGCAAAGCCCAATTTTCATTCGGAAGAGATCCAGCACTATATGAACTAAAATTAGGGGTTGCATTTCGAAGGAATTAGCCATTATCTATGTAATAGCTATAAAAACAACTAATCAATTAAAAATAAGAAAGAAATGCAATACATGCTGCCATTTGATACTTTAATTTTATAAGTTTAAAATTTAAACTAATAGGAAAGTTCTCCTCTTGAGAATCAAAACAAACCATTTCAAAAGTTTTTTTTTCTTAATTCATGTATATTAATAAAAACTAAAGCTTGTTGTATTTCACTACCCACACGATCGTGTCAATGATAACCAACCTTTAAATTAAATGATTAATTCTTTAGTTATAAAAATTATTCATAGTATACTTATACTATTAAATTTGTTAAGATAAAAGCAGTTAAATAATGTTAATGGTTAAACGCCTATCTCTTCAATTTATACAACAGAAATTTTTACGATGTTTAATTTGAAATATATGTCTTGTATGTAATTAAGGTACAAATAAATGTTACTATCATCGAGAAATAAAATTAATCCGATCATGTTTCTTAGAGAAATTTGTAGGAACCATATTTTTAAGTTCCAAAATTTAGCAAATAGAGCAATGGCAAGATATTACTTTCTTTTATGAAGTATTGGTTTTGTCATCGAATGTCAAAACATGGCTGTATCAATGATAAAGGCATAAAACAAAAGTCAGAATTATCATTAATACATTGGCTGTTTGTTGGAAGCAACTGTTTGTTTCTTCTATTACAGTGTAAACAAAACCTTCCCTAATTTCTTCTCCATCCAGTTTCAACTCCTGCTTTGTATCAGTCACACTGTTGTTGGTTATATTTTTTTCCACTGCTAATGGTTCATCTCCAATGTCCAGTTTAACTTTAAAAAAAGATATAAAATGATTAATTTAAAACTACAAAAATAAACTATGAAATTAATACTAGAAATAGTTGCAAATAATTCTATCATATTTAATTGTGGCTAAACTATTATGATTATATGTATAATATAAGAGATGAGGAGGAAAGGCTTATTGAGACCCTTGGGATGTGTTCAGAGATTGTTTTTTCCTCTCTACATGTGGTATTAATTTTCAGCATGATTGTCAACATCTAAATTTATCATTAAAATTTAATATTTGTATCATAATTACATTTTTTTGTAGACATTGTTGCAATAATTTCTAATACTATATTTCCCTACTTATCTTTAAATTAAAATTATACCACTCATCAGGATTGAATGTCGATGAATTGTGATGTTTGTTTTAATTTATGAATGTTCAATTTCCTACTTTTCATATAAACTATCGTTCTAATCTGAGAGAATGTGATATTTAAATTTTAAAAATGGCTTTATACACTGAACAATGTTTTATTTTTTACATTTTCATAAAGTACGTCTCTATATTCCGCCATACCCTATTTATATCTAGAGCTGTCTACCTACTGCGACAGATCCATACAAATGCCTTTTTTAATTAAAACATTTAATCTGAAGGACTCAAAAAATCTTTTAAATACAGGTCATGGAAAGGAGTGAGGAGGTAAGTTATCAACTTATCAGTGTTTTAGAAATATTTATAATATTTTTTTTATCACGGGTTTTAGTAAAACTATCCAAATTAACTCCACTCTTCTTTATCCTGTTCTGTATTAAATTAGCATTTAATTTTTTGTTGTTGTAATTGCCACTAATTGATATCAAATAGCAGGTGACATGGCCATCTTAATGCTCAACTATTTTTTTTTTTCTACTCATTGAAGGATCAGATTCCCTCTTTACAGTCATCCCTGAGTCTATCAGATGCTGATGAAATAGAAGATTAATTATTACAAAAGCTGAATGTGGATGTTAAGGGTCTGATTCCAATCAGAATTACCATCAAGGATCGAAAGGGTTACCAGCTCCATAAACAAATTAATCAATTAAACATAATTTTTGTTTTGTTATTACTTAATGATAATTTAAGTTATCTACTTCAATATTTTAAAATAAGAAATCCCTAGAGACTGATAGTAAGTATTGTACAAAGATAATAAATGCGTATTGAAAAAAAAAAAAAAAAATAAGGCAGAATGAATTAAAATTGCATTAAAAAATGTTTATAAATCAACAATATTTTCCATCATTAAAGTTTAAAGTTACAGTGTACTATCAGTAAACTGAATTTTGGGGATAAATTGATTGGTCTTGAAAATCACTTTGGAAAATTTATTCAAGTATCATTTTTGTTCTTAAATTAACAGCAAAATTAAAAATAATATAATATTGTAAAAAAATAATTTATCTATTTTTAATTAATTCCTGGTTTATAAATAGATCATGTTACACTAAGTTTAACAAAGTATCATAAATCAGTGATATACCTTTGTTTGCAATTTCTCCTTCTTTATAGTCCACCTTTATGAATGAAGTAATGGATACTTCAAATACTTTATTGGGATCTGGTGGCATTGATGGAACTTCCCTCTTTCTCCTTCCAAAACCAATTTGTCCATTGCTGCATTCAATCTGTAACAATATAGCACATGTCGATGAATAATACGCCTAATAATCTTGGCATTTATCGGCCTAAAACCCCTCTCCTACTTTAATACTAGCTTTGTCTAAAAATGAAAATCATAGGAATTATATACCTATATCACGAAAATCACAGAAATCATATACAGTGCTTTTTATTCACAATAAAAAAATAACCTTAGAAGCCAATGGTTTTCTACAGTCCAATTTTGACTGAATCTCTAGATTTATTTTAATTTATTTCATGATGATATTTTATGTATCCATATTCTATAATAAATAGCATTGACTCCTAAATAGCTAATGATTAATACCTTTGTCCAAGCTTTTTACAGACAAGCTGATTAAAAACAGTGACTGAAACACCACCTTTAAATAATCATTGAATACAATAGAAAATTTGATAACATAAGATTGAGGAGGGCAAACAAGAAAGTAAGGTCCAATACAAAACTTTTCTATTAATAATAGAGTAAATTGGTAGATTCCATGATGAGAGGAAACAGCTCAAGGGAAAAAATAATTTGATGGAGGGGGGGGAGGGGAGCAAGTAACAACTTAAAAGAGTACATTCAATAAAAATAACATGGAAAGGAGCTTTATAAAATAAAATTTACCTTTTTATAATTAAAATAAAACATTTTTAATAATAATTTTTAAAAAAAGTTTAAAATGTTTTTTTAATTAGTTTCCTGGAACTAACAAGTAGTCCGATTGATCCAATTAAAGATAATTGAATCAAAAGATTATTTCGGTGTTTAACGGAAATGATATAAAAAAAAAGATACATTAGTATTTATTATTTTGGGTTGTTTTTTATAAATAAAAAAATATTATGTTTTTTAATCTAGTTAGAAAGACGTTCCCGCCAATGCTGCTCAAGTGATCCATAGCATTCTTACACTAATTATTCTTCGTTATGGTCCCGAATCTTGTTAAGTTTTAAATTAAAAGTAAAGTCGCCATCAGGTGAAAATTAGGTATACCTATTTGAGAAACTTCATTTAATCTAATTAGCATAATATATGATGCATAACTAAGTTAATTTTTTGTCTTAGGTGAAGAGTAAAAAGGGGCCATATCTTTCATTGAAGGTGAGTATTAAAAAATTGATTATTCAGTAAATTTCTTTGGATAGCAATCCTGCATATATTTATCTTTCAATGAATGGGAAAAATTGAACTTTTTGGATTCTTTAATTTATTTTTTTTATTGGAAGCCTATTTGTGCAATAAACAAGAATTAAAGACTTAAAGAAATAAAAAGGTCCTGAGATTATTGCAAATGGATAAATTGAAAGTGAAAGATGAAGTTCTTTTTTTCCTTCCTAAAATTGGCTGAATTTACATTCCTTACAAATGGCGGTAATGATATTAACATTGTTATAGATTGATTTTAAATTTAGGATTCCTTAAGATGATGTATGCACATTAATATGCTTAATATGCATATTGCAGACCAAGTAACAAAACAATGTAAACATTTATTTTTCTTCTTTTTATTATATATTTTAACTCATTTATTTTTCATTTTGTCCACACAACTATTTTCTGAGGATTGTTTTTTATTTTAATTTTAGTTTTTATATTTTATGTATATATTCATCCATAATTGTAAACATTAGTTAATTATGCCCATTTTGTCTGTTGGCCAGACCTACTGTATATTATAAACTGTGCATATATGTTATTCTCAAGGGACACAGTCCCAGAATAAAAATCAATTTCTATTCTATTCTATTCTAATAATATCAATATTTTTGAAATTTTTTTAACTGATACTATATATATAGTTATAGTATATATAAATACACATATTTCTAACGTAATAGTTGGCAAAAAAAAAAAAAAAAAAAAAAAAAAAAAGAACAAAAAAACTAAAATAATTACTCACCCCTCTGCATTTATCTAGACAAACATTAACTGTTCCTTTGAACTGTACATAAGTTGAATCGGGAAATTTAAATGCCCTGAACTTAGCTGACAAGAAATCACCATCCACTGTATTGAAATTCTCGAACAGGTATGGGTCAACCGAGCACCTGAAAATTAATATAACTTCAAATATTCATTTTAAATTAGTTTAACAGATATCATCTCTATTAAATTAAATTCATATAGAACATGTCTTATGTACGCCACTTGGTTTTAATAAAATAATTATGAGAAAACTGATTGCATGCACATAATTAAATATAATAACTGTAGATAAAGGAACAATCTGTATTTTAAAAATCTATGAAGGTTATTAAAAAAAAAAAAAAAGTGTCCTTCTATGATTAATTAAGGGTCTTAGGTTCATTATATAATTATGATCTGTACTCTCTACTGTCAGGATTTTCCCTCTCAATTTTGGGTATCAATTATATAGCGGCTGGGTGTACCCCAGAAGGTTCTCCTCACTTAAAGGATGACTCATGGCTATTGTAATATTAAAAATAATAATCCCGTCACAGCAGGGTTCGAAACTGGAACCCAGAGACCAGCAGAACAGTTTATTGAGGATATATTTTTTTTGGTAGTTGCGACAGGTTGTGTAGGCCCAAGACCATGTCATGTAGTTTCTTAAGATTTCACACCACGATTCTTGATGATACTTATTGGGTAAGGTCACCACTAGTTACGCTTATTTTTGTGAGTGGCCACCAGTTGGCTGACATTTCTCACATAACCGGAGGAGAGGCTGTGAATGAATCCCATTCAAATATATGCTTGAAAAAGTCCCTTCGGTATTGGGATTCAAACAGAATAATAGAATGTGTGCAGGGAATTGGCTTTGATAAGGTTGAAAATTAAGATAACTACTGATCTACATGCTTAAGTTTATTCATATAAGTAATCCAAAATTTCTTTCATCAAACGCTAGAAAATTTCCCTACACGATTTAACAACTTAACAATACTTGTTTTATATAACTATTTAATTTGATGAACTTCATATTTCTTGGATAAAAAAAAAGAATTTATTCTTTGTAATTAGCACTGATTTTATTTTTGAACACCTATTGTTCATTTATTGTCTTTTAATGTTAGTAATTCTTTGGGAAAAATGAATACAATTTTATCCTTAAAGAAATCAGTTGAAAGTAAAATATATTACTTCCAGTCATTATATTTCAAAGTTGATTTATAATAAAAATATTTTACCCATTGAAAATTATTGTTTCCTCTTGTGTTTTTGTGTCGCTAACTTGCATGTAGCTAACGAGTAGACCATACACTGGTGCTGACTTTTTGTCCAAATATATTTCCATTTGCAGAGGTGTGCCAGGATTGACATTCAATTCACCAGTAACCAGTTTCCCTGCTTGCCTGACTCCCACTTGGAGTTTCGGTTGAGGGGCTCGCCCTGTTAAAGATGTAGTTATATCCAGATCTCTGAAAATGTTTAATGATAAGTATTATCTAGGGAAGTTATTTACTGTTGTATCAAATAGTCATGTTTTATGTATACGGTTATTACATAGGCTCCTGAAATCCAGCAGGCAGTACGTTTCTCTTGAATATGGTATGATTTCCAGCTTGCAAACATTTGACTCGGATTTCTTCTTTGGGTGATTCTTTATTATCAGTTTCAATTATTATTCTATGGTAAAATGTTCTCAATCCCTGAAATTAAAGATAAATTTAAAACAGTCTACAAGGTGTGATCTATTATGATGCTTGGAAGTGTCCAAGGTATAATAAAATAATTGGTGTGTCAAAAAAAAAAAAAAGTAAAAATTGTTTTAAATGTTAAATTATTTCCTCTTAGTAAAAATAACTCTACTTTGTAAATGCATAGAATTATATTAAAATATACAAAATTTTCATATTTTTTAAAATTCTTCTTTAATATATTTTACAATGTCTTATTACTATATATTAATAATGTAGCTAAAATATCATTCTTTTATAATCACTTTGTTTGTAAAAGTAATATGTCCACAATAATTTTCATATTTACAAGTGATACCTATTGTTTTTCAAAATTATGCTGTATAACAATTTCATGATCAATCGAAATAGATAAATAGTTTGATTTTAATAAAAAATATTTGATTGACGATAGAGAATGAGAGATGAATGAAATGAATGAGTAATATACTTACATTCGCTTGATTGATGACTCTGGTTATGCCGCACTTAAATACATCATTCAAAGATAACCTGAATACTGCTTGATGTCCAAATAGTACAGGTTTACAGGCTGGATCTGAAATTAAAATAAATAAAATGAAAGATAGTTTATACAGTTTAATCAACTTGTTTTGTTATTAAGGACTGATGTTCCCAAATAAAATAATATTAAACATGAATAGATATAAATTAATCTTTTCAATTAATTCAAATAACATCATTTTCTGTATAATGCTTTCTATATAATAATGAGTGTTTTCATATTCACGAAAGACAGATTTTAACAGTAAGTTAGTTTTCATTGAGTGCCTAGATTTCGGCTTTTAAAAAATAGTCCAAGTTTGTGGAAAGAGGTAATTAGTTGGGTTGCAACAGTATGACTAAAGTTTTACAAATTTTTAAATAGCTAGAATTAGCTCATTAAAATCACCAGTTTAAATGACGAGTGCTGCTTCTATAGTCAGTAATTTATATTTAGTTACATAATTAATACAGTTTTTTATGACTCCCATATTACATGACTCTCTAGGTATCATCCACCACCACTTGCAAGGTATTCGATAGAATTGATGGAGACATGTGTATATATTTCTATTAGGGGTAGGTATGAGGAAATAAGGAGGTTACGGATGGATAGTGGAAGAAGATGAAGGGAACGATGAAAGTATTTGAGGGTACTTATTGTTCTGCGTGAAATTTGGGCAATATGGGGTTTCCATGAAAGGGTTTGGTCAATGGTAATACCCAGGTTTTTGATTGAGGAGCTGTAGGTGATTGGATAATGATTTAGGGTTAGTTTCGGAAATTTATTGTTGGATCTAAGGAGGGAACTGGAACCTATACAATGGCTTGAGTTTTCTATATATATATATATATATATATATATAGAGCTATATATATATATATATATATATAGAGAGAGAGAGAGAGACAGAGAGAGAATTACAAAAATAAATAAATGAATATATGATAAGGGGGAAAAAATCTATTGTACTTGTCAAAAGTTATTAAAAAAAAAAATATCTTAAGAAATAGGAGAATACTATATTATATGCAACCCTATGCAGTTGGGCAACACTGCTTTATTGTTAACTTTTTCCTCTCTTCTCTCTATAATGTATTAATAATCCTTCTGATATGATATCTCCTGAGATAATTGCAATTTTTAATAAGTATAACTTAAAATTATAAGACGGTAAATTCTGAGATATATATTAGGTTGATAAATCTGAGAGTTGGATATTCTTGAAGAAAATAATTTACATTTCATTATGATTTTATCAATTATTAAACAATTTAATGAAGTGCTGTAGTTCTCAATGAATGACTAAGTAAATAGGCTATATGTTAAAATGAGTAGAAAGCAAAACTTGATGTGTTACTTAATTACCGGATCAGTATGCGTTGAACAACCCTTTCTAACGGTTTTAATTTATTCTCTCTATTTCTAAAACAACCTTGAACATCGCTATTAAGTGCTTAGTTGGAAATCTAGCTTTGTAAACTGATTCATAATTGCTCAATAACTGGAGTTATATTTCTCACAATTAAGTAGAAGTCCTTGAATAACAGTAGCAGATGTAAGGAAGGTCCTGGTGTTGATTGATACATAACTGTTCACCTCCTATCTTTTGCAATGATTTCTTAAGGAGTATAAAAAAGTAAACAGTTTCTCTGTTTTCATTAAATTTATTTTTGAATAATACTTATGTAAAAACAAAAAATATTGCTAGTCCACTATCCCTATCGCTGCTTTTCCAGGACTCAAGGATGGTAAATTGATTTTTTTTATTTTTTTATGAAAAGCTTGGGACCCCCAAAAATCACTCTTCTAATTCTAACTCAGCATACATTTAAATTTTTAAGCTCCAACTCCATTTGAAAAAAAAAAACTTAAAACCACATTGTTCATGCATATAAAAATAATCATACGTACATAATTTCAGATCATTTGTGTCCAATAAAGGCGTATGTTGGTGCCCAGAACCCTTATAAATATTTCAGTATCATAAATACTTTAAGTTCTGAGGTATTGAAAATGATAATATAGGGGTCAACTGTGGTATAGTGGCTTGCATAACAACCTTTTATGTCTGAGGTACAGGTTCAAACCTTTATGGTTATGCCTTCTGAGAGGACGTAAAATCTTGGTCCCGAGCCTTTGTGATGTCATTTACTTGTTAAAGATCCCTAACCTTATTAAACCAGAATTGGCAAAATTTAGGACTCCCACTGATTCATTGTCTAATTAGCCGCAGTTCCATTAAAGTGATGTTAAATGAATAAACAAACAAAACTATATTACCAAGCAGTCAGGGCTAGAACAATGGTAAAGTTTAGAGGACTACAAATGTCCTGAGAAATTGTTTAAAAAAAAAGGAGCTTTATCTCTTTGACAAAATTCCTTCTTTCACTTTTGATATGAACTCATTTAATTGAAAGGAAACCTCTGGAAGTTTCCAAGTATGACTGGAATATGTTTTTGATGACCTCGGATTTAGTTCTAATTCATTATTTTTGGTAAAAGAACAAATAAATATATATTTAACTATTTAACATTTATGATTTATAGCTAAGTATTTTTAAAGGGTCAAATAAAATTTAGTCATGAAAATAATCTAAGGAAAACTGCACGGAGGAGCAGTATTTTTTGGGGGCAGGAAAAACTTGCTTTTTAAATGGGAAATATCTTTTTGAAAGGAGAGGGTGAAGGTTTAACATATTTTTAACATTAGTGTAACTAAATTGGTTTATAGTATTGCATTAAAATTGGAGAATTTAAACTGATAATAATTATTAGCCTTAGAATAAGCCATTTTTATTTATTTTCTCTAGATGGCCATGTTTTTAGGAGGTCCATTCACATAGCATTCATTGTTCCTATCACACCACATTAACGAGTTTGTGACATGTATATATCTTTTGGTTGGGGTTCTATAGTTTTGATCACCCCAAAAAATGTAACCCGTATGACACACTCCACCTATAATGGTGTTGCTCTGATCGAATATTTTACTGTTTCCTGATTATTAATTTAATGAAAACATTTGTTTTTATATTGCATTTACGGCTAAGACTTAAGGTTTAGTATCTATATTGATTTAAATGAAAAAAGTTATCCATATACCAATGTCTAAATCTACATAAATGATTAGAATTAAATTTTTTGATTTCATCATGCGTCATTCCGCAAACTCAATTACTGGGAAAAATCAGTGTATTGTAGATACATATATCCATGATCTGTGTTTCCCAATCAGGAAGAAATTTCAAAGCCACATGGTAATAGAGTACTAAGATTACATATATAAGATTACTGTTTACTGCCCAAATTTTAATTTGCTTTTAATTTCATTTATTTTTTTTTTAAATTTTATTTAATCCTCTACTCTTCAACCCCCAATGGTGTGAGCATCCTTTTTATAGAGCTTAATCCATAAATCTCTCTCCTGTATCAATCTTCCTCTCCTTCTCCATTCCAGACCCCTTCTGTCTAAAGGCTTCCTGGATTGCGCCTTCCCAAGTCTTCCTATCGGTCTTCGACCTTCCACCCTAGTCTCATACAGCCTTTGCTACTCGATTTTCTGCCATTCTGGAAACATGGCCGAACCATCTCAGTTGGTGCTCTTCAATAATATCCAGAGCAGGCTGAAGTCCCAGGTTTGACCGTATTGTTACGTTTCTCACTCGGTCTCTTCTAGTCTTCTCCTCCATTCTTCTTAGATATCTCACCTCCATCGCTTGTAATTGGCTTTTGTGCTTTTTGGTTAGAGTCCAAGATTCATTTGAATAAGTAAGAATCGTTAAGAAAGTGTTTTTATAGACTATGTTTTTTGACACATTTTTCATTTTGTAAAAAATAAGATTTTTTTTTCAGAAGACAAAATTTAGAAGTAAGATATATATGGCCATTTAACAAAAGAAGTTTTTGATATATTTTTATATTTATTATGATTCTTTTGAATATATATTAAATATATTATGATTCTTTTAAAACAAGTGCTTTTTAAAATTATAGTTTGACACTGCTAATAATTAAGACGACACTGCTGATGAAGCGGTGAAAGAATTTAAATTTATAAATATGCATAAAAAAAAAAAAAAAAGACACGATTAATAAAATAATTAATTTAAATGTTGAGATTAGATGTAAAAAGTGTATAAATGCTATACAAATTTAATCGTTACAGATGCTTGAAAATGGCCCTAGATGCTGAAACGTTGTGATGTGTAATAGTAAATAAATAAAAAAATATATCAACAACTTATTTTGAAATGGCGATATAGATATATATCACAAATATTGAACCAAAAGAAAACTCAGGACAATGATGAGAAAATTTAGAAGATATTTTGTCTTAATTTTTTTGTTAGTTTTTGATGTATAACATTTTTCTTATTTTACCAATGTAAATAATGATTAATCATTTTTCTTTTGTCTATTGGTCAGACATATTATATATTTCAATTGTAGATGACTGTTATTCTTAGGGGACAAAGTCCAAGAATAATTTTTTTTTTCTATTCTAATAGAGAAAACATCTTAAGAACTTTTTATATTTTTTATCTTGTATTTTTAGCCATAAAAAGATTCAGTGGCGGTGCCTCTTCCTTTCCATCTCTCATGACTAATCCTTTGAATTACCTTGGATCATTACAATGCAGAGAATTTTTATTTACACATTAGTAATAACTCAAATTGCAAATGAATGAAAATTAATTTTACTGTTGTCAATAACTATAAAAAACCGTTGTTAAATAATGAAACACATAAAATGTAATGGTGTAAACTGTTGAATAGTCCTTAAAATCACGTAAACATATATCTCCTTCCGTGTTAATAAATACAAAACATGAAGGTTATATACCTGGATAATGTTTGAGTCCTTCGAGATAAATAGCGTTGATGTCATCGGTCCGCCGAAGTTCTACCTCCATAGTGTCGTCGCTGCATTTTGTTTTGTATTGAACTGAAAAAAAAAAAAAAACACAATGAAAATTAGTTTATTTTTGTTAATTTGTTAAATTAAACCAAAAAAATAATGATAATAAATAACATATTTTTATTTTTATTAATTGTGAATAAAAAATGTTTATGCTGAAATATATTTCAATTATCTCTATTCGATACTATTATAGATTAAATTACGTTATAACTTGCATTTGCAGGTTACCCTTCAACGGTCCTTTCATTTGTGAAAGTAGTTTAAATGTCAAGGAGTTCTGGTCAATGTGATATTTACTAGAGCAGAAATCAATAAAACATTACGTTTTATTTTTTGGGTATGGGACGATTGTCATGCGTCAAGTACATCTTTTGTCTATTTTTCTGGAGAATTAAATAAATTAATGAAAAATTTCTTCTTCAGTCCTATCATTTAGTCAGAAAATAAGGATCCCCTGTAGCAAGGTCGCTAGCATAACTGCCTTCTATGCAAAAGGACACCGGTTCAAAACCGCAGGTGGTCCTAGGATTTTTTAATGGGAGTAAAAAATTCATAGTTATGCCGTCCTTCGGAGGGGGCGTAAAAAGGTGGCCCCCGAGCCTGTGCGATGTCAGGTACTTGTTAAAGATACCTATCCTAATTAAATCTGGTAGGCAAAATTAAGCACTTCAGCATCGCCCATTTAGCCAGAGCAGCATAAAGTAGCGTTAAATAAACAAACAAAGTCAGAAAATAACTTTCGATTCAATTATAATTCTAGCCTTTTGATTATAAAAATACAAGCGGCTTCGCTCACGGATGTTTCGTTTTTGTTACATTTACAGATGTATACTCTATCAATGGTAAATCTGTTTGTTATAAATATCTTAGTATCTTTACAAATACTGGCCAGGCTAAGATGATTTTGCTCTCATTTGTTTAGACATTAGATTATATCTTAAATGAGTGCATATTATGTTTCGGGGAATTATTTATTTGTTTATTTATTTAACGTCACTTTCAGCTACGAGTACTATGGCTAATCGGAGGGAAATTTTTATTATTTGAGTTATTCGAAAACTAAATTTGTAAAGTGTCCAAAATTTAAATATTGCCATTGGTAGTTAACAATATTTTATTTAATTTCATATCCGCCATCTAGATCATTTCTACATTCAAAAGTATGGTTTTCGAACACCTCTTAGTTAATTGAATGTAATTGGTACTCTATTGAATCATTTGGCAGGCCAAAGCTTCCTTTTTAAAAATATTAATTGGACTTATGCCATCTTAAGTACTTGTACTATTAGTTAATTTATTTGATAAAATATTTGATAATAATTAAAGCAAGGTATTGGCTGACCTATGAGGTCGTTTGGAGTTGAGCGGGTGCCAATGCGTGCTCTTGCATACTACCCACTCGGATAACGGGATGATGAGTCTTGGAGGGTGACAACTGTCGGTTCTTCATACCTTAAATAAAACTTAAGTTAGGTCACCTGTTGTGTAGTGGCTATCATAACAGTCTTCCTGAGGGTTCAACCCGGCAGAAGGCTCTAGGACATTTTAATTCCATTAAAACATATGCATTCCTAGGAAAATGCGCTTGAGCGTTTGTAGGGGAAAGGACTTGATCCTGTTTGTTCAGGGGCACCTGTGGTGTAGTGGCTAGCATATCCCTACGATCGCGGGTTTAAACCTGGCAGGTTTCCCAGAGATTTTTAATGGGAGTAAAACATCCTTGGTAATGCTGTCATTCAGAGGGTTAAAGATCCCTATCCAAATTAAAACTGGTAGGAAAAATTAAGCACTTTCATTGTAGCATCGCCCGATCAGCCACAACAGCATAAAGTGTCAAGTGAATAAACAATACAACAAAAATTTACTATAATTGATTACTTTGTAACTGGAGAAATCTTTTAACCCCTTTAGTTTAATTCTAGATTAACACACACCCTTCCACCTTCCATGTCTCCCATAAAACTACTGGATTTGCAAATCCATTTATGAAGTGTGCTAAATCCTTACAGGAATCCATAATGCTTCCTCGTTTTCTATATTAAAATCCTACATCATTATCAATCTCTAGTATTTGCAAGATCACAATAAATGTTGCTTTGAATAAAAAAACATAAAAATTAACATTTTTTTATATTAAATAATGTTCACCGGAATTTAGGTCTCCGTGTAATTTCTTCAATTTATTACAAGAGGACATCAATCCCTTGATAGATATATTTATTTCAATTTTTTACTGTCGCATGTTCTTTGGATTGTTTTATTTCTTAATGTGTCACGATTTGTTCAGGGTTTTCCTGTTTGAAAACTATTAGGAACGCCTATGAGAGAGTATAAATTGTGTTTTACAGTTATTTTACTAACTAATAGATAAGTTTCCCGAGCCTAAGACCTAGCGGACAAGTTGCGATTAAATAAATTTCCCAGTTGTTACCACTATCTTATTTGACCCGATCATTATCCATGTGAACCCTCCCCTAACGGGTGTTCCTTTCGAGGAGGAACGGACCACACACAGGCACCGTTTTCAATTGCATTAGGTTTTTTAATAGCTGTGATGTTTTCTTTATCTCTTGTTCCAACAAGAGTCTTAATTAGGGACGTGGACACCGAAATGATGGGAAAGTCTTTAATTATTAACTCCAATTGTACTCGTATGTAACCAAGGGATAGAACCAATCCGCTAGGCGAAGAATTTGAGGTTGGCGGTGCTTTTGTGTGGTTCAGGTACGTTTTTGTTTTAGGTCTATTGGCAAAAGATGAATATATCGATGTATCAGTTTATATCGAAATCAGATATTGTTTCCAAAAAGTTTTTTACTTTCACTTACTATATATAGTAAGGGAAAGTATTGCGATCGTGAAAATTTTCGGATTCCAGTTTTCAATGGAAATACAAATTTTAGGGTCCCTTGAGTCCAAATAACCAAGTCCCGCAAAAAGGTTTGTGTGTGTGTGTGGTAACTCCCGGGCGGTAACAGGTAAGTCCTATGAAACTGAAATTTCATAATTAAGACAAGTATACGCCCGAGACGTTACAAAATCTTTTTCATCAAAATCGGCTTACCAGAAGAGTTACTTTATACCATGCATTTTGCACTTTTTTTTTCGATTTTCTCGAAAACGGTTCCGACGATTTTGTTTAAAATGTAAAATTTAATGGGCTTTAATATCATTTAGGTTTGATTCGGATTAAAATGGTTTGACAGGGCTTAAATGCCGATATTTTAAATTTTCTTTCTCTAAAGCACTTTTAGTTTTGTCGATTCTATAAAAATAACTATATTATCTTGTTACTACTGATGAAAAACAGGTAAATACATAAATTGAATGAATTCGATACCCAACTAAAGGAAAAAAACTGAAAAAATATATTTTTTATGCATTTTTTGTTTTTGAACATAAGAACAGTAATATACATGTATGATATAACCGTTGGAAAGCTTGAGATTTTAGAAAAAATATTATCTCATACACAAGCTTTTAAAAGTTAATAGAGAGTGATGAAAAGCCGATAAAACTAAGTGATTATTTTAGATAATAATATAATAGATTTTTTAATAAAACACATGTTTCTATAGAAATTCCATTTAATTAATTCTTTAATGGTTTCACTCATTTTTATCTCTTACTGTATTTGAAAATTCTTTAATTGATTCTAAAAACGGAGGTAAGTGAAAGTCGTGTGTTGCCCGCACCAGATTTTTGTTATTTTTTTTACGAAACGGTTTTTTAGACCACGCGAATATCACTGCTCTTAGTTCCCTTCATACTCCAACCATCCTCCTTTCAAGCCTCCCATCTATTCCTCATTCTCTCCGATCGCTACTACGTTCTTTATTCGGACCATGACTTACTTTTTCTCGCATCTCTGTTTCCCACAAGGGCCCCAATTGACTTTAGTCTTTTCCTATAGTCATCCCTATCTAAACAGTCTTGGTCTGTTATTTTAGTCTCTCAGTTTATTTTGAGACTGAGACTGTGCTGGTATATACCTATATAAATAAATATTTATTTATTTCCGGTCTTCAATCATAGTTCAAATTACAATATTAATGATTTTCAATAAGTATTAATTCAATTTTGGGTTTATACTTTTTACTTTTACTTACCTATATATGAAATTATAGTAATGGAAAGTATTGCGATCGTGAAAATTTTCGAATTCGAGTTTTCACTAGAAATACACGTTTTAGGGCCCCCTTAGTCCAAATGACCAAGTCCCACAAAAAGGTCTGTGTGTGTCCATATGTGGTAAGTCTATCACAAAAACTAAAAGTCGTATGAAACTGAAATTTTATATTCAAAACAACTATACGCCCGAGATGTTACAGCAACTTTTTCACAAAAATCAGCTTACCAGAAGAGCCACTTTATACAATGCATTTTTCACCTATTTACGTTTTTCTCAAAAACGGCTACAACGATTTCGATTAAACTCCCTATATCGATGTAAAATTGGACGGGCTTTAGTATCATGTAGGTTTCATTCTGGTTAAAATAGTACGACAGGACTTAAATGCCGATATTTTAAATTTTCTTCATCTAAAGTATCTTTAATTCTGTAGATTATATAAAAATAACCATATCATCTTGTTACCATTTATGGAAGATAGGTAAATATTTAAGTTGAACAAATTCGATATCCAACTAAAGGAAAAATCTGAAAAAAAAGTTTTAATGTAATTTTTTGTTTTTGAACACAGTAACAGTAATATACAAGCATAATATACCGTTGGAAAGCTAAAGGTTTTATACAAAATATTATCTGATACAGGAGCTTGTAAAGGTTGATTCAGAGTGATGAAAAGTCGATAAAACTGATTATTTTAGATAATAATATAATCGATTTTTTAATAAAACACATGTTTCTATTAAAATCCAACGTAAATAATTATTTAACAATTTATTTCGTTTCTAAATTAAAAAAAAAATTCTTTAATTGATATAAATAGCGGAGGAAAGTGAAAGTCGTGTGTTGCGCACTTCAGATTTTTTTGTTCGCTTTGGATCGCAGCTATCTTTATATAGAAATTGTATTCCGACTTCTGGCGTATACCATGTGATTCATGCCGTTACTAACACCAGGGGAACTTCTCTGGCTAGTGAGGATAATCTACGAATTGAATTGAAGAAGAAACCGTTTCTGTATGGGGCCTAGGAGAGTTGAAGAAATAGGAGTCCCCATGGTAAAAAGACATACGGCTCAAACTCATCCCTCTCTTCAAAGGCCATTCCTCAACTCGCCACACCACTGTGAAAACGGACCCTCCAGAAAAAATAATATAAAAACTGTAAAGCCATGAGAATTGTCGTTCTTCACTTCCAAGGACAGCTAATCTTCATCCCGCAACAGTTCTGTCAATCATTTTTTTTTATATCTCATCTCGGCTTGGGGAATGGTAAAAAAGTAAGGAAACATTTTGGTCTATATGGAGGTTTAAATCACAAGTTAACAAAAGGTGGTGATTTAATTTATACAATATATGAATTTTATTATATTATCCATTTTCACATTAAGAATTAAAAACCATTTTTGTAAATTAATTACAATAATTAATGATATACTAAGAAAAGGACCAATATTTATCTCAAGATATATAATTTCACTAATATAGTATGGCGTTTTGGCGGGTCGTTCATTTACTAATTTTGAAAATAGTCTTTCTCTCTTGGTTTTTCTCCTAAATTTTACATTGTCATTCATTAAGCTGAAAGGTGAAAAAGAAATGATAAAAGAACCGTTTTCTTTAAATTACAAAAGCGTAATTGTTGAAAAGAAATAATAAGTGTTTTTTATTAGTATATCTGATTGAATTCAATGCTGGATTAATTGAATGGCTTCAAAACATATCTATTTTCATAAAACTAGAAACATTTCTCTCTTATTTTCAAGTAATAAACTCTTACAGTTGGTTTCAATTTTTTTGAATGTATGCCAAGTTTAGGTATCATAATATTATTGTCCAGTTTAGCCAATAAAACATCTATAATAAAAGTCTTTAGTCAACGAAAACAAAGTTTTTAGGTAATAATAATAAAAAATATATTATTTTTTATATATTTTTATTATTATTTATTTTATTTACGATTAGTTTTTATATTATTTTATTTATCTATATATTTGTTAGTTTTTTTTATTTTTTTTTTCCTTGAATATTATCTAACATTCATTTATGTTAAATAAACTTATACATATATTATAATATCTTTTAATGAATATATCTTTAAATATTTTAACTAATATTATTTATTTTAAATTAATCTTCTAAATTGAATGTATCTGGCACTGATGACCGCGATGTTTTGTGCCATTAGAATTTTAAAAACCAACCAACCAACCAAGTTTTTAGGTACGCAATTTCCTGTACTACCTCTTAGGCCCGGTTGCACCAGCAGCCTGTGTTAAAGTTAACTTTTTCTGTTAACTAACCCGGGTTAAAAGCTAATCATGATTAAAGTTTTTGTCCAGTTGCACCAACAAATTTTTAATTCGAGTTAGTTAACATGGGTTAGCGCGGGACGTCATCATATTCGTGACGTATTTAACAACTCCAAACCCTCTAGACAGAGACAGTTAGGTTATATTGAAATGATTGTTTTACTCTGCCGATTAATATATATTAATACAATAATGGATATAATTAGTTGACCGTTGAGAATTAATAATGAAACATTTTAAGATCTATTGAATATCAAGGAAGCTGGATTGTACTGTGAAACCAGACAGACAATGAGTATCTAAATGGAATAAAAACTATAGTATATAAAATGTTATTAGATGTATTCGAAAAAAATAATAAATTAAATCAAGTACAATGAAATTAAAAATGAACCCAGGACAAAAAACCTTAACGTTAATAACAATAAATTGATCAATAATAAACCAAAAATTGATGACAATATGAACAATAAATAGTAAAACCTTAACAAAAAACTATAACAGATCTTTACCAGAATGAAAATAATAAAAAAACAATTATAGGTAATATCAATAATGCGATGAATATAGAGATGATAAGTGGAAGAAATAGAAATATATACCATTATCAAAAAATGCAATTCATACCTCATCTATCCAAAGAAATTAAGAGAACACTTGTTGAATTAATTCACCACAGACAAAATTATGACTTTATAACCATAATAAACTAAGTAATCATTTATCAAACATTAAAGATTTTACCACTCGGAAAACTGAATGTTATTTATAAAATAAATTGTATAGATTGTGATAAGATATACATAGGAGAAACCTCTAAAAAGATCCGAACTAGAGTCAAACAACACAGCAATAATTGTAAAAATATAAACACTACAGCATTTGCACAACACAGTCTTCAGCTTAATCACAATTTTGATTTTGAAAAACCTACAATATTGGATATAGAAAAACAATCGAATCTATATATAAACAAAAATATAAAAGATACCATAAATTATAAAACAGATTGAAAACACCTCTCACAAGCAGTTCTTGCTACAATTGGGAAATTAAAATTTGTAAACCTTACCTTAGTGACCTATATTTAATAATAAATCAGTGTATACTTACTACAGTAAATAGTATGACCCTAATTCATCAGGGGCCAAAGAATATGTCAGTTAAATGGGTATTTTTTCCTTAGTGTTAATTTAACAAACAAACCAATTTTGTGACATAAATTTTTGACAAAATTTTAATCAAAAATGGATAATTTTTTAAATTTTAAATGAATTTCGGGTAAATATAATTTTTTTGTAACATTGTTATGCATATTTTTGGTAATGTTTTTAGTTAATATTTAAAAAGTTATTTTATAATGTTAGTTGATAATTTTTTGATGTATTTTAGTGAGTCCTGATGATGGGGAAGGCCCTCGAAATGTTGGCTCGTTTTAAAGTTAATTTTAATAAACTGTTTTTGGAAGATTTAGAAACCTAAAAATTATTTATTATCATTTTTCATTCTTCCAATTAACCTATTTTTATTATTAATCAATTTACTGAATTAGAGGGAAAAAAATAGGTAAATAAAATACAAAAATCAGACTTTATTGATAAATATAAACAAATAAATTACCACTTGACAACAAAAGAGGGAAAGGTTAATTTATTTAATAACACAGATTGCAATTTATACAAAATTATGTCATTTCCTTTCATCTTGAAAAATTTGTGTCGACAAGTGCTCTGTGAAAAGCTATATCACTTTCACATATAATTTCTGATGGTGAAACATCAGGAAAGTAATCTTCTGGTTCTGGTACGTTGTAGATGTCCTGGATTTCTATTGCAATGTTGTGGAGGACAGCTACAGCTACAATAATATTTAGGGCTTTTTTTGGATCCATTCGAATTCCATTGGCAAGGCAAGGAAATCTTTCCATAAAACTGAACGCTCTCACAATGATTGTTTGATTTTTGTGTGACAATTGATTTTTCTTCAGCAGCATTTGTTGGGTTTAAAATTGGTGTCAGTAAATGTGTTTTGCAGCCATAACTACTATCTCCTAGAAGCCAAAAATCTCCAAATTCTCTTGACTCAAATCTCACTCGTAATGCACTTTAATTGAAAATCCAACTGTCATGCACAGAGTCAGGATTTTCAAGTTCCCATCGCACACTACTTGTATATTTAATGAAAACCACCCTTTTCTATTTCAAAATAGTTTTGTATTAGCTCCACTTAGAGACTGGATTTTAATATGAGCGCAGTCAATCGCACCAATTACTCAAAGAAAACATTTTATCCTGTAGAAATCTGACACTGTTTTGTTTTTATCAACTTCTGTTACGGACATTTTAATTAAATCACTTGACCTCCTGGCTATTAATGCTGTTATGCGTGGAATAATTCTATAAACTGTAGATTTATCAATATTAATGATGTCGCTAAGAACCTGCTGGTAACTACTAGTAGCATAATACCTCTTGAGGTTAAGTAGAATATGATGCAAAATCATTAATATTAAAAAGGTTAATCATATTTAGCACTGTTTCTTTTTGAAATCTATACCTTCTTATGAATTCCACATCATCCTAAATTTCAAAGGGATTCCTCCTTACTTTGTAAAGCTTGTTCCTAGGAAGTATATATATCAGTTGCATTATATCTTCATCTGATGTTGAATATTTATCTGAAGAAATTGTGTTCATTCTTCTTCGGTGTATTGGGATAAATGTTACGAAAATATTCAGAAAAAAACAAACTAAAACTGACACAAACAATGTTTCAAAGGGTAACTGGTTTGAAGGTGTTATGGATGTTCCTGTTTGTAGGATATGATTCAAAATCATTAATATTAAAATTTTCAATCATATTTAGCACTGTTTCTTTTCGAAATCTGTACCTTCTTATGAATTCCACATCATCGTAAATTTCAAATGGATTCCTCCTTACTTTGTAAAGCTTGTTCCTAGAAAGTATATTTACCAATTGTATTATATCTTTATCTGATGTTGAGTATTCATCTGAAGAGATTGTATTCATTTTTCTTCGGTGTATTAGGATAAATATCACGAAAATATTCAGAAAAAAACAAACTGAAACTGACACAAACAATGTTTGAAAGCTAAAGTAACAGTAGAAAGGTAACATTGACATCGGATAATCGAGGTAGGAAGGTGAATTAACTTAACACCATCACTTAACACAGAGTTAGGGCTAATTATGATTGGTGCAATGAAATTTCTGCTAACCCGTGATTTACTTATCCAGATTAGTAAAGTTAAAGTTAAACACGGTCGGTGCAACCGGGCCCTAGTGTAGGGATGGTCAAATCAAGATTTCATTGAGATTAAGGGAAACTAGTTCTGGGTTTGAGTGCCTTTTTTAGTGGCTTTAAGTGGCTTTTTCTTAGTAATGATAAAGTGAGCTGTTTTTTTTTTTTGTTTATTCATTTAACGTTACTCTACGCTGCTATGGCTAATCGGACGATGCTACAGTAGGAATCCTAAATTTTGTCTATCCAGGTTTAATAAGGATAGGGATCTTTAACGATAACCTGGGCTCGGGATTTTATGTTTCCTCTGAAGGACGGCATAACTAAGGACTTTTTACTCCCATTGAAAAATCCCACGGCCACCTGTTAGGTATGAAACCGCGATCATGGGCATAGAAGGCTGTAATGCTAGCGACTACACCACAGCTGACCCTAAAGTTTTTATTGGTGATAAGTTGTAATGTTAAAATTTACATTTTTACTCTCGCAAAATACTCATGTTTAAATATACGACATGTTTCATACTTTCACGGAGAAGTATTAAGACGCGCAAAGTGGAAAAAGTGGTATGTAAATAAGAGGATGAGTGAAGTTGGAACGACTTCCTCTTGGTGCCCTGTGGAGGAAAACTAATGAGTATCCGGAAATGAGGAAGGCTGAGGATTCGGTGTTCCCAGCACAACAACAATAGCAGGCAGCGTCATTGACCGTCGTCAACGCTGTCCGGCACTAACGGTACTCCTCGGTGGACACTACGGGTGCTGCGTATCCATTGCGTAACCTACATCGGCGCGTCGGGCCTTGGCACCTGGGCGTTCTAAGGCTGTCTTCGAGCCAGTCTCGTTGCAACCGCAACCAAGGTCAGCTGGTGTAATCGCATCCATTGGAGGAGGTTCATTGAACAAACATCGATTCAACCTTTGGTGTGTGTTTTGTGAGGATACAGTGTTCAAAATTTTAGATGTAGAAGATATAACTAATAAAGTATAAATAGTATAAGTTATGGTGTACACAATGATAAACTAATTATACTAGGTATAGGAGCAGCGCGTCCTCATTAAAATACCCTTAAAATATATAAATCGAGCATATCCTTTGAAATAGTAAAAAATGGTCTTTTCTTGTGAAACCAACCCTCCCTTCATCGGCCTAATCACCTTATCGCAGGGCCGTTGAAGTAAAAATAGTTGAAATCACTGTATGTACTGAACTCCAGACCTTAAAGACTTGTAGTTTTTTCTTTATAAGTTATTATCTCTAGGCAACAATGAGAAGTCAGGGATAGGGAGAAGTACTCCATCTAAAAAAATAAAATAAACATTATCGTCCATTGTATAGCAGATACGGATCCAGAAGTACTTTTTCGGAAGAAAATGGCTTTGATTTTTGGGAAGGGAAGTGAATGTTTTTAATGTCATTAGCAACTCAGCCAAAAGGATGGATTACTCAATAGCTATCAATTATCATCATTACTGGACTGATTCTTGGTTATTTTTTATTATTTTCTTCTAAATAGTCGATTACACTCCATAAATATTATTATTTTAAAAATATATATTCACTTGCGAGAATATTAAAGTCCTTCAAACCATATGCCTCTTATTTCCCAAGATACTTACTGTAAGTCATACTTTGGTCTAGCTGTGGACGAAGGTGAGTCGAAATATAGGTTAATGGACAAAATTAAATAGATTGACATTCTGCTTTAAGATAACATATTAAAACGTCTAATGATTTTGGTTGATTAAAACTGTCAAATTATCGATTTTGTTTATAATTTTTATTTAATTTTTATGAATTAAAGCTGTTTATTTATTTAACGTCTCTTTATGCTGCTGTTGCTAATCGGACGATGATACAGTGGGAGTCCTAAATTTTGCCTATCCTGATTTAATTAGGATAGGGATCTTTAACGAGTACCTGACATTGCACAGGCTCAGGACCACCTTTTAAGTCCCTTCCAAAGGACGGCATAACTAAGGATTTTTTACTCCCATTAAAAAAAATCCTAGGGCCACCTGCGGGTTTGAACCCGGAACCTTGGGCATAGGAGGCTGTTATGCTAACCACCATGCTACAGGTCACCCCGCATTATGATTTAAAGCAGAAATTCTAATAAAATATGTTCATGAAAACTTTTTTTTCAGCGACTTTACCTATAACAATCTGAGAACTCCCTGATTCAGTCATTCCATTGTTAATCTTATCATTGAAGTTATATCTTCAAGGGTGTAAATGCCAAGCTGTCGAGTCTTCGGTTGAAGCAAGCAGTGGATTCTTTACGAGATGCATTTGTTCATGGTCATCCTTGAGCAGCGTCATCGCGACCGTATAAGTGTCTTTTAATGACGGGCAGGAGAATGACTGCCGACTTGAGAGGGATCGTTATGCGAAGATGCGCCTTGTGTGTTCCATGATTATTTCGCCGGCTCCGCTTACTGGCTTGAAGAAAGATAAACCGTATTTTATTATTTTCCATCTATCTAGAGATCGGCTTTGGGAAAAGGAAGTTTTATGTCCACTAAGCGACTTCAAGTAAGCCAGACTGGATGGATAATCTTGTCGGTTATTATATTATATTATATATTTTAACCAAAGAAGAGATCCTAGACTCATACTAAAGCACCACCATCTAATAGGTTCAACCCATCCAGGCCGCATTCGAATTCGCCGTTTTACTGCAAGTTAATGACTTGACTCTTTTTAAGTGGTAATTTATTACTCCTTTGCACTCGGTTGTCCCCGGTGAGGAGACATTACATTTTATTAGCGATTATGCAGTATTAGCCCAACGCATTTATTTCTTTTAAAAAGTATTAACAAGAACACATATTTTCCTTTAGTTAAAATAGCACATATTTACGTTAAAATAGATCAAATTATGATAAAAATATCAAGATTAATATTAAATAAATGAGAAGCCTTCTATATATATATAACCTTCTGTAATCGTTTTAGCAATATGTAGAATTAGTGGAACATTCAGATTCAATTTCACATGCAAACTTTAATCTATTATTCATATTAGAAATTGCTTCAGAATTTACTATATTTTAGGAAATTATAAAAAATAAACTTTTATTTTTTGTGTGTGTTTTTCAATGGCTTCTTATACATATAGACTAAATTTCATTACAATGCATTGTTAGTCCCTAAAATTTTACGCATATTATCAAGATTCCCAAGTGTTTACCTTTTTGGCGAAAAAGTAGCAATGTAGTTTACTGGTAGGTATCATGCGAAACGGTGTCCAGTGCAAATAGTTTAAGTAATTAATAAATATAGCTGGTGACATATGTTTAGTAGATATAGCAGTATTTTAAATTAGCCAATATTTATTTTTGTACTCTGTGCTTATTCCGGGAAAGGAAAGGAACAATTATCTCTTTTGGTTATGATTCTTTTCGAAATTGAATACAAATTAACGAAACTACTCACATATTACATTCTTATATTTTAGGATGTGGAATTCAGTACTTCAGTGTGGAGTTGATTTTGTAAAAGAGCTTAAGGATCACTCCGTAATATTAAATCGATTCCTTTTAAAATTGTTTTATGTTACAAATTTTTATTCGAATTCGGCAAGTAGCGATGCTCTAAATTTATATCTCAGTCTCCTCCTATAGAATGGTTCCCCTTAATTGAGTGAAAAATTTGGTGGTTAAGTTAATAGGGACAACACTTCAGTGCGTTTTTGAGACAAATGATGGCATCACCTTTGGGTAGATTTGGTTTTTACCCAGATCTCACCGAAATAATTGTCCGATTATTATCTCGAATTATTCATTTTGTTGTTGTGAAGAGGATATTGGTTGAAATAGTTTAAAATTTACTGGAAGGAATTAGTCCGGGTAGCGGTCATTAAATGAAACGGCTAAATAGTTTCAACTATTTTCAGTTTACCTTTTTCATCATATCCATGTTTGACCATTCATACTCACCATTCTCCCCCATGCCCTGATGATGACCCACAAAGGGGGTCGAAACGTTGGCAAACAATAAATAGTTGAAACTATTTAGCTGTTTCATTTAATGACCGCTACCCGGACTAATTCCTTCCAATAATTTTCAACGGTCAACTAATTACATCCACAAAGTTTAAAATTTACTCTTGAAAATTCATAATCTAAAATCGTTATTATATATTTGTTGTTTGTGATTGAACAACAGTGGAAAAAAAAATCTTGGATCCAATGCACATTTGCACATTTCAGTTTTGAAATCCATACGTTTAAAACCAAAATTTCCAAAATAAAGAGATATTGTCGCCGCGACAAAAATGGTAATGAACTATCTGAAAACTTAAGCCATCTAACGTAGCTAAGGGTAGGAATGGTTATATGTATTGAACCACTTATATTAATATATATGTTTGATACGCCCAGTTATTGGTCTGGAACAGTACATTGTCTTATTAAGTACTGTACCAAAGACCCTTCATAGGTCGTAGTAGTAAATGTTTTTAAACATATTTTCAGTAGGAGTTATCTAGTCTTGAATTGAAATTACATCTTCATTGTGTAAAACACATTGCCTATTTCAATATTTCTTGTCACATACTGCGTTTACCGTTCCCCTAGGAAATTTCAAGTAGAGTTTATAAACAAATGTTTGTTGTGCCTGATCACAAGATGTAATGGATGAATGGAACCCACCACCCTACTTCTTCCCAACCATCATTGAGTAAGTGGCGGAAGACATGATGGTGGATTGTATGCAGAATTAGGAAGTGAACTTGGGTACTTTCCCTTGGAGTTATGTAGGCTGCCCCCGATCTGGCTAACCGACCAGAGGAGCACCTATGGGTACCCGATTGTAATATAACTGACTACGATCCCTGTTCCCACGTCACACTTCACATGACCGCCATCGTTATTAAAACCTAATGGGGTAACTCTTCTTCCGTTCAGAAATAACTTAGGTTAAGGTAAAGTATTACCTAAAATTAATCTAAGTATAAATCGAAACTCTCCAATTAACCTCAAGAAAATAAGATATAATTAATGATATTATTATTGTATTATCTGGTGGAACCCAGTCATTATAGACGAATCAATTGTTTTCGGGTAACTTTTTTTCTCCCTTTTCTTTTAGAAGGCTTTTTCTGTACTAAGTGATAGGCCACAAGATCTATATTGGCTTTTAATTATGTTCCAAAAAAAAAAAAAAAAAATTGAGGTTGATTTAAAATATAACTAATAATGCCAGTACTCTTGAGTAATTGTAACCAATTAACATTTAAAGTTGACCAACTTCAATTCAATAGCCTCCGTACAATAGAACATCATCTTTTTATGTTAATTATACCTTAGCAACAACGACTTTAATATCCTTAATTCAACCTAATTCCATCGAAACTACAAATTTCCACCAAACCCCAGTCATCCCTAACCTACTCAATCTATACAGGCTCCACTCATGCCAGAAACCCACTAGAAGGTTGAAGAGGAGTGGAAGACGACCTTTTGTAAACATATTCTGAGAGTAGCTACGGCTGTTCTCCTCTCAATGTGCATGTATGTATTGAGTTTGTTGTATGTGTATATAGTACAAAGTGTGAATATTGACTTTTGTATTAAAAGTTATTATTTTGTTAATCTATTTATTGCTAGATTTTAGTTACCTAAAACATTGTAATGAATGTGGTTATGTATATATCATTAGCAATATATTTTAATATAAATTAGAAGATTAAGTAAAAATTTTCTAATATAAAATTGTTTTAATAAAAAAAAAAACAAAAAAAAAAAAATTCACCGAGGGGGATTAATGGGATGGATGACCTCCATGGAGAAAGCCTATGTTAAATTGTGAGGATAAAAAAAAAAATACCGGCTGTAGCATACGTGATTTGGCCGAATTCATTCATTGCACGCGCCGTTGTTATTAAAAAAGTTACAAATCTCAATTCTATTGTTAGAGAGAGGCAAAACTTATCGAACGGTGTGAAAGTGGGATTACGAATTTTATTTTGGTGCTTTTTTTTTAGGATCCTAATTTCGTATAGACCAATAAGTATGTTATTTCCACTCATCTCCAAGCCTTTGAAAGAATGGATAGTATTTTCTTCAAAAATTAAATTTTGTTGAATAAAAAAAAAAAAAAAAAAAAATATTTCAGATTTTCATGGAAACCTCCTGGAGCAAAGTCCACCTCTGTAAATTGGGCTCCAAAAAAGGCTTAAAAATTACCTTCATGACCATGCATTTGCGAATCTACGCATTTTCACGGCCGATTGGCCTAGTAAACCCAGATACGAATTTTCATTCGAGACCAAAACTCTTCATGGGCTTTAATTATTTTATTTTTTTTTTATTTTTTAGATCTAATTCGTAAACATAAGTAGTAAATTTGCAAGTATCTCAAAAGCCTTGAAAGAATACAGTAGCCTCCTACTATTTTAACATAGTTGAGGATCTTCTATTCAATCGCCTCAATTTTAGAATATAATTAGGTAGAGCGAATGTTTGTTGTGAATGAAGTTTTAAAATAAAGAGGTGTATCTATCAGTACTCGCAAAATGGATTTAGTATTTGGGTTTCAAGAATAGGCTTTGCGAAGATTGATAACTTGATATTGTTTGTGAGTTAAAGCTATTTATATTCCAAATAATATTTTGTATTTACTTTATTACTCTAAAAATTCTAAAATTGATTTCAACTAGTTAGGTAAGTGAAAGTTGTGTGTTTTGCGTACCAGATATTTTCAGTTTAATTCAGCCATGTTAATGTCTGATGATTTATTTTGAATCGATCTGCTTTCTTACAGTTTTTCTAAACAAAAAACTAACGCCCTCGATAGTAGAATGTACATCCCGTTGAGAGGTTAGTGGGTAAGTCGTTGGAAGAGATCCTGGTTAATATCCATATTATGCCCCATTCGTTTTAAGAATGAGTGTTCACAGGAAGTGTCTGTCAAAGTGTTTTCATCTCCGACAAAGCCCATCATTATTCGGCGGGTGATCTCTCCAACAGGAAATCAGTGTCAGCTTGCTCGCCTTACAATGTATTATCTTTCTAATGGTTGATTTCATGCAAAGTGTTAGTACCGTCCATATTCATCGTCATGTATATACACGAAGGAGAATGAAATGATACAGCACAGTGTAGCCAAGTAATAGTGACAGTAGACGATAATTATTAATCTTTGGTTATTTTCATTTACACATTGTTTATATCATTACATTATATGTATTACGATATATATATTTTAGAATTTGAAGTTTAAGACTAACCGATAATTATGAGTAGCTTATTTCGAAAAAAATCTTTTAAAAAGCACCAATATGAAAAAAATAAAATCATGGCAAAACAAAATAAAACTCAATAAAATTACCAGTTTATAACATAGTAAGATTAAAATAGAGGAGTACATTACTTAGGGCAACAATATCATTTAGAAATATAATAAGAAATAAAGAAGATTAAGCTGGTTGCAAATATTGTCTCTCAAAAATTTCAAAAGTATCTATCATAGATCTTAAACCAAAGTTTTACCACATGTGTATATTCCACGGTTCTCTACGGGGTTCAAACCTGGGCACTTACAAGAAAACTCACCGGAGGCTGAATACCATGCAAATGCAGCTTCTAAGAAGTTTAATGTTATTCAGAAAAGGGAGAGAATAAAAAACAAAAATATTCTTCAGAAGTGACCATTAAAGTCTAAGGTTGAGGCACATCGATTAAAATGGAGTGGCTGGGCACTTAGCCAGGCTGAAAGACGAAAGATGGACCAGAGCTTGCACGGAGTGGATCCCGACAGAGGACAGTGACAGAGGGGGCGACCACACGCAAGTGGAGGGACGAATTGACGCAGACTGTTGGCGAAAACTGGTGGCTGGTTGCTAGGGACAAATCCTGGTGGATAAACGTTTTAAAAATATTTAATTTGTGTTTGATTTTGGTGTATTTTCAAGACTCTGTTTTGTATTTTATAATTATTTGTATTTTTCTTCTTTGGATTATTTGCTTTTTTCAATATTTTATTATTTCTAACTATAGCCAACTTCTATAAATTCCTCCCTATGGAAGAGGCTTTTGTCGATATGATGCTAATAAAGCTATTATTATTTTATTATTATTATATGAAAAAAAAACAAAAAAAAACGCTGCAAATTATTACTCAATGGTTTATTATTTTCAAATAAGTATCTTAGGGTATAACCTTTTATATAGCTATTTATGCTCTAATATTTTCGATTTTATTATCTTCAATAATAATACCGAGTTTTGGTGGAATTACATCTATTATAATTTGTGACAAATATATAAATCATTTTTTTTCCTGTTTATCGCGTTTTACTGATTCTAAAACTCTATACATATTTTTCTCTAGCTTCAAAAATAACTGAGTTATGGCGTATTTATGGGTAATATTTCAATTTTTTTCTTTTCTTTTTTATAATTTTCTCCGTTTTTTAAAAAATAAACATAATAATTTTTTTCTATATTTTCGAAAACAATAGAGTTACAACCGTATACGTAGGCAAATTTCATTTTTTCCTTTTTTTTTTGTTTATCGCACTTTACTAATTCTAAAACTCTATACATATTTTTTATAGCTTCAAAAATAATCTGAGTTATGGGCGTATTTATGGTAAATTTCATTTTTTTTTCTTTTCTTTTTTCTCTTTTTAGTAATAAACATCTATGACGTATAGGGTTAGGATCATCGCTGCATGCCCTAGTATTTTTGTTAAGAATTTCCAAAAAAATGGTCCAGTAGTTTCTTGAGAAATGCCGAGGACGGCGATCAAACGGATTTTTGTATTCGTTATTCGGGTTCTATGTATCTTGAAACGTAAGCCCTCAAATTTTAAGGAGAGTAGGGGTAATTTTTTGGTCGATTACAAAGGTTCATTATCGAAAATAATAAACCAAAATCATAATGGGGTTAAATTTTATATTGAAAATATCTAAAATTTTAATTTCTTTCATCGTTATTTTGAAAAATACCGAATTTATATTATATAGCTTTTTTCAGTCAAATTCATAATTTTTTCAGTCAAATTCATAATTTTTTCAATCGAATTCATAATTTTTTCAGTCAAATTCATAATTTTTTCAGTCAAATTCATAATTTTTTCAATCAAATTCATAATTTTTTCAGTCAATTTCATAATTTCTTGTACCCATTTTATACAGTCAATTTAATGAGGTTTTGCTACCAAGAACATAACATTTTTATTAAATCTTGTTGTTGTTTATCCATTTAACGCCACTTTATGTTACTGTGCTTAATCCGACGGTGCAGCGGTCTTTAAGTTTTGCCTATCCAGGTTTACTTAAGATAGAGATCTTTTACCAGTTCCACTTTTTAAATCTTTTAAGAGACACCTGTGGTGCACAAATATAGGGCCATCTGCTGGTTTTGGACTTGCGACCTTAAGCATAGAAGGCTGTTATGCTAGCCACTACTCCACAGGTGACCCTCGATACATTCAACATGGTATTTGAATCTGCCGGGTTTGACTTTGGACCCATGACCTTGGACACATTAATCTTTAACACCTTGCTGAATGCATACAGGGTCAACTGTGGAGTAGTGGCTAGCGTAACAGCCTCTTTTAAAGGACAAAATAACCAAAGATTTTTACTTCTTAAAAGCAAATATAGGGCCATCTGCCAGGTATGAACTCGCTATCTAGTGGATAGAAGGATGTTATGCTAGCCACTGCACCACAGGTGACCCTCGATACATTCAACAAAGTGTTTGAATCTGCCCGGTTTGAACTCTTGACTTTGGACATATTAGTCCTTACCACCTTTTAGAATGCATAAAGGTTCACCTGTGGAGTAGTGGCTAGCCATAACAGCCTTCTATGCTTAAGGTCGCAAGTCCAAAATCTGAAAAAATTTGACTGAAAAAATTATGAATTTGACTGAAAAAAGCTATATTATAAATTCTATAATATAATTTTATTTATCTCAACTGGTGTAACTATACCATTTAAGAATCGTTTTGCTAATATAATTTTTAACCAAAAATTTTGCGTAAAAAATAGTGGAATTTTAGAAGTTGAGAAACCTTTTCCGATTTTTTGGATTGCTTTAAATGTTATTTTTAGTGGGATGTGATTTTTTTATTCCCTGAGTAAGGAGGTTTATTGTAACCATTTTTAGCATTGATAAAATATCGGTAAAGAGATCATCTGTGGTATAGTGGTTAGCATAACATCCTTCTATGCCCAAGCCTTCAAACCTGGCAGATAACCCAAGGATTTTTCAAAGGAAGTAAAAAATCATTAGTTATTCCGTCCTTCGGAGGCGACGTAAAAAAGTGGTCCCGAGCCTGTGTGATGTCAGGTACCCTATAAACATCTTTATCCACATTAAATCTAGACAGGCAAAATTTAGGATTCGTCTGATTAGCAATAGTAGCATAAGTATAAATAAATGAATAAATAAAAATAAATGAGCAAACAAACAAATATTACTGAATAAGTATATGAATAAGATTACTTACTGAAAGAAAGATAACCAAAGGGGCTGAAATATTTTTTCAGGTTAATTTTTTTTTTTCGCAAATAGGATTAATAATATATATTTATACTACACCGTTGGTAATATAAACATTTAAAAAAAAATATTTTCTAACATTCACAGTTGTAGAAGGTAAATCAGAGTGACAAAAAATGCATAAATTTAAGAGATTGTTGAAGGATATGTGGGGTTTTCACTAGCCGGAGGGAGGGGAGAGAAGAGGGGGTGAGAGCGGGGGATAAATGCCGAGATTAAATCCCCAAGCACCGAGACTCGAACTCGTAATTATTTGGTTTCACAAGGTTGGGTCATCTGTTGCTAGAGCAACGCATGTTCAAAGGAACGCACGCTAGCCCATTCAGCTACCCCTGGCCTCAGCTAGCCCTCTTATATATAGTAATATTGTAGTAAATTATAAAAATAGCTATACTATTTCAATGGTACAATAAATAACATACCTGAAACAATATTAAACAAAATAATAAAAGTACTAAGACTACTCATGAAGTGATTCGTTTTGCAGAATAAATAAAATATTTATTATTACTTTTAATTTAAGCATATTTAAAAAAAAAAAAAAAAAATCTTACGAACATAAACCTGGAGTTGAGGCTAAAATCACAGAAATTAAAATAAATTATACACAATGGGGTTTTAATTTTATTAAAAAGTTAATAATTATTGGTATTGGAATAAAATTCTTATTTTACCAAAAATTTAGCGCAAAAAACAGTGGACTTTCATACGCCACTGGCATTTTTCTAATTTTTTATGTTTTTTTAAAAGTAATTTTTAGCCCGATATGATATATTAATTCCCTGAGTAAGGAGGTGATCTGCTAATATTTAAAAAGTATATATTGTGACCAATTCGATTTTATGGAACATAGTGATTATATATCGGTGTTAATACAAATAAAATACCTAATGAGTATTAAGTCTGGATTATAAGAAATAAAGCCATTACTCACTTGGATTATTTATTTATTTTTTTCCTTATCCCCTTAATTAAAAATTCTTAATTTCTGGTTTTAATTACCGGATTATTCATTTTTCTGTAACCTGGATACATTATAAGGAATTGCGGAGTTCTTAAGTTTTTTAAAAATGAAGTATTTCTGCGACGGGGCTCGCTTCTGGCTGTTAGGTGTCCTTAAAATTACCTCTTAAGCCTATCTTATTCTATTATATAAATTAATCTGACGTAACAGCATTTTGCCACCTTTTTGGGGCTGGTGGAGGTATTACGCTAGAAACTAGCGGATTGACAATTTGTTTTGTAGTTTTAAAAAACTTGGATTATGGCCTTAAAATAGCCTTATACTAATCTCTTGATAACAAGTACTATAATTTTAATTTTCGTGAGCTTTCGAAAAAATAGGCCCAGAAAATATATTGTGATAATCATCAACATGACAAGAGTTGCCGGAAGTGCTTCTTGATACAGTCCCTAAATCTTCATTAGTCACAGGTGACGTTCTTAGACGTGGATCGTGATATAGTTCTTACGACGTTGAGGTTATCTTCCGGAAAGTTTGGTTCATGGACTTTATGTCTCAGGGAAAAGAAGTATTGTTCCTAGTTCGGCTTGCTGACCTTGAACTGCCGTAAGCGATAGATCTTGGCAGATTTGTCATAGACAGTATTCTTCTGACGAAAAGCTGACATATTTCGTGTCGTGAGTAGCCAAAAGCTGCTTTATGGAAATAGCGGTTTAGGGCTTCAACCTTCTGTACTCTAATGATATTTATGTTCTTTAATAGTGAAGGTTAAGATAATTATGATTTTGTTAGGAATTATTGTTTCTGGACCAACTTTTATGCAAGGAGGTGGTCTGTTTAAAGTCTTGATCAAAGTAAGGTAATTTCTTACCATCCATTAAAGGATTGATATGCCTTTTGTAGACTCACACCCTCAGAGCTGTTCCTCTACTAATACATCAGAAAAGAAATGTATGCTATTTATTAATCATAAATAAATAAATGCTGCCGGATTTTAACCCAGTCTCGGGAGTTCGTGCCTTTCCCACAAGCTATGACCATTCCTAGTCTTTTATTGTCTTTATTTGTTTAAATTTCGTATGATACAGTCTTATATGTCCAAGATCACCGTTTCAAATCCTAAAGATGGCCTTAAGATTTTTACAGGTGGTAAAAAAAACCTTGTTTATGCCATCCTTCAGAGGTAAAATGGTGGTCCCGAGTTGCGATGTCAGGTTCTCGTTAAAGATCCCCTATCCTAATTTACCCTGGATTGGCAAAATTTATGACTCTCACACTATAGCATCGTTCGATTAGCCACACTAGCATAAAAGTGACGTTAAATAAATAAACACTCAAAAATCTTTATCTTTAACTTTATATACAGTGGTATGGTCTATTGGATAGATCATTAGTCAATTGTTTTGGGTTCGAATCCCGGTTGTGGCAGAATAATATTTATTGTGTTATCTCAGCGGTGTGGCGACCCCGAGGTGTCGAGCCATACCCAGCTTCTATAAAGTGCTTTGCTCAAAATGAGAAAAACGAAGGGGTGAGTGTGATCTCGGCCGAATCATCTCATAGCAAATAAATGTCGTTAGCTTAGAAACCACATCTATTTATACTGGGTCTAAGATCTTTTGTGGGTTGTAGAGGTATTTTTTTTTGTATTAAAAAAAATTAACCTTTTATAAATACAAAAAACAAACAAAAAAACAACAACATCTGGATACAGACTGCAAACCAATAAAACCACTGAATAACTGTTTAACATTTCTGTTTACATTAGAACAAATGTTTTAAACTTTTATGGACTTTTTCATCAACTCTCTGGACACAGGCTTACACACCAGGTACTTTCAGCTGCTGAAAACCCCAAATGCATGAAATGGGCTGAATAAGTTCTGAATGATCTTGCATATTCTGAAATAAATTTACCTAATATTACAGATCGAAACTTATGCAAACATAAAGTAGAAACATGGGTAGTTCAACCAGACACAACGAATAAAATGACTGTTACAAAGTGGTCAGAGGAAACAAAGAAAGGCATGAGTGAAAAGATGAAAATCTCAGGGGAAAACTGTAAGAAGAACCATAGAGACTTCACGTGATCCATACTGGGTCTAATACGAAAATAATAATAGAAACACAGTATTGCAACCAATATTTATTCGCACTGATTTTTCAGTCGATTTTGTTTTCAAACGTTTTAAAATTCTGTATTAAAATATTTATATAAACTATGGTATTTTGGTGAAAACCTTATTTTCTAATGCTTTCTTGACCGCCACCCGGACCATCTTATCCTTCATATTAACTTGACTGTCAACTATTGTGTCTATTCTTTCTATTCGAATAGGTGTTTTTCAGTTACTAGGTTAATCCTCACTCGACTTCATACGGAATTTATTATAAAATTCATTGGTTTGCTATTCTCATTTGGAAAATTAACATCTCTTGACTATTTCCATCCGAATCACTCCTGATTATGGGTTGATCCAGAGAGGCTCCTTGAATAAGAAGTATTAGAGTCACGAAAAGCAGTAACCCGTTTCTGGTTCCTCCTAGCTGCGTGGCCGGGGCAGTTTTTCCGCAGAAATTGTTAAGGTCGTGAAACTCCTGAGGCGTAGAGCGGAGCCATGCAAGATATTCGCAGTTTAGAGTTGGTTGTTTTATTTTGGTCATTAGCAATTCCTAGCATACTCCGGCCCTACTATAATTTCGTTCCTCGGGCGCTAATCGTCGTGGGTTTCGAGTGGGAGCTTCGATGCTACCGAGGGAGTCAAACTATAAAATTTACCATACAATATGAGTAAAAGCGTGGTATAACGTTTCTTTGGGTTTTCCAAACTTAATTATTTATTTAATGTTTTGACTGTAAAGGAATTTATTATCTGCTTATGCTATAAGAAAACGTGCTAATAAATTATGATTATGAAGATTAACTATATTATAAGAATAAAATGGCTATGGGTCAATCCATTCGAAATCGTCCAGACCTTGCCGATCGACATTTTTGATTTTCGTGATTTTTTACCAGTTATTCTATATCATTTTGTGAATATTACAACACAAATAAAAATTTTTTTGGGCCAATACTTTTAGTATTGCAACCGTTTTAAGTCAGCTCCGCTGGCAAAAACATGTAGTGGGAAAATCTTTCTAATTCCTGTAATTTTTTAGTTATCAAAACAAAACAAAAATTAACAATAAGATGCTTTGTACTATTTGTTCTTACAACTCATTACCTAAATAGTGAACAAATTTGTTTGAAAAATTCTCGAAAATGAATACAAACGAGATTTTTAACGAGATAAAACTATATAAAGGAAAAGATACCTACTTTTAATTATAGAACGTATCTCAAGATCGAAATTTTTACAGCAAGTAGGACTATGACTAAACTATATAAAAAAGTTTTATTAAAAGGGATAATATGGTTGATTTTATGTATTTATCTATCTTCATAGCTCTACAACCCTTGAAGGGTCCTGGCTTCCTCTAGCAGCAAACGCCACGATTCCCTGTCTTGTGCTGCGGCCATCCAGTTTTCCACATTCAAGAAGTTTCGTGCGTCATTGGCCACACAATCCGCCCAGCGCAGCCTTGGCCTCCCAACCTTGCGACAACTGTAAACGATTTCGGTTAGTAATCTCTTTGGAGGCATATTGTCAGCCATTCGTGCCAGATGTCCTGCCCATCGAAGCCTCCCGATCTTAAGTAGAAGCTGGTCCTCAGCTCTTGATGTCGCCCACGTTTCTGAGCCGTAACATAGTACAGGTCGAATTAGCGTTTAATACATCGTTACCTTTGTTTGCCTAGTCACATGACGGCTGCAGAAATGTTTTCGAAGCCCAAAATAGCAACGATTTGCGGCTAATATTCTTCTTTTTATCTTAGCTGCGATTTCGTTGTTGTGATTCACCAAAGACCCCAAGTATACAAATTGGGAAACATGCTCAAACTCGTACTGTCCAAAAGAAACCTTGGTGCCAAATAATCCTGGAACTTCATCCGAAATCATATACTTCGTCTTATCTTCGTTCACAACGTCAAACTATGTGTTTTGCTGCTGCTTCTAAAGCAAGGAAGGCTTCTATTACCGCTTGCCTGGACCGTCCCACAATATCTATATCGTCCGCATACGCCAGCATTTGCACCGATCTGTTCCATACAGTGCCTGTGGTTTGCATCTTGGAGTCTCTTACTGCTTTTTCTAGGGCCATATTAAAGAGCAGGCACGCCAGGGAACCCCCTTGCCTCACTCCTCTTGTCGATATGAACTCCGATGATCTCCGACCTTGCACTCGGACCACACATTGGATGCTTGTCATGGTCAGCCTAATGAGTCTGCTCAATTTAGGCGGAACAGTCAGCTCTTGCAATGCTTTATATAGTTCTTTTCTCTCAATGCTGTCATATGCTGACTTAATATCAACAAAGAGATGATGTGTGGTCACATTATACTCTCTTCCTCTCTCGAGTATTGCGCGGACGCTGAAAGGTTGATTTTATGAAATTTACAAAATTAAAGGTACTCGAGAAGAAGACATTTAACTCCTGACAAACTATTTCAATCAGAATGGAATTTACATGATATTAGGCCATTAAATTTTAGATTGATATAGGAAGTTTAATAAAAATCTTTAGTCGTTTTTGACAAACTCTTAAACAGGTGCAGTATGTATCGCATAAAGTAGTGTGCAATGGCTACATGGGTCTGGATTTCTGTCCCCCAAAAACGATTCTTCCGCGGCTTTCCAATTACCTGCGAATGGCAGACTGGCGTCGTTTGATTCTTATTATCGCCTAGTATTGTGAGGTCAAAAGAAAGGTCGTGCATAAACCATACTAAAAATTTTGGTAAAATGGATTGCATTTTTCGTTGCTGACTCACGGACTATATGTATATATGTATTAAAACCTGTGAGGGAAAAGAAAAGAAATATACTTAAAAAAATAAAGATTAAAATACTAGATATTTACTTATGAACTATAGGTATCGTATTTACTAGTACTTTTTTAAGAATTAATTAAGAACTAGTAGGAGGCAGTCTTTTTTAAAGGAATGAGAATGCATTTATCATGTCTGGAAAGTCATTGTGTATAATTTCATTGATAGTATGGTTAAGGCTGATGGAGATCTTAGATTGTTGGAATTGGATACGAGAGGAAATCAGTGGTGGTTGGAACACAAGCTCAGTTCATTGGCTTCATTATGGTCTAGTAGATGATGTCATCAGTTTTTTGCGTGTTTTTTTTTTTTTTTTGGCTAATCGAGATTTTCGCGCTACACGTAGGAATGTAAACGACCTAATATTTCTAATTGTTTCAGTTGTTTAAGAGATTTTTTTGGAGTTGGTTGTTTAAATGAAATAATAGACTTGACATATATTTCACGTAAAATATATGAGTGAATAATGATTAAAGTATAGTTGTATAGTTGGATTAGAAATACCTGGTGTTTACTTAAATTATTAACACCCCTCCATGGTAAAATAAATAATAAAAAAAAAACAACTAAAATACAGAACTGAAATAAGAAAAAAGGCGTACTCACAAAACTCACTCTTCAAACAACCAATAATTATACATGCTCTAATTCAACTCTCTAACTCAGAAGGGCTGTGATGGTGAGACAAATCACAAAACTAGAAAAATATTTAAACTTTTTTTTTAAAGGGCCTAGCGGAATAAGGATGTGAAATCTGCCACCGCGTATATTAGAACCAAATTAATACCACTGATTCACAACTGTGAGAAACAACCCTGTGCAAATTTTTAGCTCCTTAATCCTCATAGAGGAGGAAAGAAAAAACAAAAAAAATTGTTTTCTTCTGAACACCTTAAACGATTTTCACGATAAACATCTATGTTATGGATTTTACTAAAGGGGTTCAAAGAATTTTTTTTTTTTTAATTTTTCCAAAAATATTTATTATGATGGTTATACAGGTTATGATGGTTTCGTATACCTCCAATTTTTCGCTACTTTATTTCATTGGATGGTCCTCCGTAATATATATATTTTTTCAATTTGATCGCAAGTGTACCCCATGGTGGAAAATTAAAAAAAAACAATTTTTTTTTCCTGAACGGATCAACTGACTTTATCGAAAAAATATATATTTTAATGGCTTTCTAAAAGAGTTCCAAAAACATTTTTTTGTTTTAATTTTTATTTCGAAAATGTGACTCAACATTTTTATTTTTAATTATTCAAAAAATATTTTTAAGTAATGTTGGATTGGTACACATTCATACTTAAAACTTTCATTCATTGGAGGGTCCTGCACAGTATATATTTTTCTAAGTTGATCTCAAATGTACCCAATGGCGAAAAAAAAAAAAAAAAAAATAGCATTTTGTCAGAACTCTCACCAACCATGCTTTGAGTAGTAACTGGTCACGCCTGAAGAGTACTAGGCCCTTGATCCTTCCATTTTTTTTTTTTTTTTTAACTATTTAGGTAACAATCATATATTCACCTTATTGGAACCCATTGAAAGTGTCTTTAAGGATATGACAGAAATTCACGAAACTTTTAACCAAATCCATCTTCTAAATTCAATCCCCGTCGATCATACGAATTACTATTTTATGAAAAACACTGTTTTTTGTTGAAAATTTGGATTAGCTCCTATCAAACAAAATATAGTCTCATTTTGTGTTTGGTTTGCATGAATTAGTTGTTTTTATAAAAATACCAGAGGATAATTTGATCAATTTTGTTTACAACGTTGAATCCAGACCCACAAAAACAACACTGAGCAGCTCTTAACGAACTGGAACGTCTAATATCTCTTCGATACAGGATTTCAAACTAAGACATAGTAAACATATTTAGCTAACTTCAATGTGCTCTACACCGTTTTGGAATTGGCTACAATTAGGTAACACATAGAAGGGCCGAAGCTTGAAGAACATCTGCTGGTTATTGCGTCAATGATCGCGCTGGTTCTTAGTAACGTTTGTTTTTTCTCCCTTCAACTAAAGAGAAAGGAACAAGAAATGCGGTCCCTTCATAAGAACTGCTAGCTCTCTTTATGGCTTTAATGAGCTTAATAGCCTTTCTTTTGGTGTCATTTTTTAAGATCCACTTGGAGAAACCGGGAATCCCGGTAATGCACAGCGGTCTGTCTTGTGGTGCGTACACACGCTTGCAAAGCGTTGGCGAATCGGTCGAGGTAACTTGGCTAGGCTTGCTAATCTTGGAGGACAACCCATCTGTTTGCGGAAAGTACCACACAAAGCTTAGTGTTGTATATATACATTTTTATATAAATATGTCTATATATTTTTGTAAGATATATATATGGCCATTTCATTATGGATAAATATGAATGATGGATACTTGAAAATGGTCCAAGAGGCCGAAACGTTGTAAGGTGGGAAAGTGAAATAAATCAATCAACTTCTTTTGGAAACGGCCAAATATATATCTTACGAAAATTGAACTAAAAGGAAACTTAGACCAATGATGAGTATATCTATATATATTTAATTACTTTAAATATGGGCTAATCTGTTCGAAATCGTCCGGACTCAATATTTTTTATTTTCATGATATTTTTACCAATTATTCTTTATCTTTTCCTTAATATAAAAACTAGAATAAAAATAAATGTCTAATAAATACTTTTAGTCTGGTAGCTACATTTAAGTCAGTTTCGCGCTTGAAAACACTTGTTGGGAAAACCTCTCAAACTCTAGTAATTTTGAAGATATCAAATAAAACATAAACTTAAAAAAATGATAAGGGCGTGTTTTACATTTTTGTCCTCACGATATTTATATATATATATATATATATACCTTAATAGTGAATAAATTGGTTTAAAAAATTCTCGAAAATTTATTTTAAAAAACCGTCTTTAGTTGAATTGATACTTTATAACGAAGAAGAGACTCACAGTTGATTATTTTTCCTAGCTAAGTAATATTTATAATTGCTGTAAAAAATTGACCTAGAATACATAGTTTTTTTTGTTTAGGAATTTCCAAAAATGGCAAACATTTTTCGCGACGTTTCCATGTAAATATCTCATAAATGACCGAGTAAAAAATTATTAACCACATAGAGTAAAAGTGATATAAATTTGGTGACAGACTCAGCTGGTTCCCGAGTTAAAAAGTATTCTAGCTGTTAAAAAAAGTTGTCTTTAAAAATTATCAACTCCGGTAAATTTGCATGTTTCAGATCGAAACAATAATGATGATTAAAGTAATATTTACATTTTTATTCCTAACAACTCACAACCTAAATAGCCTTGATTTTGTTTTTAATTCACGAAAATTTGCATCTACAGAAACTTTTAGTGCAATATAACAAGGATGTTTAGAAATGAGTCTCACGCTTAATTTATTGTTCTTGTATAGTCTTATTATTGTACTATTTGTATTCGATCGTGTGAGTGTAGTCTTTTTTTTAAATATAACTTTTAAAATTGGGATTATTTCCAAGCTCAGCAATATTTATCAGTGTAATATTCACTATTATTATCGATTATTTACTTTCCCGTAGTTTTAATAAAATAATATCCCATACGAGATATACCATACGACTGTCAGGCTTTAGAAAAGACAGACCGTAAGCTATATATTTATCTCTAAATTCAATAATTCTTTAACAGATTTATACCAAATTTAGAAAATAGTTAAAGGACCTCAATTCCACTTAAGAGACGGTGTACAGATGGTTTTAAGTGCATTTAATTAACGTTTTTACGAAAAAAAAAGGTTTTATTTTTATTTAGCTATCACATATTTTTTACACACACCTTCTGGATGATTTAACAGATATTTAATTATTTGCGTCGAGCAAAATCGCTAGTTCGTACAATAGTCTAAACATGGTATTGTATTTATCAAAGAGGTAATTTTCCGATACCGAAAAACACTACCTAAGTGTCTTTATCGTTCAAACATGTTATTATTTATTTTAGTCTGTGAAGAAAATTAATCTATTAATTTAATAACTATTCTAAATGACCGAAGACTATTGAGAAATAGTATTATAATTATTGAAAAAAAAATACAAATTTATTCATTGTATCGACATTATACTAAGGCTAGAATGCTTAAGAATTTCCCTGCCAGGAAAAAAATATGTACAACTGCTCTAAAGTGCGGCTGTAAAATTACGTCCGGTGGCTTTGCTAAAAAACGTTCACCTTCAACTGCTCAGCTCGGAAAAAAAACTTCTCTTCCGACTTGTTAAGTAGTCTATATCTTATAGCAAGCTGTATATCTACGTACATATGTACACGAATATAGCAATGCTCGTCATGTGTACATAGCATTGATATAGAACTCTTCGGTAAATTCTTATTCTTAAACATTCTTTACTGTTTTCAGGATGCCGTTTCACAGGCAATTACCTGAAAAATTATTTTGGCATCTGAAGAGCAAACAAAATATTATTATAAAAGGTTGAATTTAACATATTTTGATGCAAAAATAATTGTGTGTCTGTTTGTTTATTCAGTAAACGTCACTTTATGCCACTGTGGCTAATTGGAGTATGCTACAGTGAGTGTCCTAAATTTTGCCTATTCAGCTGTAATTAGCATAGTGATCTTTAACGAGTATCTGACATCCCACAGACTCGGGACTACCATTCTACGTCCTCTCAAAAGGACGGTATAACCAAATATATGTACAACTGCTCTAAAGTGCGGCTGTAAAATTACGTCCGGTGGCTTTGCTAAAGAACGTTCACCTTCAACTGCTCAGCTCGGAAAAAAAAATCTTCCGACTTGTTAAGTAGTCTATATCTTATAGCAAGCTGTATATGTACACGAATATAGCAATGCTCGTCATGTGTACATAGCATTATTATAGAACTCTTCGGTAAATTTTTATTCTTAAATATTCGTTACATTTTTTAGGATGTCGTTTTACGGGTAATTACCTGAAAAAGTATTTTGGCATCTGAAGAGCAAAAAAAAAAAAAATTATTATAAAAGGTTGAATTTAACATATTTTGATGCAAAACTAATTGTGTGTCTGTTTGTTTATTCAGTAAACGTAACTTTATGCCACTGTGGCTAATTGGAGTATGCTACAGTGAGTGTCCTAAATTTTGTCTATTCAGCTGTAATTAGCATAGAGATCTTTAACGAATATCTGACATCCCACAGGCTCGGGACCATCATTCTACGTCCTCTCAAAAGGACAGTATAACCAAGAATTTTTTACTCCCTTTAAAAATAAGATTAAAAAATAGTGCATAGCGCACTATGCTACTGTTCTTAAGATTTATTCTATTATTTCGGCAGGGTGGCGTAGAGACCTTCCTAGAGCACACCCAACCTCTATAAAGTTGGTACCCAAAAAATGGAGAAAAACCGGTCGGCTGTGCGTGGTCTCAGCCTTATCATCTCATTGCACCGCACTAAAAATAGTACGAATTTCTATATGCACTGAGGCCAAGACCTGTATGAGTTGAGAGGTATAGGTTTTTTTTTTTTTTTTTAATTCTTAGGACTATCTGTGGGGTTCGAATCCTTAACTTTGGACAAAGAATGATGTTGTGCTACAACACCACAGGTGATTTGTATAAATCTATTTCTATTCTCCCTATATATATTTAATTATAGTCTGCCTAGAAACAATGACTTAGAGTGTCTTTCCTTTCGTTGACTATGATACAATAAATATTATTTGTTGTTCAAAATTTACTGGTATTCTTCTAATTTATTTTAAGCGATGTAAGAAAATGTTAAATATGAAATTGAGGTACGAATTTTAAAGTAATGCGGAATCTGAAGCACTATGTATAAGATGTCTTAATGTCTGCTAATCTCATTTCTTAATATGAAACAATTAAACGTGAAGTGGTATGAAGCTATAAAAAGCCATGTTATTATTCGTGACTGATTCACTCTGAACGTTTTTAGCTATAAAATAACTTAGACTATCACAGAACTGTCTCACTATGATATTTTGTAAATATTTAAAATTATTCTGTTGTACTGGTTAAAATAATATTTCTTTAATATTGTTGTAAATTCATAATTATTTTATTCTTTTGTTTATTTATTTTAAACACATACCTTGTTTAGGTTTTGATCATTGTGACACTCACCATTTAAGTAATTACAGTTAACACATCTGTGAACTATATTAACGATTGTAACTATTGAAATCACTAATTCCTCCCGAAAAGGGTAATTTTAATTTTAAAAGTGGGAAAATTTAGTGGCAACCCTGCGTCCGTCTTATTTCCTTATATAGAAGGATTTATTCATGACTTAATAACGTTTTTTTTCTTGTGGGATTTCTCGAATATCGAAATTATCCTTGGTGTGTTGACCTTGCGTAGGCGTCAGAAAGACGCACCGACATAATGGTGGGAGCAGAAAGAAGGTTTTCCCTAATGTTCTGTTTTAAATATCAGTAAAAATTAAGTTATGTTTACTGTTTAAATAAATTAACATTAATCGATACCATTTTAGATACTTTATGTAGGAATGGGATAAGTTCATGAATAAGTTTAAATACTTTTCTCAATTAATTAAGTGTGATAATTTTTTTTATCCAAAAATGTTTTTCTCTAGCAGTAAATTGAAATTTCCATATTTTCCGATTTCCAACTCTTACTTATAAAATTTGGGACTGTAATAAAAAAACACACTATTCCAAGAAAGCAAAAAAAACGGGATTTTGTCTTTAGTAGAGTAGAGAAATTTAATATTTTATTTTATTTAAGTTTGATAGTTATTGTCGAACTATCTGTCAGTAGTATTTTCGGATTAAAAAAACAAAAATTATGTGATGAGGTAGATATTAGGGGTGATATATTTCTTCCTAACTGTTTATTTATAAAACCTGATTCCTGATGATGGAAAATGAGATCCCGTGACGTTGATTTGATAGAAAAATAATAAATAAAGTTTTTGGAAGAAATATATCTACCTCTAATGTTAAGATAGTTCTTCCGGTGAGAGAAGTATAATATATATATATATAATATATATATATATATATATATATATATATATATATATGTAATCTATGTGATGATGTGCGAAATTATGCCATCATAAAGATTTTTAGAATTTGTATGCGGAAAAAAAAAATGAATCATTTAAGGAAAAATGTAATTGTATTATATTGTATTACATCACGACCTAAATATTCCATTTATTTTAGATCTTATTCCATAAAAATTCTCCAAATTCCATCATAACCTTATGATTACTTGATGGCTTCGTCCATCATCCTAATCCTGTTGCTCAATCCCTTTCCGGCTCCACACATCCTTACCACCCCCTAGAAGGTTGAAACGGCAGTGGCCCCGCGATCTCCTGTAAATATGTATTTTGGAGTTCTAGTACAGGCTAGATTCTCCACTCAATGTGCTGTATGTATGAAGTGTATATAGGTATGAGTGATTTCTAGACTTTGTAAACATTTCTAGACATTGATTCATTATTGTATATATATTTTTTTATAATTTTATGGCTATGTAAATATTGTATGAATGTTATCTTTCACCAATATTATTGATGTCCAAACTGAGACAGATTGTAATATTACTCACTAAAAATGTTGTTAAAGCGTAAATTGTATTATAAATACTTGTATCATACTTGTAAAAATAGTTTTGAAAAAAAAAAAAATTAATTAACTGTTGTAGTATGCAGAGCTTTAAGCAATGCAATGCAGTTGGGTTTTCTCTCTTCTCTCTATAATAAACAATTTTTCACTTTTAAAGTTTATTCTTGGCGTGTTTCAGTAACATTTGTGAACAAATAATGTTCGATTATTGCTTTGTATACCGATTTAATTTTGTCTTATTCTCTTTTTTATTTGCCGCCCTGACTGTAAACGAATATTGCTATCGCTGGGCCAAACATCAAAGATTTACTGAAATTGAGACTTCATTGAAACGAGGAAAAGTAGAATTCCGCTATTTTTTTTAGGCTCATCTATGTCGAGCTTCGTTCGAATAGTTCAAACTACTAGTTTGGACCCATTCCGTTTGATAATTTAATCAAGCATTTTATTTTTTTGCCTTTTGGATTCATCAGGTAAAAATTCCTTGATCCTAATTTCACCTTTTCCGAATTCTGAATAAGCGGGAAACTGGGTAAGTCAAAGGTTTATTTATTTTGAATAGTTCACGTAGTTTTCCATTATTTTTTTTAGCGCATCAGAGCTATTGTATATTTTTTTAAAAATATTTTGCCTATTTAAGGTCTCGGATTTTCTTTACCAGAGTGTTTTTTTGTTTGATAAAATTACCGAATAGGTATATTCGCAAGCGATTTTAACTTGATTCTGATGGTCAAGAGTGTATGAACCCCATATAAATACATATGAAAGAAATCTTAATTTCAGAAAAAAAAAAAAAAAAAAAAAACCACTAGGAACCTATCTGCACTCATTATAAGGGTGGATCGACGCCTTAAGGTCTTCGAATATAAAGTATATCGACCAAGCCGACAAGACGGCTTTCCGATTCGGAATCACGAGACCTGCACCCAGCAAACATAATTGAAATAATAGCTTCACGGCGAGTGAAATGAGCGTGTAAGGTTGCTGAGCTTAATGAAGAACGAACCACCTCAGAGATTACTCGCACTGAGCCGACAGGCAGGCGTTCGAGGAGTGGAACTAGTTTATACCACAGGATCGGGTTGGATCTGATCTTAGGGAGGTGGGTTTAATAATAATAATAAATCTTTATTTATTCTGGGACGAGCCCCTTCAGAATAATATTACAGGAAATAAACAACGGTCTTGAGATTGGAGTCTTAGAGTAAAATAATTGAAAACAACAGAATCAAACTAAAAAGATAATTCAAAAGATAACGAAACTGAATACACTTTTTATTTAAATTAACTAATTTTTTTTTCAACTTTGAATTTATTTGATGGTTCTGAAAATGATTTTAAAAACCGAGGTAAGTGAGAATCGTGTGTTGGCCAGCACCAGATTTTTTTGTTTACTTTATTTGTTGCCATTTAACAGTCTTACTTGTTATTAATCTATTATAACGAGAGTGTGAATGTTTTCCCTATTTTTATGTTCTAAATAGTTAAAAATATTATTTTAAATCGTAGAAATTTCAGAAATGTCGTCCCGGTAAAAAGTAACAGTGGAATGCTTCTTCGCTGTCATTCAGTTTTAAATTTTCAAATTCATTCGCCCAATATGACACATAATTATGGTATTCCAATAATCCGACTAAGAATATTGGTATTTTTCTGGAACTGATCAATTTACATCGTAGGAATTTGAGCTATTATTCGATAATTCATAATGCTGTTTTTTTACTTCTTTTTTATTCTTCAGCTTAATATTTTTGCAATATTTCGAATTATCTTTCGTCCAAATTAAAAATTATCGATTTTGTTTCGATCATCTTATTTTTCTTGATATCCGATTTCCATTACCCCAAGCCTCCAAGTTGAGGAAGTGGCGAAGTTGTTACAACACCTTCCCGTTTTCCAGATCCGATGATCCAGAGCAGAACCGCTCTGATAAACTTTCCTTTTCAACGGGACACGACGAGCGACAACTTTTCCTTTTTGTAATGGTTCGCCGGCTCTAATGTAACTACCGTTAGTTATAGCCTCGGTCCAACTTTTATTAACAATTATAAGTTTTTGTAAAGTAATTATGTTTTTGCAAGTTCGTAAAGTTCACTTTTCAAAGCTTTTAGAAGTAATGGACTTCAGTTTTATTAGTTTGCAATCTTAAAGTCCACTTAGATGAGATGGCTTTCCCCTTCTCGTGATTTTGCTGTATGACATTTTATTTCAAGTTTCGAGTTTTGCGAGGATATGTAAATAACATGACCTCGAATACCTCGAAACTCTAGGTCACATACCTAATTATTTAAAAAAATATATTTATTGATATTTACAACTGTATAAATAAATACATGGAGTAAATTTGATCAAAGATTAAACTATCATGATTCATATGTAGAGGTACTACCCGTTGGAAGCTCTCCAAAAATTATGCTAAACTAGAAGGACACGTACCAACTTCTTTTCAGACGCCTCGGAGGATTATCAGGGATTGTAGAGGAAGCGAGAATTGACATTAGTGGGTTAGAGTCAAAATGGAGTTTGTCATAAAAGGGGTGATACCTGGTTCGGGTCAAGTCAGCAACATAGGGAACATTAAGGTCTTTATGGATGAGTTGATTCGTGACAAAGTACGCAGCGTTGAGGGTTTTTCGAAGGATTATAGATTAGAAGAATTAGAAACGAGAAGAATCTGAGGGTTTAGTAGAGCTCTTAAATACTTAAATTTGAGTTTTTTATAGATATGAAAGAATATTATTTATTTACCGGGAAAAAAATTACATGACAATAATAAAACGCAAATATTTATTTTTTAAAAACAATTGAGCACCATTTTGCTTCCAAAAATGTTTTATTTTATTAAACAATTTTATAAATGTTTGATGTCTACGTTTTGGGGTCTGTCCTTATTTTTATTAATTATAAAATAAAACCGCAAAAATAAATAAATTATTTAACATTATATTTGCTACTAACACTGTTATAATTAAATACTTTGATTAAATACAGTTATCTTTCTTCAGTTTATTCATTTACCTCACTTTATGTTATTGTGGTTAATCGGGCGATGCTGCAGTGGGAGTTCTAAATTTTGCCTATCTAGGTTTAATCAGGATAGGGATTTTCATCGAGTACCTGACATAGCACAGGCTCAGTACCACCTTTTTACGCCCCCTCCAAAGAACAGCATACCATCGCTATGTGTCAATAAGTAATGAATCATATTGGCTCACTTTCTTCACTTGTTTTAAATTTCAGACCTTGTACTGTGTACTTAATAATAAATAATTACTCTATTTAAACCCTATGGCTTGTTCTATATTTTTATTATGATGGTATTGTTTTCTGATTTTTGTTATATTATTATAACTTTACATTATTTATAATATATCTGTAATATATTGGGTTGTGTCACTTGAAATGTACGTTTTCAAGGTAAAGGATTTTTATTAAAAATACGATATGAAAACAAGATAATTTTATTCGAAGTATTTACCTTCTTTTTCAACACATTTTTCCCAACGTTACACCAACTTTTTTATCCCCGAACTGAAAAACTCTGAGCTTTGAAGTGAAACAAAATCTGAAAACGCACTTTTCACTTGATCATCATTTTCAAAAAGTTTTCCTTTGACGAAGTTGTCTCAATTCCTGAACAGATGCTAATCTGTTGGAGACAAGTCGGGAGAATATGGTGGATGCGGAAGAACTTCGTAGCCCAGTTCTTCCAATTTTCGCACGGTATGTTTTGAAACATGGGGTCTTACTGTCGCTCAGTGTGATCATGAGGTACCCATATATCGAGCTTTTTTACTTTCCGAATACACTTTAAATGCCTGGAAACGGTAGATGCACTTGCATTTAGTTGTGCTGAGAGTCCTTTAACTGTTTGGTAGGGGTTTCCTTCTATTGTATGTTTGAGGACATCGTTGTCTATGACGGACGGAGGTCTTCCTCGGGGCAAGTTTTCCAACTCGGTATCCCCAGCTGAAAACTTAGCAAACCAACGGCGAATGGTCCGTTCATAAACACTCTCTTCCCCAAACGCCTTGCAAATATTTCTAGCGACCTCAGCTGCTGAATGGCCGAGTTTAAACTTCTACAAAAATATTACTCGAAAATCGTGTGTTCATATTGGAGGTATACTAAAAAGTGGGTAATTGATTGGGAAGCTAATGTTTACAATAAAAAGGTTGAGGATTAGTAACTGTTTACTTTAAATATGTAAACATTCGGAAGAAAACAACAGAGACCTGCAAAATCCTTTATGTATTTCAGAAACTATAAAAACGGACATTTCATGTGAAACAACCTAATATTTCTAGATTTTTAGTGTCGGTTTTGTAGTTTATTGTCCTATTATTATTTTGGTAATATATACCGCTTCCAGTATTTCTCTATTTCTATTATTTTGTGAGCTATCTAGTATTTATACATTTTTAAAATTATTTTTTTTTAATAAATTACTATGGAAAATATATGTAGCAACAGCGAAAGTCGCCTGCCAGAGTTGACTATAAAAGTAGATACAAGAAAGGGGATCACAAAAACAAATAAATAAAATCCGTACGATTCAGAAAAATAAATCAAATAAAAATATTCCGAGATAAATTAAATAACCTATTTAGTACTAACTAATAATACAATATACCTTTTGTTTCTAAATAAAGAAAAAAATATTAAAAATCGGACAACCAGTTATATATTAACCTCCAAGCATGGCGGGCATAACATATTATCGGACGAGGATCTTTTTGACTAGTCATGCAAAAAATTATGTCTTCCCTGGACGGTGTGGATTTCCGAAAATAAATAAACCCAAGCTCTGCCATTATTTCAGGCTCGCCCAGGAAATGATTTATATCTTCTCGAGCAAGAGAATCGCCAAAAGAACATTTCTCCAAGGCGAGATCACTCTCCAACTATGATCTATGATTCTCCCCGAAAATTTTAAAACTCAGGTGAATATCCAACCTAGATAGGAAAAAAAAAAAATCTATGGAGAGGTTTATTCTATGGGAAAACACTTTTCTATTAATTTTGAGAATTTTGGAAAAGAGATCTTATCCTACGTATTATGATTTCGTGAGTTATACGAAGTATTTTTTTTTTCGGTTGGCGCGACAGGCCTTGGGCCCTTGGCCGCGTGGTAGGGTTTCTTAAGGGACATCACTTCCTACGCCTATTTTTGTGAGTAACCCATCAATTAGCTGAAGGGTCCCACATACCTAGGGGGAGGTATTTAATTGTATGCTTGAAAAAGTTCTCCTTGGACTGGGATTCGAACTCACTGTCTTTGGCGTGGTAGGCTAGCGCGCTAGCCACTTAACCTCGGGCTTCCCCGTCATGCGAAGTGTACTCGAGGGAATAGGCAGAAATAAAAATTGCCTACGAAATTTTTCAAATTTGAAACTCTATCATCCCAAAGATAAATCATATCATTAATATCAGTCCACATTACAACAGATAATCTATTACTGATAGGTCAGAGGAAACGCTCTTTATATGTAGGTGTATAATTTGTTTTGTGTTCATTCAAATAAGTACACATTTTATGAGTCCGTAATAAAGAATACAATGAAAATTATTAATAAATTTAACGATTGAAAAATTTTAAGAGCCAACTAAAATATATTAGGAAACGAAACTTAACAAAAATAGCTGGTATGAATTGGACAGGACATCATATCTTAATATCCTATATGAAACAGGGGTATTTTGCTTGTTCACTTATTCAATTTTTAATATTACTTACCTATATATCTATACTAATATTATAAAGCTGAAGAGTTTGTTTGTTTGAACGCGCTAATATCAGAAACTACTGGTTCGAATTGAAAAATTCAAAGAGTTGGATAGTCCATTTATCGAGGAAGGTTATAGGCTATAAAACATCACTCTGCAACCAATAGGAGCGAAGAATCAGTGGAAAATTTGAAAAAAAACGGGGGAAATCAACCTCGCATCCCAACGATTCTAAATGATTTACCTTTTGATTTTAAAATAATTCAATTTCCCGTTAAGTTATCTTTTGCCGTAACAATTAATAAATCACTTGGGCAAACATTTAAACACGTAGGAATCGATTTACGTCAAGATCGGGTTGCGGAGAAAATCAGTATGTTCTTCTGCAACAAGAAAATAAAACCAAAAATATCATTTACGCAAAAGTACTTCAAAATATTGGGTTGTCCGAAAAGTTCGTAGAGATTTTAAAAATAAAATTTACCTTTTATTTTGTCCACTAAAAATGAATCATGTAGCTAATGTTTATTTATATGCCTTTAATCCTCATAGAATTAAATATGTTTACACACTGAATTCGTAGTGTAGTTTATTTGCAAACCAACATGAATGACGATTCGGTTCATTTTCGGCATATTATGCTGTTCTTTTTTAAAAAAGGTAAAAAAGCATCATAAACTGCAAGAAAGATTGGTGCAGTGTATGACAGCAATTCAATTCAATATTCAGCATGGTTCAGAACTTTCAAGCCGTAGGGAAAGGTAATCGCTAACGGTGGTAAATATTCTGTAGATTAAATAAATACATTTTAAAACAGCTTAGGTTCATCAATTTTAATTATTGTCCAAATTTCTCTACGAACTTTCCGTACAACCCAATATATTCTTTTAAAAACGTCATAATAGCGATCATAATAACATAAAGTGACGCTGACGAAGTCGCGAGCAACATCTAGTGGAATATATAGTAAGAGAATGTATTGCGATCGTAAAGATTGTCAAATTTGATTTTTCGCCGGGATTTAACTTTTTATGTCTGTCTTTCTGGAACACACACTGAGTTCCAATGACCAAGTCCCGCAAAAAGGTCTGTGTGTATGGTAAGTCTAGCACAAAAACGAAAAGTCGGAAGTAGGAAACTGAAATTTCACGTTTTAGAGTTTTACTTTAAAATTGACACACCAGAAGAGGAATGTATACCATTCATTTTTCACCTTTTTACGATTTTCTCGAAAAAGTATCTATCGATTTTGATTATTCTGAAATAAAATAAAATAAATTGAAACAAAATTTAAAAAAGTGAATAAGGTGCTGTGATAAAATGCGTAGAAATAGAATCTTTTTGCTTCCAAGCGTGTACTTCATTTTCTAAATCATATTTATAGCCATTGTTGAAAAAAACCAATATTTTAAATTCACTTGCCTATCTCCCTCCTAATAATTTTCAAACGACTTGGCACTCCCAAAGGTAAAATCCTAATTAGCCGGTGAAAAAACACTGCTTGGTCTGTCTTTGGAAACGTAGGTGTTAAAGTGTAAATCGAATGAAATTAAACGGTGTTTGGTTCGAAATTAATTGTATCTATCGTATTACTTTCTGTTACGCCTTTTAAAGCGTAATTTTTCCCCAAAAAAGTATATTTGCAAAAAAGTTATTTTGATTTTTCTGCGTATCTATCCTATAAAAATCAATAAATTATTTTTGCCTACGCTTGAGCACACATAATTTCCTTGGCACGACCACATTTTAATATAGATTCGTTCCATCTGAAGGGAAGTTCTAAGCTAGTACAAAAATGGTTGCGTATCATCTTCACGAAAAATACAATAGTTATAATTAAAAACTTGTGTCTGTTCTTATTTATATTTTTATCTATATACTTAACAGAAATGTTGAGGAAGCTAATCTGTCCTAGTTTGCTGACTTATTTTTAATTTTCTGGTGATTATTAAAGCTTTATGTAAGTGATTGATGTAAAGAATTTCGGTTATTACGTAGTGTAACTTGTGACAGTTTAATTAACCGGCAAATTTACTTACGGTCTGGAAATCTAGCAGGTTACTCTTTACTCAACTTTGATTATTTAATTTTTTTATGGTCAGTATCCACATTATATAATAGTTACTTGTTTTATCTTTTCGGTTGTAAATATTTCAAATATCTATATGTAATTTCAATTTTATAACATCCTCATACGAGACTAAAACGAAAAGAAACTGCCCGTAAATACTACAACTTACTCGGCAAACGTTCAAAACTTCCTATTTATTACAAAAAGCTTATTTATGTTACCGTCATCAGACCTATCTGGACATATGGAATCGAGCTTTGGGGCTCTACTAAACCATCTAATTCCTCTCGCATCCAATCCTTACAATCCAAAATCCTTCGCAAAATCCTAAATGCTCCTTATTTCGTTACGAATAAAATCATCCATAATGACCTAAATATCCCATTTGTCGCAGAACTATCCCGAAACCGATATTCCTCTTTTTATTCCAAACTCCCGACCCATACGAATCCTCTTGTACGCAACTTACATTACCATCTATTTCTGACAACCCTCCTAGGCGACTGAAAAGACGATGGCCTCGAGACCTACTAAATTAATTTGACATTGAAGTGCTGGGTAGTTTCTCATAAGACATTTTCATGCCATAAGTGTAATTAGCTCATTTACTTATTGTATTTATTATAATTACAGTTGTAAATATCAATATGTTTAATAAAAAAAAATATATATGTATAACATTATAAAAAAAACCTTAATTCTCATGTTAACTTCGTTCCAAAATATGTCCATGCTCGGACAACTAAAGACTTTATGTTTATATGTTAATTTTTATTATTTTTCGTTTTTGTTATTTTTATATTAATGCAAAGTATCTTTATGCAACATCTGAGTTTGAAAAACTTTGGATATTAGAAAGTTTTTAAAGTGATCGCAATGACATTTCCAGTATTTCTTTGTATGACGAACCGGTTACAGATTTAACTTCCTGATATCTTTCACCCACTCTTTCATTCTTAAAGGAAACGAGGACATTTGGCTCAGGAAACTAACCTTTGGCTCCAGGAAAAGTCAGAAATCTTCGTAACCAGATCTAGGGCGAATAGTCTGTCCTCAATGTTTAATGTCAGAAATATTCAAATTTCCCATCTGTTTCTTTTTGTCTTGAAAAGTTCATGAAATTTAGCATTTTTCCTTATTTCTATTTATGTATTCCATTATGATGTTAATAAAAATAAATATTAAAACAAATAATTATAGTAAACAAATGAAATTTCAGGTTCAAACATTATGAAATAAAGTTGGTGAAGTCGAAATAACCCTTATAAAAACCTATTACGATCTTTTATGTTTTTACAATTTTAAGCTTACAAATCAGGATCCCATTTGTGTTTCTAGGTTTTGATGAAATGTTTCTCGGTGATTCTGGGTTTTGAAATATTGGAAAACTACACCAATATTACCCACTCAGAAGCTCTGGTAAAAAAACTGGAATTCCGCTTGTACAAAGTAAATTTTTATCTTAATATTATTGTTGAAGATGGTTGATCGTTCGATTATTCATAAAATCCTATTTGAAGAAGGAAAAATAAATTATTGTCTACCAACGTTTTGGCCTAGATTTTCGTCCTTACTTTGGTAGTCTGAGGTCTTCAGTAGTCACTCTAGACACATAATAAATACGTTTGTTATTTAGGAGTGATTTTTTTAACACACTGTTCAAAAGAAAAATTAAATTACATTTTTGATACAAATGATGACGTTTAATGAAACATGTTCTGGCACATAAAGATTTTATGCAATACCAGTTATTACAATATTTTGAGTTTTTTTAAAAATATATTTGCTGATTTTAGGACAGCTATTAAAAAAAAATTACCATTATATCAATCTTATTTACCTTATTGATTTAATATAGTTGTAAATTTCTTTAAATGAATAAATAAAAATAATAAAATTTTAATAAATTATAAAAGTAACCACCAATTTTAAATATGTATATTAAAATTCTTTATTTTTTTATTTATTTATAGTAATTTACAACTGTATTAAAGAATACAATAAGTAAATATGTAGAATGAAAATATAAAGTCATGAAAATGTCTTGAAAATAACTACCCAGTGGTAGCACTTCACTAACTATTTTAAGGCAGTAGGTCCCGAGGCCACCTTCTCTTCAGTCGCCTTAGAGGGTTATCAGGGATATCTAAGGAAGATAAATTACGGACAAGTGGGTTTGTATGGGCAGGGAGTTTTAGAATGAAAAGAGATGTATCTATCACGGGCTATGTCTGCAACAAATGGAATGTTTAGGTCATTATGGAGGAGTAGATTTGTGGTAAAATAAGGGGCATTCAAGATTTTGCGAAGGATTTTGGATTGCAAGGACTGGATGCGGGAGGAATTAGATAGTTTCGTAGAGCCCCAAAGCTCTATTCCATATCTCCAAATAGGTCTGATAATAGTGATGTAAAATAGTCTTTCGTAATATACTGGAAGTTTTGAACGATGGTCTATTTTTGGGGGGAATTATTTTTGTTTGAAATCGCCCCAACTTTTTGCTTATTTTTTGTTCCAGAACTGTTGGTCCAGGATTTAACATTTATATTAATTCTGTTGTATTTATGTGGTTCAAAAGTCATGAATAGAGTCCCGTTTAGCCGAGGAGAGGTATATAATTTTACAGTATATTTTTTTATTTTGAAACTCCATAGTTCTTTGCTCATTTCTAAAAAAGTGAAAAAAAAATGATACTTTTTTATGGTGAAACTTGAGAGTGGTACAAAAGTCAATACCTGGATAAAAACCAGCAAATAGAGCGGTCAGTTTCTTCATTCCTTCCTATTAAGTTGCTTTTGTGAAGGTTTCTCCTATTTTTTATTTTCTTTTTTCCGATTTTTGAAGTCGTTCCAATTTTTCGACAAGCATGTAGCTATGTGCGCTGAGAAGAAGAATTGGAGAAAGTCGGCCATCTCTCGTAGTCCCATTGACCAAACTTGTCTTTTTAGTTTTGCACGAACTATCCTTCACGTCCGTAGATATCGGTCAGTATGTGAGACCACCTTGAAAAAAATATTCTTCGATTTCGGAAGAATTATTATTTCAAATGCCAGCTTAAGACAACTAAGTCTAGCTTGACAACGATTAGTTGTGTTAAACTGAAATTTCATATTTTAGAAGAGTATATCTCTGAGATAATACAGCAACTTTTTTTTTTTACAAAAATCGAAGAACCTGAAGAGCAACCTAATGCCATGCATCTACCCTGAATATAGAAGTTTGACGAATTTTTTCGGAACACTAGAATAGTAATATAGATGTTTATTTGTTTTGTTTATTTATTTAACGTCCCTTTATGCTGCTGTGGCTAATTGCATGATGCTACAGTGGGAGTTCTAAATCTTGCCTCTCCAGGTTTAATTAGGATAGAGGTCTTTAATGAGAACCTGACATCGCACAGGCTCGAGATCACCTTTTTACGTTCCCTCCGTAGGGCGGCACAACTAATGATTTTTTTACTTCCATTAAATAATCCTACGACGCCCTGCGGGTTTGAACCCGGTTATTTCATTTGATCCAAGACACTTATTTGCAATGAAATATGTAATTCTTTAAAATTTAAAAGAATACTTTATTTAAAAGTATTTTATCCACTGAGGTAAATGAAGGTCGTTTGTCGGGTGCTACAAATTTTTCGTTGCGTTATTTTGAGTGTGGGCCATACTGTTAAAAAAATCTTAGTTTTATATATACATATATATTATTTGATCAGTTCTCGACTGTTGATAATTTAAGTTTTTTGCTGTTCTTAGGTTTTAGTAAAAAAATAAACAATTTTATCTATGCAACGTTTAGAGAATTTATTGTTATAATAATCATGGCTTATAAGTGGAAAAACAAAAAACAGAACATGAATATTTTTCTAAAATAATTAATAAATGATGTTTTTGTTAGAGATATAGAAAAGAATACATTGAACTATGAATAGACATACAGCCGGTAAATAGATATTTCAATTAGAATTTACATCAAAGATATTATTAGAAATTTACTTACAATTTTAGATATAAAAGTGTCTTACATAGACATATGTGTATATTGTAAAATTTGAAAGAACACTAAAATAAAGATACAAAGGAATAGTTCAGGTCTGGAGGATTTTCCATATTCATGACGTCAGGAGTCTGGGGCAATTTTATTTATAACGTTTCGAGAATTTATTGTTCTCATAATCATCCCTTAACAGTGGAAAAACAAAGAAAAGAACATTAATATTTTTATACAATAATTACCCCAGTCTGTGAATGAATATGGGGATTAATACCTAGCACAAATGTTTAGTTAATAAAGAACGTTGTATTTGCTGATAATAAAATAGCTATTGTATTACCGATCATATGGTCTATAATTGTTATTACGCCCGACATATTTATTGTTTGATAAGCTGATGAAGGTAATATAATTTGCTATTGAATATTATTATGAACAGAAATATCTACCTGCAATAAGGTATTGTAGAAATATAGCTAATGGAATGCGCTGTAAACCTAAAGAGCACTTAAACCATATTACAGCTATTTTATAAAAGTTAATTGGACGTTATCTATAATAAAAGAGACATCTTTATTATAACCGATAACTGTTTCTCCTGACAGCAGTTTAATTATACCTACTAATGAAATAATAAGCTAGTTAAATGTAGTGTTTCTGTTAACTACTATCCCAAGGTCTATTATTATAAATAATTTTTACAACATACATTCATAATAACTCTTTTAAGTGAGATATCACATTTTTAAAGTTTTAAATAACAAAAGTTGTTTTACATAAATTTAGTTCTCAATCTCTAATATCATTATTATGACAAAGAAATCTTGTGCGCGCTACACACGACTTTCACTTACATCCGCTCATTAAATCAATTTAAGAATTTTCAAATAGATTTAAGATAAATTGTAAAAGAGTTAATTAATATGTGTTTCAATCGAAACAAGTGTTTTATTTATATAAAAAAAAAAAAAAAAAAAAAAAAAAGTATTTTTGGCTGTTAGTTAAAGTAGTTAGTTTTGGCAAGCAAGAGTCAATCATTGACTAAAAACAAAAGATACGGTAAATCTATTCATACGAAATTTCATGCATACGTAATTCGAGAAGGTTGAAAAATAAAAAAAATGTCTAAGCTAGGGACTAATAAAGATTGAAATGTAATAATGAGAAGGCAAAGTTGTAAAAAAAACTTTAAATAAATTAAAATCTGTTCTTGGTGAGGATTCTCTGTAGCTCACGCTTCATTAATTTTATTTTTTGTTGAAGAAAAAAACTTTAGTAAAAAAAATAAATCTATATAACATTAATATATATATTAGCAACCTTCATCAAACAGAACTTTTAATGAGCACTTGATTTTATCTTAGGTTCTAAAACGTACTTCATAAGAAGTTCTAATAAATTTTAATCTCCTTTTCTCGTCTTGCGACCTAAAGAGAGGTAGGTTTTTATAGCTCGTGTGCTTTAACGTAATAATGCGAAGCACTTGTGGTTTAGAGATAGGAGATTGATGGAGAAAGGAATCCTTTTTTATTATATACGTACTTATCTTTAATTGCTGAAAATTGCAGAAGCGATCGGATGGTCCGCAAAAATGCTTCCATGATTGATCACAATGCTACCACGAAATGGCATTAGAGGGATTGATGAACCATTAAACTGACAGGCCGACAATTTATAATGGCTACGTAATTAGTGGGCTATGCAAGGGAGATTATCCACCAACTCTGTACCTAATGAGATACCTCTCAGATCATAGAGATACATCACAAACCGTTAGCATAGGTCTTTCCAGCCAGCATCAATCAACACATAATTGCCTTCCAATACTTAGGTAAAGTAATGGTCATTTTTCAGCTACCAGATGGTTTTTTAGACAGTCATCAGACATTGTCGATGTTGGCATAGTTTTTACTTTTATGAAGTAGAAATTTAGCTTTGACCTATTAAATACCAATTCGTAAAAACATCTAAGAAAAAAACGCTGCGAATTATTACACAATGGTTTATTATTTCCAAATAACTATATTTAGGTATAGCTGTTTATAGGCAATTAACTATTTCTTTAAAGATTTTTTCTGTCCTCAAAATTAACTGAGTTATGGGTATATTTATGGGTACAATTCCAATTTTTTTTCTTTTCTTCTTTCTTATTCTTTTTTGGTTAAAAAACTCTAATAATCGTTTCTCTATCTTCAAAATAACTTAGTTATTGAATTGAATCACTTTTAATCGATCGCCATTTTGAAAATAATTGATTGATAATTGTCTAGTTGTTGGGATCATCGTTGGATGCCTTAGTATTTTTGTACCAAATAAGGAAAAAAAAAAAAAATTGGTTCTGTAGTTTCGGATACTGTTTTGCTTACACCATTGTAAGATCATAATATGAAAGAGTTGAAACGGCTCCTTAACTATATATTCAGACATTACCTCCTTGGAAAATTCCTTTACCAAACATTAAAATTCCAGCATCCTCACTTTCTCCCGTCTCCTTCAATTTGAATCCTCAGTTCACTTGCTAGTAACATGATTGCGCCACTCCGACCTTTATAGAGATATAGATCCCACGGAACTAAATCCTAGGACGGATCCTTTCTTGCCCGTTTCCCTACATTCTGGAATTCCATTCCTTCCAATATACGTCGTGCTTCTTCCTTATCCACATTCAAATATTTCATTTTCTAACACCGATCATCCCAAACTGACACTTGTTGATTTTTAAAATTAGATTTGTTTTTATAAGTACTCAATCACTATAATGACTGAATCTTTTTTTTTGTTCAAAATAAGTTTTTTTTTGCTTAACGTTTTATTATATTAATTTATTTACTTATTTTATTTATTTTATTTTTTTATATACACGTATAATTTTTTGTGTGTAAATAATCCAATCTATTTAATGTATTCTGGACAGATGTGATATCTTTATTTGTAACATTTATGTTATTGTTAAGTTACTAGGACTATTCTATTCTAGTCTAATATGATTTCTTTCTGATTATCATTCTTTTTTTCTTTTTTAGATACGAGTATATCGAATTAATGAAAGATTTTGCGAATTGTCATGGTAAAAAATCTGGTGCGGGCAACACACGACTTTCACTTACCTCGATTTTTAAAATCAATGAAAGAATTTTCAAATACAGTTAGAGATAAAAATACGTGAAACTATTAAGGAATTAATCAAATTGAATTTATATATAAACATGTGTTTTATTAAAAAATCTATTATATTATTATCTAAAATAATCAGTTAGTTTTATCTTCTTCTCATCACTCTCTATTAACTTCTAAAAGCTTGTGTATGAGATGATATTTTTTCTAAAATCTTTAGCTTTCCAACGGTATATCATACATGTATATTACTGCTCTTATGTTCAAAAACGAATAATTTCATTAAAAATATATTTTTTCTGTTTTCTCCTTTAGTTTTGTATCGAATTTATTCAATTTATATATTTACCTGTTTTTCATCAGCGCTAACAAGATAATCTAGTTATTATTATTGAATCTAAAAAATTAAAGGTACTTTAGAGGAAGAAAATTTAAAATATCGGCATTTAAGCCCTGTCAGACCATTTTTATCCAAATAAAACCTACATGATATTAAAGCCCATTTAATGTTACATCGATATAGCGAGTTTAATCAAAATCGTCGGAACCGTTTTTGAGAAAATCGAAAAAAGGTGCAAAATGCATGGTATAAAGTGCCTCTTCTGGTAAGCTCATTTTAATGAAAAAAGTTTTGTCACGTCTCGGGCGTATAGTTGTCTTAAATATGAAATTTCAGTTTCATAGGACTTACCGTTTCCGCCCGGGAGTTACCACAGACACACACACAGACCTTTTTGCGGGACTTGGTTATTTGGACTCAGGGGACCCTAAAACGTGTATTTCCGTTGAAAACTGGAATTCGAAAATTTTCACGATCGCAATACTTTCCTTACTATATATAGTAAGTGAAAGTAAAAATATATTTTTTCTGTTTTCTCCTTTAGTTGGGTATCGAATTTATTCAATTTATATATTTACCTGTTTTTCATCAGCGCTAACAAGATAATCTAGTTATTATTATTGAATCTAAAAAATTAAAGGTACTTTAGAGGAAGAAAATTTAAAATATCGGCATTTAAGCCCTGTCAGACCATTTTTATCCAAATAAAACCTACATGATATTAAAGCCCATTTAATTTTACATCGATATAGCGAGTTTAATCAAAATCGTCGGAACCGTTTTTGAGAAAATCGAAAAAAGGTGCAAAATGCATGGTATAAAGTGCCTCTTCTGGTAAGCTAATTTTGATGAAAAAAGTTTTGTCACGTCTCGGGCGTATAGTTGTCTTAAATATGAAATTTCAGTTTCATAGGACTTACCGTTTCCGCCCGGGAGTTACCACAGACACACACACAGACCTTTTTGCGGGACTTGGTTATTTGGACTCAGGGGACCCTAAAACGTGTATTTCCGTTGAAAACTGGAATTCGAAAATTTTCACGATCGCAATACTTTCCTTACTATATATAGTAAGTGAAAGTAAAAAGGGTGGTTAGAAGTTAGCAGATAAAAAACAAAAACGATTTTCCATGATCCTGGTCAGCAATTAAAAAAAAAAAACAGTGAAATTTTCGACAATTTTAATATATTATATATTAAGCTTGTAAACATTAACTGCATGTGGATCTTTACGTATCAATTTATGACCGATATATGGTGTACTGAGATGTGCTGGCCCCGTTCTCTTTATTCAGTAGAGCACCACGCTAAGACATTCAGAAGCAAATATATGATAATAGGTGACAGCGAGAGACAGTTGTCAGGGGTCGGCGTTCCATTTTCTGGGGCAAGGACGCCTTTACGCTTCATCGAGCACCACTATGCCACAACCTGCTCCAACCATACTTCCGCATCTCTTGTCGTTCTCTTGAGGTTGAGTTATCTTTTTGTAAAGATAAACCGATTGCACATGACATTCTTGTCGTGCTAACAAGACTAGAAAGGAGTTTGGGGAGGTTATCGATATTTTATACTTTTTATTTTATTTTAATAGACAGCTTTCGGGAAAGATTTAATCCTGAGGTGGAAGGAAACCGATCGGAACCAACGGGGTGTGGACTTCGTTCTTAAGAGAATGCAAACAATGTTTTTATTTACTTTATTTCATGCATTCGCTTGAACAAATACGTTACTCATTCGGCATACTTAGCTTAAAGGAATTGAAAGCATACCCTGTCTTACAGGTCTTTGAAAATAATCTGCTCTAGCAAGGTTTTATAATCGTGATCTCTCGTTTTTTAAATATTTATGGATTTTAAAAGAGTATTAAAGTCTCTATTTCTACACTTCAGGTGGAACGTTTATATTTCTCACATCTAACGGGAAATTATTAAAGCTATATGGATGATTATATTGGGTTGTGTCACATGAAATGTCCGTTTTCAAGGTAAAGAAGTTTTATTAAAAATACGATATGAAAACAAGATAATTTTATTCGAAGTATTTACCTTCTTTTTCTACACATTATTCCCAAAGTGGCCCCAACTTTTTTTATCCCCGAACCGAAAAACTCTGAGCTTTGAAGTGAAACAAAATCTGAAAACGCACTTTTCACTTGATCATCATTTTCAAAAAGTTTTTCATTGACGAAGTTGTCTAAATTCCTGAACAGGTGGTAATCTGTTAGAGACAAAATGGGAGAATATGGTGGGTGTGGAAGAACTTCGTAGCCCAGTTATTTCAATTTTGGCACGGTATGTTTTGAAACATGGGGCCTTGGTGCCGCTCAGTGAGATCATGAGGTATTTCTAGCGGCCTCAGCTGCTGAATGGCCGAGTTTAAACTCGTACAAAAATATTACTCGAAAAAACGCGTGTTTCCATGTTCATATTTGGAGGTACACTGAAAAGTGGGTAATTGATTGGGAAGCTAAAGTTTATAAATAAAAAGGTAGAGGATTAGTAACTGTTTATTTTAAATATGTAAACATTCGGAAGAAAACAACAGAGACCTGCAAAACCCTTATGTATTTCAGAAACTATAAAAATGGACATTTCATGTGAAACAACCCAATACTAGGTGATATGTTGATCGATTATTTTCCTTAATTAGTTTTCTAGGATTAGTCATTGGAAGAATCCGAGTGAGGGTCTTTAAACAATTGTTGCTAATTCCAACCTACAATGCGCCCTGATGATGACCCAGAACGTTGGCATAAAATAAATAGTTGATACTATTTAGTTTTTTCTTTTACTGACCGACACCTGGACGAATTTTTTTTTTTTTTTTATTCTTAACTGAAAATATAACTGCAAAATATAAGTTTTATAATTGCATACTTTTTATATTAGTCAATTTCCCAACTGTACTACTATTCAGGAATACACCACAAACAGAAAACGTTCATTTTGTAATTGAGGTCTAATTTAGGTCTGTTTTTGCTTATTAATTAAACGCTAGTTTAAACTGCTATGGCTAATGAAATCATGTTACACTGGTAGTCCTAAATTTTACCTATCCAGATTTAATTAAGATAGGAAGGGATCTTTAACGAGTACCTGACATCGCGCAGGCTTGAGACCACTTTCGAAGAAAGGGTATAACCAAAGATTGTTTACTCCTTTTAAAAAATCCTAGAGCTATCTACCGGATTTGAACCCGCATTTGGGCTTAAAAGGCTGTTATGATAGTCATTACACCACAGGTGAGCTCCCCTAATTTATTTATAAATAAGCTCTTTCAGCGATTGTTGAGCTGTTAATCAGATATCGATTATTTTGCATGAAACAGTTAAATTTAGATGTTTTTTCTCTAAACGGCAATTGGATATATTTGGAATACTTAAGGCTTATTACGAAATCATCCAATAATAAAATAATAATACTTGATTTATTTTATTACTTCAACATTTGGTCAAATCAAAATTTACATTACACATGCTGTGCTGTTAACTGACTGAAAGATTTACCATCAGCTGAGGTTGGAGGATGACTGAACATCAATAAACTGGGGATATGAATAGGTTAGTGCCAAGACTTTACGAGCCCAATAAATAATAGCTGAGGTTGGGCGAGGCTATGACGCAGACCTATATCGCTCGCCCCTCCCGTTAGGTTTCGTGTCTGCATAAACCACCAAGGGCCGGCTTTATCACGTTTCAATTTATAAGAGGCTGATTATATGTTTGACGTTGCTAGCGGGTAAATAGAATCTCTTTGCTGGCGATGGGATCCGAGATGGGGACGTTTACAGAAGGGAGATAAGGATCTGGGGCTTAACAAGCGCTCGTGTGTGGCGGCCTGGGGGATAAAATAAGTCAAGGTCTCTTGGTCCTCCGGGCTGGATAAGTACGCTGCATTTGAATACAATTTGACCGTATTCTTCCAGGTATCATATACGTTTCTCCCCCTATTGAATGTTATATACAAATATACGTTTAAGAAAGTATTAATATTAATCAGCTTTCGACTTTACTGCTAATAATTGTATCACGTACATTAAATTACTTTAAGTACTCTGTTTCGATACAGAGTACTTAAAATAACCTAGTTAAACAAAATCTATGGCATATGTTAAACATTATGTTAGTATGATAAAATTCGAGATGAAATTTCAAGAAATCCTAAGTTCATCTTTATTATATAGAAATAATAAAATTAGTAATTGAATGTTTATAGTTAAGGTTTTTTACAATTCTAATTTTTATTTTTTAGTTTGATACTTGAGGTTTTTTTTACTGTTAAAACATATTTATTTTATTCTTCTTTTTATCTGTTGATTGTTTATGCTGGTTTGTTATGTTGAGTGATTCCAATTTTATTCGATTTATCACTTTTTTGTATTTCAAATTAACTATTTCTAAATACATTTTAAAAGTTTAATTTAATTTTCATGGGATTCCGATTTAATTTACAGTGGAATATTTTTATTGAAAAGATCTAAAAGTAGAAATAATCAATAGCAATTTTAGTTTATGGATGTATAACGTTATATTTGTTCTAAAATCATGCGTACAGAATGGAATATTATAACCTGTACGACACTAAAACATATGTTACAACTTTACAAATAACATATGTTTATTAGTTTGTAGGCTTATAACAACTTTTTATTAGCATGTACGACTTATTTTAACTTTTCTTAATTCTTGCCTTCTCAAGGATATATTATACGTCTATAATACTACTCCTGATTCAGGATTAATTTTTTGATAACTTGATTACAGGAAATTTAATTTTCCCTTCTGAAGTAAAACTCAATAACAATGTATTTAACATACAAGCCTTTAGAAAAGAATGCCCTACATTATAGTGAAAACTGTATCAAAATCCGTTGCGTGGTATAGAAGGAGTTCGCGGTAACCAAAAATCGCTTTTTTTTTATTATTTTATATAAATAGAGATTCGCTATTAGCTTGCGACTGAATTATTCCTAGTTTCAGAAATGTACAAATAAGTAAAATTTTGAGTGAAATAATGGGTGGGATACGACCATATGATGGGAATATTCCTTTTGCAGACAACTCTTGCAGTTTCCACAATTCTGATTGATGATTTGATTTGCGGAGGAATATTGACATTTGGGCAGACTTCGTGACCGATCGGTTATGTCAGAGAGAAAGTGAGCCATCATCACGTTTCCCTTCCCCGGCAGGGCGGGCACCCAGTTACTTCATCCGCGTGACCGTCACCAGGCCCCTTCCCAACTTCTGACCTTATTATACCATATGATCATGCATGATTGTTAGTAAAAATATTCATAGAACTGAGGTATCACGAATTTGAAAAAATAAAACGAATGATTTTGAATAAATTTGATAGAAAATCGGATTTGATAGATATAAAAAAATCTGGTGCGGGCAACACACGACTTTCACTTACTACGGTTGATAAAATCATTTTAAGAATCATTAAATATATATATAGAATTGCGACAAGTTTTAAGAATTATATTCAGTTTCGTTGGAAGCATATGTTTCAGATTAAATAATATAACAACAGAAATTTATTATCTACAATATTAAAGTGATTGTTTATGCCCGTTTCATCTTTCTGCATTAAGTTGTACAGATTTTTATATAAGAAAGCAATTTTTCTAAAATCTTTAGCTTTTCAAAGGTATATTATACATCTATATTACCATTCTTATGTTCTGTATAACAAAATGTGCCTGAAAAAATATGCTTGGACTTTTCTCCTTTAGGTGGTTATTAAATTCGTTCAACTTGTACATTTACCTGTTTTTTTTTAGTAATGCTAAGATGATATTTCATGATATCCCATGATATTTCAATCAGGAATGAAACCTACATGGGAATGAAGTCCGTTAAATTTATACCAGTTTATCGTGTTTAATCGAAATCGTTAGAACCGTTTCCGAAAAAAATCGGTAAAATGCATGTTATAAACTAGCTCTTTCCGACAGCTGATTTTAGTGAAAAAGTTGCTGTAACATCTCGGGGGTTTAGTTGTCTTAAATATGAATTTTCAGTTTCATACGCATTTTCGTTTACGTGCTAGACTTAACACATACACACACCGACACAGGCACACAGACCTTTTGGCGACTTGGTTTTTTGGACTCAAGAAACTCAAAAACGTGTATTTCCATTGAAAACTGAAATTCGAAAATTTTCACCACCGCAATACTTTCCCTTATATTCATATATAGGTAAGTGAAAATAAAAATAAATTCCAATGTAAATCTTTAGGATTCGAGAGACGTTAATACTCATAACATTAGTAAAATGTTTTTATTGTTGTTAATATTGGGTTTATATCATACGAGGGTAGTAAAAGCTCTTGTAACTAGTGGATTATACCTAAATGGCATGTCTATCAGAGAAGTGTCAATTATATATTATGTATTAATCAATATTACATAGATTTATTAAACAGCTGAATTTATCCTCGTTGTGTATTCCCTGTTATTTGTTTCAAGATGTTTCATAAAATGATCAAGGAAAACTAAATAGATTTCATATAAAAACCTTAAGGTTGCTTTTGCTATTAAATTGATTACAAGGAGGGAAATGAGTGAAAGTTAAGATGAGCATACCAGATTCTGTTTATTGTAACCAATTTGTTATATTTTTAAGTGAATTATATAAATTGTAAGTGAGGAAATAGTTGTTGTGTTCAAAACAAGCAATGTAATACAACGTGTCTTAGTAAAAGAGATGTTTCTATGTAGCATTAAAACAGGTTTTAAGAATACAATTATGTATTTTAATAGATAGTGGGTTGTTTCACATGAAATGTCCATTTTTATAGTTTTTGAAATACATAAAGGATTTTCAGGTCTCTGTTGTTTTCTTCCGAATGTTTACATATTTAAAGTAAACAGTTACTAATCCTCTACCTTTGTATTATAAACATTAGCTTCCCAATCAATTACCCACTTTTTAGTATACCTCCAAATACGAACTTGGAAACACGCGATTTTCGAGTAATATTTTTGTACGAGTTTAAACTCGGTCATTCAGCAGCTGAGGCCGCTAGAAATATTTGCAAGGCGTTTGGGGAAAGGAGTGTTAATGACCGGACCATTCGCCGTTGGTTTGCTAAGTTTTCAGCTGGGGATACCGACTTGGAAAACTTGCCCCGAGGAAGACCTCCGTCCTTAATAGACAACGATGTCCTCAAACATACAGTAGAAGGAAACCCCTACCAAACAATTAAAGGACTCTCAGCTCAACTAAATGCATGTGCATTACCGTTTCCAGACATTTAAAGTGTATTGGGAAAGTAAAAGAGCTCGATACGTGGGTACCTCATGATCTCACTGAGCGGCAGCTAGACCCATGTTTCAAAACATACCGTGCAAAAATTGAAAGAACTGGGCTACGAAGTTCTTTCGCACCCACCATATTCTCCCGACTTGTCTCCAACAGATTACCACCTGTTCGGGAATTCAGACAACTTCTACAAAGGAAAACTTTTTGAAAATGATGATCAAGTAAAAAGTGCGTTTTCAGATTTTGTTTCACTTCAATGCTCAGAGTTTTTCAGTTCGGGGATAAAAAGTTGTTGTCACGTTGGGAAAAATGAGTAGAAAAAGAAGGTAAATACTTCGAATAAAATTATCTTGTTTTCATATCGTATTTTTAATAAAAATCCTTTACCTTGAAAACGGACATTTCATGTGACAACCCAATAGAACCTATTATGTTAAGGACTGAAAATAGTTTTTAATAATAATTGAAAATAATCAGTTAAGTGCACTACTCGGTAGTTTAATGTTAAAGCTACCCACATATGAATGAGTTATTAGGAGTTTGGTGTAGTTGAGGTAGAGAAATACATGATAGAGAATCAAGGTTAAGTTTATTACTGTAATAACTGAAGTGATGTCCGTTAGTGGTTGGTGGGAAAATGGTGCCCTCTATACTTCGCTTAAATATTTAATAGCAAGTCTCGTCTGTGCGTTTTCCAGCTATTTTTTGAAGTTCCTTTTTCGTCATGGTCTGTTTCAGGGAATTATCATTGTCATATTGAAGGAGGATGAATCCGTTACCACTTACTCTATTTCAAATCTTTTGTAAATCCTCATTGCCTACCTTGAGAATCCGAAGTAATTTTAAACAGCTTTTTATAGTAGAATTAGGTATACGCTTAAGATTCGATTTTAGACAAGCTAAAGTGTGGCTAGACTGGTATCACCCCTAGGTAGTGGCTAGCATAACATCCTTCCCATAATGCCCAAGTCGCAGGTTCAAACCCTGCATGTAACACTAGGATTTTTTAAAGGGAGAAAAAAGGTGGTCCCTGCTCTGTGCGATGTCTGGAACTAGTTAATATTACTATACTAATTAAACCTGGATATGCAAAATATAGGACACTCACTGTAGCATCGTCAATTTAGCCACAACAGTATAAAGAGACGTTAAATAAATAAACAAATATGGATAGACTTAAAAGGTGTCAATAAAAGGCGATATGTTCAAATTAGAATAGATAATATCAAGTTATTTCTTTTAAACATGAGTACAGAAATAACCTTCAATAGTGTTTTTTAAGGAAGATATTTTCAATAGGCAATACCCTTAAGTAGGGTGGTAGCATAGAGTCATATAATGTATAATTACAGTAAATATGCGTTGATTAATATGTTTAACCCAAGTATAGCGACGTTCGTTGTCCGATATTTACTAAGATAAGAAGATAACTGTTGGAAAATCTTTTGTTTCATATGCAGGTCGGTATTTAATTTTTTTCTCGGAAGCATTTGAAACTAAACCATGGTTCTTTAAAGTCGAATTCAAAATTTATTCCTCAATTTTAAAAATTATTTATCACGAAACTGATACGTTGAATTGAAATGTATAATAAACGTAATTCGCTTTGAAGACCTGTTTCATAAATTTCCAAATGTGAACTTAAAAACCCCCCAAAAAAAAAAAAAAAAAACCTATTTTTTAAAACGTTTAATCAGTAATCTCAGCTTGATAAGTTGATTTAATTGTTGACCTATTCTATGTAACATTTTAGTAAAACCTTATGTTATGCCACTTTACATAAGTTTGAGTTGAGTATCAAGAACGGGGTTGAACATAAACATATAATTAACTCTATAATAAAATTCATGAATAATATAGTATACTTTTATTTGTTGTAATTAAATTCATGTTAATCTTACTATTATATTGAGCTCGCTAGGCTACTTATTCTCATTTAATTGAAAATATGTATTCTGACCATAAAATTACAAAAATATGTATGCATTAATTTTTTTAATCTTAAATCGACATTAGTCCTCTAGCCAAAAGCTATTAAAGAAATCTTAATTAAATTCTGAATTTAAATCATTATTTCAATGCATAGAATTTTCTGATGTTTTTATTCACAAAATTATGAATGTAAATTATTTCTCTCTAAAATTGCTTTTAAATGGTAAATTCTTACTGAGTGTAGGTTAGATAATTAGAAATGTAGATGCGAGCGTCATCTTCAAACTCACCTAAAAAACAATAGAAAAAAAAATTAGTTTGAGAAAGCATGAAGTAATAATCTAGAAGGATTAGTAGATTAAAGTTAATTAATATATAACTCTAAATATTTAATCAATGGTAAAATTCACTATTATTGATTTTATGGTATATTTCGCTGCTTTTATGTTACACTTTTTAAAACAAAATATATATTGTAGTGAAACATTTTTCCGAAGTTCGATTATTAATGCCTGGGAAAATAGGTAATTAAATCTGACTTTACTATCGAATAATTAGGAGGAGAATTGAGAATATAATTGAACTAACGCTGTAAAAATTAAGAAATTAGCAGTGACTGGAAAATGTTAACAATTCCTACGATTCGGAGTCAAGACATTGCTTTGTCGTTTGGCTTATTTAGGTAATCTATATGATAAAGGTTGAAAAGCTTTGAACGAGGTATATACGATATGCCTACAACCGCACGCCTAATCCTTTTCAGTTTCCTTAAAAGATGCGATGCTTTCCAACAGAGCCATCAGTTTTGAAAATCTCCGAGTTGGGCCACACGCGGCACCAGATTAAAACACGTCCCAGACTCATTTTCCGCATCAGTCCAATCTTCTTCTTAAATAGGGAAGGAAGGGAATCTCAGCTGAGAACTATTTTCGTTTGACTGCGTCAAGAGCTTACTTGCGATTTCTTCGAAAGTCAGTCACTTCAGTGTTTGCAACAGTTAATATAACAAGTTGTAAAAATATCATGAATGAGAAATTTATCTCAGATAACAGAATTATTTAAGTGAAAGTAAAATAATTCCGAAGTAATTCTCTCTCTCTCTCTCTCTCTCTCTCTCTCTCTCTATATATATATATATATATATATATATATATATATATATATATATATGTATATATATATATCCGCAGACGATGCCCGTGAGAGTCCGCGAGATGTCATTAGAAGTGTGTTAAATTACCTCAATGAAAAATATTTGGATTGAAACAAGAACGACGCACGCAACACACGACTCATTACGTTGGTTGCAGTAACTGATAGTAAATAGATACCTATATTGTATTTTTAAATTTTAGTAGGTCTAAGTTTTGAGGATCTTTGATGGGTTCTGAAGGTCTTGGACCCAGCTATTCTATCTTGGGTTATCTTTAATAATTTAATTCAATCGTGGTAATAACAAAAGTTTTTATTGCGCCTTAAAATTATTACAATGATTGGTTGTATGTACTATTGGTCTGCTTTTCGAAGGCAGCGGTAGCTTCAATAACAGTATTATTTAATAGTATCGTGTTATACCTATCCCAATAGGTGGCATGCTGGCGAAGATTAAATTAGCAATATATTAGAATATATATTAGAACAATTATTATTAAAGATAACTAACAAATGAATTTTGAAAACTTAACACAACGCATAGAACTATTACTGATAATACTGAGAGATATATTACTTTGCCAAAAATATCACAGAAGCAGAGGTACCTTAAAACAGCTGGCTAAGGAAGGTGGAATCCGTCTTGAGAGTTCCTTCTCGGTTTCATCCCCCAGCATCTGCCTCGACTCTTTCTCTCGATGGACTTCAACTCTTCTATCTCTGGAATATGACTGACCTCTTCTCTTTCTCAAGTCTCCTCCTCAACATCTCTTCCTTCTTTTCTTTTCATAAATAATTTTTTTTGCAAACTACCAATCTCTTATTGGTCACGCAAAGGGGAGTGAGGATGATATGGGAAGTGCCCGAAGTCGGCGGTTCAGCTTTTGTCCACCTTTCAAACTCTTATACTCTAATAGCTGGAGTCTAAACTCTAAACCGATGGGAAACTTTAGGAGGATAGGTAACGCCTTTTGTATTTTTGCGCCACATCTTATTATTATTTATTTGATTAATATTAAAATAATCTAATAATGAATGTACTCCCACCAGTATCCTTAATACATGACCCTATATCATCTTAGAAAATAACCGATTTTAAAAATCAGTTTACTTGAATTTTTTTTTTCAATTAGAATGTAGAAATTTTCTTTAAGTGTGAAAGAATATGTTTTATTATGCTTTGGAATGAAATAAAATATGAACTTAGTAACTTACGAAAAGGACTGCAATTTTCTAACGCGCTCTTCTAGAATTTGGGTGGTCTTTAGATGGAATCAGAAAACTATGTGCAGTTTTCAAGATGTCTTACCCTATTTTAAAAATCCTTATAGAAGGCTGTTGTGCTAGTCACTACACCAGAGGTGACTTCCAATAATACTACTTATTACTTTACGTACCTCAATATATGATATATATAAAATAAAAAACATATTTTATGATTTTCATTTGCCTCCAAACTCTAATCAGGAAAGCTTCTCTTGTATCCATCGGCTGGGAACTGTGACATGGCTTTCTCTTCGTCATCGGACGACCCTGGACCATCTATGTTGAAAGGAACCAGGGCCCCATTGTCAGGGGGTTGTCAATAATTAAGTATATGAGAATGGGGATAGTATATTGTGGGGAATAGTATATTGATTGGGATAAGGCGATGATAGAGGGAGCGGTGACCGGAGCGACGCAGAGCTAATACTAATTACCGCATTGTTGGCTCTCCCCTTTTGTACCTCAACCTTTGTTCTGTCTTGGCAAGGCTCTCTCGATCCCAACTTTTTCATTATCAACACTCGTTTAGCTTCAGCTCCTCAGTGTCAACAAGTTAGTCACTGTCTGTCCAATCTCAACTCCTGGCACGTCTTCTTTATACTTGGGAATGTGCGAATAATTTCTAAATTAGTTTGTTAACTTACATTAATCGTAGCGAAATTTAATATAACCCTAGAAGTCTTTTTCGCGAATCAGCTACTCGAGAGCGGTCAGACGTTTTCACTTATTTCGTGATTTTATTCTATTCGGTTGTTAAAACACTTGTAGTCAGTTATATATGACCCAATTTGTTATATCAAATATTTCCAAATTTCTGATCCTGAACCGAACAAACTACTTACGTCATCGGTGAAGACATATAGAAGACGGCGTCTTCTCCTTAGACATAGTTTTTTTTTTCTCTTCCATTTTGAACATGCAAAATACCATTTAAAGATAAGGAATCTCGGTTGAAACTTGTGGTGCTTAAAAGAACTTAAAAGTGATTTAACTAATCCTTTGTTATATAAACGTTATTGAAAAGTAAACATACACGAAAAGGATTAAATTGAAATATTTAAAAATGTTACGGGCTTATTTTACAACCCGATACAAGATTTAAGACATAATATAACATATTAAAGTTATATTTCATCATAAGTAGAATAGTAATATAATGTATATTATACCTTTGGATAGCGAAAGATTAAAAAAAAATATATTATCTTGTAGAATTGTAAAAGTTAATGGAAAGTGATGAAAAACCGATGAAATTAACTGATTGTAGTAGATAAAAATATAATAGATTATTTTATAAAACACATGTTTCTACTGATTTGTTTTTTTATTTATTTAACGTCCCTTTATGCTGCTGTGGCTAATTGGACTATGCTACACATCGCACAGGCTCGGGGCTTCTTCTAACGTTCCCTCCGAAAGACGGCATGACTAAGGATTTTTTACTCCCATTAAAAAATTCTAGGGCATCTGCGGGTTTGAACCCGGGACCGTGGGAATAGGAGGCTGTTTTGCTAACCACCATGCTATAGGTAACTCCTGTCACTATTGAAATTCAATTTGAATAATTCTTTAACGACTTATTTTTATCCCTAAATGTATTTAAAAATTCTTAAATTGATTTTAACAACGGAGGTAAGTGAAAAGTTGCGCGCACCAGATGTTTTCCAAATGTAGATGAAGCCTTCCACCGGAAATCCCTGAAACCCTGTTCATAGATTATGGAAATACTACGTTCTATTATTTTCTTTATATAAACTTTTCCATTCGAACCTACACACGAAACATGGATAGGAATACTAATAAGCTTAAATATTTGTTAATAAATATTTTAGTATCTTTACTAATACTTTTCGGATTAAGACGAATTTGCTTCCAATAGGTTAGAAATTTGATTGTCATTCAAATGAGAACTTATAGGTTTTTAAAAAAAAGTATCATTATTGAGTTATTTAAAAACTAATTATGTAATAGTTTAAAAACAAAAATTGTTTATCCTCTTACATGAGGAATTTTTTGAGTCCAGCCTAATTTCACATTCAGATTGTAAAAACCTCCAGAAAACATTTTATCTTCACAACCATAGCAATTTTTGAGATACTGCGATGACCTCAACATCGAGTGAAATGGTACTGTCTCTTATCAATATAGATTTTGCTATTTTTGCCCCGCATCCAGTCCTTACAATCCAAAATCCTTCGCAAAATCCTGAATGCTCCTTATTTTGTCACAAATCAACTCCTCCATAATGACCTAAACATTCCATTTGTTGCAGACATAGCCCGTGATAGATACTCCTCTTTCCATTCTAAACTCCCTGCCCATACAAACCTACTTGTCCGTAATTTATCTTCCTTAGATATCCCTGATAACCCTCCAAGGCGACAGAAAAGAAGGTGGCCTCGGGACCTACTTTCTTCAAATAGTTAGTGAAGTGCTACCACTAGGTGGTTCTTTTTCAAGACATTTTCATGACTTTTTATTTTTATTCTACATATTTAGTTATTGTATTCTTTAGTACAGTTGTAAATTACTATAAATAAATAAAAAAAAAATCTATTTTTGCTGATTGACTTAAACGATTCCATCACTAAGTTATATGTTTAATATTACGTCAAAATACACTTATGTCATGCAGTGTAGGGTTAATGTCCATGCGGTAGAGCGAGAAGTAAAGAGAGGATGTTGTTTTGGTCTCACTTTATGGTTTTTACTATTTACGAGATTCAATGGCGAGAGGTCGTGTAGGTATTCATTCTACAGGTTCGCTGATCCTTATTGTAATTATATCATTAAATATTTAAATGAATTGTTTAATAAAGGAATAGCGAAATGGTTCCCACGGTCAAATGTTATGACCGCAACGGTAGTTTGGAGTTGAAGCGCTCTGATAGAAATACATCAAAGTTATATCGAATAGATAATAATAAAGATAAATATAGCGTTATCAACTGAGGCTGTATAATGATTCTCATGTTCTTTCTTAAATGAGGTCCGATTTTTAGCTATTAATGTCCCCATTATTTTCTCACCCACGCTCTTCAGTTATAACTAATATAAAGTCTGGCGATTTTTTTTCATCCATGGGAACCAATCAGATTTAATATTATTTTGGTGTTTGTGATAGATGTTAATTGATAAAGCCATTATAGATGAGATAGGAGGAGGGGAGTTTAAACATTGATATGGATGATTTTAAAGTATAATATTACGTTACTTATTACATATTTATCTTTGTAGCTATAAAATATATTATAGAAAACCTTCCAATACACATATATGTACAGTTTAACCTGAATGATATGCGTAGCTCAGTTGAGGGAAACAATACTACACCTAGGATCTCCAAGTAAAGAGTTCGAACTCGGCTGACAGAATAACTATTTATTCAGCCGTAAGTGAAAGATGACTCTAGGATCTCATCCCATTTCTTAAGTTCAGTACTCAAAAATCAGGGAAACCGCGGATGCTTGATTGAGGCGTTGACCTAAATACAGTTCTGAACCTATGAGTACTGCCAAGACTGTCCATCTTAGTGCAATGCAGGGGATTGTAAAAAAAAAAAAAAAAAAAAAAAAAAAAAAATGGATAGTAGTGTTTTTAATATTTTTTCCCTCATAAATGGTTTCAATATCCCATTTGTTGCTTACAGACCGAAATAGATATACGTCTTAAAACTCCAAACTACCAGCCCACAAAAACCCACTTGTCTATAACTTCGCAACACTATGTATATATGGTTGAACGACGAAGATCAAAGCCTGGTGACCCACTTTGTATCAATAATCTTAAATTACTTTCGTTTTCTGATATTTTTCACAGGACACTTTCTATTATTATATTAATTTTTCATTTTTCGCATAACTTGACAATTATTCAAATTTTAAATCGTAACTTCTACTTGGCATCTGTATTTTTTCCCTCCTCATTTCCATGTCTAGTATCCTAAACATTTGCCACGTTAACTCCCAATCCTTACCAGCCCATTACGATGAATTCCTACAATATTTTGGCCGGAACTTTTATCATGTCATAGCTATTTCAGAAACATGGTTAAAACCTTATATCCCCTCCTCTTCCGTTTCCTTATCCGATTATTCCTTTATACGCCACGACCGAATAGGCCGCACAGGTGGAGGTGTCGGTCTATACGTCCATAATAATCTTAAATTCCGTATTCTAGAAGTCTCAACCCCTTCTGACCAACCTCATATTGAGTTCCTTTTCATTGAAATTATTTGTGACACCCATCCTCTCCTGTTAGCTGCAGTATACCGCCCTCCTCTAGTTCCTTTTGATGCTCCTTTTGAAAATACCCTTTATAATTACATTCCTCTTTACAATAACATTATAATCTCAGGCGATCTCAATACCAATCTCCTTTCCAACTCCAATGATAAACAGTACCTCGAAAATCTCTTCTTTTCCCTCAATCTTTTCATCGTTCCTTTCTCATCCACCCACCATACCCGCTGTTCAGATACCTGGTTAGACCTTCATGTAATAGACTCGGCCCAGAACCTTCTCTCTTCATCACAATTGCCTGTCCCATTCCTCTCCTCCCATGACTTAATACAAATATCTTATAATATTCAAACTCCTACAATCCTTCCTAAAACCATAACGTTACGTAACATTAATGCCCTCACCCGCGAAAACCTACTACCTGACCTAGAAATCCTGAATTGGGACGACATATATTCATGTTCCTCCATAGACTCAATGGTTAATATCCTCACTTCCAACCTCATTAATATCCTCGACAAACATGCTCCACTCAAAACCTGTACCTTCCGCCGCCGCCCTGCTCCTTGGATGTGTCAAGAGATCAGAGATTTACAAAGGAAGCGTGAGGCTGCCCGGAGACGCTTCAGGCGTACAAGACTTGCAGAGGATTATGAAGCGTTTAAGATACTTCGTAACTTGACACAAACAACAGTAAGGCGTGCGAAATCCAACTATTTTCATGAAGCTCTGTCCTCTTCCCCTGATTCTAAAACCAAATGGCAACTCCTTCGTAAACTTTCCCTCTGTAAATCCTTTACCTCATCAAGTTTCTCAATACCATCTGACGAACTAAATTCATACTTTTCTACTGATTCCTCTAACATTACTGTAGCCTCTTCTTCCAATTGTTCACTCCCACCATCATTTAATTGCGATAATTTTTACTTCTCAAATATTTCTCCCACAGACCTTATTTCTTCCATAATGAAATCCCACACCACTTCCATCGGCTCTGATGGAATACCCGTCAAACTGTTAAAATTATGCCTATCTGAAATCCTACCAGTTCTTCTTTTCATTTATAATTTCTCCCTCCAGAACTCTGTATTCCCTACTTCATGGAAAAAAGCCCTAGTCCATCCCATCAACAAAATCCCTAATCCGACATCACCTAAAGATTATCGCCCTATCTCTATCCTGTCTAATCTCTCCAAACCTCTAGAACGAATTGTACAATCCCAAGTATCCCACTTTCTTGAAGAGACTAATCAACTTGACCCTCTTCAATCCGGCTTCCGACCTGGCTTCTCCACGCAATCAGCCCTTACCAAAATCACTAGTGATATCCACACCGCAATAGATGAAAAAAAAATAACAGTCCTAATACTCCTAGACTTCTCCAAGGCCTTTGACTCCCTTAACCATTCGATCCTCTTTTCCAAATTAAAATGTTTATCCTTTTCTAATAGTTCTATCCAATGGTTCCAATCTTTTCTTTCCGAACGTTCTCAAGCAGTTACTATTCCTAATGAACCCTTATCTTCCTTCCTAACTCTATCCTCAGGTGTTGCTCAAGGTTCGAGTATTTCCCCCCTTCTGTTCAATACCTATATCAATGACCTCCCTAATTCAATCCATCACTGTTCCTACCACCTATACGCTGATGACCTCCAAATCTATCTATCCTTCCCTCCTTCCGAATTATCATTAGCTTTTGCAAATATTCAGGCAGACCTAGATAGGATCAGTGCCTGGGCAAACCTGAATAGTCTAAAGCTTAATCCTATGAAAACCCAGGCCATTTTAATCGATTCCAATTTCCTCCTTAGTTCTATCATCACCCTTCCTTCACTTTTGCTTAATAATCACCCTATTACCTTCAGCGCCTCCGTCAAAAACCTTGGCGTAATCCTTGACCAAAACCTATCCTGGAGACCCCATATTGCCCAAATTTCCAAAAAATCGATAAGTACACTAAAACTATTTCAACGGTCCCGTCACCTTCTCCCACAATCCTCCCGGAAGCTCCTTGTATCCTCTCTTATTTTCCCCATTTTGACTATTGTTGTGCGGTATATGGCGGCCTCTCGAAGGTGCTTGAGGGCAGATTGAAACGAGTCATAAACTGTTTCATAAGATTTGTCTTCGGTACCTCTAGACGGTCGCATGTATCACATCTCTATGACGAGTCAAATTGGCTGTTTCCCTCTATTCGAAGGCAATATTTCCTTGGTTCCTTTCTCTATCAAATCATCCGCTCCCATCGCCCCTCCTACGTTTATAGTCTCCTGCAATTTAAATCCACAATCCATACTCAGGAAACCAGATCCCGTCCTTCTGACCTCTATACGCCTTCCCATCGAACCAAAAAATATGAATTTTCCTTTTTAGCCCGGTCCACTTTTTTCTGGAATACTCTCCCAACAAACATCCGCCATGCTCCTTCCCAATCTTCATTCAAATCGCTCCTTTTTAAACACCTTCTTGCTTCCCAACTAGATGCCAACTAATTTCAGTATAAAAATTTGAGCTATGTGAGAAATGTCCACACTTCATGTCATAAATGTTATAAAGTTTTCATTATTATTTTTAATTATTCTAAAGTTTTTTTTTTTCTTTGGTTTGTTAACCCTGTTACTTTTAGATACTATTGTAATCTTTTTAATTGTTATTTTTCATTTCTTTCTGTTTTTACCATTTAAAATACTTGTATATATTTATTGTAATCATTATGTTATAAGTCTTTTTTGTTTTTATTTCTATGTGTTCTATGGTCAGTCATAATACTTATTTGTTTTGTACCTGTATGTTATTCTTAAGGGACCTAGTCCCAGAATAAAGTTCTTTTTTCATTCATTCATTCATATATATGATAAACCTCTGAGGCTGAAAAGATGTTGGCCACGAGACCTCCTAAATTGAATGAAATGTTGAAGTGCTACCATTAGATAGTTTCTATTAAGTTATTTTTTAAGCCAATATAACGTTTACTTGCTATTTTGTATTTATACAGTTCTAAATTTCAATATAAAAAACAAAACATTTTGTTTAATGCCGATATATATATATATATATATATATATATATATATATATATATATATATATATATATATATATATATATACACACATATATAAATAAATGAAACGTTTCCCTTGGTCATCGCATCACGCGTGAACGGGTTGACCGATTTCTCTAATTCTTTTTTTGGTATGTTTATATCAGTCAGGAGAAGGATCTTATGAAAGAAAAAAGATACTTTGGTAGATAGTTTTTTTTTTTTTTTTTTTTTTTTTTTTTTATGTAGAAGTAAAATATTTTAAAGGTAATAATCGCTCTATCTAATTATATAAAAATGAATCCCCCTTTTCCCTTGGTCATCGCATCACGCGTGAACGGCTTGACCGATATGTGTAACTCTTTTTTTATTACATTTATATAAAAGTCAGGAGAAGGATCTGAAAAAAAAAAGAAAAAAAAGATAAACGTTACTTAGGTCAATAGGTTGACCTATAGGTGAATAGGTCGGCTTGACCAATTTCGCCAAGACGTAGTTAAGACAGGACATCGTTTGTCGGCTCAACTAGTAAGTAATATATCAATATTTTTTTATCTTACAGTTCAGGCAACATCAGAACAGAAATAAAAAGTTCGTTATCTCAAATCAAGAGTCTGAAAAGATGCATTATGTTAAAAGATCAGTTCGTTTTAAGACGAACAATCACGCACTCTTAATTTACAATCTAGTTTAACTATACGATGGAATGTTGGGAGAATTACGCTGTATTCGGACTGCATGTTTAAGAATCCTGAAGAACCCGTTCGGTAAAACGTTAAATGGTTAGTTATTTCCTGGTATTTAAATGTTTTCGAACCTCGCGTATAGAATTTTTTATTAGTTTCTATCAATTAACTTTTATTTCCTTTGTATTTTTTTCTCTTTAAAATATGTTTAAACAATCAGCATACTATAAAACTGTAAACGGTGGGAGTGAAATAAAGGGATGTTTTAATTGTTTCTTACACGTTCATGTTTACCTCCATAGTTGGAACATTTTAATTGCGAGTCTTTTGCGTTATTTTATTTAATTTTTGTTTTTATTAGTCGGCTAGACTATTCCCAGAGCTCAGTGCACGCTCTAGGTGTTTAAGATAATTTGCCTGTGAATGACACTAGGCGGTGGGATTGTCCTTGTCAGAATAATAACAAAGTAATAGGAAGTAACCAAGGCTGGTGTCACTGATTTGTGATTCTATATTACTTTCTAAAATGGTAGCGATAGTATTATCTTTTTTTCCTACGGGTTTGACCGGTCGGACGTTCCTGATTCCAGTTTTTCCCCTTTTTCAACCTGTAAAATTCCTGCAGCCTTCCGGTTATGGAATTGCCATTTGTTGCCGCGAACGTATGCGTCGTCCATATCAGGCACCGAGCAAATCGCGTTTTCACAATATAGTCCATCTTCTAGTTTTTACAATTCTCTCCTTCGCACTCAAAGAAGGATTGCTAATAGAAGTAGGTTCGATACAAATTAAACAACGCATGATGACAATCTTGATTGATATTTGTATCAATTCTGATGGGTTGATAGAAGTATCACTATCAAAGTACCTAAAAATCTGGTGCGGGCAACACACGACTTTCACTTACCTCGATTTTTAAAATCAATGAAAGAATTTTCAAATACAGTTAGAGATAAAAATACGTGAAACTATTAAGGAATTAATCAAATTGAATTTATATAGAAACATGTGTTTTATTAAAATATCTATTATATTATTATCTAAAATAATCAGTTAGTTTTATGTTCATTTCATCACTCTCTATTAACTTTTAAAAGCTTGTGTATGAGATGATATTTTTTCTAAAATCTTTAGCTTTCCAACGGTATATCATACATGTATATTACTGCTCTTTAGTTCAAAAACGAAAAATTGCATTACAAAATATTTTTTCTGCTTTCTCCTTTAGTTGGGTATTGAATTTATTCAATTTATATATTTACCTGTTTTTCATCAGCGTTAACAAGATAATCTAGTTATTATTATTGAATCTACAAAATTAAAGGTACTTTAGGAGAAGAAAATTTAAAATATAGGCATTTAACCTCTGTCAGACCATTTTTATCCAAATAAAACCTACATGATATTAAAGCCCATTAAATTTGACATCGATATAGCGAATTTAATCAAAATCGTCGTAACCGTTTTCGAGAAAATCGAAAAAAGGTGCAAAATGCATGGTATAAAGTGCCTCTTCTGGCAAGCTCGTTTGGATGAAAAAAGTTTTGTCACGTCTCGGGCGTATAGTTGTCTTAAATATGAAATTTCAGTTTCATAGGACTTACCGTTTCCGCCCGGGAGTTACCACACACACAGACCTTTTTGCGGGACTTGGTTATTTGGACTCAGGGGACCTTAAAACGTGAATTTCCGTTGAAAACTGGAATTCGAAAATTTTCATGATCGCAATTCTTCCCCTTACTATATATAGTAAGTGAAAGTAAAAATACGAAACCATGTTTACTGAATCAACATTACTTTCTATCGAAGTCATTCATGTATTTGTATTTATTTATTTTTCCAATACCAACCGTGGAGCCGGGTAGCTCAGTGAGCAGCGTACTCAACCCCATTGATATCCAAAAGGGGTTGAAGAATTATTTAATGTTATTTAAGCCAAGAGATAACCTCGGAGTATGGAAACCTTTTTCAAGACCACCAAAGCTTTCGGTTTTGGGGAAAAAATTTTGATTAAGCTTGACTTCGGCCTTGTAAATTTCTTGCACCGCCGTTGGATAAGAAACAATACTAATCACATCTATTTACATGATCCAAGACCCAATTCGTGTTGTGGTGGTACACGAAAAAAAGTGAGAGATATTAATTTACATTTATTTTAAAACCAGTATTATGAAAAATATGATATATTAATATTAGTCAATTATAGAACATTTAATCCAAGACATTTATTAGAAATATTACATTTTCCAATAACTTTTGATGTTTCTCTGCGTATAGTGGCATATATGACAACGAAAAATTAGATGCTACTGCCAAAAAAAGCTCGTCTTCTAACTGTGCCACGAGATGCAATCTCAAAACATCCCCATGCAAGACTGGACAAGGCAGTTTTGCTCTCTGCAGAAGTAAAAATGGCATATTAGGTGCAATATGAATTCATCGAAATTAAATGAAATAAGTGGCCGTTGAAAAACTTCCTACAGAAAGCCAAGGAGAAAAGAAGTAGTCCTCTACCGGCTTAGAATGTGACAATTCAGGTATGCAATAAACAGGACAGATTAAAAGATCCTTGAAAATGGCAAATTGCTAAAACGTTGCTGAGAAAAAATAAATAAAACGCTGCAAATTATTACACAATGATTTATTATTTCTGAATAACAATATTACGGTAGAATTGTTTATAAGGCTGTTGATAGGCAATTAAGTAATATGAAAAGCACTAATTCAAAGCATCATATCATAACACTACCACTGATTTCAAAACGCAATATCTAAGCCAGTTGTACACCAAATTCAATGTGTTTTTTTTTTTCATTTGGTCCAAATGTTTTTTGGAGAATAGCAATGGGATCTCCTGGAACCCTGATTTGCTATCTACTTGTGAATGCTAAGTTTAGTTTGTCGTTACCGAGTGTATAATGTCAATCATTAGTTCAAGATAATTGTTTTGATGCTAATAAAGTTTCTAGTTTTGTATATATCGTGTGAATGTAGTATGAATGTTGTACGTTATCACTATTAAAAATATTCTGAATTGGACAGATTGTAATATTGCTCAATGAATAAAAAAAAAAAAAAAAAAAAAAAAAAATAAAAAAAAAAAAAAAATAAAAAAAAAAAAAAAATAAAATAAAATAAAGTTTCTATTCATTTTCATTGTATTATTGACATGTAATACTTTTTTTTTTGTTTATCGCGCTTAACTGATTCTAAAACTCTATACGCACTTTTCTCTATCTTCAAAATAACTGAGTTATAAGCGTATTTAGGTGAAAAATATTAATTTTTTTCTTTTCTTTTTTCTCTTTTATATAATTATTAAAAAATAATAATGAATTTTTTTAATATCTTCGAAAATAACGTAGTTACAAGCGTATATACGAGTATAAGCGATATTTCAATTTTTTTCATTTTTCTGTTTTTTTTTTTTTTTTTTTTTCATCGCGCTTTACTGATTCTAAAACTCTAAATACACTTTTCTCTATCTTTAAAAATAACTGAGTTATCAAAATTTATTATGTCGTTTCAGGAATATCCTAAATTTTTTTAAGATCGATGTATTTATGTGTCATTAAGTGGTAATTCCTATGTGTAGATCTTCGCAAAAGGATTTTTTGCAGTAAAATTCCTGGCTACTTATCGTTTGTAGTGCTTATCTTAAATCGGAGTTTATGCTAATTTTTCTTTTTAGGATAATGTTACAATATACAGAGCGTTTCGTGAGACTAGTTATTTGGACTCGCTTACTTCTAAAATGTGTATTTCATTTAAAAAATCGGATTAAGTAATCTCCTCCTTTTCAATGTTTTCCCTTTCTATATATTTAATAAGTAGGTAAGGGATAAATTAGTTTAAATTTAAGGGAGATGTAGACGGCAAACTGTAAAACTGCATGATTTTCTCAAAATCTAGACTCAGTAGAATCTCGCAAGCCGAGTTCCTCTGTAATGAGTATTTCGCATAACGAGCAAAAAAATGGTTCTTTAACGAGCGGCCTTTCTCATAACGAGTGCTACAGAAAGGAGAAGTTCACTCTTCATGTCACTTTAAGTCGTTTGCTGGAACTTTCTTCGTCAATAGTGAATACCTCAGAATAATGTATTCTTAGTCATTATATTATAGTGTCCTATGTTAATTACATCGTCATTTACATTAATGTTTGTAAATGGTTTCCCTGAACCATTGTTTCGCCTTTAGATAGTCAAATTCTAGGAAGACATGCTTGTCATACGAGATTCCAATATTTTCTTTTAGAAAAATAAAGAATCTCGTATACTGTTATTCCGAAGAATACTCGTACTGTTTTTCTTCTAACTATCCATGAGAAATTCATAATAGTTTTACGTTTGACCGATTTTCTTCAAACAATTAGAAAGGTCAGGTACCTATTTTACGGAGGATAGTTGTGTCTATTAGATTATTTCAAATTAAACATACCATAGACACTATTTTATTCTGATGTACCATGGAACTAAATGATCGGGCAGTAGAGCGCGCGTTACCGTAATACTTCATTTTTATAATTTTTGTTAATCTTCTTCATACAATTGTAGTTTATTAGCTTTGGGACGTAATTCTTAAACTTATAATTGATCAATTTTTTGGTATTTAAAGGGAATATATTATTTATGAAAAATTATTTACATGTAATGTTGTCAATGTTTTCTTCTTTACGTTAGCATTTCCGATATTCAGATCAAAATGCTTATATATAATCTGTTGAACTTTTACCATTTTCTTTAACTAAAATTCAAACTTCAGACTTTAATAATTAACAGATACCATCCCAGAGATTATTTTCGCCCCAAATCTCATGTTAGTGATCAATTTCGGACATGGATCCTTACTATTGTATTAACTCTAAACGTTCATATTCTCGTCTAAAATTTAAAGAAACGTCTAAAATAAACAGTTAATAGTTCTTAAAATAATTCTACATTTTCTTAGTGGAATTTATTAATTGTTTTCATCTAAAAATGGACAGGAAACAAGGAACACTCCTGAAATTTTAAAAAAGCGTGATGCCCGAGCGGGTTAATGTCTAAGTACATGAACTGGTGTTCTCGTCCGATCACCGAAGTTAAGCAACGTTAGTACTTGGATGGGTGACCGCCTGGGAAAACTGCGTGCTCTTGGTACCTTTTTGGTCTTTTATTTTTTTTTTTTAATGTTTATTTTGCCCTTATTACTTGCTCCTCGTGCACTCTCGGTCACGTCATGACCGTCATCAAAAAAATAAAAATCAATCCGCTGCTCCACCTATAGCCATGAGCACTTGTAACTAAGGGGAGTTAGATATAAAAAAATTCGAACCTGCCGGGAGAAGGGGTTTCAGGCATTAATCTCCAGCCACCACCGCCTGGTTTGAGGGAACCCCCATATGGTCTAAAAAGGCAAGGTACGAGAAAACAAGACAACAATTGATTCAGGAAATCAATGATTTAAACCAATTAACTGATTAAAAAAAAACACTTTCAAAATTGAACTTTTAATCATCAGCAGGAAAGTGGAATCGCATATATTTATGTTGCTAGTTTGGGACTTGAGGCATAAAACTCGAAGTTCACCAACTTCTGTAAAAAAATCTTAAGTGAAACGATCCATTTATGATGTTTTTATTCAACATTTACTAGGAATTATTATTTAGAATAATTATTTTTTTATTGGTGGAAGTTTAGTAGTAGTGAATATATTGCTTGATTTGGTGAGTATTATTCAATTTCTGTATGCCTCTGCGGTAAAACGGTTGTACTGATATCCGAGACTGTTAAGAATGATATACTTACAATTAGTTTCCTACTCTCAGATATTATCTGAATTTAGAATATTTAAAAACTGACATTTCATACATGACAAATGTGTTTCATATTTGCCGCATTATAATGGATATGGACCTGGGGGGTTTGGTTTCTGTATGATTATGATAGCATTGGGATTCATACCGGTTTCTAGAGATGCCCTGATCTGTTGCAGTCGAGGAGGAATGGATTGCCGGAGAGGGGATAACGGTATGTCCTTGTGTTCCGTGCTTCCCTTTCGATGGGACTTCGCCCCAAGTATTCTTGAATCCAAGTACGGGCATACCTCAGCCGGTACTATCTCATGGTTGTCAGCTGCAGATCGTTGCTGCAGATATCCCTTATCACGGTTTTAAATTGCCACGTACCACGGGATGAATTGGAAATTACTATTCATGAAATACCTACAAGTCATGAATCCAAATCCAGGTGATAGACGTTTCGTTATAAAAATGCTAATTGGGATGGATTATGTAGCTGTGAATCGCCACACCCATGTATAGACTTCAGGGAGAGGGGACTTCAGAAGACTTGGCGCTGTTGAAAAAATACTTGTTCCTTGGTAAAAGGTTCGACAAATATCCCGGAGTGTGTTAGCTAGCTAATGGTACTCAACTCCATCCGCGCCTATCAGGGCTGTTGTAGTCTGTACCCGGCCGTCTTTACAAGCGCATTTATGTGCATAAAATACTATCTTCAATAAGACAGTGGGCTTAAAACATATTGTTAGGACTGTAGGAGTAGGAGTAATGTCGAATAATCAATTGCGATCCTTCTCCTTATATCGGTGCTGATTCAAACACTAAATTATATATATTCACATTTACTTCCACTTACCTATATATGAAATATATAGTAAGGGAAAGTATTGCGATCGTGAAAATTTTCGAATTCCAGTTTTCGACGGAAATACACATTTTAAGGTACCCTGAGTCCAAATAACCAAGTCCTGCAAAAAAGATCATTGTGTGTGGTACGTCTAGCTCGAAAACTAAATAAATATGAATAATCATATTTTCGAAGCGTATACGCCCGAGATTTTACAGCAACTTTTTTCCATAAAATCAGCTGACCGGAAGATGTACTTTATACCTTGCATTTTGCACCTTTTTACTTTTTTCGCAAAAACGGCTCTAACGATTTTGATTAAACTCTGTATATCCATGTAAAATTGGTAGGCTTTAATATGATGTAGATTTCATTCTGATTGAAATAGTCTGACAGGGCTTAAATGCCGATATTTTAAATTTTCTTCCTCTAAAGTACTTTTAAGTTTGTAGATAGTAAAACAAAACCATATTATCTTGTCAGCATTGATAAAAAACAGCTAAATATGCAAGTTGAGCGAATTAGAAAAACAACTAAAGGAGAAAACTGAAAAAATACTTTTTTATTGCAATTTTTTGTTTTTGAACATAAGAACAGTAATATAAATATATGATATACCGTTGGAAAGCTAAAGATTTTAGAAAAAATATTATCTTATACACAAGCTTGTAAAAGTTATTAGCTGAGTGATGAAAGCTCCATAAAATTAACTGATTATTTTAGATAATGATTTAATCCCTAGCTGTATTTGAAAATTCTCCAATTGATTTTAAGGGGGGGGTAAGTGAAAGTCGTGTGTTGCCCGCACCAGATTTTTTTAATATGTTATCAAAATCTCTCTCTATGTAAAATAATACCACGATTCTTGGTTCCTGCGAACTCCTTCTAAACCACTCAACGTATTTTGATTAAGTTTTTACTATAATTTAGGGCATTCTTTCCTGAAGGTTTATAATTAAAATACATTGCAATTTAACTTAAGAAAGGCAAGAGATAAGAAAAGTTAACATTCAATTAAAGAAATCGTTTTTGTAATCCCATAAACTTATGAACATATGTTTTGGATAAAGAGGGTGGTTATGATAATCCAATATTGCCACCATCGTACAAGTTGGTTATATTTTTTCATACTGGGCGCAATATTTTATAAATAATATTAAGTACCTAATCGTAACTAAGTTTTTAAAATAAATAGTATATTTTTATAATCTATGAACTAACATTGTTATTAATTATTTTATGAAAAAAAAGACCATTAACTGAAACTATACTTATTAAACATTTTTAATGTATTTTAAATAGTTCATTTAAAATATAAAATAGTAAATAAACCTAATAGAATAGGAACCTATGTCATTTCTATTTATACATTGCAATCAAGTTTTCTTTACTTCTTATTAAGTTTAGGAAAATTACTTCTTCCTAAATTTATTCTTCACTTTAAAATAACAAACAGATAAACTGAACCAATTTTGGTTTGTGTTTTTCATTTATGTAGATCATTAAATATAATAATGAATAGACGTTATAAAATAAACATATTTTCTAGCTAATTGTACTTTTCGTTACGGTGAAATAAAACTTCATAAATAAATTCTAAATCGGTCAGACAGACCTTTTTAAAAACTTAAAATGACCCCTCAAGAGCAGGGATAATTGAACCCTAATTGCTAAAGTAGGGATGAATCCTAATTTGTAAAAATGTAACTTTGTCGTTTATAAATTTAAATAAATATAAATTGTAAGTCTAGTATATTGCTTCCTTCCTAACGAAGATAGGAAAGCAATGTGTTGCTGGAATGTATGAGCATGGGAACTGTAAGTTTATTTATTTAACGTCACTTTATGCTACCATGGCTAATCGGGCGATGCTATCGAGGTTTTATTAGGATAGGATCTTTAACAAGTACCTGACATCGCGCAGGCTCGGGACCACCTCTTAACGTCTCCTCCGAAGGACGGCATAACTAAGGATTTTTTACTCCCAATAAAAAATCCTAGGACCACCTACGGGTTTGAATCCGTGACCTTGCATGGGAACTGTATGAGCTACCTCAAAAAATAAAAATCCATTTGCTTATCACGTTTTAGACCTAGTTGTACTTATCGTAGTTTGCTATAAATTAATCTGGATAACTTAAATCCCTAGTTAATAGAAATTCCGTTACACCGACCGTATTTAACCTTAGCGACTAAGTAATCAACATTGGCTAATTCACCTTCAGACCAGAATCGAATATTTAACCCAAATTTTTATATGATTATTTATAACTAAAACATATAATTTAATACGTTCACGATAAATTTATCGAGGTTAAATTTAATTTTTACTGAAAATTAAAATATTTCATATTATTAAACTTATTAATCTGCTTTCTAAAAATAAATTGTACTTATTAAAAAGTCAATCTGATATTTATTCTCATTATTACAATTTAGGAAAAGAAAATTAAAATCCTTGATCATAAATATGTTGTAAGAAAAACAAATGAAGAAGTCAGATCTGAACTCAAACATAAATTATGTATATTTGCTTAAGAAAACGAATTATAACGGAACATTACGCATTTTTCTTTTAGTGTAGGAATAGACGTAAAACATTAACCTTTACTAATAAGGAGATGTAATTAGGTAACTTTAAATCCATTAAACTCAAAGAATAAATGCTGTTAGAAAAAGAAAAAAATAAATTATGACTTATTACACACTAGAATAAAAGACCGTTTTGATAGCTCATTAAAAAAGGAATGGAATTCCCGCTACATGGGGATATTACACGTTTCTAATGATTTTTTCTCTCTATAATTAGTAATTAAAGTTTACAAGTTTCTCTTTATTAAATAAAGATAACCTGTAATATTGAATAAGTTGAATTGAAGATGCCAAGTATGAAATCCTATTAATTGTTATTGCAAGTACCCCAGATGTTCGTTAGAAAGTCGCTAATAACACAGAAGTAGTAACTCATAATAATACTCGTTAATATAACTTAAATGAAATAACAGGCATTTCTGGTAACGTATTATTACGTGTACTTCCACTTACCTATGTGTTAAATATTGTGATCGTGAATTTTTTTCACGGTCCAGTTTTTACACGTTTTGGGGTTTCCTGGGTCCAAATAACCAAGTCGCGCAAAAAGGTCTGTGTGTGTGTGTGTGTGTGTGTGTGTGTGTGTGGACAGTCTAGCACGAAAACATAAAGTAATAGTAAACTGAAATTTCTTATTTAATGCAACTATAAAACCGAGATTTTACGACAACGTTTTTACTGAAATAGGCTGACTGAAGGAGCTAGTTTATGAAATAATTTTTTCGGTTGCTTTATGAAAATCTTTTTTGCAATCATTAATTCCTTCTTTATTTTCGTCGCGGTTAACTTTGATTTCTTCCTTTAACTTATTCGATATTTGCTGTAATTTAACCAAAGTAAATCAAAACCATCAACCTCTCCGACTTGCCCTTTACTGCATTCGGTTTTCTTTACAACACTAGGAGTGGCTCCATCCACTGCTTCCTTTTACTTTCACTTACTATATTTAGCAAGGGGAAGTATTGCGATCGTGAAAATTTTTTTAATTCCAGTTTTCAACGGAAATACACTTTTTAGTGTCCCCTGAGTCCAAATAACCAAGTCCCGCAAAAAGGTCTGTGTGTGTGTGTGTTTTTGTGTGTGTGTGTGTGTGTGCGTGTGTGGTAGCTCCCGGGCGGAAACGGTAAGTCCTATGAAACTGAAATTTCATATTTAAGACAACTATACGCCCGAGACGTGACAAAACTTTTTTCATCAAAATTAGCTTACCAGAAGAGGCATTTTATACCATGCATTTTGCAACTTTTTTCAATTTTCTCGAAAACGGTTCCAACGATTTTGATTAAACTCGCTATATCGATGTAAAATTTAATGGGCTTTAATATCATGTAGGTTTTATTTGGATAAAAATGGTCTGACAGGGCTTAAATGACGATATTTTAAATTTTCTTCCCCTAAAGTACCTTTAAGTTTGTAGATTCAATAATAATAACTAGATTATCTTTTTAACGCTGATGAAAAACAGGTAAATATATAAATTGAATAAATTTGATACCCAACTAAAGGAGAAAACAGAAAAAATATTTTTTTAATGCAATTTTTCGTTTTTGAACATAAGTGCAGTAATATACATGTATGATTTACCGTTGGTAAGCTAACGATTTTAGAATATCATCTCATACACAAGCTTTTAAAAGTTAATATAGAGTGATGAAAAGCCGATAAAACTAACTGATTATTTTAGATAATAATATAATAGATTTTTTAATGAAACACATGTTTCTATATAAATTCAATTTGATTAATTCCTTAATAGTTTCACGTATTTTTATCTTTAACTGTATTTGAAAATTCTTTCATTGATTTTAAAAATGGAGGTAAGTGTTGCCCGCACCAGATTTTCTTTTTTCTTTATTCTCCATATTATGCAGTTTAATTAAAATTATTTCACTACTAATAACTAAAAAAAAAAAAAGAGCGGTTCACTCTATAAATTGAGTGTTAGTGGGAATAACAAAAGATAACTTGATATTGATCTTGCTACAGCTGGTAGAGTAGTGGTAGGCTGGTGAAGGTTTATTCCTTGCGTCAGATAAGCAGATAATTCTCCTACAAGAGAAGACATCTGTACATCATTATACGTCCAAACTATTCATTGGATTTTCACTAAACTTTGAAAATCAGTCACTAATATAAAGCACTATACACCTGTAAATTTCAAGAACAATCCGAAGAAAAATAACCAAACATTTAATAGTTTAACGTGGAGACGATGTACACTCAGACAGTCTGCGACCCACTCCCTAGTTTGTACAATACATTTGGCACCTTTTAAAGATTTGTATTTTTTTGATTTTCTCAAAAAAACGGCTTTTATGATTTTGATTAAACTCGTTGTATGGATTTAAAATTTAATAGGCTTTCATATCATGTTGGTTTCATTCTATCATGATTAGAATAGTCTGATGGGACTTAAATGCTGATAGATTAAATTTTCTTCCTCTAAAGTACCTTTAGTTTTTCATATTCTATAAAATAACCACATAATATTTTTAACATTGATAAAAAGCGGATAAACATATAAGTTGACCTAATTCGATAAGGAGAAAGAAGTAAAAATATTTTAATGCAACTTTTGAAAATATTAACAGTAATATAGATGTATAATATACAATATATACCGTTGGAAAGCTAAAGGTTTTAGATAAAATATTATAAAATTGTAAAAGGTAACGGTGAGTGATCAAAAACCGATAAAACTAACTAATTGTCGTATATAATATTATATGAGATTATTTAATAAAACACATGTTTCTCTAAGTCTATGTGACTAATATTTCAATAATTTATTATTGTCTCTCACTGTATTTATAGATTTTTTTTTATTTATTTATTTAAAGAAATTTACAACTGTATTAAATAAATACAACAAGTAAATAGGCTTTATATATGATTAGTACACATGGTAGTCCTGAGAAGAAACTACCCATTGGTAGCACTCAAATGTCTTATGTTAGGAGGTCTCTTGGCCATCTTCTTTTAAGGCGCCTCGGTGGGCTGTCGGGAATAGATATGGAGGAGAGGTCACGGATAAGCGGGTTTGAGTGGGCAGGGAGTTTGGAATGAAAAGAGGTATATCTGTAACGGGCCAAGTCTTCAACTAATGGGATATTTAGGTCTTTATGGATGATTTTAGTAACAAAGTAAGGAGCATTGAGGATTTTACGAAGGATTTTGGACTGCAAGGATTGGATGCGAGAGGAATTCGATGGTTTAGTAGACCCCCATAGCTCAATGCCATAGGTCCAAATAGGCCTGATAATTGTGATATAAATGAGTTTTTTGTAGTAAGTAGGAAGTTTTGAGCGTTTGTCAAGTAAGTGTTGTAGTAATCTGTATCTACGAGCAGTTTCCTGTCGTTTCAGTCTAGTATGGATTCCATGTTAGGCGTTTATAGATTCTTAAAATTGATTTTAACAAAGGAGGTAAGAGAAAGTCGTGTGTTGTGCGTACTAGGTTTTTTAATTTAAGAGACCGCAAGAGGGTAAAAAAAAAGTGATGTTTTTATGTTTACAATAATGAGTTATTGAAATTGTATTAATACGATAAACTTTGCTTTTGTCGAAGTTATTTATCTTGAAGTAGCCGAAAACAAAGAGCAGTATTTAGCGATATTGTCAGATGTGTGTTCCCATTTAGTGTCTTCTCCATTCCAATCTTAATAAGGATGTAAATTCAATCACTGGACCACCCTCGTAACTCAACACTCATGATAGTTTGTTTTCAAAACGACGATTGAATAAGTATTTCGTATCTTGACCAATTATGAAAATAGAGGAAAACTATAATGTTTTCCAAAATCAGTAGTACGTAGTCTTAGAAAAAACAATTCTTAGAGTGCTTAGGACAATGATTGCAGCTAATAAATAAAAGAAGCCACAAGCTTATTTTACAACCCATTATGTTAAATACACATCAGTAATATATATATCATGATGGAGTTTTTGTTGACCGTTGAGAAATTAGATGAGGAAGATGGTTGGGGGTGCGGTCATAAATTAGAAACACACATTTAAAACAAGTGCTATTTTAATTATGTGCCGACGTTTCGGCCTACAATGTTGGCCTTAATCTGGGCTAAAAGAAACAAGATAACAACCAATGTAATTATAAACTTAATAATGCGTTAGGAATATAATAATAATATGACAGTAATATAATATTGAAATTTAAAATTAAATGTAAAATGAAAATAAGATGACAGTTATAAAGTATGGAAATAAACAAAATTAAGATGATAGTTATAAAGTATGGAAGTAAACAGAATTGAGATGATAAGATTGTAATAAGAATATATAAAGAGAGACTAAGCAAATGAAAAAATGACAAAAGGAAAAATATGTGAACAATTAAAATTTTAAATATGAACAATTTTGAAGTGGTATATGACGGTAATATATTAAAAACATAGTTAAGAGTATAGGTAATATATAAAAAGAACATAGTCATTAAAAAAGAGAAACAGTATGAAAAAAAAAAAATTTAAATTTTAAAATAATGTAATATTAATCTAATAATTATATGTCAGGACATGTAACGGAGAAAGATATGAGTATGCAAAGAGGGAGGAAGAAATAGGCAATGAAAAGAGATCCTAATCAATAAGAAAAAAGATACAGACATGACTCTGAGACGGTGTCTAAAGAAGTGATATTTTTCTGTTTAAAAAACGCTCATTGCGTATAACGGAAAATATTGGAACTAGAATGTTCGTTAGAGCTTTTCTAAGAAGCTATGTTATGTTTACTGATTCGATTGTTTGTTGAAGAAAAAAAAAAAAAATTGGCTAATGATTTTTTTAAAATACATATTAATAGTATAAAATAGCGAACTGAGATTAAAAAATGCAGAATTAGTGAAAAAAAGAGTAAAATAGGAAGCGAAAAATATATAAGTATGACTATAAAGGGGAAGATGTAAGTAATGGTGACGAGGTAAAGATTAAAAGATATTAAGTATTAACGAATGACGATTAGGTAATAATTCGTTATTATATATCAGGGTATTATATACGAGTATTATATATCAGGTTCCTTAAGACAACAACAGTGATTTTTGAACTGAACATCGAAAAGGTAGAGTTTAAACAAGACTGACTTGCACGAGTTAACTATCTCGAATGCGCGTGCAGTCCCGGCCTACTATTCAGACCGTGTAAACACGTTAAAGCAGTGTGAAGGTAGTGAATTTAATCGTGTTAGTGTACTAGTTCACTTTCCAACTGTCTGCTGTGCTCGACAACTATCATCGTTAAGCTAACTTTTAAAATGTAAGTAATTAAGTTAGGTCTCGAAAAATACCTTTTGTGCAATTATCCCAGAACCCTTACTTTCTCTAGGCCGTTAAAGAAGTGAGGCGAACTAAAACGAACCGTCACAGTTAACAAGCGGTCGAAGAACACGTCCACGGACCAACGTTTTTGTACATTAGAGAATTATGGGATGCAAGAAGATAAGCAGGACTTAAATTAGGCATCCACCGTGCCCGAGAGATCCATGGGTACTGTTAAGAATTAAATGGCTTTCTAAGGCGTTAAATTCGGACAGAGAAGCGGACAGTGGTTGAGGTCAGAGGTGAAGCCCCTACCCATTTACAGTTACCTTTGGCCACTTCTTACCGACACGGTTTTATGTTAATTACCCTTTGGGACTTATACAGCCGATAATAAACCCCAACGGGTACCGCTCCGCTCTGACTTATGGTTCTTGTTAAGGTCTTAGCAAGCCGTTTGTCAAGGTTACATGTTGGCTCATTTGTGCTCAAGTTTTCAAGAAACATAAATTCTTAATAATAAAGAAAAAAATAATTTCCATGACTATTTCGATTATCTTTTTATTTTATTAATTATTATTGTTTTGTTTTTTAAACCGTAATATTATTATTCACACTTGATGGACAGCCAGTGAATGGTAGGCGTGATGGGTAGGGAAATATCCAGCGGCATCTCTTCCTGGCTTGATTTCTATTTACTATTTATGACTGAAGGATTTCCTATTTTTTCTCGTACAACTTCTTTTCAGCCTTTTGTCGGATGTTGTGAGGCCTGTCGGTAATCGCTATGATCTGTATTAGTGTTAGTATGCTCGTGTAAGTCAAGGTCTGTGTGCAGAGTATCGTTGCTGACGTACCATGTAGAATTTGTTATAGTTCTCAATGTTTGTGATTGGAAGATTTGAATTGTTCGTATATGTATCTTTTTTGCTGTCCCGTAATATGTGACGCTTTAGCCCAAATGGGTTTCAGTAAGGATGTGTAAGTGTTCAATTTCTGGTTAAGTTTTAATTTTGAACGTCTTGAAAGAAGTGAGTTTACAAGTTTCAGCCTTTTGTTTAACGTAATTTCAAGTCAAGCTGAGATATCTTATTGTGTTTGTCTGTGGAGTATGGATATTGTCAAGATTTACTAGATGACAGGTTTTATGTGAAAATAATGTGTTGGGATTTGTCTGGGCTAAGTCGAATTAGACTTTCTCTCACCTATAAACGAAATATAAAGTAAGGAAAAATTGCGATCGTAAAATTTTTGGAAATCCAGTTTTCAACGCATTCACAAATGTAAGGGTCCCCTAAGTTCAAATGATCTAGTCCCGCAAAAAAGATCAGTGCGTGTGGTAAGTCTAGCTCGAAAGTTGAATAAAACTGAATTATCATATTTTAGGTGCCTGAGATGTCACAGCAACTTTTTCAACAAAATCAGCAAAACAGAAGAGCAACTTTTTACCATACATTTTTCTTATTTTTATGATTTTCTCAACAACAAAAAAAAACGGCTCTAATGATTTTAATTGAACTACCTATATCGATGTAAAATTTAATGGGCTTCAATATAATGTAAATTTCATTCTGATTGAAATAGTCTGACAGGGATTAAATGCCGATATTTTAAATTTTCTTCTTCTATAGTACCTTTGATGTTACAATTTATTAACAATATAGGTTTGCAATGTAAATATTTTAGAAAAAAAATTAGCTATAGATTAAATTAAGTGTTTTTTGTTGATAATAATATCTGTTGTTATATTATTTGAGATAAATAAAATATCTCTTTAATGCATTATGTGATTATTTTATTTTACTTTCTTTTAACAAGGGAGGAAAGTGTGTTGCGCACACCAAATTAAAAAAAAAAAATATATCAATATTTTCTAAAACAGCGGAAGATCTCGCATAATTATTATGGTAGATATTCGGGCTGAATAATTTCTTCCATAAAGACTTAAATTTTTTATTACATCAACATGACGTTTCGGGATCTTCTCCCATCTTTAGGAGTCTATACAGTAAAATTACCAATTTCAATTACATTAGAAAAATTAGTGAAGTGAATAGTTAAAAAAGTTCTGAAAAAAATATTATAAGTTAGGTGTCCATTAATAATAAAATTTAAAAATTATTATACAACAAATTTTAAATTTAATAGGGACTCATTAAGTTCACTTAAAGCAATCGCTGATACAAAATCAAACGATTCCCTAGTAAGGGAAATAACTAATTGTATTTGGCGATTGCAAGAAAATATTGGCAATCGCATTGCGGTATTGTGGGAAATGATGTAGCCGACAGAGAAGCAAACAGGGCGAGGCTGAATGAACCTGCGACTGAAAATGTAAACATAACCACAGCAGAAGAGTGGAAGAGGCATTGCAGGAAGACCATTATTAACAAGTGGAAAACTGAATGGGCTACTTCCAGTACTAAACTGAAAGAGATAAAGCAAGATGTATCTCCTTGGACCACATCATGCAGAAAAAGTAGGAAGGAAGAGGTAGTGCTAGCAAGGCTGAGGATAGGCCATACAGCCTTTACACACGGATATTTAATGAGAGGCCTGGATCCGCCATTCTGTGATACATGTAACACAACACTGACCATAAAACACATTGTAACATCATGCACACTGTACACTGACAACAGAACAAGACATAACATACCTTCAAACTTAAAAGAAGCATTAGAAATGAAGAAATGATGAAGACATAATTCTAAGACTTTTTGAGTTTTTTTAGAGACATTGGTCTGTTAAACTCAATATAAACGTAGAGAATCAAGACCCGCTAATGACCCGAAAGGGTAGATGCGGAATAGCAAATAAATAAATAAAATAAATAAATTTAATAGGAGGTATTGTACTTGGGGTAGTAAAAAGTTTTACTATGTAACATTGTTAATTATTGTTTTTAATACCTCCTATTGACTTTAAAATTTTTTGTATAGTAATTTTTAAATTTTGTTATTAATAGACACCTAACTTATAATACTTATTTGTTTCAAAACATTTTTAACTATTTACTTACCTATAGTATTTTTCTAATGTAATGGAAATTCATAATTTTACTTTGTAGACTTCTGAAGATGGGAGAAGATCCCGAAACGTCATGTTGATTTAATAAAAAAAAAAAAAAGTCTTTATGGAAGAAATTATTCAGCCCGAATATCCAACTTAAAAAAAAAATTATTTTTTCCGCAAATATCATAACTATAACGAATTTCGCAGATGTTAAACATTGAAAAAGGCTGTAAATTTTTATTAATATTATATCAATTTTTGGTTTTTAAATAAATAGAATAGGTCATAGTTCCGTTAAGTAAAAAATTCCTTTTACACTTCCCATATAAGCGTAAAAAATATTTTCATAGTTTTTTGCTTAGGATTCCTGTTTGTAAATTTCCATTTCCTATGATTGAAAATTCCAGTTTAGAGATACAGAAGGCGATATAACGAACCATCACGATGGAAACACTCTCTGAAAAACCCATGGGCTATAAAGTTGCAGCCGCTTCCTTGGGCTGAGAACTTCTCACTTAGCCGCGGAAAGATAAAGGGACGCAATGGAATCTTTCCTGTGAAACTGTTCTCAACTTCCAGGAATGGAGGATACCGCTCAAGATTTATCGGTCAATTAAAGGGAAACATGTGATTCCTTTTTGAAATAATGGCTACATTTATTTAATGAGCATAATACACAAGTTTAATGTATTTTTAAAATTGTTATCATTTCTTAAAAGAGATAAATAGTTATTAAAGATAAATGAGAAAAAAATCTTAAAAGAAATTTCATAAGAATAACTCCTAGACAACTTACAGCTTCGGTCTTTAGATAATGATGGTTAAAGCTATTAAATTACAGTAAATATTCTTATGAACATATGTAATTTTTAATGGTGTGTTTACATATAGAGAGATGGGCTCGATTCAGAAAGAGCAATATGGCGAACAATTCTGATGACGTGACTGATCCTTGGTCTTTGTTGTTGTTTATGCTTTGATTGGCCTAGAAGATAGTTCAGTCTGTTATTGAGGTGTTTCGATTTTTTTTTTCTGTATTATTTTAATTATTTTGTGGTGTTCTCTGACAGTGTTCAACTTAAAATCTAAAAGACCTTGTGCAGTTGCGATTTGTAATAAGGAAGATAAATTATATAAATAAAGTAGAGCTATATATACTATAGAACTATATGCTATATATAACTATAAATAATTACCTAAGTATTATTATTATATTTAACTCTTATTTGTTTCTAACTATTGGGAGTTGGTGTAAATATTAGCGTGCCCCATAAGTTTTTCCTCGCTGAATATTTTATAAGTCTCAACACTTGTGTAAGGGGCATAATAAGTAAATACATAATAAGTAAGGCATCCTGAATTATTTATTTGTACATTTTACTTTTGGCTTATACATTTGTTAAATTAGTTTTTTAGTTCAAAATAAACAGTTCTTATTTGCATCATTCATTTGGATAAATCCATTTCTTGTTTTCTATTAATTTTCTTGTTTATTCCAAAAATAAAAAAAGTGAATAGTTTTCATTCATATATTGATTTTTTATCTCAAAAGACTAGTAACACATCTGTATAAATGATATAACAAGAAACGATGATGTCGAAAAAAATATATTTAATCAAAATAAGCCCATCACTGAATACTAACACCTTGATGGGGTGAGAGAGTTTATTCAGAGTTGTCACCGTACAACATATTACAAGATTTTAGAAATAATATAACGTACTAAATCCTAGCTGTTAAAATTAATGAAAAGTTGCCATTAATCCAATGACTATTATTTTTATTAATTATTTCTATTTTCAGATCATTTCATAAAAACAGAACTGTAAACTAAATGCGACACCCATGAAAACTAAAATCAAATTATGTCCTTGTTATTTACGAAGGTCTCAACCTTTCTTATATCTAGAAAATTTCTTTTGTAATACGAATAATAATAAGATACTTTGTAGATAATAATAAGATATTTTGTATGTATCGATAATTACGTAATATTGAGGTTTTTCATCACGAAAGTTGATTAATAGATGTAAACAATAGGCGCTATCAAACATTTAACTAGATGTGTACATTATTACCGATTGAGTATGATTTTTCGTGCTTCGAGTTTTAATTATAATGGTCCGCCGCTTTCGGTTACTTCAATACTTACTAGACAGACGCTCTAACCTTCCACTTAATCACAAAATACTGATTTACATAACCGTCATAAGGCCTATCTGGACTTACGGGGTTGAGCTTTGGGGCTCCTCTAAACAATCAAATTCTTCCCGTCTTCAATCTTTACAATTCAAAATCCTCAACGCTCCTCACTTCGTCACGAATAAGCTCGTCCATAAAGACCTTAATATTCCTTATGTAGCTGATTTGGCCCGAACCAGGTATCAATCCTTCCATGACAAACTCCACTCCCTCTCTAACCCTCTAGTTTCAATTCTAGTTTCCTCTTCCATTCCTGACAATCCTCCGAGGCGTCGGAAAAGAAGGCGGCCTCGAGACCTACTAGTTTAGATTACCTATTGGAGTGCTGCAAATGGGCAGTTTCTCTTCATGTGTTTTATCTAACAGCTAATTTACTAGATGTATTAATCAATACAGTTGTAAATAAATGAATAATAAAAAAAAATATATATATATGATGGTTATAAAAGCTCATAAGCTTTTCTGCTTGCTTGGAAAGCTGCTTCTGGAGAGCCCCTGGTTAAGGAGGACGCGATGAGAGAGCAACGGTTGTCGCCCTCGGAACCAGATAGTCACAGCATTGTCATGCTGATGTGCCACACGCAGTCTAAGCGCTTTCCACTGTCACACTTCATTTTTCCGCCTATCGCTTTCCATTCCGGAATGATTCGATGCCATGGTAGTTCGATGTCAGGATCTGAACTTATCGAGGAAAAGTTTTTCACTTTCTTCAATGTATATTATAATACGCGTTCTCCCTCAGGGTGTATAAGCCTTGTGGGAATGAGAAATCCCCGGCCTTTTATGTTATACGGAAATGCAAAAAAGGAATTAAGATGGATTTAAAAATTAACCTAATACATAATCCTCGTAAGTTTATGTTGAAATATAAATGAAACCATTGTCATTGGTGAACTTGGTTTAAGAACGTTTCTCAAGAATATAATTTCGATATGAGGATATGTCTCAAGAATTTAATTGATGAAACCTTTTTTTTTTTTAAACTTCTGAAACACTTTAAACTTATAATGAGTTTCCTCTTAAAATACGGTTTTATTTCATTTACTTCTTACCTGAAGTGACGGATGTAAAAATCGCTTTTATGGTCATTGTTTCTGATATATTAAAAGCGAAAAATTTCTTTTATGTTTGAATAAACTTTACAGATATAAAATAGTCAGGAAAGAGTTGAAAGGAATTTTTTTCTAGTATGATATTGATATAGTATGATTGCAATAATTCTTCTTTCCCACACATGGCCTTGCCTTCGTGAGATAGTGACTTCTACTTGCTCTGTAATCTGATTTAAATAAATAAGTTACTAAAATAATATAACTGGGGAGCCCGTGGCTGAGTGGCTAGCGCGCTAGTCCCTCATGCTATGAGTTCGAATCCCAGTCCCGTTGGGGCTCTTATTAGGATGTAAAAAAATTGGGATTCACTCACAGCCTCTCCCCCGGGTATGTTAGACTCGTCAGCCAAATTAGGCGTAGGGAGTGATGACCCTACACTGAAAAATTGCATCGTGAAACGTAAGTGTTAAACTCCCAGGAGTTTACACTGCGAGGCCCAGGACCTACACGGCCTGTCGCGCCACTGGAAGAAAAAAAAAACTAAAAGATTAATCTTTGAAACTGGACGGAAAAAAAATCGAGCGCATCCTAAAAAATTATAAGATATGTAGAATCCAAAAATCATATTAAAAAACCCTGCCTGTCGACATAAGTTTTTGTCCAATATTATGGGTCCAAATTTTCATGAGATTCAGCTTCAAAGATCACTCTAGGATGATCCTTGAAACTTGGTATCACTCAAGTCGTTCCAAAATGGTTTCATAATTCATAAAAAACAGTATACCACATTACGTTAGAAACAGTATACCAAATAAATAAAAACATAAAAAATACTCAATTCCGACTGTTATACTCGTATTCTTTGCTTTTATTATTTCTTATTTAGATTCATTGAGAAAAATTCTTTTTGAATTTCTTAAATAATAATTTTTGCTTGCCCTTCTTGGTATACCACTGTTTCGTTAAAAATCAGTATAGATTTTCCATTATACCGCTGAATTGCATTAATTAAAAATTTACGGGGTCATTTAAATAAAGGAAGAATACAAGCATAGAAATGTCATGTTTATAATAACTGATCACAGATTTCATAAAAAATTCTAGTAATTGTGTAAGTTTTTTTTAATTATTCTGAGAAACTTCATAGCCGACGTTATAAGATCGATGAAAATTGTAGTTTAATGCATTTGTAAGGAACTACCAACCCTTTTTTTCAATGAAAATATATGGCTTGTTTGCAATAGACAATTATATACCTTCTTCAAGAATTATACCTAAAACTACAAATCTCCTTACAACCACAATTATTCCATTAACGGCAACAGATAGTTAAAGGCTTAGGGTCCGTTGTCTTACTATTTCTTTCAAGGACCATTCAAAATGTTGCCGCCCAGCATTTAAAGCTAATAAAATGAAGAGTAAACATTCAATTATATATTATTATTGAAATCACCTAACAGTATAACCGCACATTCTCTGACCCGCAAAAACCTCTAAGAACCTCCTGGTAATTTCCCTGGGACATAACAGTATTTCCATTGAAGGAGAGGACGATTTCTAAGAAAATTTCATGTGTTTCAGGTCCATTTATGACACAACACTATTCTAAAGCTTGTAATTATCTTTGTATTGGGTTTCCAATCTTCGCTATTTTGATACATTAAGCCTAAATATGGGGGTAACGGGTCTTGGCTCGCAAAAGGAAAATTGATAGAGAGTTATAATTTTTGGGTCGTGTCGCGAGCCTTTTGACCCCCAAGTAAAACTGTTTTAAGTAAGACTTATCATTATTTTGTTACTATGCTCAGTACTTACTGTAATTATTTAAAATGCTCACTGTTCCATTTTTGTAAAAGGATTTCATTTCATTGTACTGAGCCCAAGACCCTTTATAGGTCGTAGTGGTACAAGTTTATTTATTTTATTTGTTATATTCGGGTTATGCGCATCTTTAAACTTAAGCGCTCAAATATTAAGCGGTCAATCCCACACGGTGTATACAGCTGAATCCCTATCCATCCAAGCACTTTCCTCTCTACTTACGCTGATGACACATGTGTGCTATCCGTAAATAATGATCCTATTGTTGCTTCCCAAGTCCTACAGAACCATTTATCCGCCATTGCAGAATGGTGTCACAATTGGAGAATCAAAATAAATCCTAATAAATCCCACCAAATCACCTTCACTCTACGACGTAAACCTATGACTTCCTGTCCAGTTGTTTCCTTTAATCATACCCCACTCATCACTGTAGAACAAATACGATACCTTGGACTTTATCTTGAAGAAAGTATTACATGGAATCCTCATACAACACTTAAACGACAGGAAACTGCTCATAGATATCGACTATTAAAACTTATTAGACCTATCTGGACTTATGGCATAGAGCTATGGGGCTCCACTAAACCATCGAATTCCTCCCGCATCCAATCCTTGCAATCCAAAATCCTTCGTCAAATCCTAGACGCTCCTTACTTTGTTACCAACAAACTCATCCATAGAGACCTGAATATCCCACTAGTTACAGAAATCGCTCAAAAAAGATACACCTCCTTTCATTCCAAATTACCCACCCATACAAACCCGCTTGTCCGCATCCTCTCATCGACATATATTCCCGATAATCCTCCGAGTCGTCTGAAAAGACGGTGGCCTCGAGACCTGCTGAACAAATAATCATTGAAGTGCTACCGCTGGGTAGAATCTTCTCATGTCTTTTTCAAGCCAATTGTCTGTTTTTAGCACAGTCACTTATTGTACTATGTAAATTGTACAGTTGTAAATATCAATAAAAGAATTAAAAATATATTAAGGGAGGGATCATTTATTAGTTGTTGTTAATAATAACAAGGGTTTATTATTTAAAAAAAATAAACCAATAGCAAAAACTAGTTGGAAATATAAAATAAAGTAGAGATTATATTTATATTAAAGAAAACAAAAACAACTGTACCTCCACAACCTATTAATAAAGGGTCTGGGATTCAGTACATACATAGATACGTACCGTTTCATTTAATAATCATATAGATTATAAATTTATATTTCTAAAGTACAAAATAAAACAAAAATTAAGGAAGTAATAGAAAACAGAATTTGTTAACAATTAAATTCCTCAGTTGAAATGTAGCGAAATCCAGTTAGACAGATATTTAATATTTTTGGTTTATTATTTTCAATAATGAACCTTTGTAATAGACTAAAAAAAAAAATAAACCTCAAAATTTGGGGTTACGTTTCAAGGTACGTAGAACCCGAATAAAGAATACAAATAAATCACCTCATTTAACACATTCAAGTTATTTTTCGCACTTTTTTTTAATTACTCACATTTTTTCTGTTGTACTTTGTGTTGTTGATCATGATGTATGCAGTTCCGATGAAATCATAATGTTTATTGTTCCTATCGTTCTATTTTATTTTTATTGAGAATCGATTTTTTTTTTTCAGAGGTAAGTTAATCGTCTTCTGAAGATTTTTTGGGCAATAATAACCACTCGCAGTTTTTTAACCTTAAAACCAAAACAACAACAACGAATAAAAATAAATCCGTTTTTTCCGCCGTCCTCGGCATTCCCCGAAACCACTGGACTGATTTTTCTAAATTCTTAACAAAAATACTAGGGCATGCAACGATGATCCTAACACCTATACGTTGATATCAGCTGGTGATTGTTAAAATGGCGGCCGATTAAAAGTGATTTAATTCATCAACTCAGTTATTTTTGAAGATAGAGAAAAACTTTATTTGTTAAAAAAAAAAATAAACTAAAAAACTGGGAATAAATATAGAAAAAAAAGAAAGAAAAAATAAAAGGAAATTTTACCCATAAATCCGCTCCTAACTCAGTTATTTTTGAAAAGAGATAAAAATACATATTGAGTTGAAGATTCAGTAAAGCGAGATAAACAGAAGAAAAAAAATGTTAATCTATATATTATAATAGATGTAATTTCACCAAAAACTCGGTTATTATTAAATATATAGAAAAATCGAAAAGATTATCTACTATAAACAGCTATATAAGCTGTTATACCCTTAATAATAATAATAATAATAAAATAACTTTATTCTGGGACTATGTCCCTTAAGAATAACAATGTTGTACAGTAAATATACATTTCAATGTGTCTGGCCGAGAGACCAATAAAATAAAATTTTATTTACAAATGTGTAAAAAATAAAAATAAGACCTATTTATATAGATATATAAAAAATATATGGAATATAAACCAAAGAAAAAAAAAAACAAATCTGCTATAAAATAATAGAGCTGAACATTTTCAAAATAAATAAAATAAATGAATTAATCCATAACTCTAGGATTCTGATAAAATTAAAATAAAATGATCTTAAGTTGAAAGTAAGATAGTGAATTATCAATTTTACATTTAGTGAGCGTCTCTTTGGGATCTTAAAAGGTGTAGGAAAAGATGGGATTTGAATGAGAGAAGGGAAGAAGCATGGCGAATATGATTAGGTAGGGAATTCCAGAGAGATGCAGAGCGGATATAAAAGGAATTATCAAAAGATTTGGTCCTATGGGTAGGAATGTAAAGGTCAGAATGGCGTGATCTGGTTTCAAGTGAGTGAATTGAGGATTTGAATTGAAGGATATTGTGAATATATGGAGGATGTTGAGATTTAATGACTTGGTAGAGGTATGTCCCTAGAAAATATTGTCTACGTATGGAAGGTAGGAGCCACTTCAATTCGCTGTATTAGTGGGTTACTGGTGATCTCTTGAAGGTACCGAAGATAAATCTTATAAACATATTCATAATCCGCTTGAGTCTGTCATCAAGTACAGTCAAGAGGCCCCCATATACCACGCAGCAATAATCTAAGTGGGGGAAAATAAGCGAGGAAACCAACATCTTACGGGTGGGAAGTGGGAGGAGGTGACGGGAGCGATGGAGGTACTTAAGAGTATTTATAGTTCGTCTGGAAATTTGAGCAATGTGGGGTTTCCAGGAAAGGGTTTGGTCTATGGTAATACCTAGGTTTTTGACGGTGGAACTGAAGGTAATTGGGTGATCGTTTAGGATTAAACTAGGAAATGTAGTATTGGCTCTGAGGAGGGAATTGGAACCTATTAGGATGGCCTGAGTTTTCATAGCATTTAACTTTAGTTTATTCTGGGTTGCCCAGGCACTGATTCTTTCAAGGTCTTCCTGAATTTTGGTGAATGCTACTAATAACTCAGAAGGAAGGAAAGATAGGTAGATCTGAAAGTCGTCAGCATATAAATGATGGGAGCAGTGTAGGATTGAATTGGGAAGATCATTGATATAGGAATTGAACAGGAGAGGGGAGATACTTGAGCCCTGGGCCACACCTGCCGAAAGGGCTAAGAAGGAAGATAGAGGGTAATTAGGAATGGTAACAGCTTGAGTTCTGTTGGAAAGGAAAGACTGGAACCAACGGATTGTGCTATTGGAAAATGATAAAGATTTTAGTTTGGAAAAAAGGATAGAATGGTCAAGAGAGTCAAAAGCTTTTGTAAAGTCCAGAAGTATGAGCACAGTCAACTTTTTTTCGTCCATAGCAGTATGAATGTCGCTGGTAATTTTTAGGAGAGCGGACTGAGTGGAAAAGCCGGGACGAAAACCAGATTGGAGAGGATCAAGCAGTTTGGAATTTTCGAGGAACTTTGATAGTTGAGATTGAACTATTCTTTCGAGTGGTTTAGAAAGGTTTGAGAGGATAGAAATAGGGCGATAGTCTTTAGGGGAAGTGGGGTTAAAGGTTTTATTAATAGGGTGTACAATTGCTTTTTTCCAGGAGGTAGGAAATACGGAGTTTTGGAGGGAAAAGTTATATATGTAGAGTAGGATAGGTAAGATTTCGGGAAGGCATAATTTTATTAATTTGACAGGTACACCATCAAATCCTATAGAATTGGTGTGGGATTTCATAACCGAGGAAATGAGGTCAGTCGGTGAGATATCGGAAAAATAAAAATTATCGGGATTAAATGAAGGAGCTAGCGGAGAGTCGGAGGGAAGTTGAGGAGAATCGTTTGTGGAAGCAGATGAGAAATATGAATTTAGTTCATCGGGTGAGACCTGAAATACTTCAGAGGAAGAGGATTTGCAGAGGGATAGTTTTCGAAGTATTTGCCATTTTGATTTGGAATCAGGTGCTGAGGAGAGGGCATCGTGAAAGTATTTAGATTTCGCTTGCCTAATTGCTGTCTGTGTCAGATTGCGGAGTGCCCTAAACGTTTGGTAGTCATCTGTCTGTCTGGTACGTCTAAAGCGTCTACGGGCTGCCTCACGCCTTTTTTGTAGATCTTTTATATCTTGACACATCCAAGGAGCAGGTCGACGACGAAAGGTAGTGGTTTTGAGAGGAGCAAGGGAGTCAAGGATACTAAGTAAATTGGAGGTGAGGATGTCTACCATCGAATCGATGGAAGAGCAGGAATATATTTCATACCAGTTTAAGGATTCAAGGTCGGGTAAAATATTTTCTCGGGTTAGACTATCTAGGTTACGGAAAGATATAGTTTTGGGTAGGAACACTGGAGTTTGGAAATCATATGTTATCTGGATGAGGTCATGGGATGATAAGAACGGAACCGGAAGTTGGGATGCAGATAGAAGTTTATGTCCTGAATCGATGACATGCAGGTCTAGCCAGGTGTCGGATCTGGAGAGGTGGTGAGTAGGGCCATATGGGACGATAAATAGATGAAGAGAAAAGAAGAGGTTTTCAAGATATAGTTTTTCACTGGAGTCAATGAGGAGGTTGGTGTTAAAATCACCACTAATTATGATGTTATTGTACCTGGGAATATATTTGTAAAGGAGAGATTCAAAGGAAGGATCAAAAGGGACCAAAGGAGGGCGATATACTACAGCATACAGGATAGGACGAGTGTTACAGGAGATTGTGACGAAAAGGAATTCGATATGAGGAGAATCGGAATTGAAAGAAACATCTAGGATACGGGATTTCAGGCTACAATGGATATACAGACCCACCCCTCCGCCAGTCCGGCCAATCCGGTCATGGCGGAGAAAGGAGTAATTAGGAGGAAAACAGAAGAGGAAGGAATATAGGGCTTTAGCCATGTTTCGGTGACTGCGATAATGTGGTAGAAGTTGTGAGTGAAATATTGAAGGAATTCATCAAAATGAGCGGACAAGGATTGGGCGTTAACATGACAGGTGGTTAGGACATTAGGCATACCGGAAAGGAGGTGGGAAAGTAAACAGCGTGTGAAGGGAAGACGCTATGGAATCGACGAGATGATCGAAACCTAGTTTTAAAAAAAACATGAATGAATGAAATAAGAATAGTATAAAGTCCATTTGGAGGAAAACAGTAAAAGGAGGAAAACTCCATATCAAGTAGAATAAGAAAACAAAATAACCTTAAGAGAAGGATAATTGGTAAATAAATATTTCGGGAGAAAGAGAAAACATTAGTGGATGCCAAAATCGATTCCGGGTCACAGCCAGTAGGTAGACGGGTGCCTAGGAGTCAGCCGAAGACGTCCAGATCTTGGGCCTTGTCGATAAAGATGACAGGGTGTCCATCTTCCTTCCGGCAGCGCACTCTACCGCCAGCAAACCATACATACTTAATTCTTTTCTCCGACCTCTTCTGCCTGGCGAGCCAATATAGATGTCTATTCATCGGAGACATCTCCTCGCTGAGATAGATTCGGTGAGCATCATTCTCCTGCCATCCTATATCTCGCGTCGAGAAGTCTCTCTTGACTTTTCTATTTCTCACCAGTTCGTCGCGCATTGATTGCCTCACGAATCGGGCGATAACAGAAGGCGGTCTCGGGTCATCCTTTTTTGGCCGGCGCCTCTCCACCGAGTCTAAGTCCCCCGCTGTGATTTTATCCCCAGGCCCGCTGCTACGCTGGTCACAAGGGCCGCAGGCGTTTCTCCCGGGCGCACTGGGATACCTCTAATTTCTAAAGACCTACAGAGGAGGCCCTGCTCGGCCTTATTGACGCGGACCTCTAATTCGCTTATTCTGGATTTCAAACTTTATTCTCGATGGTTACCTCCTCAAGATGTTTGTTTTGACTTTCCAGATGTTTCTCTATATTAGTGAGGCGGTTATTGAGTTCAAAGCTTAGCTCGCCATATTTTTCAACTGATGATTTGAGGCTTTTGATGTCCTCATTGACCTCTGTTCTGAGCCGGTTCATAGCGGCCAGTATGTCCGCTATTGAAGGTTCTGCGATTTTAGAAGGGCTCGTCGATTTTTGCCTGCCTTATATAGTTATTTGGAAATGATAAACCATTGTTTATAATTTGCAGCTTTTTTTTTAACATATATTGATTAAAGTGGTGAAATATTATTTATTAACCAATGATTCAGCCCACGTGGTGAGTCTTCTCTGACAAGGCGATCGATGGTTATGATTTATGTTAGATGCACATGTTTTCCCTGACTAGAGGCGGATTCACATAATATTTCCCTGGTCAATATCATAAAGTAATCAATATTAATATTGAAATTATTAATCAATAGCAATTAACTCCTATATGAGAATTCTCTATTATTAATTTCATAGGATAGATGGTATCTAGAAATTCTATCATAAAAAATGTAATACAAACCCTAAATAACAGTTACAATTTCATATAACATCTCTTAAAATAGCTGCATTAATCTATCAGGAGCTAGTTGTAACTCGAGAAATCAAATCTTTCTAAGGGATCACTTGTAGCTGGGTGGCTAGCGTAACAGCCTCCCATGCTAAAGGTCACGGGTTCAAACCCGCAGGTGGTCTTAGGATTTTTAAATGGGAGTAAAAAATCCTTAGTTACGCCGTCCTTCGGAGGGGACGTTAAAAGGTGGTCCCGAGCCTGTGCGATGTCAGGTACTCGTTAAAGATCCCTATCCTAATAAAACCTGGATAGGCAAAATTTAGGATTCCCACTATAGCATCGTCCGATTAGCCATAGTAGCATAAAGTGACGTTAAATAAATAAACAAACAAATCTTTTTAAGCTTGTAGCTCGAAATCGCTCCTAACATGTAGTGCGTGCGCAATGCAGGCTTCTTATTTTTTGTTAATTATATTTGAAAATACCATCATTAGTTCTTGATTTTATTTATTTTTTTGCTCTTAGATGGTAGTTATTTTTTTATTTCTTAGTCCCATCTAACCAAAATCCTGTGGACTCACATATCTCCACGTTTTGTATCGTTTATCAGATGACTTGGTGTATTCCAAGAAGGAATCGGCGGACCATCAGACCCGTGAAAGAAGGAAGTAGTCCGTCATCTCATTGAGTTAGATCGGGAGATTAAACGCTGCCAGAACAGTAGAAGCGTGCCTCTATGAACAAGGTCCACATAAAAGGGGCTTTCTTTTGAATTTATAGAAGTTGTTGTCTGTTCTGGAAGGCCTCATTATGTCCCTTAACGAGCAACACAATTTCCTTTCTATCTCGGTCCCACCTTTAGTGAGGCGGGATAAATTGATTTAATCTTCATAATGATGTCGCCCTCAACAAGGGATTTTATTCGACCGGCAAGAAGTTTCCTGCCACCGAAGAAAGAGCACCTTTTTAACTAGCGTCTATTTTATTTCGTTTTATTTCTCAATCATAAACAATTAAATTAATCAAATTAATAACGCTGACTCATAAAAGTGAAGAATGCTGACGTGAAAGAGGACCCTATGATTATAATCTGCAGTTACAAATCGCTTACAATTAGAGGCACAGTTGAGCATACAGCTTAGGTTGTAGGTGCCATTAAAAAGGGAATACACGGCCCCGGTAGGTATAAAATTCATTAGGCGGACAGTTATAACTGCTATACAAGTTCCTCTAACTCACTCGGTTCTGTACACCTTAATGGAACACCGAGATCTAATGATAATTTGCTGTGCATGATCGTTTAAGTGGAATTAATTAGGATTTCAATTAATATGCATAATAAGCACATATGACGTACCTGTGTATCATGACGTTTTATCATGAGCATAAGGCAGGAGATGCTGCAATTAAGATATCAAAGGTACAGGCATACTAAAGATACACTTTTTGCAAAAACCTTATACTTGTAGCGATCGTATAAGATAATTGTAGTGACGTTTGCGGTAAAACTTCATACCAGCTGTTCCTTCCATAAAACATTCCAATACCGCTGGCAAAGTAAATCATCCGAATTTTAATCCTCAACGCTCCTTACTTTGTAACGAATAAACTGATCAATAAAAACCTTAATGTTCCATAAGCTGGTGATTTGGGCCCGAACCAGATATCATTCCTTTCACGGCAAACTTTATTCCCATTAAAATTCACTAGGTTCAGTCCTTTCTTCCTCTTCAATTCCAGATAATCCTCAAAGGGGTCTGAAAAGGAAACGGCTCCAAGACTTTCTAGTTTAGAATATTTTTAGAGTGCTTCCAATGGGAAGCTTCTTTACATGTGTTTCATGCCTTTTATATTTTACTCACATATACTCGTTGTATTCCATAATACTGTTGTAAATTCCAATAAATAAATTTTAAAAAAAATGTAGCTAATTCATTTTTCAGAAACCCTCAACGACATTGTCACTTATTTTTGAATCTCAAGTTGTCTGATGGTATATTGTGCATCCATATTACTACTCTGGACTATGTAAATTCTTTTTCAACTTGAAGGTGCCAAAAAAAAATTAATTAATTTTTCCTTTAAAAAAATTGTTTACAAAATGGATATTGAAGATTAATTCGTTGGCCCGGTGTAAAAGATTAAAGATAAGATGGTTCTAGAACAAAAAAAAAGTCTATTTACCTACAGATACAATATAGTATGTGTGCTTCATGATAAAATAAAAATCATAAAAAACATAAATAAAGATTAATATTGAGTAAAAGTGAAAGCGGAAGAACAGACAAAGAAATTGAGAAAAACTATTAAAGAAATTAATTAATGTATTAGTATGATAAATACAAATTGAAAACAATGCTTGCTCTCTTCTCTTTTAGTTGGATTTCGAATTAGTTCAACTTATATATCATACCGTTTTTTATCAATGCTAAAAATATGATAGCGTTATCTTTTTAGAATCTAAAAAAATAAAGATACTTTAGTAAAAATTTATAATATCGGCATTTAAGCCCTGTCAGATTATTCCAATCAGAATGAAACTTATATAGTATTAAAGCCCATGAAATTTTACATCGATATTTCGGGTTTAATCCGGACTAATATTTGAAGTTGATTTTAAAAAAAACGTGTATTCATTTTCGTTGGAAACATATGATTAAGATTAAATCATATAACTACATTCAATGTTTAATCGGTGATAAGTTTATTTCCTATTCGTCACTTTATACTGACTTTTAAAACTTTTGTATCAGATAATATTTGTTTTAAAATCTTTCTCTTTCCAACGGTATATTATACGTCTATATTACTGTTCTTATAAAAAAAAAAAAAAATTACATACAAATTGTTCTGCTCTTTTATCCTTAAGTTGATCATCAAATTCGTCCAACATGTATATTTAGCCGTCCTTTATCCATGTTATCAAGATGATATGGTTATTATACAAAATTACAATTACAAAATTAAAGTTAGTTTAAGGGAAGAAATTAAAAATATTGGCATTTAAGCCCTGTCAGACTAATCCAACCAGAATGAGACTTACAAAGATATTAAAGTCCATTAAATTTTACATAAATATATAGAGTCTAATCAAAATCATTGAAGTCGTTTTTAAGAAAAACGTAAAAAGATGCAAAATGCATGGTATAAAGTGGCTGGTTTGCTTATTTTGATGTAATAGTTGCTGTATCACTTATCCATTCGGGCGTATAGTTGTCTTAAATATGAAATTTCAGTTTTACACCACTTTGCGCTAGACTCAAGACACCCTGAAACACAAACACTGATCTTTTTGTGGGACTTGGTCATTTGGACTCACTGTGTTATTGGTGAAAACTGAAATTCGAAAATTTTCACGATTGCAATACTTTCCCTTGCTTTACATTTCATATATACGTAAGTGAAAGTAAAAACCTAAAAATGATATACGCGTGGTCCATTGTTTGCCTGCATAGAGATAATATACTGTTTATAAAATAAAGTATTGGTAGAAAAGTAGCGGTATTGCGGTTATTTTCATTGAGGGGAAGAACAGGATCGGTTTCAATCAATGACAACTATGCATAAGCCAAGCCATTTACACTTTTGATTTGTCCATCTCTGACCAATTTCCAATTACAATCTTAAGGTAGAGAACAAAGGTCTGCGTCTGCCCCTCGTTACCACCGCAGCTTCGACTCCTTGCTAATTACTGCCTCTGTCCGTGCTGTCCTCTTTCCTAGCCTTTAATTAGCTCCTTAGCCACTTTTTCTTCTTTTTGTTTGGTAGATTCTAGGTCTTCGAGGAGGATTCTAGGTATTATTTTAAAGAAAATGCTGACTTCTGGACAAAGAAAAATGAAAAAAGTAACCACTCAATCTTAAATACGCTCCATTTCTAGGAAGTCTCCTGATTTACTTTTATGTAATGGAACCTTTTGTCTTGTTCCTGGTTTACAATACTTTTTTTATTTTATTTTCTCTTTCCATGATGCTGAAAGAAAGCAGGTATTTTCCTCCTAACAAAGTTTTTTTTTTTCCACTCCATTCAATCAAGAAAATTGGTTCTGTTACATGTGAATATGACTCCCTTTTGTCTGTTAGACATGCATGTTATATATTCCAACTATATATGCCTGTTTTTCTTAATGGATTCTGACCCAGGATAAAAATTATTTTCTATACTATTTTAAAAAACCACACTCCCTATCTAGTTCCAAACATCCCTATAAACCTCCTCGTAGGTTGAAGCGGCAGTGGTCCAGAGATCTCTTGTAACTATGTCATTGGAGTGCTGGCAATGGCCAGCTTCTCTACTTATGCCCTGAGTGTATGTGGTTCTAGAGCCTTCACTCAGCCTCCACATGCTCTCAAGACCAGTGACGCGGCTGAATAGGAGGCGCTGGGATCTCCTGGCATTGTGCCTCGACATCCACTAGTGGATCTCGGGGTATGATTCGGTGATCCCAGAGGCAGTTTGTAAATATTGTAATAGGTATGAATGTGATCAAGGTTGTGATTATTTTCTTTATATATATATTATTTATTTTAGTTTAGTTATGTATGTATATTTCTTCTTTGTTTAGTCTTTATTAAGTATCAAATTCTTTAGAATTGTTTTTAAATTTTATTTTTTTAATTTATTTTTGTATGCTGTTTACAATGTACATATGGGATGGATGATTTCTTCTAGCTGTAATACTGTGATGTTGTTTGCATAACAGCTTTATATGTCTAAGGTCGTAGGTTCGATCCTGGCAGATGGCCTAGCATGTTTTAATGGGAGTAAATGGGGAGTTTACAACGCACAGGCTCGGCCCAACACCTTTCTACGTCCTCTCCGAAGGACTCCATAACTAGGACTTTTTACTCAGAAAAGAAGCGTGTTCTGTTAAGTCTTCTGATTCACTTATATGTAATAGAGGACTAGAGCCTCGAACCTTTTGTCTTGTTCCTGGTCCATAATTCATTTTTTCTATCTCATTTTCTCTTTCCATGAAGCTAAAGAAATCAGTTATTTTCCCCTAGACAAAGTTGTTTGTTTTCCTTAATAAAATCATGAAAATTAGTACTGTTACATTTGAATATGAAGCTATTATGTGTTTATAACAAAGGAAATTAAAGGGATCACATGTGGTGTAGTTGCTAGCAACACAGGTTTTTATGCCCACGGTCGCGTATCCAAAATTGGCAGATGGCCCTAGGATATTTATGGGAATAAAAAATCCTTAGTTATGCCGTCTTTCGGTGGAGACGCAGATAGTTTCGAGGCTGAGCGGTGTCTGATACTCGTTGAAGATCCCTTTCATAATTGAAGCTGGCTAGTTAAAATTCAAGACTCCTTGTGTTGCATCGTCCAATTAGGCACGTTAAATCAGCTAACATAAAGTTACGTTGAATGAATAAAGAAACAAGAAAATTGAAATCGACCGTCCAAGTCTATTAAACCATACTTGAAGTATAAAATAGTACTGTCAAAATATAAAACTATGAAAGTATAATAGTTATTTCTTAATGTCTGCACGGAAACTTTATTATTTTCGAAAAAAATATATGTTTCTTTTAAGGAAGAAAAATCTTGGAGATGTATTATTTATGTGAGAAGAAGCGAAGTAACAAATACACAGCTGGTGAGCGGAAAGATGTTGAGTGAAATGGGTTTGCCACTGCTAAAAACATATAATTTTTTCTAAGCGGTTTTTTAAATTAACTTTTCGTATTAACTTTATTTTATCCCTAAGTGGCAAGTCCATTGGAACCTCTTACCTGGTGTTGACTGTTCTCTCTGTGGTTTTTGTATGTAGTGTTCTTTTTTTATTTTAACTGCTATTAATTGATTGAATAATTATTACTGCCTGAAAATATTCCATGGACTTTCTTTGATCTGGATTACAATACTTTAGAGAATAAAACCGCGAAAAAAGTAAACTTTCTTCTTTCTCATATTCACCTCCTACGAAATATATAACATAAATACCAAGACAATGGAAGCTCATTACGATATAAATCTAAGCGATATAACCATCGCGAGGAGGATTTTCGTAAAAAAAGAGTATACGAATGTACATATGTAAATAAATAGTTATTGTTGTTTTTTGGTCTTTTCTTTAAAAGAAAAAAAAAAGGATACCACTGAAACCCATGGTTGGTTTTGGGATCAGTACTTAAGACGTATTGTTTATTTATTTATTCATTTAACGTCACTTTATGCTGCTGTCACTGACCGGACGATACTACAGTGAGAGTCCCAACTTGTGTCTGTCTCGGTTTAATTAAAATATAGATCTATAACGAGTACTTGACATAGCACAGGCACGGGTCCAGTTTATACGTTTTCTCCAAAGGACGACATAACTAAAGATATTTTATTCCTATTAAAAAATCTCAGGGTTATTTGAACCCGTGATCTTGAGCATAGAAAGCTGTTATGCTAGCCACTACACCACAGGTAAACCCTAAGTATTGTTTTTAAGTGTAGGGATGCAAAGAAGATATTTTTGTGCTATGACTCAGATTTTCTACCAATAAAGGGTTTACTTTCAATAAAGACTGGGTAAGAAAGGTTAGGTTCTGAGCTGATATAATATAATAAAAGATGATCTGGCTTGACCTGGTTCCAAACCTGAACTTGGAAATAAGAAGTACAACGTTTTTCTCATTGATCTATCACGCTCTCTAAGCAGAGCTAAAAAATATAATTTCAATTTTTTTAATATGAAGTGCTTAATGAAACACATAAACAAGAGTAGAATAAAAAAACGTTACAAGATTTCTAACATACAGCTACGCGTGTAACGTAACTATTCCTCGCCGAGCCTACTTATTAATCGGGCCGGAACATAAAACCCGAATGTTTCATGTTTATGTTTCTATTTAATGCTTGTTGTATGGTTAAGCGCACCGATAACTTCCTCGTAACTGTTATACAGAAAGTAACACACTTTCACGACATGAAGTATGAGATTAAGCGTCAGCTCATATATCGTAGAGATTAATATAATACTAAATAATACTTTATTTATTTTTAAATATTTTTTTCTTTATTAAGCTTCAGCACCTTAATTATAATTTATTTTATTGTATATATCAAACAGGCTCATTTTCTCGTGTATGATTGAAGTAATTATACCTAGAGAATGGATTTTCATGTTTTTGTACTTCTAAGCATTTCAATCTAATATATAAAAAACTAGTGTCTCGGTTTTTGTGGTCATACTCCTCCAAAACGGCTCGAGCGATTTTCATGCATATTTGCTAGCTAAGAGAATCGGACCTAAAGTACATTTCATAGCCCTAGGTGATTCGAGTGTCCCTATTCATTTTTTTTTGTGTGTTTTTTTATTAGCATATACATAACCCCAAATCCTCCTTTTCCCACCCTTAAATATTTTATCGCGAATTTAATTGTTTTGTATAAACAGTATCCAAATAATTTAAATGTCGTACGTAAAATCTGGTGCCGGCAACATACGACTTACACTTACCTCGGCTGTTAAAATAAATCTAAGAAATATTTTTTTAAAAAATCTTGAATTTTTGAACTTAAAAAAGTTGAAAAGATTTTAATGTTAATTTAAATAAAAAGTTTATTCAGTTTTGTTGGAAGCATATGATTTATATTAAATAATGAAGTGATATGATTAAATTGCTCTATAGAATAATCAGTAATAAGTTTAAGACCAAATCGTCACTTTACATTACATTTCATAAATTTTTATGTAAGATATTTTTTTCTAAAATCTTTAGGTTTCCAACGGTTTACTGTTATTATGTTCAAAAACCAAAAATCACTTTAAAACAATATTTTTGCTCTTTTCTACATTTGAAACGGTAAGCCTACCGGTTCGTTGTTAACACAAATGAAATACATTAATTGAGAAAAATAATGGATAGATTTTCTTAAAATTTATTTTGTCGTGGTCTACAGCGCTCTATTCCTGTATTTGTTATACGTGTATGTTCCAACCCTTACAATATATTTGTTATTTTCTATTTAACAACCAAAATATGCCCTAGAAATAATTTAGACTGCAGAACGACGTTCGCCGGGTCAGCTAGTATTTATATATTTATTGTTAATCATTATTGAATTTTTTATTAAATTTATCGTTCAAAGTTATATACAATACGATTTAAGGAAAAAGGTGATTTAAATACACTTGTTCTAGGAACAGTATTATTGTTTAAATGTGAAGTATTGTATATTTAGATACCACGTAAAGGCAGGACACTTATTATATACCGTTGCCGAACTCATGGTATTATCCAGAACAAAGCTGGTTAACGTTTTCTGCATTGCTACCTTCCACTTTTATCGAACATGGTTCGCGACTGTTTTGCACCCGAGAGCTGCTGCATCAGCGATCATAGCCATACCAGGAGAAGACACAACCAGTAAACATTTCTTCTAATTGCATCCTGGCGATAAATAACTTTCGATGGGTTTTCAGGGGCAGCGAGACGTCAGTGGGAACATGCCAAACTCAACTGGAAACATATCACGGCCATTCTGCTATGTCTGGGATGTGGTGTGGTAAGTCGGAAGATAATCGAAATACGTGACTTGTATAATTCGACGACGTGGAATCGTTGAATCGAATTGAAAATTGATATGAGTAAACATTATTTTCTCGCAATATCTCTTGGAATACCGTTATTGTGCTTTCTACTTAAGATGGTATGCATGGGTTATTGCTATGTCCAAATAATTGCTGGTCATCTGAATACCCGTATACAGCTCGTTACCTGAGCCAGTACTGGTCAAAACTGTTAACAACGTGGTTAAAAAAACAGTTATTGTATAAACAAACTAGCTGACCCAGCAAACGTTTTTCTGCTATACGAGTATAAATTATTTTGATTTTTAAGATTAGATCAAAAACGATGTAAAATTTAATGGGTTTTAATACCATGTAGGTTTGTTTCTGATTGAAATAGGCTGACAAGGCAATTTGAAATTTTCTTGCTCTAAAATACCTTTAATTTTGTCGATTAAAAACAATTAACCATAACATCTTATTACTGTTGACAAAAAAGCGACTAAATATAAACATTGAAAGAATTTGATTACCAATTAAAGAAGAAAACAATTTTTTTTTTCTCTCTGGCGCCACAGGCCGTGTAGGCCCTTGCCACGTGGTATAGACGCCTGGGAGAATATACTCACGTTTCTCGATGAAACGGTTAGGGTAGGGCCATCACTCCTTAGGTCTATTTTGCGAGTTGCCACCAGTAGGCTGACAAGTGTCACATACCCGAGGGAGAGGCTGTGAGTGAATCCCCATTATATTCTTATAAAAGTCCCGCGGGGACTGGGATTCGAACTCACAACTCTGGCGTGGTAGACTAGCGCGCTAGCCATTCAGCCACCGGCTTCCCGGAAAAATATTATAACGTATTTTTATATAAGCTAAAATATATTTTTTTTTTTTTAACACAAGGACAGTAATATAAGTGTATAATATACCGTCGGAAAGCTAAAGATTTCAGAAAGAATATTATCTTATATACAAATTTGTTAAGTGACGAACTTATGTAATCCCTATTCAGTATTCAAGTGTAGCTTCCGTAACCTTCGTGATCTGATGCTAATCTTAAAACTGAAAATTGTTACCTCCTTGGGTTGAACTTTTTGTCTTAATTATTTACAAGGTTGAGGCCCTGTATTTATATCTAAAACTAGGTAAATTGACATCCCAGAAGCAATTTTAAGGTAACAGAAATTGAATTAATAAATCATCAGTAAATTTTTACGAGGCTTCTTTAATTTGCATATTTGTTAATTTTTCAACTTCACACTGTCTGAAGTACATTGTATCAATTATCCCTGTTTCATAAATTCTTTTGTGCTCACTGTTTTTTCATTCTTTTTGATATTTTTCTCTTTTACAATTCTACGATAACGGCATAGATTAAAACAATTCTTTTAGCATAGATTTGTCTTGGTTCATTAATATTTAGTTTTTAGTAATTGATTTTGCAGTTTGGTCAAGTTTGTTGTCATTTTTAATCCTTTGAGGTATTTTTCTGTTTGTATAAATAAATTTTTGTCAGGTTACGGAGTGTATAGTAGTTCCCAATCGAGATGGTCTGCGAGGGTTCAATGGTAAATCATTTAACATTAACTAAATAATAATAAAATTGTATAGCCTTAGTTTATAATTAGAATCAAACATGCATTCGACATCCATTTAATGGATACATTCAACATATCTAGTTGATATGTTAGGCGCATTAGTTAAGTTACTGATTGTTGATTTATAAGTCTAGAGTCCTTGCTATTGTATGAAGAGAGAAGACATTTTTTTGGGTAGCATTGTACTAGAGTTATTTTTTTTCGGATTGTATTTATAGTTTAAAAAAAATTTCATTTTTGATGAATATTCTATAATCATATAGAAATGTTAGTGTTATTATCTTTTTAATATTATTAAATTTTAGCTAGAGCTTTTCAAACTGCCCTTAAAATTCTTGATCAGTGTTTTGATGCGTAAAGTGTTACTGATTTAATCACTGCCATAGCTTAATATTTTATGTTAAAATAACGAATAACATTTGCATCCAACAGTTGACATTTAGGCGGACACGTTCTGCATAGTACAGGGTCGTGTGACATACTTCTCGACTTGAAATGTTACTAAAATGTTTGAAGGAAATAAAAAACGTGACCTTCTGTTGAGAAAGATCCGAAGAAGCCGGGAAATGACTGGAGTGATCTTTGAGAAACTCTTGATGGCTTTCTTCGATCCATTGCTTCATTAGTCGAGATCAAAGCAGGTTCGCCTTCGGCTATTCAGTGATTGATGGAAAATAGCTTAGTTAAACGGGTTTTTTAGGTGTAATGCCATTTTGTCTTTTTATAAGGTTCATTTTCTGGTTCTCTCCGATTCGAAAAAGTTGTAGAATGTCAGAAATATATTCTGACGAAGAGGTCTCTTGTATACTTTATGGGGTTGAGAAGTTCAAAACTAATGCACCAAAAGCTACTCTGGGTGGATTCTATAATGTAGTTCACATCTAATAGTTATATTACTGCTACCTAATTATATTATTATCTATCATTGCATTATCTATTATATGATCATAATATTATTATTATTTTCTAAAAACACGAAGCTTTTTATTATAGTTATCATTGAAGCATTTTCTATTATATGAATTAATTTTCTTCTGTATGTTAGACCAGCAACGCGTTGATTAGTTTATGTCTAATTTCCGGATTTCTTTATTATTAACAGCATAAGCGACTATTTATAGGTTTTGGATATAGGACGGAACATGTTAAAAAATTTTAATATTGATTTGAAAATTAGGAATTAAGTATATTTCCAGACACTTTGGAAAATATTTAGAATTTGTAAAACTAGAATTCCTCTTCCTGAAGTAGAACGAAATTATTTTGACACGAATCGTGTCCGAATTTGTCTTCCAGGATACTAATTTTAGTCACTCGAAGGTTTGATCTATGAATAATTTGTTTCGGGGGAGAGGAATCAGGATTCTGAAGCGTTTTCTGATCCCGAAAGACCGAAAGATGATCTCTAAAATACTGATTATGGAGCTATCGTTAGGCTGTATCAAGGAAAGCATGGCTTGTTGTGAAGTGAGGTTAGGTGACCCCTCTCAATGGAGTGTTAGTAAGAGGACGACTCGCAGCCAAAGACTTGAATGGTCTATATGTCCTAAAGGAAAAAAAAATCTATTTATCTTCTTAGCTCTACAACCCTTGAAGGGTCCTGGCTTCCTCCAGCAGCAAGCGCCATGATCCCTCTATCCTGTGCTATAGTCCAGTTTCACACGTTCATGTAGTGTTGTGCATTGTTATTCACACATTCCGCCCAGCGCAGCCTTCTAACGACTTGACGACTGTAAACGACTCGGTCAAAATTCTCTTTGGAAGCAGATCGTCAGCCATTCAGCCGAGCTTCCTGAAGTAAGAGATATTAAGCCCACCATGTAAATCATATAACACTTTATTGCTTCTTCGCCTCCATTCATTATTCTCGTAGAGACCCGATAAATTCTGCGCAAAACTTTCCGCTCGAAAAAGATAAATAAAACTGAACCTATAATGTTTCAAATATGCCAAAGCGATGTGTGAGATGATAACGATGAAGTTAAGTTAATGACTTAGTTATCGAAAGTGAGTATTAGCGCAGTACTCTTTTGAGGAAGCCTTTGGTTTTATTCGATTTTCAGATTCTATATGCCTTAAAATTTATTTTGAGTTGACTACACACCTGTAGTACCTTCTACATCTCATATATCATAGTAATATGCTAAAATAAGCTTATTTTATAGAACTCGATATTTTCATGAGAAGAATAAATATTAAACAATGATTTGTTTTTTTTTTCAATATCCATTGAAGACTGAATACACCTTGTTTACTCAGCCATTGGATCCTTAATGATTGATATTTTTCTCAATGGCTGAGGACTTGAGTTTCAATAACAGATAGTAATGACGAGGGTAAAAACTCTTCTCTCTAAAATTAGTAGGCGGAGGGAAGAATGGAAATAGTAGTTTGGTTGATACCCCCTGGAAAAGGTTCACAGTAATGGACCTTGATGTTAATGAGTCTCTGCTTCCCATCTCCGCACCATTGCTTCCATTGTTCCCATCCCAACTTCCAGGAGTCACCATTCAACCTTTTTTTATCATCTGCGTTATTCCTCTGACCGTAGAATGACAATGGTTTATTCTGATTGGGTAGTTTATTGGTTTATCTACTTTTTTTTTCAATAATATAGGCTATTAATAAAATTACCTCTACATCTATAACCAAGGCTTGGGTTCAGTATATATAGGGATCGGTAATGCTTCATGGCCAACGGACGTGCAAGAAGATGTTTAAGTTGAGATCATACTTAGCCGCTACTTTTTACCCCAAGATTTGGCTATCCATCTTTAAATGTTGTGTGAGCCCATAATTATCCCGCCACAGCTGGGTTTGAATATTGAGCTACGGTTCGTAAATTCTATTCCTGGATTAGGGGAGAGACATTTATAGAGCTGTGAAAATCAAATAGTTTTTAATAATTACTAAGAAAAATTTACATTTTTATTTATTAATTCATAGAAGTTTTTTTGGCATTACAATTGTATTTGCTATCTGCTTTTTTTTTTTGCAATAAGCAAATATGCTAACAACAGATGTAACAAACTACATAGATAAAAAAAAAAACTAATAACTTTCAATATTTCAGGTCTCTTGGCCAGCGCCTCGATAGTCTTCTGGGTGGATTATATGGGTTTGTGGCAGTTGATAGGTTTTGAGTCAGCGGGTTTGAATTTAGGGTCAGTCTGTCATGAAATTTATTGTAGCGATCAGTGGCAGTTGCAATGACGAATGGAATGTCTAGGTCAGTATGTAGTGTCTCGTTAGATACGTAAAAAGGGGCATTTATAATTTTCCTAAGTAATTTTGATTGAAATGATTGAATAATTTTGATGTTTGACTTTTTTGCTGTTCCCCATAACTCAATGCCATAAGTCCAAATGGGTTTTATTAGTACTTTATAAATAGTTAATTTGTTCGTCAATGATAATTTTGAACGTTTGTCTAGTAACCTTGAAAGAAGTCCATATCGTTGATTTAGTTCTTTTCTTTTTCGTTTGAGGTGGTATGCCCATGTTAGTCGTTTGTCAAGGTAAAGTCCTAAGTAACGTACTGTGTCAGAAACTGGTATAGGAATAGTATCGTAAAAGACCTGGGGGCAGGAGTTATGTTTTAAAGAAAATGTGACGAACAGGCTCTTTGATTGATTCATTTTTATTTTCCATGTTTTTGCCCAGCAAGCTATGTCGTCCAGATGTTCTTGGAGTGCCTTAGAAGCCTTAGAGGCATCTTTATTGGATGTCAGGATAGCTGAATCGTCAGCAAAGGTTGCTATAAGTGTTTCTGGATGCTGTGGGATGTCAGAGCAATATATATTAAAAAGTGTTGGACCTAAAACACTGCCTTGAGGTACACCTGCTTTTATTTGTTTAATATTAGAGAACTCAGAACCTACTCTTACGCGGAAAAACCTATCTTTTAAGTACGAATGTAAAATTAAATAATATGTTGGACTAAGAAATGTTTTTAACTTAGCGAGCAAACCATCGTGCCATATTCTGTCAAAGGCCTGACTCATATCCAAAAACACTCCCGGACAGTAATGTTTTGATTCTAACGAAAAAGAAATATAATCAACCAATCGGTAACACTGTTGTATTGTAGAATGATTTTGTTTAAAACCATACTGGAAATTTGGAATAATATCAAAAGAATTAATTGAATTTAGACGTCGAAACAGAAATTTTTCGAATATTTTGGATAAAGATGGTAAAAGACTGATTGGGCGGTAGGAATTTGGATCGTCAGTTGGTTTATTGGGCTTAGGTAACATAATTACTATTGAGTACTTCCATAAAGCTGGAAAATGGGTAGTTTTTATGATAGAATTGAAAATGTTAGTTAAAAAGATAATGGCTTTTTTTGATAAATTTTTTAAAACGTAATTTGTGATTAGGTCATAACCGGGAGATTTATGGTTTGGTGAACCTTGTATAATAGTATATGTTTCGTTAGGATGAAAAGCTTTCGGCGGTAGAGTCATCTGCAAAGGGATTTCTAATTGTTGCTCAACTAACCTTGCACTGAGTGAATCTTGCAAGTCACTGTGAGGCGCAAAGGTATTTTCCAAGTGACATGAAAACATTTCCGCTTTTTCGGCATCAGATTTAGCCCACGAATTATTAGGGTTCCGAACGGGGTGTGATACAACGCGGTGACCCAATAAACGCTTTGTAATCCGCCATATCGATCTATCATTGTTACTTAAACTTGTTAGGAGGTTATTAAAATTTTCCGTTTTAAAACGCTTCAGTTCGTCATGTACTTGCACTGAAAGTTTACGAAAAATATACTTATCAGAGGGATAACGAGTTCTCTGCCACTTTTTACGCGCTTTTCTTTTCTCTTGTATAAGAAATCTAATAGATTCTGGAATGACAGAATTTCTTTGGTTTATCTCATTAACATGTTTTTGGGGGTAAGAAGAATTCCAAGCCGCTTGTTGGATAGCATTTGTCAATAGTTGCACTGCATTATCAACATCTTCTGGAGTTCGGAGGATAGTATTAAGCGATATTGATTTGTCTAATATTTTTTGAAAGCGTTTCCAATCAACAGGACCTGGTGTAAGAGTCGGAAGGGGACATTTTAAAAATGGTTTAATATCTATTGTTAGCAACAAAAGAGAGTGGTCAGAGGAAAGATCGGACAAATTTTTAATAGCATAATGCAATTGGTTGAGCCCTTTGCAGATGTAAAAATCTAAAATGTCTGGTATTCTGTTCAGGTCAGTTGGCCAATAGGTTGGCGAAGAGGGAGATATATGCGAACAATTGCTGGAAAGAATGGCGTTATGTAAGGCCCTACCTCTAGAATTAGTCATTCTACAACCCCATACTTGATTTTTAGCATTAAAATCCCCACCGCATAAAAATTTATTACCTAAGTTATGAAACAGATCGTTAAATATTTGAGATGACAAACTTTCACCAGGCGGACAGTAAACAGCAGCAAGAGACAAATCATAAGAAAATACATTCAATATAATAGAACAACACTGTAGGCTTACGCTAGCCTCAGAGAAATTAAAATGGTGGCTGATGGATTGTTTTACAAGAATTAGTGTGCCGCCTTTAGCAGTGTTTGAAGGGTGATCGGTTCTAAAAGTATTGTAATATAGTATAAAGAATTGCATCCGGCTTGTCAAGTGCGTCTCAGTCAGTAATGCCACATCTATGTCATTATCATTAATATAAACTTCTAACTCATTTCTGTGGGATAGTATGCCATTTGAATTCCATAAAAGAATTTTCAATCCTTTCATGATGAAATTTTAGGCAGGAGATGTTGCATTAGGGTAGTGAGAAGTGAGATGAGGGGACTCACAACATTTTTAAATTCGTTAATGAAGTTAGTTAGTAAAGTTGTGACGTCCAGTTGAGCGTTGCTATGGGGAACAGCATTGGGTAGCGATGTAGTTTCTGTCGTAGGAATGAAGTTTGAAGATGTTGGTACATTGTGTGGTTGTGGAGGTAGTGTGAAGTCAGGTTGTGTTTGTCGAGGCGCCGGTTCATACCTTACTGAATTGTTAGCTTTCTGGTGCTCTTCAACTTCCCTCAGTTGCTCAGCTCCTTCATAAAATCTTGGACTTCTCGCCGGCGGGTGCTGCCTCAGTTGCTTCAGCTCCTTGTGAACTGTACATCCCCTGTAGTTGGCCGGGTGGGCTTCTTCACAGAGTGCACACTTGGGTGGCACATCGCGTCCCTTCTTACAGCTCTCTGAGAGGTGTGGGCCTGCACATTTCACACACCGTGGTTTGAGGTTACAATAAGATTTCGTATGACCATATGTTTGACACCTCTTACACTGGACTATTTCATTTCTGTACCGAGGTTCTTCCACTTTTATACGAGTGTGATATAAATATTGTAATGAGAATATTTGATCGCAGTTATCATTTTTTTTTAGATCTACGAAGAACATTGGAAGGGGTATTTTGGATCTAGGGTGAATAATGTTGTGAACTTTGATAACGCTATAACCTTCCTCCTCTAATTCTTCTTTTATCATATCACAGCTCAGTGTAGGGTGTAGATTTTTTATTACTACGCGGAACGGTCTATCTTCTTGAAGCTGGTAGGTGTGGTACTGAGCATTTTTCGATTTAAGATATTTGATAATATTACGATATGCGTTCGAGTCAGTTGGCATTATTACTGTTCCATTGAGGTTAGATTTTAGTGTAAACTTTTTCTTCCTAGCTTCTTTTATAAGATCTTCACAAAATTGTGCAAAATTATAGACCGATTTTACATGAATTGGTGGTGGTTTAGAAGTAATTGGTACTGATTCAGTGGGATGAGCTTCCTCTTCTACATTTAAAACATTGAACGGATTTATGGATTCAAAACTTTTTTGCCTGTTTAACACAGGAGAAACAGTTCTCGGAGAGACTGATTTTCTTCTAGAGACCTTAGTCCATTCTCGAAGTGTACTTGGGCATTCGGTGGAGTCTGACATGATTGTAGTCGTTGGTAACATAGGTTTGTTTTCGCTTTTAACTTCCTTAGCTTGTATTGATGTTTTATTTTTGACTGACTTAGGGGCTAGTTGTAGTTTGGGTTTTAAATTTGTTTTAGAAACTGACTTTGGAGTTAGTTTTACTTTTGGCTTTAGATTTGTTTTTGAAATAACCATAATTATGTTGCAATAATTAACTCAGTTACTAACCTAACAGTCATGTTAGGTTAACGCTATCAAAATAGCGTTAATTGTTGATAGAAAAGTGGAATAATCAAAGTTATTTGTAATTACCTTAAAGTAAGTACCTATGTATTCCTCTTTCTTTAAGAGCTTCAAAGGTAAGGTAAACTAACACAATTAACTGAGAACAATTTTTTTTATAAGTTTGAAAGCACTAACACTCACAGCTGTTATACATAAATAGAAAAATTTACATAAAATTAAAAAAAATTTGTTTTTCTTGAGAAAGTTTTGTTTTAAGTCTTAATCCATTCGCTACTGTAGTAGAGACATTAGATTTGTCCCGAGTCTTCTTTATTGAAGCATCAGTAAGGTTCTTCTAGCATACTGTTTTTTTTTTTATTGTTTCGTGTTAATGTTTTCCAATTAAAATTTGAAAACTGAAGCATAAACAGAAACTTATTTGGCCTTTATTTCATTATTAATAATATATTATTATCAATATGCGTGTCTATCAGTAGCATATACATGTGACCCATTTTGAAAGGAAGAAGGATATAATGTTAATGTTCTGAATTGGACTGCAAGTAGGTTGAAAATTGCTTAGGAGTGGAGCCAATAGGCTTGCAAATGTAAGTGTATTTTTCCAAATATTGTCTCTATACATACTGCATGTTTGAAAAATGAATACGTGGTTAAAAGTAATTAAATTTGTCTCTGATTTCGTCTTTTATTCTGATACCTTTTTTTTAATTTTATTTTATTGTCCTAGGATTTTTTAATGGGAAAATCCTTAGTTATGCCGTCCTTCGGAGGGGACGTTAAATGGTGGTCCCTATCCTAATAAAACTTGGATAGACAAAATTTAGGACTCCCTCTGTACCATCGTCTTGATTATCCATAGTAGCATGAAGTGACGTTAAATAAATAAACAAACCAAATAAAAGAAAGATGAATGAGCTTTTAATTATGAATCTTATTATCCCATTGACATTAAAATAAGATTTCTGGTTTTATTTTTTCCGTTTATATATTTATTCTGTGATCCATTTGTCTTTTCTTTTTTCTTTAACACTGTCAATCCCTATATGCTGTCCCTTCTTTTTTCACTTTACCGACTAAACATAAATCCTGATCACTAATTAGAAAAATCCGTTCTGCAACGCTAAAACCAAATATTTATTAGTAAAATGGTTGTTATATTTTAAGTTGTTTTTTTGAATATATCTCTAATACAGCATTGAAAACTAGCTTCTTCGTGATCTTTGATGCAATTAATTCTGTATATATCGTTCGAGGGATTCGTTCTTTGTTGTTTTATCTGCTTTTTGTTGTTGGTGGAGGATGGCCCCAAGCTACACGGTCGGGTCTAGCTCACCCTAACCTCACCGTGAGATATTGTCCGTTGAGTTTCTTTTACTTTTATTCTTAAAGTAGCATTCATGGTTGGCTGGAGGCGCCCTGATGTATTGCTCTCAGATATGTGCTCCGCCAATTTTAACTTCCTCGCCTTCACTTCTTTGGACTATTTTCTCCACTTTTTTTTATGTCTTCTGAACAAGTTATGCTTTGAACGAGTTTTTTCATAAGCACAAAGTAACCCAGTATTTTTATTTTTATTGGTTAGAACATAATTAATTTTTGAAGGTTAAATATAGACAAGTTTGGAATAATTATTATACCGTTAAATACAATAACAGTGGTTCTGCCTTATTAAAAAATATGTATTTCTCAACTTGTACAGATCTCATGCGTTGCGATGATCCATTCATCAACAATAATTTATCAAATCAAATTATTATTCTGATAGAATAATTTTTGAAATGTCTTATCAACTCGTGCATATTTCCACGATTAAAAAATGAAGAAGTACCAACAAATTTAGAATTCTTTAATGGTACGAGTATAGTTGACCGTATTTTTAAAGAGAAAACACTCTCTTAAAGAAGAAGAACGTCATTCGGTGTTATTGAGATTGGGAGTCGTAGAACTTCAGACATTTCCAAACAGCGATTTTTTTTCGAGACGTTCACCGCCCGGGGCGCATCGTGGAAGATGCATTCCTTGAATGAGCTAAAGCTGCTGTCATCCGCCCATTTCGGAACCTATTCTGGCAAAATACGTGACTTCAAAGATTCTCCTCTCTGCCACTCCTGACCCATTTATTTCAGGCTAATATCAGATTTGCCTGTTGAAGTTCTGCTCGACTGCAACAGGACTTGGAAGGAGGTTAATCATGGATTGTGAAATGGGGAATCTCACAATCGTGATGTCCTGTAGATTTTGTATCTTCTCTAAAACGAACAAACATTATTTAAAAAGTAGGTTAGGCAATGCAAGAGAAAGCGGATCTGAACAATTTATTTTTATGGGCATTTCAAAAAACTCGCATAATTTATATACATGGTACATCCCCTGGTTTTATTAACTAAAGCTGATTTTTACAATTTTCAATTTGAAACTTCCGGCATAAAATAATACTCAGCGCTTTCTCAAATGAAACAATTATCTTTATTATGAAATGTATTTATTTTTATATTTATTGTAATTTACTACTGTATTAAATACCGGCTGAAATAACAGAATAAATAATATTCCGTCACAACCGGGATTCGAATCAGGACCGGAACACAGTAGACTAGCGCTTTATTCACTAGACCACGCCTCTCCATATATATTACAACTAAAATAAAATAAAAATTTATAAAAACATTAATTTGTATAAATGAATAAAAAAAATAAAAAAAAGATTAAAAATAAAAAATATATGAGAAGAAAATTACTATAAACTAGTTTTGAATAAAAATGTATTATATTATAATGTCAGAGTTAATGATTAATAATCATCTACGGAGCATTCAATACAATATTTGTAATCTCTTCAATTATTAATTTGCACCTATTAACCGTTAATTTAACATATTAATTTATTAATCACTTATATTTGTGTAATTACTGCTGTTAAAAGTTCGATTTCATTAAGATATTTCATTAATGATTAATTTTTATATGAACTAATCTGTAATGATAATCATAAAAAATGATAATCATTGGTATTTATAGGTACTAGTGAATTAATAATGAAATTGAGGAAGAGAAAGTAAAATGGATGCATTAATATAGTAGTTTTTTTACTTCCATGTTTTTAATTTGCAGTAATGTGTATTCTGTGCACTCAACTCACATTCCAAATACTTTAATAATTATCTCGACGGTCATAATTTTATGAGGAAACATATGAGATGAAGTAGAGTATTCAGATTTAAATTGCATTCTACAAAGAAATTATTACATTATTTTTACACTGAAATATTGTCCCTCTTGTTAGGCTCATTATCACGAATAGCTTAGAACTCTCTTCTTCTTATTTTCTTTATCTCGTTTACTCAATTATATATTATAATTGCGTTTATATTGGAATGCTTGTAAATTCTCCACATGAGTCGGAAACCAAGTCTTTGCGTAGGACAGTCACACACCCGCATGTGTCCCTCTCCCAGCATTCTCAGAAACCATTCCTGACATGATTATAAATCTTTTGTAAAAACGGGACTTTTTTTTTTTATTTCCTTTTTTTTAAAGATCTAACGAATCTAAATGAAGGTAGAGAAAGCTGATAAACTGAGATTAATGAAATTATAAATTAATTTTATAATTGAGACGTTGAGTTCCAAAAGGTACTATATCCATTCTAGTAAATTTCACAGGAAGCCAGAAAATCTCTCCTTGCTATATTAACAAACAAATTTATTTGATTCTTCTCGGTTTAGAATCGAGATTTTTTTACTATGTTAGTTGCACCATTTTAAAGTTTTGGAAAGAAATGTTTTAGTATGATTTGGATTAAAACTAAATATGTGATTAGTGCCTTTTGAAAATAATAGCACTTCTAAACCGCATTTTTGAGTGTTTATTAGGTAAAATCAAATAGAAGATTTAAATAAAACTAAATGATAAGAGTGCAAATATGTCAAAATATCAATTTCTTAAGAAATGTCCTTTAGCACCATTAGAAATCAACATCTCAATTATTAACCTGTTTATTTCAGTATACAATAGAATTAAATCAGAACCAACGAAAACCTAATAAACGATTTCAAAATCAAAGAATATCGATAGTGAATCAAAATTCGGTAATAATTATGTACAAATGTCTAATATAGTACAAATGTTTATTTGGACTTAGATGATAGAAATTCGTAAAACTCCTAATGATAATCATAAATAATTTTTATCATAGTGGATATAATAAGTTGACCGTTGAGAATTACTAGAAGGAATTAGTCCGGGTGGCATTTCGACCCCCATTTGTGGGTCATCATCAGAGAGTATTGTAGACGAATGAAAACTGATGAAAACGAAAGTTTGGCAGAAAATAAATGATTTAAACTACTTAATTGTTTCATTCACTGACCGCCACCGGACTGATTCATTCTAGTAATAAATAATTTAAAAAAAAAATTTCCTTATTCTCAATTTTTTTTAAAAATATTACTTAACATTATTCACAATAAGCTTTAGTACCTGTAATACGTAAAATATCTCACTAAGTGTAAGTTCTGAAATGCCTGTGACTGTTGCATTTATTATTATTTTTTTTTTTTTTCAGTTTGTTATTTTTTTTAATGTCAAAAAAGGAGATAAGAGAAAAAAAAATCTGGTGCGGGCAACACACGACTTTCACTTACCTCCATTTTTAAAATCAATGAAAGAATTTTCAAAAACAGTTAGAGATAAAAATACGTGAAACTATTAAGGAATTAATTAAAATGAATTTCTATAGAAACATGTGTTTTATTAAAAAATCTATTATATTATTATCTAAAATAATGAGTTAGTTTTATGTTCATTTCATCACTCTCTATTAACTTTTAAATGCTTGTGTATGAATTAATATTTTTTCTAAAATCTTTAGCTTTCCAACGGTATATCATACATGTATATTACTGCTCTTATGTTCAAAAACGAAAAATTGCATTAAAAAAATATTTTTTCTGTTTTCTCCTTTAGTTGGGTATCGAATTTATTCAATTTATATATTTACCTGTTTTTCATTTGCGTTAACAAGATAATTTAGTTATTTTTGTTGAATCTACAACATTAAAGGTACTTTAGGGGAAGAAAATTTAAAATAACGGCATTTAAGCCCTGTCAGACCATTTTAATAAGAATGGAACCTACATGATATTAAAGCCCACTAAATTTTACATCGATATAGCGAGTTTAATTAAAATCGTTTTCGTGAAAACGCATGGTATAAAGTGACTCTTCTGGTAATATAATATAAATAAATAATAAATTACAACGCAATATTGTCGATGTTAGCCTCCAATCGTCTTCATTATCAACTTACTGATAATGCATTTGTAAAAATTCTAAAGGAAAAAGAAAGCATTTGGATGCGTTTTTCCTAAACAAAGAAACATCTTTATATAAATATATATATATTCTTCTTTTTCACCAATATTTTGACTTAGTTATTGTAAAATAAAACAGGGAAGTGTTTCAAGATTGATAAAAGTATTGTAAGTCTAAGGGAAATGTTCCCAACATACGAAAAACTGTTGGAGCGTAATTCCATCCGCAATAAAGAAACGGAAAAAGAACCTTCTCAGGAAAGTAGAACTCCGTAAAAAGTAATGATGCGTCACGTATATTGACTATGTCATACTAATATTATTTTTTTTAATTGTTGATTAAGTATTTGTATGGTATTAATTTGTCTGTTATTTGTTATACACTCCCTTACTATTTGTATTATCAATATAATTTTTTTTTGGATGACATACAAAATCTTTCAAGAGGCCTTTTTCACAAGACTTTGCGAAAATTTTAAAAATGTTTCAGGAGATAAACATTTTTATTCTGATTAGAAAAAAAACATTAACATAGGAACTTTGGTTTATGCATTTATATAACGTCACTTTATGGTGTTAGGACGATGTGACTGTGGGAGTCTAAACTTTTGCCTATCCACGTTTAATTAGGATAGGAATATTTGACGAGTACCACAACTTTAATTCCTCCAAGTCCGGCATTACCAATGATTTTTCAACCCTTTAAAAATCATAGAGCACTGCCGGGTTCGAACCCGTGTTCTTGGGCAATGAAGACTAATATGCTAACCACTGCAATCTATTTTAGTATTTACTTATTCTTTGTCACTTTGGTGTATTAAATTATTTTACTTTCTTCTTATATTTATTTATTTTTATTGTTCTTATTTTAAACTTTATTTATTTTATTTTGAGTAGGTTTTTTTTGTGTGTATTTTTCCTTCTATTTACTACCTTATACTATATCTTCGAAAGTTTCTGACCAAAATTTAAATTGTTGATTTAAGGAAAACCGAAATCATTACAAATATAATTAGCAAATCATTGTATCTTGTAAATAAAATCTTTTCTATTTATCTATCTGCTAATCACTACCCCAGAGGTGACCTGATTTTTTTTTCTTTTTACTTTTATATTTATATTATATTTAATTTATAATACCTGGATTTATGTTGAATAGTTCCTTGTATATATGTAAATTGATTTGGTGTTTAGACTGAATATATACCTGAAAAATAAAACAAACAAATGTTATTAATAATACAATAAAATAATTAGAAAACTTTTAGTAAAAATGATATTTTTGCTTAAATTTCGATTTTTTAATTTTCTTCCTTTAAAGTTCTTTAAAGTTTGTAGATACCAAAAAAAAAAAAATAGCTGTATCAACCAAATAGCATCGGTAAAAACGCTTTATTTAAAAGATGAAAGAATAAGATAAACAACTAAAGGAGAAAAGAGTTAACAAATTTTTTTTTTTTTTTTGGTAGTTGTTTTGTCTGGACATAAAATTAATAATATATATCTTTGATATACCGTTAAAAATTTTTGTAAGGGAAAGTAAGTGACGAATAGGGCATAAACTTATTTTATTCTTACATATAATAACTTTATATTCCTGTATTGTTTCATCAAAAACATATGGTTGCAACAAAATTGAATATAATTATTCAAAATGTTTAACTTTATTTAATATTTCCTTGATTGGTTTTAACGACCTCAGAGGTAAGTGAAAGTCGTGAGTTGCCTGCACTAGATTTTTTAAATTATGACTTCCCATTTCGGATTCCGCCATACAAGGGAACCTCATGTATGCTCAGTAGGAAAATTACTTTTTAAATAAAATCATCTCTAGAAATTCATAATTAATAATCATTCTGTGGTAATAGGATAAAATAGTATCATAGTTAATTTTAATTTTCTTGTTAGGCCCAATTCTCTACACGGTGTATACAGCTGATATCCCTATCCATCCACAGTCCTCTCTACTTACGCTGATGACACATGTGTGTTATCCGTAAATAATGATCCTATTGTTGCTTCCCAATTCCTGCAGAACCATTTATCCGCCATTGCAGAATGGTGTCACAATTGGAGAATCAAAATAAATCCTAATAAATCACACCAAATCACCTTCACTCTACGACGTAAACCTATGACTTCCTGTCCAGTTGTTTCCTTTAATCATACCCCACTCATCACTATAGAACAAATACGATACCTTGGACTTCATCTTGACAAACGTCTTACATGGAATCCTCATACAAGACTTAAACGACAGGAAACTGCTTGTAGATATCGACTATTAAAACACTTACTTGACAAATGATCATAACTCCCACTTTACTTCAAAAAACTCATTTACTTAATCGCTCAAAAAGATACACCTCCGTTCATTCTAAATTACCCGCCCATACAAACCCGCTTGTCCGTATCATCTCATCGACGTATATTCCCGATAATCCTCCGAGGCGTCTGAAAAGACGGTGCCTTCGAGACCTGCTGAACAAACAAACATTGAAGTGCTACCGCTAGGTAGATTCTTCTCATGTCTTTTCAAGCCAATTGTCTGTTTTTACTTATTGTACTATGTAAATTGTACAGTTGTAAATTTCAATAAAAGAATTTAAAACAAAAATTTGCTTGTATGGGAATTGCTTACATATAATTAAATATTATGAAATCCAAAGCACGGAAGCAGCAGTTTTATTTTTTGTAGTAGCAATTTCACTGATCGATCATTGGGTTAATATTGTTATTATTCCTTTTGCGACTGATCCGAAATCGAAAACCATGTTATAAAGCTGCTTTCCATTCAAGGTTATAGTGAAACAGGGTGGAAAAAAAAACTGCTACCGGTCTAACCGTTATCTCAGCCTCTTGGGTAATAAGTTCTGGAACACCTTTCTCTTTTAAGGATTCCTAATTCAGAAAGAACCTTAAACAATTGACTGGACCACCCGGTCTGCCTTCTAGATGGGCGATTAGGTTCGCGAAACGTATATATCTTCAATTGATCATTCAATTATGAAATTAGAAGAAAAAAGTAATGAAACTATATTCCTGTCCCATACTTCAGTAGGATTAAGTAGATTGAGTGAATGATGATCCTCAATTATGCTAATAACATCATTCGAAATCCGCTGTATGACTGGATGCGATTGCCTCTTATAATTTAATGACGGTTTATTTCAAAAGGAATCCGGACTCAGCATCCCTTCGAAGACCAACATTATTAGTTAATAGGTAATTAATTTTTAACGATTTACTTTTTGCTCCATGAAGAAATAACTTGTGATGTATCGAAGTAGCTGCAGGGTTATCTTTAGACAAACTTCTGGACTGTTCTTAGAGCGATCGTTTCCAACAAAAATGATTCGCGGACCACTTCATGCAATTTATATAATGGCAAAAGTCCCTTAAATAGATCTCAATTTCAATTTATAGGTATACTATCAATAATTTGTATATGTGTATTATATTAAGGCTTTTCAACCACAATGGTTACATTGACATCTTAAAATTTCCATTTTATTTTTTTATTGATATTTTGTATGAATATTATCATGTAGCAATATTATTATTTTCCATTGCGACCAACTGTGATATATCCGAATAAATAAATATATTGCTATTTTAAAAAAACGTTCGTTAATTATATATATACACCACATGTATATAATCGTTAATTTATATAGAGGGAGAAGAGTTAGTTCAGGGTGAAGTCAAAAGACACACACAATTAAGACATTATTTTTATTTTTGTTATTTGTCGTAACCTTCATTTTACTTTGTTTTTATTTATCTGTATATTTCTTTTACTTACCATCTTTATATTGTATTGTACATCTGGTTGTTATCTTTTATTTGTATAGCCCTGAAGTAGGCCTATAATTTAGGCTAAAACGTCGGCACCAGTTTGTTAATTTTATTTCTTATTTGTGTGTTCTTTTGACTGCACCCTGAACTAACTTCTCCGACTTAATCACACAGTCAACTGTTCTCACTTCACGTTTAATTTATATAATAATCGTTTGTATATATATGTATGTAAAATCAAGTAACGCTGTGCTTTGCGCTGATGTAAATGCGTATGAATGTTGAATAAATAAGAAACGTTTGCAAGTATTGGACACAAGTTAAGAGTTAAGATTGGAATTCCGCAATGATTAACAAATACAATTATTTTATCTTTACACTTTCCTTAAAAAAAAAAGAAAAAAAGAAGGTAAACCATTCTACAGATTATAAATTATTAATCTACAAAAATGTATATTTATTTTAATTAAAATTGTATTTTAGTATATAATTTTCGATCAAAATTATAAGTTATAACAATATTTTCGAAACTGTTTGAAAATTTTTGTAGTTCATTGTATCACTTCTACCGTTTTTCACACTCACGTACCACGTTATGATTGATTTTATGGAACGCGATGGAATTTAGACTGGATAAATTCACGTTGCTTCATACTGCTCCAAAAATCCACACAGGATCACACAGTATTGCTTTGTTCCATGTTTGTGTAGTGTGTATAGTAATTAAGTTTACAAATATAGGGTTGAATTTTAATATTACTGAATCTATTTCTATCGGTCACTTTAATTACCTACCTTGGATTTAATACTCTTAAAACTACCAAAAACTGAGAACTCTCAAATCTTTCTTTTCTAACTTTTAAAATCCTAAAGTCTCTTTAAACAACCGAAACGGGGGATGAATTCTCAGAACAGAATGAATCCACCATACCAGTAGATAATAGAATAATGAAAAATATTCTGAATGTCTTGATAGAATAAACACGCATACTTACATAATGATATAGTTTTTGATTTCTCGCACGAGAAAGGACTTCAAAAGAATCAAGTTAATGATATAAAAAAACTAAGAATACGTTAACAAATATTATATTAATAATTCTACATCTTTGGCAATGAGGTCATTTGGTTTGTGTCAGAGTTTTATGGTTTTACTTTAATAATTTCATTTCACGGAAGAACCAGCTGAATTATTATTTAAAAGTAGAAATATTTTTTTCTGAGGATCATATAATTAAAAAAAATATTTTGCAATAAATCGACTGCAATAATTATTTTAAGTAAGGTATTTTACAAAAAGACAGTCCGTTTTTTTGTTTTTCTTTATTGAGGTATTAGCGTAACTTTCAGCGCTATGTTCATCTGTAAATATTTTTAACAATTCAATTAATGAAAAATGGACAACACAATTTAAAAAAAAAAGGTTTACAAAATATTGAGAATTAATATTACCTTGTAATTATATTAGTGGTTTATTAATAATGCCCAAGATTTAGCTTGATTGTCATATTTTAATTTATAGAATAATAGTAATCAATTAATTAAAATTATATGGCACTTATGACCTTTTTTAAAAATATTTCAGGGAGGGATATCTAAAAATACGAAAATAATCAAACAACAAATATTAAACAAATAAGGAATACGTACATTCGTTCTAAGGCCAAATACTTTTCAGGATCTTCCATAAATGCCTCAATTTTCTAGTTCGGTTGCATCTCATGAAAGTTTTTTTTTTGAGAGTTTCTTTACGAATGTTGTGTAGAGTTTTGATGTATGTGATTATGGTGATGAAATGTATTGGAAAAAATCTGGCGCGAGCAAATCACGACTTCTCCCTACCTCCTCTGTTAAAATCAATTTAAGAATTTTCAAATACATTTAGAAATGAAAATAAACTCTAAAGAATTAGTTAAACTGAATTTCAATAGAAATGTGTTTTCTTAAATAATCTATTATATTTTTATCTACATCAATCAGTTATTTTATCGGGGTTTCACCATTCTCCATTAACCTTTACGATTCTGTGTTTTAGATATTTATTTCTAAAATCTTTAGCTATCCAACGGTATATTAAGCATCTATATTACTATTCTTGTGTTCAAAAACACAAAAATTGCACACAAAAATATATTTGTAGTTTTCTGCTTCAGTTAGATATCGAATTCTTTCAACTTATGTATTTACCTGTTTTTTTATCGTTCATAACAAGATTATATTATTATTTTTTTAGTATCTACAAAATTAAAGGTACTTTAGAGGAAGAGCATTTGAAATATCTGCATTTATGCCCTGTCAGACTATTTCAATCAGAATGAAACTGACATGATATTAAAACCCATCAATTTAACATCGATATATAGAGTTTAATCAGAATCGTTAAAGCCATTTTTGAGAAAGTCGCAAAATGCATTGCATAATGTGGTTCTTCTGGTTAGCTGATTTTGATGAAAAAGGTTCTGTAATGTCTCGGGCGTATAGTTGTCTTACATATGAAATTTCAGTTTCATAGGATTTTCATTTACATTCAGGAGTTATCACACATACACAGACCTTTGTTGCGGGACTTTGTTATTTAAAACGTGTATTCCCGGTGAAAACTGGAATTTGAAAATGGAATTCTAAAGTGAAAGTAAAAATAGAAAAATAATTATTCATTAATTTTTTTTAGTTAAAAAGAAATATATACCATTACTATCAAGGTAAATGAGAAACTATTGAGAGAGGAAGGCAAAAGGTTTCTACATAATAGTACATAAAATACCAATAATAGTAATAATAAATTTTTTTTTTAATAATAAGAAAAAATTGGAATAAATTCACATCAGAATGTGTCAACAAATAATATAAAATAAATAATAAAATAGGGAAAATAAATAAAAAGATAAAAAAAAGTAAACAATCTGTACTACAAATTATGGGTCTAATAACCAGAGGTTAGCACTTCTCCAATACCTAACCAACAAGCATCATTAATGGAAGAACTTCCAATAAGACAAATACATAAATTGGAATACTATTCTTGTGTTTCCATTATCCAGCGCGAAGGTTTCACTACACCTAAGTGCACAAAGCCTGTAGTCAGTAGATGATAGATAGCAAGCTGGTAGATGGCAAAGCTAATCAAATGGCTGGCTAGTGCCTAATCACAATTCCTTCATCCACAACCTTCACACCTCCAACAACCGGCAATCATAATGCCATTAAACGCGATAAGGCTGATGAGGCCTGGTTTTTCAAAATAAATAGAAATCGCTTTCTTTTCACCTTCGATAATAGAGTGTAGTAAGTTCGAGCCTACTAACTCAGGTGTGAATAAACTGCGGATCGCAGGCCTAATTTATTTTGCTATTATTTATCCAATCTTCTAGGTAATGATCGACAATTTGCATATTATTCGGGAACCAATATTTGTAAAGGAAAAAAAATGATAATAGACTTTAATAGCATTCTTTTCTTGTTTACGTAACAAAAATATAATGTTCTAAGTACTGTTATAATATTGCTAAACCTCGTAATAATATAAAATTACAGCGTCTAGAGAAGACCTTTGCTACGGGATCATACCCTGAATAGTCTTCTGAATGGAAGTACATCCAATACAGGCACGTAGTTGGTATTTTACTTTGGATGGGACGATTAATTTCACGACTAAAAAATTTTTTAAGACGAGATACAATGAATTATGATCTGTAAAAACGTAAAACAACTTTTACTTTTATAAAATATACATTAATTTTTTAATTATTTTATTAAAATTTACAACTGTATATTATAATACATCAAGTAAATATGCTGTTTAAAGGTAATTTACATGAAAACATGAAGAAAACTGCCCATTGGCAGCACTCTAGTAGTCAATCTAAACTAGAATTTCTCTTCAGACGCCTCGGTGGATTATTAGGAATTGAAGAGGAAGCAAGGAATGAAACTAGTGGATTAGAGTGGGAATGGAGTTTTTATGGAAGGGATGATACCTGGTACGGGCCAAATCAGCTACATATAGAACATTGTAAAAATTGGATGGTTTTGTAGAGCCCTCAAGCCAACTCCGTAGGTCCTATGATTGTCATGTAAATGAGTCTTTTTTTTGTTAAGTGAAAGGTTAGAGCGTCTGTCTAGTAAGTGTTGGAGTGCAAAACGACGAGCAGTTTTGTATGCGGATTATATACAATAATAAACGCTAAATAATGGACCAGGTCTGATTCGAAGGAATATTCCTTTGATGTTTAAAAAAACAAAAAAAAAACAGTGGGGGTATCTTAAACAAGATCCATGAGTCGTGTTTCTATCCTCAATATGATAGTAGCAATGGTAATAAAGAAAAATAAAACAAGTTGAAAACTAAACAAAGATATATCCTATACCAAGACATAGTTTGTGACATAAACAAATGATAAAGAAGTGTCATGTGAACACTACGTTTCTCTACCAATTCATAGTAAGGGAGCTGTGGTCCATTTCATAATAAATTATTTCTTTAGAATTTATAAGTCTCTATTATATAAATTTATATAAAACAATAAACAACATGATTGCGAGTTTCATCTACCTTTACGTAGCTCCTATAATCGCAAGAATTGTTTCACATATTATTATTCGCATTTATTATTATAAAGGGCTGATATGCTGAAAATAAAATTGGACGTACTGTAGTATTATCACTATAGTATTGGGAGCCGTGGCTGAGTGGCTAGCGCGCTAGTCTCTCATGCTACAGGTTCTGAGTTCGAATCCCAGTCCCGGGGCTTTTATAAGATTTAAAAATAATGGGATTCACTCACAGCCTCTCCCCGGGTATGTGAGACCCGTCAGCCAAAGGGTGGCCACTTACAAAATTAATCGTAGGGAGTGATGACCCTACACTAAAAATGCATCGTGAAGCGTGAGTGTAAACTCGCGGAGTTTACCCGCGAGGCCAGGCCTACACGACCTGTCGCGCCACTGAAAGAAAGAATAAAGAAGAATAAATGGTTAATCCGGTGTAATTTTTCTCAATATTTTAATTTATTAAAAATGTTGGCTGGAAAATGTTGAATGCCGGTCAAAAGTAATTCCATGATAGGCAGATTTTTTGATAATTTGACTTCACAGTCGTTAATTTTAAACTTTCTCGGAAGTTTTTTCTTTCCTTTGGAGGGAGTATTTTTTGAAAATTTTACCGAATACCTAACAGACTTGCTGATTCGTGCTGTTTCTTGTTTCAGCATTGTATAATCTAATAGCTGATATTGAAGCATCGTGGTACTTGAATCCAACAATTTTACCAGTGTAGATGGAAAACAACATAGATGTAATACTGCTCCTTGTGGAACACCACAAGTGATGGGATTAGCATTTCTCTTCCGAAACTTTCACTTCAGTTCAATTTCGGTCACTTAAAAATGAATATAACACTTCAGGACACCCTAGTTCGGGAACATTCTTGGTATTCTTTCTGGTATTTTGAAAATAACTGTTTGTCTTTTTTTCCTTAATTAAACTGTGGAAAAAATTAAAGCTGCCGAAAACATCTCGAGGCCTGATAAGGTTAAATTAAAAATTCGATCTCACTTAGCGTTATTTTTCTTTCATCTCTTAATCAATTAATTAATTAACTATTAGAGCTCTTGAGCTAACTACCTCATACGTATTATTCATTCCTTCCAAAGCTAAATTATATTTCTGGTAGAAGTTAGTTCAGGGTGCAGTCAAAATATCACACAATTAAGAATAAATTTAATTTACTGGTGCCGACGTTTCAGCCTAAATTATAGCTTATTCAGGGCGTTTGAAGGATAGCGTCACAACAATGGGAGAGGTCTCATTGGTATGGCGCTCTTCTTCACACGCTCTGAAGATGGTCTCTTGATTGCACCCTGAACTAACTTCTTCCATATAAACACACAGTCAACCATTCTCACTTAACTAAATTAACTTTACTAATTTAACACAAAATTTTTCCAGACGTAGTATTCAGTGGTATTGACGTCATTATATTTGTTTCTATTTACACCTGTCTGCACTACAAAGTAACAACCAGGGTATAAGCTGATAAGAGTTGATATGCAGAACATGTTATGATGGTATATTATTTCAATTTTAATATTTGAAAGTACGCAGACTTTTATAAAGCTCCTAGCAAAACTTATCTTTTTTCTGCCCGCCTCCAGGACTGCACGGCTCAAATTTACAGGTGTTATTGCATATACACGAGTAAGGTATCAATATTAATTTGTACTTCTTGCTCTTAGAGTTCATTACCTAATCCTCATTAGAAATGGATCGATGTTTTCGATATTACGAGTCTAAGAGGTTGGCAAGCAGAGAACTCGTTATGTGGCAATCGCACAGGTGGCGGATGAAGGTTCTCTAGGGGACGTAGACTTTCGCCTCAGGTTGTGCAACTGTCCCACATTCGGAGCCTGGCTTTTGGAACGCGCGTACTTCGTACCTGCCTAGCACGTACGTCCGCCAATTATTTTTGCACTTGCAGGAAAAGTAAACAAGGGGAAGAAAAGAAACAACTGTATCTTTCTTTTTTATAATGGATTCTTTCCGTGTCCGTTTTCTTTTGCTTTCAAAGAGTTGTTTATTTAACCATTTTTGCAACATGGTCGTGCAGTATTAACCCTTTTATTTTTGAGAATGTAATGTAATTTACAAACGTGAGAGTAACTAATGAAACTCATCAAAATAGAGAATAGAGAACAAGTCTGGGTGCGTGCTATATTATTTATTTTTTTGGTAATGGAATATTAAAAATAATATTGAAATATTAATTTTAATATGGAACAAGTAGACTAAGGAAGTTATACCAGGGGCAATATATTGTAAATTGGCAAATAAAACGGAGACAAAATGGCCATCAGTTGAGAAAAGATAAAGTGAATGATGGGTTTGAAATCTCACTAATGTTGAGAAAAAAAAGTACTGCAAATTAATTTTTATGAATTTTGACTTCTTCCACATTTCCAATTTTTTTAAGTGATTTTTAAGGGACAAGTGAAAATGTCGACAAAATGTATAATTTATTATATTAATATAAATTATTATTATAGAAGAGTAAATATAATTATGAATGTAGTAGTTGGAACTATCTCTTCTCTTCATAGATAGATGCATTTATTTAGCAGTAAAATGTTGAAACAATTTTTATGTGATATTGAAATAGAGAGTATTTTTTAACAACAATTGACGAAATGATTCGTATATAGGTGCTATGTAAAAATAAGATTGCATGATTATACGACCAATATTATAGTATAATATGGAAATATTAATGATTTTTTAATAATCTGAAGATAAGACAAAGAAATTACCTCGAAACCTTATAATCAAGTTTTATTTATGTTATAATAAACAAAAATCTGGTGCGAGCAACACACGACTTTCACTTACCTCTATTTTTAAAATAAATTAAAGAATTTTCAAATACAGTTAGATATAAAAATGAGTTAAATCATTAAATAATTAATTAAATGGAAATTCTATAAAAAATGTGTGTTTTATTAAAAAATCGATTACCTTATTATCTAAAATAATCACTTGTATCAATTGATTGTGTATGAGATAATATTTTTTCTAAAATCTGAAGCTTTCCAACGGTATATCATACATGTATATTACTGCTCATATGTTCAAAAACGAAAAATTGCATTGAAAAAATATTTTTTCTGTTTTCTCCTTTAGTTGGGTATCGAATTTATTCAATTTATATATTTACCTGTTTTTCATCAGCGTTAACAAGATAATATAGTAATTAATATTGAATCTACAAAATTAAAGGTACTTTGGGGGAATTTAAAATATCGGCATTTAAGCCCTGTCAGACCATTTTTATCCAAATAAAACCTACATGATATTAAAGCCCATTAAATTTTACATCGATATAGCGAGTTTAATCAAAATCGTCGGAACCGTTTTCGAGAAAATCGAAAAAAGGTGCAAAATGCATGGTATAAATAAATAAATAAATGGCTATTTGGACTCAGGGGACCCTAAAACGTGTATTTCTGTTGAAAACTGGAATTCGAAAATTTTCACGATCGCAATACTTCCCCTTACTATATATCGTAAGTGAAAGTAAAAAAATATAAAGAAAGAGAAGAGATAGTTCCAACTACTACATTCATAATTTATTATAGTTTGTATTTATTATTATTTTTTGAAAAAATAATCTAATAAACAGCGATCAGAAAGTGTGGCATGCAGGTATAAATAATTAATCAATCAGTAATAGTTTTTGAAGGATTCTACAAGAATTTGCAAGTGTGACTGATCTCTGATAAGACGTTCAACCAGAAAGTTTTTACTTAACTTAGAAATGTACAATAACTGAATATTCTCAATATCCAGGATTAATCCCTGGAAATTTAGTGGATATTGAAAATATTGGGACTTTTGTACTAGTTTAAAATTTGTACTAGTTTTAAAAAAGATATAAACTAAAAATTTTAGGATCCAATCGTTTTTTTTTTTTGTTTTTTTTTTTCTAATTTTCTTAAAAGACGAAAGATTTATTCGCTTTGAAGGGAGACCACTACCATTGATGTCCAAATTGGGACACATTGTATTTTTACTCAATAAAAATTGTTGTCGATTGATTACATTTTCTTAAAAATGGAATAGAAAAAAAAGAAAAGAAAAAGATCAGTTCATGAAGAGATTCGTACTGTTTCGTTTGGACGTGCAATGAGGTAATTAGGCAAAGATCACACGCAGCCGCTAGGTTTTTTTTTTTTTTTTTCGATTTTTGGATATCCACTTTATAAGGCTGGGTGTGCCCTAGGAGGGCCTCCATACATTAGGGTCGGTCCCCCGATGGAATAACAGATCAAATCGTATTCTGCTACAGCCATGGATCGAACCCAAGACCCTGAGAACAGTAGACTAGTACTCTATACACAAATAGTATATTATTACAAAAATTATTTTATTATAATGAAATGTACAAAGAAGCCATAACAATTAAATAATGAGCAAATCTAATAACCATTATATAGTGTTTTTCATATGTAAAATTAATGAATACGTTTAGAATACGGATTTTGATGGTTTATTTTTGCTGTTTGTCCATTAAAGGTCTTGATCTCTTACTACATCGAACTTGCATTTCCACATTTTGCCGACTACAGATCGCAGGCACCACTGACGTTTAGATGTCGCTAAGAAATTCCCTACGTCGATGATAAGTTTACCCGCTATTGATGGCCCACCCAGGGTGCCAAAATGATCTGGATCGTTGAGGTTGGAACCTCTTGAGGATAGGTCATCGGCCGAAGGCAGTCTAGACGGGGTCTGTAAGCATCTCTGACTCAGTCGGAGGGAAGGCTAATAGGAATCCAGCGGGCAGGTAAACTGAACTTTAGGCCGCGCGCAAACCCGTTGCGTCCCTCTTAAGGAATCTCATAATTAATTAGTTATTTTATAAAATATAAAAACATCGCCATTAGGATATCATTTCCAGCAGCTAGTCGATATTACTATAATATATCATTTATTTTTTCAAAAATATCTTTTCTGTTTAGATGCTATTATTGATCATTAGCCACGTATTCCTGCGTTTACAGCTGATGTAATTTAATTGACTTCATTAAATAATATTATACGACTTATTTATTTAGATCTTACATATCATTTCAGAATATCGATGCCATTATGTACTGCGATAAATCTCATAATTAGTATACTTCGTGAGGTGAAACCCCATCCAGACCGGAGTGGTACTGGGCTGCCAGATCCCTTATGGCGGAAATCGAAATGGGAAGGCATAATTAAAAAAAAAAAAAAAAAAAGTATACTTCGTTGATCATTATATTTTATTTCTCTACAACTTATTGAGGCAGTAAGTAACTAAAAACAACACTATTATCAAAAAGGTCATAAAAAAAAAAATGTTTAAAAAAGTATGGCGCCCAAACATTTTTCTAGTTTTCAGCTGTTTTAATTATGTTCATTTATTCATATCGTGACGCTTGACATGGCTTACATTGCTCGTCCTTATTTTATATAATTATATATAATTTGATTTGATATACTATATTACTTGAGACCTAAGGTCTAGAACCTCGGGGTTTAGATTGGGAATGTAGCACCTGCAATCTGGCAGCTGTAGATTGGTAATAAAAAAGTGTACTGTTGTGCTATTTTCTTGTAATAATCCTATTTTCATTTTATCTAAACTGTTAAATATACTGTATTTTTTATATACAGTTGTAAATATTAACATAATATATCTGTTAAAAAATAATGTATTTAATTTGGTTTGGCAAATTTATTTTTTTTCATCATTACCTCACCTTTTAACGGTTTTATTGGGTCAGGAAGGGACGCCGGGGGTTGATGACAGATTTTATAATTTTTTACAAACTTGTGGTCATCTGGTTGAAAGGCAACGCGCGTCCACAGCAAGGTCTGTTAACTCACTCAGCTATCCTCCCGCCCCTCTCATATTTCTCATTAAATTTTCTGCAGTATTTTGAATTCGAGGAAGGGTAAGAACTGTTCAATTGAAAGATCACCAGTTTTCAATTTTATTTTATTCATTTTTGTTTTGGGTTTTTCTAAGCTTGAAATTTTTAGATCTCAGGAACTTAAAAATTGCAGAAAAAACTTTATTTTTCATAAATTATTTATAATTATCGAATGCTAGTAACTAACTGATAAACTCACGAATGCCTATTAGTTAACTGAATTAACATAATATAAACTAACCCTTTTTTGCTTTTACACGATATGAATTTATTTAATTTCTTCGGCAATTAACCTATGAACCAATACAGGGTCAAACGTGAAGCATCTCACAAGCCTAATTTAAGAAAAACTAATAGCGTATAGAAGCGAGGGTAATTATCGAATCCAAAGCGTATGAAATCCCAGGCGAATATGAAATTTCTCCATGTATGGTGAGGTACTGTTATCCTCCCATTTACGGCGGATTCAATTCACTTTTTCCTTCCCTCGTTAGGGTATGTAGGCCAGTGGGGTCAGGGGTGGGGTCGCTCCATTGTGCTGCCATTTGGTCCCCGCCATGTATTGACCCCGGTGAAGGGAAATCACGAACCATTACAAAACAACAAAACGAGCTCCATGGACAACGGAGAACAATTTCCAGAAATTATTGGAGTTGCGGTAAGGATACCTACCCTATTGTCCAACCTCCACGACGCGACCTATTTCTTTCCGATCATGTCCGCTCCCATGCAACGATCTTTAAACAAACTCATTGGTAAATTAAAGCGAGGGAAAATATTTATAATAAGTTAATTAGATTATAAATCAATTAGTAAATGATAATCAGTAAATTGGATTGTGTGTCCCACAAACCATTTAATAATGATATGGTTTACCTATAAAAAAAGATTATTTGAAATATGGGATGCAATAGGTAGTTATTGAAGGTAATCATCCAAAATTATTAATGATAATTGTTAATTAAAGAATTTAAATTGGATCCTTTTCCAAAGGACTTTGTGTTATTTAATTCATTGAGTAATCTGACACACAAAACTACATGGTTTATTAAAAACTACATAATAAATATTAGAGTCGGGTTGGTATGGCACGGTAGTGGTAGGCCTGTCTTATCCTTGAATCCTCTCTCTCTGTATGTCCTAAAGCTAAGTACTTTAGGAAGGAAAGGGTCTATTTTTTACATACTGTCAACCGCTCCTCTAGGAAAGTGAGTGTAGGACCCTCCCTCGCCCCAAACCTATTCTCATAAAGACCAAATCGAAAAAATAATACAAATTTCAACACTGGTAATAACATTAAAATGAGAGATGGATTATACGAAATATAGAGGTGAAGAAAAGTGAAAGGAAGGAAGGAAAAAAAAAGCTGAATCATACAGAACGCCCTTTCGAAATCTCTCAGCTAATGATATCCAAGAGTCATTTTCAACGTAAAGAGATCTTTAAACTTGGACAAAATTTTCTTATTCTTTCTCCGCCTCTTTATGTTATAAATAGCGTAAAGAGAGACCTGATCATTACAAAAAATTAGGATAAATTATTTACTTATTTTTGAAGCAGAAACAAATTTTTCCATAGTTTTTACTTTTAATCATCTAGCTACTAGTGAAGTAGGTATATTATAAGCGGCAATTCATGTTTTCAACAAAAAAATCCTAGTTGAGTATATCAACCAAATAATCAAGTATAGAAAATGGAGTGTGTATATATGTTATGTTAAGCTTAAAAACTAAAAATCGAAAAATTAGTTCACAAGAAGAGTTCATTTGTCATTTTAAATATTTATTAACAATTAGGAAGAAGACTTAAGATTTTGATATAACTCATTTTATCAATATTTAAACCAATGACCTAATATCAGCTAGGTCTTACGTATCTAAAGCTCATAAATGTCGCATTTTCACAATACTTTTTTCTAAAACTACTTTTTATTTGGCGTATCTACCAGTCTCTCCTTGAATAAATATAATAATAAAATATGTGTATATTGAGGATGTATAGTCGACTGTAGAAACTATTATAGGTGGAATAGTCAGGAGTCAGTAATTTTTTACTTTCACTTACTATATATAGTAAGGAAAGTATTGCGATCGTGAAAATTTTCGAATTCCAGTTTTCAACGGAAATACACGTTTTAGGGTCCCCTGAGTCCAAATAACCAAGTCCCGCAAAAAGGTCTGTGTGTGTGTGTCTGTGTGTGTGTGTGTGGTAACTCCCGGGCGGAAACGGTAAGTCCTATGAAACTGAAATTTCATATTTAAGACAACTATACGCCCGAGACGTGACAAAACTTTTTTCATCAAAATGAGCTTACCAGAAGAGGCACTTTATACCATGCATTTTGCACCTTTTTTGAGTTTATACTTGGGCATGGCTCAGTAATGCCCTGATGATGGCTCACAAGCTTGAGCCGAAACGTAGGCAAAATTAAAAAAAAAAAATTAAAATAAATGACCAACTCCTTATTATTCCACCTATAATAAAATATGTATAACCATAAAATATGAAAGATAGCGATAATGAACGAAGCAGAAATATTTGTCTATTTAGAATCGTTTTCACTAGAATAGAAGTGGTTGTATGATATGTATAATAATGTTAGCAGTCATATAAAGTCGTTGAAGATAACATACAGTGATTCTTGTTCTTATCTTAGATCACTTTTTTAGAAAAACAATTAAAATGAATATATTTTAAAAAAAAAAAAAACTATAAAAAATAATATTTATCTAATTGTATAATTTAAAAATAACTAAATTGATTATTTCGTGTATACAGCGGTCCAGATACAAGCTTACGCGTTGAGTTGATCTTAGATTTGAACTACCTCATCAATTACTCGAAGATAATGAACAAATAAGACAAAAAAAAGATGATGATGACGTGTGCAGTGAGTCAGAACTGATTAATAAAGCAGGCTACTAGAAGGCAGGGCACCAAAAGTAGATCCAACAGACTATATCTACAAGGTAAACGGCTTTTTCAGGAAGTCTTGCTCGCCTTTCTTGACTACCGTTAAAGTCTCCAGTGATCTCGACACTCTTCGAGTTTCCTTATGGACAATCTATTTCTGTATAATTACCTCTTGCGGTTACTGTCGTTGTAGACTCTTTGAATATAATGAAGAATTTAAAGAATATTCAAATACCTAGGATAGCATATGAATCTCCGTGCTAAGCCAGCACATATTTTTAAATAATAGTAACAGTTGGTATGAGTTGAATTTGAGTTTATATGATATTAAGATGGCGGTAAAAAATAAACCAAAGAATTATTAAGTCATTTTAAGCTCTTTCATCGATCGTCATTAGAACTGCGAACAAGGTAGGAAGAAAGTAAAAGAAAAATAACAATGTAAGCTCAGAATTTTAAAAACTATATATTTACTGTATAACTCAATTGTATAAAATGAACTTAGATATAAAGACGAACAAAAGAGCATATGCGGCAAACATACAAAATATAGAATAAAGATATGCTTATTTCTTATTTTTATTATTATATAGATCTCCTTATGCTAGTCCGTATTTATATTTTTATTCACTTTTAATGGCAAAAATAGGTCTTGATCTTTATAAAATAATATTTTACTCTTCGTTTTTATATATTTTTTTCTCTTTCATACGTAAGATCCTTTGGTGCATATTTGTGTTATTTATTCATTCAGTTATTCATCTATACTTTTTTATTTCTCAAAAGTTCGTTTGTTTATTTTGTTATTGAATATGGACAATCTATTTCTGTATAATTACCTCTTGCAGTTACTGTCGTTGTTGACTGTTTAAATATAATGAATAATTAAAAGAATAGTCAAATACCTAGGATGGTATGTGAATCTACGTGCTAAGCCAGCACATTTTAATAACATATATGAGTTTATATGATGTTACGGTGGCGATAAAAAATAATCCATAGGACTATTAAATCATTTTAAGCTCTTGCATCGGTCGTCATTAGGACTGCGAACAAGAAAGTAAAAGACAAATAACAACGTAAGTTCAGAATTTTAAGAAACTATATATTTATTGTATAACTCAATTATATAAAATGAGCTTAAATATAAAAGAGCACATGCGGAAAACTCTTATTTTTATTATATTAATAGCTAGATTATGTTTATCATATAGAGTTCCTAATGTCCCTTATGTCAATACTTAATTTCGTATTTATATTTTTATTTACTTTTAATGGAGTATGGTATCGTCGTGTTGACCAACACTTCTAATAGGCAAAAAAATAAATGACATGTAAAAAATAGAAAATGGACGATAGGTTATTTGATGAAATAATATATTAACACAGAAGAGGAATGTAAACAGCATTATCAAACAAATATCTTGTTGATCTTCCTAGAATAATATATTACACTTAATTTCTATTTTCTTTTTTTGTTCTTTCATACATAAGATCCTTTAGTGCATATTTGTGTTAATTGTACATTTAGTTATTCATCTATACTTTTTTATTTCTTAAATGTTTGTGTATTTATTTTGTGTTTGATTTTAATATTATTTGATTTAGATTTTGATGAACGCTGCATAATAAATATATCTGGCACGGATGACCAGAATGCTTTGTGCCAAAGAAATAAAAACAACCAACAAAAATAAATTAATTTTAAAAGAAAACAGAAATATACTACTGATTACTATGTGTACTTTTTAGCACGTATATTTTACAAAATAGATTCATAAGTTTGCAAAATAGATATAAAAGTTATAATAACCTACATTTTTTTTTCTCTTTTTTTCAGGTGAGTGCTTTTTCATTATTGATTCTCATCAAACCATACATGAGGTAAGACTCCTTCCATTTTATCTAGTTTAAAGGTTCTTTTAACTAAGTCACCAGAGTTAGTAGCATATTAGCGTTATATGTCAAAGGTTGCGGGTTCAAATCCGACGGATAGCACCAAGATTTTTCTAGAGGAATAAAAATCCTTGGTTATGTCGTCCTTCGGAGGGGATGTAAAGTAGTCGTCCCGAGCCTGTGCAATAGATCCCTATACTACTTAAACCTATATCAGAAAACATATAGGACTCTCACTGTAGCATCGTTCGATTAGCAACAGTAGCATTAAGTGACGTTAACAGAAAATAAACAAACTTTCACAATATTGAAAATGTGTTTCTTATTAATATTGTTTCTCTGAGTATATATATGTATTATATTACCAGAATGCTTATTTACCATAAGTTCCACTATATATTGGGTTGTAAAATAAGTGTTTGAGTATTTTTATAATAAATTATACATGACCCATTTTGATCAAACATATTGCCATATTTCAGGTAATTTTCTAGTTCCGTCCACCCAGACCAGAAGGACGACCCGAGCTCCAAGTCAAAATATCCGGTTTTGAACCTAGCTAACCACTTACGGACAGTGCTTTCTTTTTAGGCATCGTCGCCAAATACACAGCAAATTCTGTTTACCGTCTGTGGAGCGGATTTTCTTTTTTGAAAATAAAAAGTCATCAAATGACGAAAAAGAATTTTTTTTTCTCTTAGGATCAGGAAATATAATTCAATCTCGGTTAAAACTGATGCATAAACGCATCTTAACAAATCCTTTTTTAGAATATGCAAATAATATTGACCAAGTAAACATGATTTTATAAACAAAGAGAATGTTAAATTGAAATATTGAAAAACACTACGAGATTATTTTACAAACCGATATAAGATTTATTTGTTTATAATGTAATGTTTTAACTTACTACAATGGATGGATAACGTAACTCCCTGCTTACCTGAAAAATAAAATGATGTGTTAATACTAATACAATCATTTATAAATTAGAGAATTGAAAATGATAAATTTTTTTTTTTTTTTTTTTTTTTTTTTTTATTGAGAAATATTACAGTTTGTTACATAATGAACATTAGTAATAGAGATGTAGTACACATTCATACAATATATACAGAATAATGATAATAAAGTCAAATTACATAAAATCGGAAATAAATAAATTCGAATATATACAAGAAAATAACAATTAAAAAAAACAACAAGCAAATCAAAACAACAACCTGTAGTAGAGATAAATACAAGTTGGGAAATAAACAAAAATCATACAAGCAAACTTAACTATATACAATATATACAATCTGCTAAAGGGACCCTAGACTCCGCTGCTCCCTCCACAAGTGGGGGGAGAAGCCGAATCCAAGAGATCCCAGCGCCTCTCACCCGGCGCTTCACTGGTGTAAGCCAGTGGAGGCCGAGCTAGGGCGGAATAGCCACAAACATACAGTACATGAGTGGAGGATCTGACCAGTGTCAGAACTCCAGAATAAAAGTTTACAAAACGTCGCGGGGCCACTGCCGTTTCAATCTTCGAGGAGGATTGTAGGGATGGGTGGAGCTGGAGAGCGATTGAGCAAGAGGATTAGGGTGATGAAGAAGGTTCTGATGGAATTTGGAAAATTTGGATGGTACCAGGTCTAAAATAAATGGAATATTAAGGTCGTGGTGTAGGGTACAGTTGGTAACGTAATAAGGAGCATTAACTATTGTTCGAAGGACTTTGGATTGGAAGGATTGGATACGTTTGATGTTAGAATGTTTAGTTGTCCCCCATAGTTCAAGTCCGTAGGCCCATATAGGTTTCAGTACTGTCTTATATATTAGTAATTTGTTGTCGACTGTAAGATGAGATTTTCTGTCCAGTAGTTTGTATAACCGGCCGAATCTGCGGTTGAGTTCTATCCTTTTAAGTCTTGTATGTGGGTTCCACGTCAGTCTTTTGTCTAGTAAAAAGCCAAGGTACCGGACTGTGTCTGAGGAAGGAAGCGGTATGGAATTGAATTTAACTGTTGGACAGGATTTACGTCGAAGGGTGAAGGTGACGTGTGTACAAAAAATGATAAATTGATAATACATTAAGTAAATGTGATTATAATTATGAAAAGACATGGTAGATATGAGAAACCACCTATAGGCAGCCCTCCAAGAATCAAAAATTGTAATGTAAGGTGTCTCATACACAGAATAAGAAAAATAGGCTATATTTGAATAGAATATCTCCAAATCATGCCTCTATATAATAAGTATTTTAGGATAATATTTTCAGGCTGAAATTTAACTAGAATCATTTTTTTAACTAATCCTTATTTAGAAAATGTAAACATTATTGACCAAGTAAATATGATTGTTTAAACACAGAGGGGTTTAAATTAAAATATTGAAAAACGCTTATTTTACAAGTTCTTATATATTTGCTTTATTCATATTGGAGATTTACTTTTTTGTTATCATTCCATTGTTTAGACAATCATTTCACTATATTTGGAGTCAAGTGTATTAGCCCTTTGTGGCCTAGGTCACGGTTCCAAACCCGGCAGATGCCACTAGGATTTTCTAGTAGGAATAAAAATCCCTGGTTATGTCGTCCTTCGGAGGGGAAATAAATTGGTGGTCCCGAGCCTGTGCTATGCCTGGTTCTCGTAAGAGATCTCTATCCTAATTGAACCGAGCTAAGCAAAATTTAGGACTCACACTGTAGCATCATCCGCTTAGCCACAGTAGAAAAATGTGACATTTAATGAATAATAGAACAAAAAACTTATATAGAATATGCTTGCCTACCAGAAGTGTCAGTTAATACTATATATATATATATATATATATATATATATATATATATATATATATATATATATATATGTATATAATTTTAGAATCGACTTAGTTTCCTGGTACTTCAGTGATAAATCCTTTCCAAAATTATTTGACTTCCTAATGAGAGAGAAATAATCAATAAGAGAGAAAAACAAATTAACATAATTTACAAAAATAGACGGATCTATCTATCCTAACTAAACCTGGATTGAAAAAAATTAGGACTTAAACTGAAGCATCATCGGATTAGCCACAGTTGCACAAAGTGACGTTTAAGAAATGTTGAAACAATTAAACTTATACGATATTGAATATTTATATTTATATATATATATATATATATATATATATATATATATATATATATATATATATGTATAGGACATATGAATAATTTATAAACGACCGGGTAATCTGGTACTTCATTGATAGATCATTTCCAAATTTATTTGGCTTCCTCATACATATATGTCTTAGCAATTAATAAGAAAGAAGCACAAATTAATATAATTTACATAAATAGAGTTAAGTTAGGATACAGAATGCTCTGGAGTGCTTGATTGACTGAACCTCTTGGTGGTACGAACTAAGAAAGACATCTTCCATGGTACTTTCGTATAGTTATCTCTCCCTGTAATTCTTTTAATTATATCTTCTGTAAACCATGAACCTTTTTACTATCCCGTTTTATTACCTCTTTATGCAATTTTTTATTTTATTTTCCTGCGGCAAATAATTACTATAATTGCAGCAGCGAATGTTTCTAATGACTAATGACAGTTAAGTAGTTACATGTATTTTTCCTGCAACAACTCTCGTATTAATGGTTGTCCCGACGTAATCCTGTATTATTATGGACTCTAACTTCTTGTTGGTTTTTCTAGATTGATTGATTAAGGTTCTCGTCCCTTTCTAGACGTGAATGTGAGGTCAAGTAACTTCTATACTTATTCACTTCTCGTATTGCAATATAGTATTTTAAAATAATAATAACTTATTTATTTAATGTTTATTAGACTATTTTTAAATAATATTGTATAATGTGTTAAAGAATCACTGAAACACCAGCAATAATTAAGTAGGGAAGAACTGTGATGTAGATTAATTTTATATTTTTTTCTTTTTTAACTAGCTATGACATATATAAAAAATAGAATGTAATATATGAATATGGGGGGATGAACTGTGGTGTAGTGGCAAGCATAACGGCCTTTTCCCAGTTTGAACACGGCATATTGCCCTAGAAATTTTAAAAGGTAGCAAAATACTTGTATTCCTTAATTATGCCGTTTTTTGGAGGATAGGTAAAATGTTAAATATCCTTATCCTAATAAAACGTGGATGGGCCAAATTTAGGACTTCCACTTTAGTATCATCTGATTAGCCGAGATAAGGTGACTTTAAATGAATAAACAAACAATTGAAAACTTTATAAAAGCATTAATAATGAAGCAAATTGATTCATCTTATAATAATAATAAAAAAATAAAGGAGCTTGATGGGAAATCGTGGTTTATTTTCATTACTTATAAAAAAATAATGATTAGATCTATACTTAATTTTATTTTTTACACATAAGAAAACACTAGAACTATCAACAAGTATTTCACAACTTTCTAGCTTCGTATTTGAGAGTATAAGTTAATAAATTTATAAGATACATTTTTTTTTTTCCCCTTTTCCTAGTCGTATTGCTTTTTTTTATTCCTTATAAACATGCAAGTTAAGTCTTTGGCCTGTTGGTATCCGAGCACATAGTTAAAAATAAAATATTTGGGTGCAATCTTGTTTTAGACTTTATTTTTTATCTGCACTTGTAGTGATTTGTTAGCTAGAGTATATAAAGGTTCGATTTCATAATAATGTGGTAAATATTATACTCTGTTTATGTGATGCTCATCCTTAGTCATGCAGTCCTTCGCAGGGAACAGGTCTGTGCGATGTACTCGTTAAAGATCCCTATCCAAATCAAAACTGAATCGGCAAAATTTAGGACTCCCACTGTGCAGTCCGATTAACGACAGCAGCATGAAATGACCTTAAATAAATAAAATATCTGGTGGGGGAAACACACGACTTTCACTTACCTTGGTTGTAAAAATTAATTTAACAACTGATAAATATAGTTCAAAAAGGTTTAAAGAATGATATTCAGTTTCGCTGAAAACATAATCACATTGTTACGTATCAGAAACAGGTTTCTGCCCTATTCATCAGTTTATATTACCTTTTACAATTTTGTAGTAATAATAATAAGACTGGTGTAATGCTTGGCGCATAAAGGTGAACGAAGCCAAATGCAAACACGTTACTTTCACTCTTCGACGAAACTCCTGTCCGCCAGTTTACTTCAATTCCATTCCAATTCCTCCTTCAGATACAGTCCGGTATCTTGGCTTACTGTTAGACAAAAGATTGACTTGGAACCCACATACAAGACTTAAAAGACAAGAACTCAACCGACGATTCGGACAGTTATACCGACTACTCAACAGAAAATCTGAACTTACAGTTGACAACAAATTATTAATCTACAGGACAATACTGAAGCCCATCTGGACCTACGGACTTGAACTGTGGGGGACAGCTAAACGTACTAACATCAAACGCATTCAATCCTTTCAATCCAAAGTCCTCCGTACAATAGTAAATGCTCCTTATTATGTTTCCAACTATACCTTGCACCACGACCTTAATGTTCCTTTTATTTCAGACCTGATTCCATCCAAATTTTCCAAATTCCACCAGAATCTCATTCATCCTAGCTCAATCCCTATCCAGCTCCACTCATCCGTACAACCCACCTAGAAGGTTGAAACGGCAGTGGCCTCGTGACCTCTTGTAACATGTATATTGGAGTTCTAACATTGGCTAGATTCTCCACTCACGTGCTGTATGCTTGTGAATTGTATATAGGTATGAGTGACTATTGTATATATTTTTATTGATTTTATTTTGTATATATGTATATTTTATTATTATTATATAAATTTATTGTTTTGTATATATCGTGTGAATGTTGTAATTTATCACTATTAAAAATGTCCTAGATTGGACAGATTGTAATATTACTCAATAAAGAATTGTTTCTAAAAAAAAAAAAAAAAAAAAAAAATCTTTAGCTTTCTCAATGTATATTATACATCTATATTACGGTTCTTATGTTCAGAAAACCAAAATTTACAATTAAAAAATTTGGTTTAATTGTAAATTTTGTACATTTTTTTTTAAAAATTGTAAACTTTTCTCCTTTCGTTGGTTATCAAAATCATTCAACTTTTATATTTAGCAGCTTTTTATCAATACTAAAAAGACTATGTGGATATTTTTTTTGATAAAATAAAAGGTACTTAAAAGTAAATGAATGAAACCTGCGTCATATTAAAGCTTATTAAATTTTACATCGATATAGCGTGGTTAATCATAGCTGTTTAGAAAAAAAATAGTAAAAATGTGCAAAATGCACGGTACGAAGTGGCTCTTCTGGTCCGTCGATTTTGATGGAAAAGTCGCTGTAACATCTAAAGCATAGACGTTTTTAAAATATAAAATTTCATTTATATATTTCTTATCGTTTTCGCGCTAGACACCGCACACACCCGACCTTTTTGCGGGACTTATTTAGACTCAGGGAACCTTAAAATGTGTATTTCCGTCGCAAAATGGAGTTCGAAATTTTTCACGATCGCAATACTTTCCCTTACTGTATATTTCATTAAAAACATACAAGATAGTTACTTCAATTAGTTTTCTTAAAATTGAAACTTCACTTCATTAAAACAAAATAACTTTTCATGCAAAATTTACTTCATAAATATTTTTTGTTTTATTATTTTGTGATCTAAACCTTCCTTACCAGAACCTTATTTTTAATATGAGAAATTGGTTGGGGTTGCAATCATTGATAAGCTTTAAATAAGTAAATTTTTTTATCAGCTGATGCGCTCGATGATAACAGTCATACGTTACATCGTCTCTCAGATTTTTGCTTTTTTCAGTAGGAATTCGCTTGAATTCAGTCTGGAGAACATCACTAGACCTCAGGAATACTACGGCAGTGAATATTGGAGGAATTTCGGTAAGCAAAGTTATAATTTACTTTGTACAATCACGAAAAAGTGAAAGGAGGGTCACTGATCAGCTGATTGCCGCTAGCTCGGCAAGCTCGGGCTTGCTTTTCTTTAACTTATCTTTTTTTATCTTCAATTCTTATCTCATTATTTATTTATTATTATTATTTCCTTAATCGATGAGATATTTTCATCAAGTCATGTCCTCAAAGTCTGCAAGTAAAAGATCTAGATCTGCCGGTTCTAACTCGTCTCCCACAAAACAGAGACCCCGCCGTGAACAAAATAAAAAAATGATTCCACCAGCGACCGCGTCAGCTACCTCATTAGGATCTGAACCACAGCCCAGCACATCATCACAAGGAATAACTGATGAATCCCCGTTTTTTACACCGAATCCATTTGAGATCCTCCAAAATGAAAAAGAAATCATGGAATCTTCTCCTATACCCAGGGAACCACTACCTCCACCAATATTTGTTAAAAATATTAAAAATTTTAAACTGATGTGTGCGCATTTAAACAAAGTAACTGATCCTAATAGTTATTATTGCATAAGTAGAACCAATGATACTAAAATATCTCCGACTACTGCTGAAACCTACAGAAAGATTGTAAAATATCTGACTGAGACCAAAGCTGACTTTCATACTTATCAGCTGCGCCAGGAGAGAGCATTAAGGGTTGTAATCAGAAACCTACATTCCTCAACACCCGTTGAAGCTATCAAAGAAGACTGACAGAATTAGGATTCCAAGTGAGGCAAGTCACCAACGTTCTAAAAGATAAAAGTCCACTGCCTCTATTCTTCGTGGACTTGGAACCATCAGCAGGAGTCGAAAAAATCTATGACCTCAGTAGACTGTACTATACCCGTGTAAAAGTTGAAAAACCTTACACAAAGAAAGAAATAGTTCAGTGTCATAACTGTCAGGCATATGGTCATACCAAAAGTTATTGCCATCACATACCACGCTGTGTGAAATGCGGTGAACAGCATAAATCAGAAGAATGTACCAGATCTAGATCAACACCCGCTGTATGTGCCCTGTGCCTCAAGGACCACCCGGCTAACTACAAGGGATGCGAAATCTACAAGAAACTCAGAACCAGATACCAAAAACCTCAGGATCCGAATGAAACATCTATACCTATCAGAAGCAGAAGAGAACCATCTAAACTTGTAAACTCTAATGTATCATTTGCCCACTTGCTTGGAGGTGGAAACCAGAGTCATGAAGTCGAGGCACTGCCGGAACAACTTTTTCCTCAACTATCTCAATCTATTGTACAACAATCTATCCCTCAAAGTTTACCTAATCTTCAAAAAACTCCTCAACATCAAATTTCTCATATCCCTCCACCATCAAACGTCACAGATCTTACCAGTCTAATGACATCGTTCATCTCCGAAATCAAATCTCTTGTTATGCCGCTTATATCACTCCTTACAAATCTAGTATCAAATCTAATCCCTGCCTTGAAACATCCTTAAATGAATTCACCTAACTCCTTATCCATTCTCCTTTGGAATGCGAATGGTGTTAGAAATCATACTGACGAACTGACAGTGTTGTTGCAAGACAAAACAATCGATGTTGCACTTATAACTGAAACAAGACTAACGACTAAACAGTACTTCAAAATACCGCAATACATGACATACCGTACTGACCACCCAGACGGCAAAGCCCATGCCGGTTCTGCTATCATTGTCCACCAATCCCTCTCTCATCATTTACTCCCACTTCCCACCTATGATTTCCTACAAGCCACGGCTATAGTAATCAAGACTTTTTCCTTTCCGGTAACCCTCACATCTGCATATTGCCCTCCTAAACATTCCATTTCCAATTCCGAATTTGTATCCTTCCTGGATTCCTTAGAAAATCGTTTCATTCTGGGTGCAGACTTAAACGCCAAGCATCAGCAGTGGGGTTCCAGAACCACGAACTCTCGGGGACGAAATTTGCTGTCTGCACTCAACTCCCGAAATTTTAATATCCTGCCTCCTGACTCCCCTACCTACTGGCCAACCGATCCTAACCGCAATCCTGACATCCTCGACTTCTTTATCCACAGCGGATTAGGCTCCCTCAACTTGTCTGTAACTCGCCTTGATGAACTATCCTCAGACCATAGTCCACTGATCCTAAAAGTATCTCTCACTCCGATTCCAAAACCCATTCCACCATCATTCATCCGAGGCCCAGTCAACTGGAACCTTTTCCGCCAAATCCTGACCGATAATATTGACCTCAGAGTAACCCTCAAAACCCCAGATGACCTAGATAATTCCGTCTATTCCTTTACCACCGCCATCCAACAAGCTGTCTGGACTGCCTCCTCTCCTAAACACTCCAATATAAATCCTCACCAAAATCATTTTCCACAACATATTATAGACCTCATCCATACCAAACGCCGAGCAAGATCATTATGGCAGCGCACCCGACACCCAACAGATCGCCGCTCCTATAACTTCTATTGTAGACAATTGAAGAGGGAGTTGGCGACCTTCCGTTCTCAGTCGTTTAATTCCTACCTCTCCTCTCTATCAGCTCGTGATAATTCCCTGTGGAATGTCACGAAAAAGAGCCTAAAATACCATCAGGTTTCCCATCCTCTCCGACGTGGTGATGACTCCTGGGCTGCGTCTGATGAAGATAAAGCCGAGGAATTCGCCACACACCTCTCCAAAGTTTTCACTCCTCACCCGGAATCCCACGCCAATCACACCGCAACAGTGCAAGACTTTCTTATGTCACCAATTCAACTTTCCCTACCTCCTAAAGCTATTAATCCCTCTGAGGTCAAATATCTTCTCAAAAAACTGACCCTCCGTAAATCTCCTGGACACGATCTCCTTACTCCCCAGATCCTCCGACAACTTCCGCAGAAAGCTATTATATTCCTTACTTATATTTACAACTGCATCCTACGAACCACCTATTTTCCTCTGTTATGGAAACATTCCACTATCATTCTTTTTCTAAAACCAGGCAAACCTTCCAACAACACTTCATCCTACAGACCTATTAGTCTACTCCCCATCCTCTCAAAAATCTTCGAAAGGCTTCTTCTTAAACGTATCCTACCCATATTAGAATCTCAAAATCTTCCTTCCCATCAGTTTGGATTCCGTCCTCAGCATTCCACAGTTCAACAGGGGCTCCGAGTTGTAGACCATATTTCCTCAGCTCTTGAATGCAAAGAGTATTGTTCTGGTGCGTTTCTGGACATTGCGCAAGCTTTTGACCGGGTATGGCACACTGGATTACTCTTCAAGCTGAAAACCCATTTACCCCAGTCTCTATACCTCATCCTCCGATCCTATCTCTCAAACCGTTCCTTCCGCGTTCGCTGTGGTGTAGAATTTTCTAACCTTTATCCCGTTGAGGCCGGTGTTCCTCAAGGCAGCGTCTTGGGACCCGTCCTCTACATCCTTTACACTGCTGATATTCCTACACATCCTGATACCTTTCTGGCAACTTTTGCAGACGACACCGCCATCTTATCATCCAGTTCCAATCCTGAAACTGCATCCTTAAACCTGCAAAGACACCTTTCTCTTATCGAAGACTGGTGTAATGCTTGGCGCATAAAGGTGAACGAAGCCAAATGCAAACACGTTACTTTCACTCTTCGACGAAACTCCTGTCCGCCAGTTTACTTCAATTCCATTCCAATTCCTCCTTCAGATACAGTCCGGTATCTTGGCTTACTGTTAGACAAAAGATTGACTTGGAACCCACATACAAGACTTAAAAGACAAGAACTCAACCGACGATTCGGACAGTTATACCGACTACTCAACAGAAAATCTGAACTTACAGTTGACAACAAATTATTAATCTACAGGACAATACTGAAGCCCATCTGGACCTACGGACTTGAACTGTGGGGGACAGCTAAACGTACTAACATCAAACGCATTCAATCCTTTCAATCCAAAGTCCTCCGTACAATAGTAAATGCTCCTTATTATGTTTCCAACTATACCTTGCACCACGACCTTAATGTTCCTTTTATTTCAGACCTGATTCCATCCAAATTTTCCAAATTCCACCAGAATCTCATTCATCCTAGCTCAATCCCTATCCAGCTCCACTCATCCGTACAACCCACCTAGAAGGTTGAAACGGCAGTGGCCTCGTGACCTCTTGTAACATGTATATTGGAGTTCTAACATTGGCTAGATTCTCCACTCACGTGCTGTATGCTTGTGAATTGTATATAGGTATGAGTGACTATTGTATATATTTTTATTGATTTTATTTTGTATATATGTATATTTTATTATTATTATATAAATTTATTGTTTTGTATATATCGTGTGAATGTTGTAATTTATCACTATTAAAAATGTCCTAGATTGGACAGATTGTAATATTACTCAATAAAGAATTGTTTCTAAAAAAAAAAAAAAAAAAAAAAAATCTTTAGCTTTCTCAATGTATATTACACATCTATATTACGGTTCTTATGTTCAGAAAACCAAAATTTACAATTAAAAAATTTGGTTTAATTGTAAATTTTGTACATTTTTTTTAAAAATTGTAAACTTTTCTCCTTTCGTTGGTTATCAAAATCATTCAACTTTTATATTTAGCAGCTTTTTATCAATACTAAAAAGACTATGTGGATATTTTTTTTGATAAAATAAAAGGTACTTAAAAGTAAATGAATGAAACCTGCGTCATATTAAAGCTTATTAAATTTTACATCGATATAGCGTGGTTAATCATAGCTGTTTAGAAAAAAAATAGTAAAAATGTGCAAAATGCACGGTACGAAGTGGCTCTTCTGGTCCGTCGATTTTGATGGAAAAGTCGCTGTAACATCTAAAGCATAGACGTTCTTAAAATATAAAATTTCATTTATATATTTCTTATCGTTTTCGCGCTAGACACCGCACACACCCGACCTTTTTGCGGGACTTATTTAGACTCAGGGAACCTTAAAATGTGTATTTCCGTCGCAAAATGGAGTTCGAAATTTTTCACGATCGCAATACTTTCCCTTACTGTATATTTCATTAAAAACATACAAGATAGTTACTTCAATTAGTTTCCTTAAAATTGAAACTTCACTTCATTAAAACAAAATAACTTTTCATGCAAAATTTACTTCATAAATATTTTTTGTTTTATTATTTTGTGATCTAAACCTTCCTTACCAGAACCTTATTTTTAATATGAGAAATTGGTTGGGGTTGCAATCATTGATAAGCTTTAAATAAGTACATTTTTTTATTTTGACTACTTTTCGGTCTAAATTTTAAGCCATTTTGGGGGCAAGATATAGTGATATTCAGTATTTCAGCCAATTATTTTCCAAATGATGGCGAAACGAGAAGAGTTACTGCCAACGTAGCTTTCGAACTTTTCAGAAATAAAAAATAAAGTGCTGTTATTAAAATCCTTCGACAGATATCTACATACTTAGAGTAAAAAAAAACAAGCGCCTATAGTTGATACCCAATGCTTCCGGATTTAAGAAACGCTATATGCGATGCAGGGTCATTAAAGTCCCATAGGTGGGAGATTTAATGGGACCTAGCCGTATTCCGACCGATTCCTATTTTATAGTTCTATCATCGAACATTAAAATGCATGCCAAAAAGAAGTAGTCAAATTGGCAGTTTTATCGGTCGTAACGGTTTTCCCCTTCCGATGGAACAAATAACTCCGGGATTGAATAACAGAACTACCGGTTCGTTTTTATGACAAAGAATTTAATAATATGCTAATGTAAACTGCTGGTATTTTGAATGCTTAGAAACAGATTAATCCGCTTAGGTAATACCTGACACTTATTTTATGGGATGCCTACAAATAAGAGTATTTCTTAAAAGCTGTTAGATAGATTTGGAAAAAAAATTTGCACCGCATTCTTCAACATCTTACTGCTTTTTTTAAGAGACTCGTTATTAAGTAATGTGTATTTATTTTCCCTCTTTACATGAATAATGAAAAAAAAATCAAATAAACAGCTTGATATTTTCATTTCCTACGTTTCGTTTAAAGATAAGAACTTTTTTAAACATATACAAATAATGATAAATTGATTAAACGTTGAACTAAGAAATTAAAAAAAAAAGCCATATAGATCATGAAATTCTTCAAGTAAATTCAATGGTTTCCTTTTCTCATCTAGGTTCGAGTAAGGAATTTCTCAAGTAGAAAAAATTATTCTTTTATTTTGTGTATCGTAATTCCTCAATAAAAGAATTGTCTCAGGACCTTTACCGTAACTATCTAATATAAGGTGGCCAGATTTTTAGATGAGCAAAGCGGGACAACTCTGAAGAAGGGGAGGGTATCAACGTATAATATCGTAATATTTTTTTTTATTATTAACATAAATACAATTTATAAATATAAACAAATGTATAATATAGATTGTTGTCATTTTTTTAAAAATATTGTAAAAATCTTAACAAGAAATTGTCAAATTATATTTGACACATTAAATGGCTTTCAAAGTTTCAACACTTAATTTTGATTTTTCTGATGTAAACACTTGATTTATAAACTGAGTTTTCCATTCGCCTACTATACGCCCTGATGAAGATCCACAATGGGGGTCGAAACGTTGGCCGAAAATAAATGGTTGAAACTACCTAATTGTTTCATTCATCGACCGAAACCCGGAATAATTCCTTCTAGGAAAAACAATATATTAATCTCTTTTTTTTTGTGTATTGTATGTTAATATTTGTATATGAAAAATTGTCCAATTTGTCTGTGTAAATAGCAACCCAACTAAGTTGGGCAGCATCACTTATTTAATGTAGTGTTTCTCTCCTCCTCAGGAGAGTAAACATTTTTATTTTTTCGTGATCATGTGTTTTCTTGTATTCCTGAAAAAAGTAGTGATGTTCTCGATGTGATATACCGTGGACATTGCTTCAAAATGCGTATATTATGAATTACTAATATTCTATATTTTAAAGAATGAAGTATAAATTTATAAAATTATTTTATTATTAAATTATTTTCATGGAAATATTACTTGGAACTAAGGAGGCCAAGATGATGTCTGGGCTCTTTCTTCTCCCGGCCTACCGCCATTGGTCCCATTAACCTATTTCCTCCCTTCAGACTCTCTCTCGATGCTCCTATTTTATGGTAAAATTAGTATCTCCGTGATTGTTTGAAATTTTATATAATAATATAGTAAATTATGCAGATAATCATAGAGTTAGTTGCAGTACCCATTCCATGAATCCGAAAACAATTCGTACGGCTCTAACTTTTAGTTTTAATTGGTAATATTCCGATGGGCAAAATGAAAAAAATCTACAGCGGACAACACACGACTTTCACTTACCTCTGTTTTTTAAATCGATTAAAGAATTTTCAAATACAGTTTGAGATAAAAATGAGTGATAAAAATCATTAAAGAATTCATTCAATTTAATTTCTATAGAAACATGTGTTTAATTAAAAAATCGAAAGAAAATAAACAGTTTTATCGGCTTTTCATCAATTTCTATTAACTTTTACAATCTTGTGTATAAGAAAATATTTTTTCTAAAATCTTCAGCTTTCCAATGGTATATTACATATGTATATTATTGATCTTATGTTCAAAAACAAAAATTATATTAAACAAAAGTTGTTGTTTTTCGTTAGTGGGATATCCAATTCGTTCAAGTTATATATTTACCTGTTTTTTTATCAATGGTATCAAGATAATATGGTCATTTTTTTTATAATCTACAAAATTAAAGGTACTTTAGAGGATTTAAATTTAAAAATATCGGCATTTTAGTCCTGTCAGACTATTGCGATCAGAATGAAACTTACATGGTATTAAATTCCATAAAATTCTACATCGATATATAGAGTTTAATCAAAATTCTAAAAAGGTCAAAAATATATTAACTCTTCTAAGTTAGCTGATCTTGATGAAAAAGTTTCTGTAATATCTCGGGCGTGTAGTTATAGTAGTGTCATAAGACATTTCGTTTACGCGCTGGAGTTACCACACACACACACCCAGACCTTTTTGCGGGACTTGGTCATTTGTACTCAAGAGACCCTCAAACTAGTATTTCCGTTGAAATCTGTGATTCGGAAATTTTCACGATCGCAATACTTTTTATTTCATATATAGGTAAGTGAAAAATAAATATTGTAATATTTTGTTTTCTTCTGGAAACAAGCTATACATTTTAAGTTGGCACTAGCAATGTATAAGATAGACAAACGACTTCTATAACAAGTTTTTTAATTATTTTAAAATCCCCTTTTTCTTTTCTTTACATCATTTATTTAAATAGGGTTGGATTATTAATACATAGAGATAAGATATGTATTCCATTATGTAATTAAAAAGATATATATGCAGGCGCATTTAATATTCTAAATAAATACTCAATTATAAAGTAACTTCTATGATATAAGTTTAAAGTAGCCGTCTAATTTTAAAGCAGTTTTTTAAGATAATTTAAAGTGCGAACTTAATTGTTGGTCATTTTCATTGCAGAACCTGTTTCAGAAATTGCTAACTACAAATTAGATCTTATTCTATTACGAATTACTTGAAGATGTATCAAACTAAGGCTAATAATACCAAGTCTTGCAACGATCCATCTACTTAGAATTTTAATTTTTTTTTTTCGTAATAAGCAGCAGGATATTTTCATAAATAAAATAATATCACTTAATATTTGTAAGTTTTAATATTTATCTTGGTTATATTTCTCTTATGTTCTTCAATAGAGATTCTTCGCATTTTCTGATAACGGGTATACTAACCTAACACTTTCACCACGTTTTCAGAGGCATAGAACCCAAATTAAAACTACATCTGTTTCACTCCTATGATATTCTGAATTCCTAGGGCTAATGCTTGTTTAAGTATTGGGTATTCAATTGCGTGTAGAACGCTCGTTTCATCTGTGATTATTGACCGTTTAGGACTGTTGGTGTTTTGGAAGTTTCACCCTAATTGATATCACAATTAGAAAGCTGTCATAGAACTGTATCTTTTCAGAGTGAAGAACTGGATTATTAAAGAGATTTTCATTCTTATGAAAGACCCTTAACTAAAGAATTCACTTGGTTCAAAATGAAATAATTTTTTATATTTTCAGTGGAAAAATACTCTTCTTTCATTCATATTTATTTATTGCCAGATTTTTTTTTTTTTTTTATTATGGCTAACTCTACGTCTAAGGTTCTTCCTTCTCCCGCTCTCGGGTTCCAATCTCGGCTGAGGAAAAATTATTTATTTTGTTATTTCAGCCGTGGAGAGATCCTGGGGTATGGAGATCCTCCTGAGGTATACCCAGCCTCGTATGAAGTGGGCATCCAAAAAAGTTTAGGGAAAAAACCTGGTGGCTAAGCGTGATCTAGGCCTAATCACCTCATTGCACACCCGTTGGTTGTGAAACAGTACAAGTATCTGTAAGTACAAAACTCAAGATCCTTTATGGATTGAAGAGGTACAGTTTTGTTTTGTTTTTTAACTAAAAAATAGTATTGAAAATAAGGATTGGTAGAGAATAAAACAAAACCCCCCCCAAAAAAACGACTTTTCATTTTCTATTTCATATTTATTTCAATTCAATTTATGTTACCTTACATTGTGTTTTTAGCTATATTTATCTTTTATTTCTCTGTTTACTTACGTTGATATATTAACTATTTATAATTTAGTGTGTATTGAATTATTTTTCTATTCTTAAGCAATTTTACTCAAATTTTAATTATTTTTACTTTAACTTATCTATATATGGAATATATCGTAAGGGAAAGCATTGCGATCGAATTCGAGTTTTCACCAAAAATGACCAAGTCCCGCAAAAAGGTCTGTGTGTGTGTGTGTGTGTGTGTGGTAGGTCTAGCACGAAAACAAAAAGTCGTAAGAAACTAAAATTTCATATTTAAGACAACTACATGCCTGAGATGTTACAGCAACATTTTTTACTAAAATCGGGTTGACCAGAAGTTGTACTTTATACCATACAATTTGGACCTTTTAACGATTTTCTTGAAAATTGCCTTAACGATTTTGATTGAACTCGCTATATGGATGTGAAGAGAAAGTTTCAGGATGTTCTATGACTAAGGGGCAAGCACTGATCCCCGGATGGAGCACAGGATGAGATAAAAAACAAATAACAATGAGCAGACTGGGTTATTTGTGACAGGTGGGCTGCGTGGGTGTTTAGGCGAGTCCCATTAGGCAGCGACACCTGGCCCATTCTAGTCTATACGCACCATTATCAAGTGGTCGTCCAACCCTCACTCAAATAGCTCTAATTTACGGTTTTACTTCTTCTACAAGCAGATTCTAACTCTAATAAGCGAATACAGATTCCCTTTTCAGTTTCTACCTTTCTGGTAAAGAATTTTAATGATTAACGAATCTTAACAAGTGTGAAATAAGATAATTCAAACAGTGACTGATATTATATAATCTCCAGTATTTTTTTGGAAGTTTATTTTTTGTTAAATATATTATTCTATTAATCTAATATAATCTGCCAAACGATAAGAAATAGGAGTTGTAAGATTCCATTCTCGCCTTATATAAAAAGAGAAATAAAAAATCTGGTGCGGGCAACACACGACTTTCACTTAGCTCCATTTTTAAAATCAATAAAAGAATTTTCAAATACAGTTAGAGATTAAATCACGTGCAGCTATTAAAGAATTAATTAAATTGAATTTATATAGAAACATGTGTTTTATTAAAAAATCTATTATATTATTATCTAAAATAATCAGTTAGTTTTATCTTCTTTTCATCACTCTCTATTAATTTTTAAAAGCTTGTGTAAAAGATAATATTTTTTCTAAAATCTTTAGCTTTCCAACGGTATATCATACATGTATATTACTGCTCTTATGTTCAAAAACGCAAAATTGCATTAAAAAAATATTTTTTCTGTTTCCTTCTTTAGTTGGGTATGGAATTCATTCAATTTATATATTTACCTGTTTTTCATCATTGGAAGATAATATAGTTATTTTAATAGAATCGACTAAATTAAAAGTACTTTAGAGAAAGAAAATTTAAAATATTGGCATTTAAGCCCTGTCAGACCATTTTAATCCGAATGAAACCTAAATGATATTAAAGCCCATTAAATTTTAAATCGATATAGCGAGTTTAATGAAAATCGTCGAAACCGTTTTGAGAAAATCGAAAAAAGGTGCAAAACGCATGGTATACAGTGGCTCTTCTGGTAGGCTCATTTTGATGAAAAATGTTTTGTAACGTCTGGGGCGTATATTTGTCTTAAATATGAAATTTCAGTTTCATAGGACTTACCGTTTCCGCCCGGGAGTTACCACACACACACACACACACACACACTCACACACAGACCTTTTTGCGGTTATTTGGACTCATGGGATCCTAAAATGTGTATTTCCGTTGAAAACTGGAATTCGAAAATTTTCACGATCGCAATACTTTTCCTTACTATATATAGTAAGTGAAAGTAAAAAGGATAATAAATCAAATAAACGGATAAATAAATAAAGGTAAAACAATAATAATCAATATAAGTTTGGATTATACACGAATTTTTGTCGGAAGTTACATATTATAGAATACAGACTACTGTTCGAAGGACTTTGGGTCAAAGGGTTAGTTGCGTTTGATGTTACAACTTTAGATACGGGTATAGGTTTCCGGGGAGAGTCGATATTTTCACTCTCAGCCACCAGGTTTTTTCCCTAATTTTTTTTGGATACCCACTTTACATGAGGCTGGGTATACTCTAGGAGGGTCTCCTTACCCCAGGTTCTCTCCACTGCTGAAATAACAGAATAAATAATTTTTCCTCAGCCGATATTGGAATCCGGGAGCTGGAGAACAGTAGACTAGTGCTCTACCCACAAGACCAGCAGCTCCTATTTTTTAGATTACAATACTTTATACTTACTTTTCATTTTCTATTTAATTATTTAGTTTGGCAATTGCAGAATTTTCTAAAATTCTTCCTATAAAGTACCTCTAATATTTTTATTTTAAGTAACTAACCATTGTCTTCTTGTTAAAATTAATAAAAATAATTAATAATTAATTAGTTATGAATCACTAAGTTTTTAGTAAATTCAATACGCAACAAATAAAGTCGTTTAATTGAATAAAGAGAAATGAAAAAACTTATAAGCGTATTAAGTTATTGTTGTAATTAATATTTTTTTTATCATCAGAAAAACAGATGTTATATTAATTTCCTAGGAACACAGCTGTTTTTATAATTCTTTGGAATTGTTATGAGAACTTAATTATTTCAAATAGAGGTCTGAGTGGAAGTGGTGCAAGTACCAGTTTTTAAAAAAAATAATTGTAAATTATCATTATTTATAATATTCATCTCTATCCCATAAACACAATTACATGGTTTATATAATATACTAAAACCTTTTCCTGTACCAGGTTAGGAGAATTAGACTATTTAATTCTAGAATGGTTATGGCATTTGAGGCATGTTACCCAGAGGAACATCTTCCCGTAATTGACTATGATTCTAGGAATGAGATCCCTCATTGAGCTCCATTTTAGTAGTTTCCTCGTACCGGTGGGAATGTTAACTGTAGCCATATATTTTATTATCCTGTTGGTATGTATGTTGTTAAAATGAAAACGGTGTTAGAGTATGTTTATGGTGTTAAGTGTACGTAGGTCTTCAGGGTTGGATTAAACCACATAATTAGGTAAATTAATCACCCTTGTAATTTTTTCATCATTTGAAAATTAGAAGTGTTATAAGGGATAAAATTAGAAGTATTATTGTTCAGGGTGCAGTCAAAAGAACACAAAATTAAGTGGACACAATTTACTGGTGCCGACGTTAAAATCGTGAAGTGAGAATGGTTGACTGTGTTTATATGAGGGAGAAAGTTAGTTCAGGGTGTAGTCAAAAGAACACAAAATTAGAAGTATTATAGCATTTTTATCCCAGGTATGGAGACCCTCCTGGGGCAGACCCAGCGTCTATAAAGTGGGTACCCAATAAGATTGGGGAATGAACCTGGCGGCTGAGCGTGATCTCGGCCAAATCACCTCATTGCACGACCTTTGGCCTAGAAACAGTACGAATCTCTATGTGTAATGAGCCCTTCTATCTTCTAGGGTTGTAGTGGTACAGGTTTTTTTAAAGTATTTTTATAGGAGCCATTAAAACACTCTAACTTGAAGTTCATAAACAAATAAAAAAAAAGATAATTTACCATGGAATTTACAACGCTCGAGTAAATAAAAACAAATGTAATAGTTTTTTTTAATCAATTTTAATTATATAGTTTTATATTTTATGCATTTTTACCAGAATGGTAATTTTAAGTCCATAGGTCATTCTTGTGGCACTTTTCACACATTTGCCTTGAAGAAGGTATACAATTTAGCCCGAAACGTCTACACAATAAATCCGTTTATTTATTCGGAGTGTTTTTAACGATCAACTTTCCCTGATATTTTATATACGGTCAACGATCCATCCATCAGATAGTAATGAGTTATTTACGAGGATCATACATTGACATATAGAGAACGAATGAATGAATAAACGTGTGGATTCAATGAATTTTTCTCAAATTTGAGTGTGATCTTTCGGACTTCAAGAAAATAAAGCAGTTTAAGGAATTTGTTGGTTCGTTTTGACAATTTGCTATCCAGTTTAGGAACTTGGACTAATGTAGTTCAAAATTTGTCAAGTGTAAAATGATTGCTGTCATATTTATAATATTGTGTTTAGGAGCGATATTAATTCTATTTGTATTTGTTTAATACATTGGCTGCAATTATTGTGTCAGAAGTAAGGTTTTTATAAAAATAAAATAAAAATACTGAAATAAGATATTAGGATAAAAGATGCTCTTGGATATAATTTTACTTTTCAAGTACTTAATTTTCATATTAATGTGTGTAAAAAAATACATTATTTTGGACCACCTTACCTCCCTAGCCAATCGGAAATCCCTTGGAAATTAATAAATATCGTTTTATACTAATACTTTGAGTCATAAACTTGTAAAATAGCGGATTTTACAGTGCTAGGTTAATTTAACATACTATTGCTAAGTTAACTCAGTTGAGCAATATCCGCAAATTTTATTTATTCCAGTTTATTAAATTGGAATTGACCAAAAACAATTACGGGCACATATATCACGCGAAAGGAAATTCCTTTGCGAACCGTTAGTGATGGTAAAATTGGTGGATCATTAACCTTTTGTACGTTTTTATTGCACAGAGTTGGGGGCAGTAAAGGCCCAACCAATTATAGCAGTTTCCTGGACACCGCATCACGCCAGTCTGCTCTTTTTATTAGGAACAAATAAAGTTAGGGTAGTCTTTAAAAATAGCGGGACTCCTCATTTATCGGAGGCCTCCTTTGGTGGCTGAGGTCGGGGGTACGCGACCTCCTTCGGGGTTCGTTAAATCGTACATAATTTAAAGGTGAAGTATTGACCGGACCATGATGGAGGTTGTCATGTTGGGGAAGAGGATGATGGGAAGTATGGAAGGGAATGATGGATGGATGGTAGGATCCAATCATCCGCGTGTCCGAGCGGAGTTCATAAACCTCCATCTACTGCTAATCGACCCTGGGTTAGATGATATCTTGCTAATACGGGTCATCCTCGTTATTGGCCAGGGTTACCTTCTCAAGGAGTCATATATGCTCCTGAATATAAAGTTGGAAGATTATCTTCGATTGGAAATTATTAAAAATAAATTATCTGTCATTAATGAACTAACACTAAGCTACCAGTAATTGTTTTGTATGACCACCAAATTAGGTTTCAACCGTTCTAGGTCGGATTCAAACCAGCAGTATTGGCCTTGATTCATGAATATATTCAATAAGTTTCAAAGCTTCTGCAGAATTTGGTAGTTCTGTTCTCTTAGAAAATCACGACTTCAACCGACTCATAGTTAATTCTGTTGGGTGATTATTAAATCATGAAAAAACATTCGTGATAATTAAGGTATCAGTAATGCTGATGAAGTCCAGAAAACTCGTTTTGTGAATCTTCACCATATGATTCATTCCTTAGAATAAATCTTGGTTTTGCCCTCCTTCGGAGGGGACGTAAAATAGTTGTCCCGAGCATGTGCAAAGTCAGGTACTCGTTAAAGAACATTATTTTATTTTAACCTTGATAGGCAAAATTTCGGACTGCCACTGTACCATCGTCCAATTAGCCACCGCAGCATGTATATATATCCCATCTATCCCATGTTAAAGTTCCTCAAAAAATGGTGGCAGGGGTGGCCGAGTGGGTTAGCGTTTTTGGAGTTCACATCTCGAGTTGGGGAGGCTTTTATCTCAGTATTTATCCCCCGCCCTCACCCCTGGCCCGAGAAACCTTCGTATAGCCTTCAAAGGCGAGGTAGGGGTGAACAAAAAAAGAAAAAAATGTTTCTCAAAAAAACTTGTTTTATTTTATTTAGATTTTGAAACTCAGACAATTCATTTGATTCAAAATACAGTGCAGTCGCTGTTGCTTTTGAATTGTACAATCAATTTCTTATGTTCGGGCACTCAATATACTGAAAATTCGCCAACTGTTACTCCATGAGAGGTATTTGGACACATCAGAAGCAAAGAATCGTTTCGACATTGGTAACTGTAACAGCCTCAATAGAGGGCACTGTCAAAAATATTGTGACTGTTACAAGAGATGTGAAGTTTCTATTAAACAGTCCCGCCACCTGCAGAGATACGGATCTCCGTCCCAGCACGTCCCATCAGCCGTACATTGTCCCTCTGTTGTCACAGTTCAAGCCACCGTAAGGCTCATCTGAATAAAACCACAATCGAATAAGCTATTTTGTTCAATTCTAACAACCTCGTCGAGGTAGTTTTTAAAAAACAACACCTTTACCTGAAGCATGTGGAAACATGTGGCCTACAACAGCAATCCTTCATGCATATAATTCAACACGCAAAGGAGATAATTCTTGTGTTTCATTTTGAGCTAAAGATAGAAGATAGGAACTAGACGGAATAAGAAACAACGAATCTCTGTTATGTTTTTGTGGAATTACTGTTTCATTATTTTAAAAATATTACTTTATTAGTTGCATTTTTCATCGCTTTATCAACGTTTTGGAATACTACAACATTCTTGAGGTACAGACTGAAGATAAAATTGAGATACTTGATTTATGATTTAACTTGATTTACACAAATGCGGCAGAGAGTCTGAAACACCAGCTTATGTGTTGGGAAATTCCCCAACAACTCCCTACTCATCACGCGTCGGCACCACAGGATTGAGAACGAATTAACAAATATCCTCAGGAAAAAAGATTTCACCTGTTTTGAGGAGGTCTACTGCATTGATACGGACGGATCAGTTAGGTACGCAGACATCGTTGCATTCCCAAGGAACGGAACTACTGCAATGATCCTGGCAATGTAGCATCGTCCGATTAGCCATAGTAGCATAAAGTGATGTTAAATAAATAAATAAATAATAATCTTACTATATATTTGATGTATAGGTAAGTGAAAGTAAAATATATTAACTAACAATTATATTATTATTTAACAATAGTTCGAATATCATAATTAAAATATAATAAGCATTTGTATTCGTCTTTATATGATTCTTCATCATTAAACGATATACCAATCCATTCTCTTACCATAATCTTAGGGACACTGAAAGTCACTCGTGGACTAAATGTTAATGTTCCTTCGACTGGATTCATTTATAATTACTCCGCATTCGCTCCTTCCGACTATTACGGAAGATGCGCAGAAGGAAGTAAGACTGAAGAATCCTTTGAGGACGACCATTACTCTCGGAGGACGTGGGGGGGCTCAAAGAGAGGATGCCGCTATCGTGCCTTCGCCCCTCGAGTTATGAATAGAAATGTCACCCTCCATAGAGAGCTCCTCTCACCATCTTAGTCATTCACTTTTCATCTCCCTTGTCTCGCCTCTTCTTCTCTCCTGACTCCCAACTAGCTCTCTCGCTCCATAATGAATGTATACAACGTAATAGTCTCTATCTCCATTTTTAGGGAATTGATAAACCTATAGCTGGTTCTCTCAACGTATTTTTACTTTCACTTACAAATTTTATATATATATATATATATAGAGAGAGAGAGAGAGAGAGAGAACCTGGTGCGCGAAGATGAGAGAACACCCGCTTCACTTACCTCCGTTTTTAATATAAATTTAAGAACTTTTAAATAAAGTTATAATTATTAAAAAAATCAATTCCAATAAATCCCAACAAATTACCTTTACCCTTCGTCGAAAACCTATGACATCCTGCTCAGACAGTGTCCTTTAATGATATTCCGCTGGTCCCGGTTAAACAAATCCGCTATTTAGGACTCCTGCTTGACAAACGACTTACATAGAATCCGCATACAAGACTGAGAAGACAAGAAACTACTCGACGATTTCGGCTACTCCAACACTTACTATACAGACGCTCTAACCTTTCACTTAACTACAAAAGACTCATTAACATGACTATCATAAGGCCTATTTGGACCTACGGAGTTGAGCTTTGGGGCTCTGCTAAACTATCAAACTCTTCCCGTATCCAATACTTACAATCCAAAATCCTTCGCAAAATTCTTAACGCTCCTTACTTTGTCACGAATAAAATCATCCACAATGACCTTAATGTTCTATATGTTGCTGATTTGGCCCATACCAGGTACCACACCTTCCATGAAAAACTCCACTCCCACTCTAATCCATTAGTTTCAATCCTTGCTTCCTATTCAATTCCTGACAATCCTCCGAGGCGTCTGAAAAGAAGATGGCCTCGAGACCTTCTTGTTTAGACTCACTACCAAAGAGTGCTGCCAATGGGCAGTTTCTCTTCATGTGTTATAACATTTCAGCATATTTACTTGATGTATTTTTTGTACAGTTGTAAATTTCAATAAAATATATTTTTAAAAACCTTTAATAATCACATTGAGTTTCAATGAAAACATCATTTGTTTTAGATCAAATAATATAACAACAGAAGTTATTATCTACAATAATTTATCACGTTTTACAGCTTTGTGTATAAGATATTATTTTTTCTAAAATCTTTATTTTTTTTTTCTCATCTCCTTTATTGTTGGAAAACTCCAGTAATGAAGAAAAACAAAGTTGCAAAAGCAGATTAGTGCAACAGTACAAGCCTAAAATCTTTAACTATCCAACGATATATTATACATGTACTTGTATATAACTATTCAAATGTTCGAAAAGGAAAAATAACAAAACAAAGTTAAAAATATATTAATATATATGCACTTTTGTTCTATATTTGGTTATCAAACTCGTTCAATTTTCGTATTTAGCCGTTTTTTACTTGCTACCTGCTTGCAAGATGATATTGTTAATTTTTTTCAAATCAACTGAACTAAAGATGCATTTAAGGAAGAACATTTTAAATATCGGCATTAAAGTTCTGTCTGTCTATTTCATTCAGAATGAAACCTATGTGGTATTAAAGCTCATTAAATTTAACTTCGATGAACAGTTGAGTTTGCAGCCGCTTTTGAGAAAATAGTCAAAAGGTTCAAAATGTATGGTATAAAGTGGTTCTTCTAGTTAGCTGATTATGATTAAAAAGTTGTTGTTTCGTAAGACTTTTCGCTTTCCTGCTTGACATACCACACACACATAGACAGAATTTTGCGGGACTTGATATTTTGAAATCAGGAGACCCAAAAACGTGCATTTCGCTTCAACACTGGAATACAAACATTTCTACAACCGTAATACTTTCACTTATATGTATTTCATATATAGGTTAGTGGGGGTAAAAAAAAATTAACAAAATGATTTATGATTTCTAAATAATTATTTTTTTCTTACTCTCTGGTTTTATTATTTTACATAATATACAATATATACAAATATTATAGGATATTTGACCTTTTGTTTCCTGAAGGTATTTTAAGGAATATGTTTATGTGCGCTGCATGCACTTTTGACATTTCAAGGGCTTTTATGCCTTTATGTACACAATAACAAAAATGTGGAGGGAATATTCTTCAGGGTGCCAAATAATTATTATAATTTAAGCAATTAACTTATATGTGTAACTATATATACAAAGTTAAAAGAGGCCAATGTACGATTAATTTTTATTAAGATTTATAACATTAAATGCTGTTTGCGAAAAAATCTTATTACATCGTTATTTTTATTTAAACTTAAAATAAAATTGGTATAGATACTTCAAAATAAAAATTTTGAGATGTTTTGGGATCTAGAAATATAATCTCTAATATAAATTTTATATCTGATAGTGGAGTACCGTCACGATAGTGGTTTATCGAACCCACTCACCCGTGACTTGCCGGTCAGTACGATCTTGTAATAGTACTCTTTAGGTTTTGAGAGTCACGGAGAGATGTCAGCTGTGTAAACAGTATACCGGATGACACCTACGACGTGGCTTTGAGAACCATCCTCTAGAGGAAAGAAGGATCTAATGGCTTTATGATGTCGGATATTATATATTTTATCAGAGAAATATATTAACACAAAGAGAAATAACTGAGACTGTAAGCGTTCAATAGTCCGTAGCTGAAAATTTCGTATTATAACTGAAATACCCCAACATCAAGAAATACTTAAGGTTTAAGACCAGTAATTGAAAGGAAGTAATTGAAAACGTAATCTATTGTATTAACAATTAAAACGATACAGACTTAATCTCTGTTGGTTCTTTTGCAATAAAACCTGATTTAATTCAAGTTAAGTTTTTACAAACATAAGCATTCGGTTTTATAGTAGAAAACGGAACATTAAATAATAATTGTTTATTTTATTTTATTTGATAGGTTATTTAGTTTGTTTGCTTGTTCATTTAATGTCAATTTACGCTATTGTGGCTAATCGTAAAATGCTATATTTTGCCTGCCAAGCTTTAATTAAAGTAGGTATCTTATATATCTTATTTCAACGAGTGACACCCTGGGATTTCCTACTCCCTTTGAAAATTCCAGATGCATCTGCCAGGTTTCAATCCACCCTCTTGAACATAGAAGGTTGTTATACTGTCTACTACACTCTAGGTGACTCTTTATGTATTATTTTTATTAGAAATGTTACTGTGGACTTTATTATAATATTTGAATATTTGTTAATTTTATCCTGTGAATATAATTGAGTTAATAGCATCGCGGAGACTCAAATGGGCGCGTAAAGTTGTTGGGCTCGATGAGGAACGGATTCCGAGAAAGTTGGTATTCGCTGAACCGACTGGTAGGCGTCCGAAAGGTAGGCCGAAGCGTCGATATGAGGGTTGCATTAAGGCTGATCTCGGGGGCTTGGGCTTGACCGGTGAACATTGGACGAGTCAGTGCAGGCGAAGTTTGGTGGTTTCGGCATCGAACCTTCGGATTCGGTAAGCCTATTATTATTATTATTATTATTATTATTATTATTTTTAGAGAAATATGGACTCGGAAAAAATGAGATGCAAAGCATGGCGGAGACCATAATCTTGGACTCACTGGGAATCCTGCATCACCATATATATTGAGGCTAGTCGGGATTCTCAGATGTCCATGACCGATTTCAAAATTAGTAAAATATATGTATTTCCTATTTGGCGGAATCTCTCTCTATCTTGTTTCTTCTTTAAGATTGTCTTCGGGATTGATGCGGTATGCTGTGTACTGTAGCAACTCAGCGAAGTTGAGCAGCAGATCCAAATTGGAATTTCCTTGTTAATTTTAGACGCCTTGCATAGCAGATCTAGAAAATAAGATGTTTCATTGCCATACGGCTGCTAGGTGAATTGGAATTAATTTCATAGAAACATTCTACCGAATGAATCTCAATTTTTAGTCAGTGGTTAAAATCGGTTGTGCTTACTTTGAAGACGATTGGACCTAGGATTATTCAAAATGTATTAAAGGAATTAATTAAGCGTTTTATTTTTGCCTCGAGATACCCAGAAACATCACCGTATACCGTATTCGAAGTTAGATTAGATTAGATTAGATTTTTATTGTCTTAGGGCCTGAGGCCCTTTCTAACAGACAAAGTAATCATTTTTACAATAATTAATGTGCCAAAAAAAAAAAAGACAGTTTTAAACAATACATATATAACTCTTTTTTTTTTAAATAACAAAACATAAAACAGTAAATATTTTAAATTATAAAAAAATAAAATAATAATAATAATAAATATTAATGATAATAATAAATAAACACTGAGGGGAGAGATTAACGAAAAACAATAAAATAAAGTAAAAAGAACTAAAGGGAAATTGGAAAGGGTAAGGAAGCATCACCATGTTTGTTCAGAGCTTCAAGGTACACTCGAAGTGAGGGAATATTAAAGATGCAACGAGGGGTTTCCAGTTTCATACGGGAACAGGTGACGAAGGGAATTAAGTCGCTTTAAGATGAAAAAGGCACATCGGGTAATTTCGGAAATATAGTTTTTGAAGGATAGGGTTTTATCAAAGGTTACTCCTAGATTCCTGCCGTTCGCGTGGAACTTTATAGGATTACTATTCAGGAACAGTGTCGGGATATGTGGAACCTATCAGGAGGTGATGGGATCTTATTACAATTGGTTTAGTTTTTTCAACATTTAAGAGATATTTATTACTCATAATGATCGATAATGTTTTCGAAAGTAGATCACAGATTCCTATATTCGCCCTGTATCCTTTAGAACTGGATACAGATAGATATATAAGGATCTCGCAGTGGAAAAGGGAAGCCAAAGGTTGGTAGGGAGGTACCGGAGGGGAGCGAAGAGGAATGCCGATAGCCGAGAATGCTCCCCATCGATTTATCGTTCCCACTCCTGCCCCTCCTTCCTCCTCACTCACCTCTAATCCCCTTCCCTTATACACCTCTCTTCCCAAATACCTGTCCTCAGGATCTTTATCCCGATCGGCCCCACAATAGAATTAGCTCGAGTTAGGCTCTGCCTCGCCTGTTCCCGCATATCTTTGTTTATTGTCCATTGTCCTGGAAGATATTTTATACTTTACGTTAAGAGGTCTTTAAACTGATAAAATTACTGGTCGACTGTGGATTCCAGAGGAAGATTTTGAGATATTTGGTAGATAAATACAAATAGACATGTTTATCGACCATAAGTAGTCGCCATTCGTAATTTAAACTGCTGTGTGAATGAAAAAGATGTGTGAATGAAAATTTTGATTAACGTAAGTAGGTATAGGGGTTGGGTAATAAAAAAAATTGTTGGGACTAACAAAAATTATTTAAAACATAAGATAAAAGTGCACATACCTTAATACTCGATTATACAACATTTATACGTCTGTCTACGTAAGTACTTTATAGTCTGACAGGGCTTAAATGATTAATTTGGCATTTCTTCCTCTCAAGTACCTTTAATTCTGTAGATTCTAAAAGATTAACCATATCATCTTTATACCATATATTATTAGCATTGATAAAGAACGGTTAAATATACAATTTGAATGAAGTTGATGGCCAACTGAAGGAGAAAAGAGCAAAAATATTTATTTATTTTTTGTAATTTTTGGGGATTTTGATAATAAGAACAGTGATATAGACGTATAATATACTGTTAGAAAGCTAAATATTTTAGAAAATATATTATCTTATACACAAAGGTGTCAAAAGGAATGGAGAGTGACGAGATAAAACTAAGTAATTGTAGCAGATAACAATATAATACACGTATATTGGATTGTAAAATAAGTTGGTTGTGTTTTTTACTTGTCATTTCTATAGAAACTTTAGATTCTTGTAAATATTTTTAATCAGTCACACATGACCTATTTTGATCTATAACATCTTTCAGGTAATTTTTGAATTACGTCCTCTCAGAAACTCTTACAGGACGACCCGAACGCTTTGCGTCTTGCATTAAAAAATTTCCTGCTCTGAACCGAGAAAATCAGTTACTGATACAGTGTTTTCTCCTTGGACAGCATCGCCATACTCACTGCCAATTTTGTTAACCGTCTTGTGCAGCAGATTTTTGTTTTCGGAAATGAAAAATCATTAAACGACGAAAATGATTTTTTTTCTCTTCTATTATAAGATAAGATAAGAAGAATTGGCTTAGCGAACCCGAAGGTTCGATGCCGATACCACCAAATTCCGCCTACACAGACTCGTCCAATGTTCACCGTTCAAACCCATGCCACCGAGATCAGCCTTAACGCAATCCTCCCATCGACGCTTCGGCTTGCCTTTCGGACGCCTACCAGTCGGATCAGCGAATACCAACTTTCTCGGAATCCGTTCCTCATCGAGCCCAACAACTTTACTCGCAAATTTGAGTCTCCGCGATGCTATCAACTTAATTATAATCACAGGATACAAGTTCCACAATTCCGCGTTGTGCAACCTTCTAAACTCCCCAGTGACCTCATCTCTCTTCGGACCAAATATTTTACGCAGTACCTTATTTTCGAAAGCCTTAAGCCGTTGTTCATCCTTCAACGTAAGCGGCCACGTTTCACATCCGTAAAGAACCGTCGGAAGAATAATAGTTTTATAAATTCTAACCTTTAAGTTTTTAGATAGAAGCCGCGAACTAAGTAACTTAGCAACTGAATAATAACACGCATTTCCCACCTTTAACCGGGACTTTATTTCTTCCTGGATTTCATCTTTTCTTGTTATCACTGAGCCCAAATACTTGAATTCCTCTACGTGTTCAAAAGTATGCCCTGATACATCAATATCACCAAGATCGCCACCGTTTCTGTTACTAATCATGTATTTCGTCTTATCGGTATTTAATTCGAGTCCTGTTTCTTTACCGGCTTTTATTAACACACTTGTATTTAGTTGTATAGTTTCCGTGTCTTCACCTAGCAGTACTAAATCATCGGCATACCCCAAAACCGGAATCTTGTCACCCACATTTAAACCTTTCTCGGTACACATTACCTTTTCTATGACATATTCTAAAGCTATATTAAATAACACGGGTGAAAGTTATCTCTTCTATTATGAGCAAGTAAAATACCACTTAAGGATAAGGAATCCCGATTGAAACTGATGCATAAAAGCACCTGAACTAATTTTTTTTTAGAATATATGAACACAATTGATTTAATTGAAATATTGAAAAACGCTACGAACTTATTTTAAAGCCCAATATTTAGACTTTACATATATATATATATATATATATATATATATATATATATATATATATATATATATATTTATATATTTCATAGGAGTGATATGTAACGTAAAAAGAAATATCTAAAACTGAAAGCATTCTGTAGTTCGCAGCTAAAAATGAATGGACCACCCAAACATCAAGAACAACGCAATTAAAAACTTAATTTATTATTATTAACAATTAAAGCCAGGCTTAATATTGGTAGATTCTATTGCCGTAAGACCCGATTTCATTCAACTTTCTGTTTTACAATCCTAGGCATTCAGTTTTATAGCAGAGAGCGAAACAGCTAATTCCAACAACAGATTTATGTTTACTTTTTTTTTTATAGGTTATTTTGTTTGCTTAAGTCACTTTTATGTTTCTATAGCTAGTCGGGCAATGAGTGTGAAAAAAAAAAAATTATCCAGGTTTGGAGCGTTTTGGATAGGGATCTTAAACGCCGCTTACCTGATATCGCACAGGATGGACGGCATAAATGAGATTTTTTTTGCCCCCTGAAAAACCATAGGGATATCGTTAGAACCCGTGTGACCTTGGGTATAGAAGGCTGTTATGCCAGCGACTAGACATCAGGTTATCCTAATCGTTAATACTCGAAATGAAATCGTACTTGTAATTAGTAATCAATTTTAAACCCAAAGAAAATAAAAAAGATATTATGAAATACACTACACGTCCTGTTCAGAAGCAGGAAATACTTGAAAGAAAGAGAAGAGTAAGTACCAACAGTAAAAGGTGCATCTTTCTAAACGAGTCAAAGAGACAGGAGCTTAAGATGATTATGTAATTCTTTATAAAAATCTAGAGCAGAATTTTAGTGAGATCCAAAGAATTCATCATATTTATTTGTTTGGCGCTAGCTCACTATAACCTAGATACTATTCAATTTACCAATATTGATTATTGTGAGCTCACTCCAAACAATTGCCCTGAAGATAGTCTAAAATTTAGGCCGAAACTTTGTCACAATATATTAACTTCACTTTATTGAAGTGTTTCTATGACTGCACCCCCGAGCAACTTATTCGATTTTATCTACAGTCAACTATTTTGCTGTTATTGAACATATATTGAAAATACGTTACATTTCAATGCGAATAAACTATAATAAAAATGACTAAATGTATAGTATTTGATGATTGTATCAGAATAAAAATAATTGAATAACAATAGAGATATTACGGAATTGAATAGCTCCAATAGAGACATGGAGATGCTTGAGATAAGGTGCTGCCTTAGGGATTCACGAAATCCTGACCCAAGAGGATTGAGTAATCAGTTGCTAATCATACAACCCATCATGTGGTATTTTTTTCAGCCATTTATTAGAGGCCGCAGAATTCTTTCGGTCTTATAGTCATCATCATAAACTACAATTCTGGCATTTGTACAAATTATGACTAATAAAATTGCATAATGCTATTCTGTCTAATTCCCGTAATGACTTGCTGAGGTTAGTCTGGATTTATAAGGAAATTAGATGAAAAACATCTAATCTCTGTATAGATATCGGCAAAAATAATTAGAGATAAAATTTTACTAGCTTAAACTTGTGAATAAGACAATGAAATGACGCACAGATTCAATTAGGGTGTTTTTCAGTAAGGAACTAGATTAAGGACGTATATGGATTATATAAGGAGCGGCATGGGCATTGAGCACTAGTCTAATGCTCTCTGGACCCTGATTATTTATTCTTTTATTTTAGCTGAAAGGCGACCCTAGGGTATGGAAACCCTCATGCGGCAGACTCAGCAACTATAAAGTGGTTACTCAAAAAATAAGGAAAACCTGGCGGCTGAGTTTGATCTTGGCATAATCACTTCATTGCACGGCCGTTAGCCTAAAACACTACGTGCATCTACATGTTCTGAGCCCAAGCCTCTTTCATGGGTTGTAGAGGTACAGGTTTTTTTTTTTTTTTTTTTTTTTTTTTTTTTTTTTTTTTTTTTTTTTTTTTTTTTTTTTATGCAAAAATAATTTATTATTAAAACTGAAATCAAATCATTACAATAATGAAACCTATAAATATGCACTACTGTCAGATTCTGATTTATTAATGCTGTTACAATATCTAAAAGTGTTTCGAATTGTTGTTTATCTTACACAAGACCAGTTAATAAAAAAAAATATAATAAAAAAACCTTAAACTCAGGTGTAATCGACTCCTACAAACCCTTATAATCCGCCTAAGAAGACTATCGAGACGCTGGCCAAGAGACTTGCTATACTATACTGATAGCCATTTGTATTTAAAATCTATTTAATAGTTTTATTTTCATTTATATTTTATCATATTTAGTTATCGCAAAAGCAGATGGTAAATCTGATGAATGTCAAAACTCTTATAAATAAATAGAAAAAACTCCGTATAAATATAAAAATTAAGAAAGCAGAAAAAATCGTTTTAATATTTTCTATCATCTAAAAACCTCCAGCGTCAATATCAATACAAAAATTACCTTATTTTTTATATTACCATTTGGATTCAATGTTCAGTGCAACAATTTTGCTGTATTCAGATAAGGCAATTGATTAAGTGTTAAATGTGTATCTGGAAATATCGCGAGATGTTTGGTAATTAGATGAAGCAAAGAAATGTAAGGGTTTCAATCTAGCGAACCATCCTTACAGCTCAGACGAGAATACTTGACACTCAAATATGTCTCCAGATTAAAGGCTTCTTACCATCACCCATTAGCCTCTTCTCTATTTGCTGAAGAGCCCGAAAGTCGTGGTGTCATGAGTACCGAGAAACCCATCCAAAGACAAATCTACCAAACACTGACTCAAACAGATATGAGCCTACATAATATAAAATCCGTTCCTGAACTTAAAATCCCTCGCAGATACAAAGAAAGACCTCACATTGACAGATCGATGACCAGAGTAAAAAACATGCTTCCAATAGAAATACAGAACTCGTTTTTGGAAATATTGGAAAAGTACCATAACTCTGACGTTCTATACACTGATGCTTCCAAAATGGAAGATAGCGTTGGCTGTGCTGTCTACAATAAAGATAAACAACTCATGTACATGCTGCCTAAAGAGAGCTCCGTTTTCACAGGGGAAGCCACTGCTATACTAAAGGCTCAGAAATGTATAGACAACTCTAACAAAAATTCTTGGATTATTGCGACGGACTTTTGGAGTGTGCTGGCTGCCATCGACAGCCAAACACCAATCAACGCGATAATCCGGAAAATAATTAACGAGGATTGGAAAATAAAACTCGGACATACGCATGTTGTGTTGCTATGGGTACCAGCCCATCGAGGAATTCCGGGCAATGAAAAAGCTGACCAAGCAGCCATCACTGCCAGAATAGGAGAAGAGAGTGGAATTGCCCAAATTAATAAAGTAACTGTAGAAGATTGGATGCTCCAATCGAAAAAAGAGTTGCTAGCGGATTGGACGGAAAAGTGGAAAAGAGGGCGGACAAAGTTAGGAGCAGTGAAATCTGATTGCAGTAAATGGGAAACTAGCTCCAGAAAGCCTAGGAGGGAAGAAATCCTACTGTGTAGGTTGAGAATTGGTCATTGCCAATTTACCCATGGGTACCTCTTAAAACGGTTAGAAGCACCCACTTACACGAAATGTGACAATGTCATACAGAGTGTGAACCATTTGTTATTAGAATGCAAAAAATACAAAAACTTGAGAAAAGCTATTGGATTGGCACTGACGATTAACCAAATACTCGGCAACCAAGAAAAGCATATATACAAATAGTTTGAATATTTAAAGATTGTAGGGTACTACAACAGAGTATAATTTATTGAGCTATTTTGCACTATTTTTTTTTTCTGATCTCCATTCCGTCTTAATCTTGATTTTCTGTAATTTTTAATCCTCTATCCTCCGGTGTGGTGAATTAAATTATTAAGATAATTCTTGAAGTGGTATAATATCAGTGAAGGGCTCACCTCTGGCTGTGTTGAAACTTAGTGTTATACCTTATTTCTATTTTCATCCATTTCCTTGGCTAACTGGATGCAACTGCAAACTGCCATCGATTTTTAGACTATTGGAGGTTCTTTGCTGGAAAATAGTGGATTTTAGGTTGTCAAAACTTTATGTGGCGTCTTTTAATGAAGTACTCTACGGACGGTTCGTCAAGAATTCGATCGGGGTTGGGAGCTTTTTCTTTGCATTTTGACTTTTTTCTGCATAATACCTGATTACTCCATTTTAGGAATCCATACGATTTTTTAAGAGATTCAATGTGTAGCACTTATCCCAGAAGTTATCTCTAAAAAAAAAGAAGGGAAAAAAATAATCAGTATAATAAAAATGCCAGAATAAGCCGCGAAATTTAGAATTTCTCCAATTTGAAAGGTATCCTATCGTACCCTTTCTGGATATGCACACATGCTAAAATATTTTGGAAAAGAGAGAAATGTAAGGTATTTTCGATTGTTATCGCTGTGTTAAACTCAGATCAATCTCATCATCACCTTCATTAATATTTCGAGTTTCTGAAATTCTTCTCCAACTTTGCACCTTCGGCAAACAGGTTTGACGCTGGACTGGTTGTCGATCTTGAGCTTGGGAAAGAGATTCGAAATCAGAAATGAGATTTGTTACGGACGAATAGGATTCAGTACGACCAATCACCCTTTGAAATAATTGAGAGGCGTTCTATTTTCGTAGTGTCTCTCCTATTACCCCCGTAATATAGGACTTAGTGTCTTCTATTACCTCACAATAGAGGACATAGACCCCAGTCATTACCATTGTGAGGCGGGGAATGTGGTTAAGCTTCTGATACAGCATATTTCAGGTGTGACTCCAGCTATTTATCCCCTCTAAAGAATTTCAGTTCCATGAGCAATTCTCTAATTATCAAGATCTTTACATGTAAGTGCGTACGAGTCTAAGGATTAAGTCTGAGATAGGTCTGCGAAGGAGTGAGGTTACAAATAGAGTTGGTGGGAACTAGGAGCTTATGTGAAATTGATTTGTCATTTTCTTTTTATATTCATTTCAGGCCGTATTTACTTTCACTTACCTATATATGAAATATATAGTAATGGGAAGTATTGTGATCGTGAAAATTTTCGAATCCGAGTTTTCACTGGAAATACACGTTTTAGGATCTTGAGTTCAAACAGCCAATTCCCGGAAAAAGGTCTGCGGGTCCGTGTCCGTGTGTGTGGTGACTCTCGGGCGAAAACGAAAAGTCATATGAAACTGAAATTTCATATTTAAGAAGACTATACGTCCGATATGTTATAGAATCATTTTCATCAAAATCAGCTGACCGGAGATCTACTTAATATATGCATTTTGCACCTTTTTAAGATTTTCTCAAAAACGGCGTTAACGACTTTGTTTAAACTCACTATATCTATGTAAAATTTAATGGGATTTAATATCATGTAGATTTCATTCTGATTGAAATAGTCTGACAGGCATTAAATGCCGATATTTTAAAAACAAAACTTTACATAATGACTTACACCCAACAACAGTGGAGGAACACATCAGGACTCTTTATCTACGATTTCATAATAATTTACTCGGACATAAGAGATATGGCTACAACCGACATGAATATTAATTCGAGGAGGAGATTAAAAAGATGTTGGATACGAGATCTCCTGAGTTGATCAACAGTCGATCAGTTCAAGGAAGGTGTACTGATCCTTTCTCATGGCTCCCTCACATGTCGACATTACCTGCTGATTATTTATATTTGCTGATTGTTCTTGCCGTTTGGACAGGCGTAAATCAAGATTTTAAGAGAAAAATTTTATAATTATAATCATTACGACCAGGAATTTGTGCACAGATTATATTGCTGTTTTGACGACTCGGTATTGAATAAAAAGATGGAATCAAACGGCCTACCTTCTAAAATTGATTTCCTTCTCAAAATCTATGAGTGATTTTTATTCACCAGATCTGTAGCTTATACAGTTCCTAAATATTTAAATAATAATAAGACCTGAGAGAATACAGTTATCAACGAAACAAGGATTTCCTATTATAGCTCTTTCAAATATATTTAAAAAATGTTTATTTAAAGAAAAAATCTGGTGCGCAGAGCTCATCCCTTTTGCTTACTTCAATACTTAAAATAAATTTAACAAAAAAAGTTATTTCCATGGAAATATTTAATTTAGATGAAAGGTTATGAAACTAGAAATTATTTTCTCATAAATTTGAAATTTAAGTTCGTTCATTGAAGTAAAAATATTCTATGAACACACCTTTTATCCTAATTGTTATTTATCTTTTTTTTCTATTATGCTCGTTAGTCCGCCTCAACTTTAATCAATATTTTTTCAGTTTTATCCTTCGGTTGGTTGGTATCGCAATTTTCATATTCCTTATCAAATTTGTTAGATCTGTTTTTAAGAAAAAAAAAACAAAAAAAAAAACTGTTAAATACATGAAAAAATCTTAAAATTGAGTTGATTTATGACATAGTTCAACGCTAATTTCTGAGATAACAAAAACAAGAAAATAATAAAAATGATGGAAAACAAACTATTCTACAGAAAATACATAAAAGAGATAGGATCCACTAACGATATAGAAAAAAAATTCTTCTTCAACAAATGATTTTAAACAGACAAGATGAACTGAAATTTTGTATTCTATTATCATTATTTATGTCACCATTATATCATTACGAAGTTAATAAATACTAAGAAATTAGAATATATTGAAATTAATTTTTAATTCCTTTCAATATGATACCAGGTGTAAACAATTTTACATTATTAAAAATTGTATATATTAGTTATATGATTTTCTTTTTAATCTTTAAGGACGTTATGATTTATGAGATCTCAGCGAATAAATTCCTGTTAGGTATTTTTAATCGCTTCCTCAATCAAACACTTAAACTTTTAGTCGGAGCTATTAAAAAAAAGGGTAATAGATTGTTTATTAGTCTAATAACGGGTATAAAAGTTTATTTTTTTAATCATTAGAAAGTCTTGTGATATTAATGACATGATAGCTCGTAATTAGTTGTGCCTTCATGTTTAAATATAAACTTTATTTTCCATCCAACCAATTTAGCAAGTCATCTTATAAATATAACCTGTAAGCATATTTTTTAATATATATATATAACATAAGTCGAAGGTTTAAAATACGGATATCATAAGCGGTTGTGATTACCATAGGTATCATTATCTGATATCAGACTACAAAAGTAACTTTTTATAATGTAGCATCCTAAAGAAAGAAGATGGTTAAAAAATATTGAAAACTATTTTTTGTTACATTTCATTAGCGACTATTCATTCTACAATTATTGCTTAACAATCGTATTAGCATCTCAGTATTTGAATTTACGAAACCAATATTTCTTAAACTAATATCTGCCGATTATAAGCTCCTTTAGAATAGAAACTTATATCGATAAATAAGGTCAATGGATTTAATGCGTTGTCTTCCAGACATCAAATATTGCATAATTCAGGAAAATTAGTAGCAAAAAAAAAAGTCATTCTTAAGAAATACTATTTCTTAATAGATTACAGAACTGCTCTCTCTAGCGTAAACAATGAACAACTGGGACTAAGGTAAAAATGTATTGCAGAATAGTTAACGTTTATTTATAGAAATTTATCTCTACCTTTGTTTGTTTATGTATTTAACGTCACTTTATGCTACTATGGCTAATCGGACGATGCTACAGTGGGAGTCCTAAATTTTGCCTATCCAGATTTTATTAGGATAGGGATCTTTAACGAGTACCTGACATCGCACAGGCTCGGGACCACCTTTTAACGTCCCCTCCGAAGGACGGCGTAACTAAGGATTTTTTACTCCCATTAAAAAATCCTAGGACCACCTGCGGGTTTGAACCCGTGACCTTTAGCATGGGAGGCTGTTACGCTAGCCACCCAGCTACAAGTGATCCCTATCTCTACCTTTGTAAGGAATTATATAAATCAAAGAGTTAATACATATTTATATAAGATTATCTTTATAATATGAAACATATATTATGCGATGATATAACAACTCTTGAAAATTTTAATTTAAGAATTGTGGTTATGTTATTTACTTATATTATTTTACTCGGAAAATAATGCATTTTTCCCTTAATAACCATCTGTTAAGGTTTGCCTGGATTATTCATTAGTATAAATTACATTAGATATAAATCATCTTCCGAAAGAAAATATTAGTTTGCTTCGATGGCATTTCTCTTCTTGGCTGAAACTACTAATGATCCAGTCTTTATTGATTATAGTATATAATGTTTTTACTCGTTTGATCTCGGCCGGAACAGAGCCTAAACAGCCAGGAACATCAACTAACTTTGGGAAGAGGGCAGTATTAATGAGTGCAACTTCAACTAATTTTGAGGGGGATGCTAGAAGTTAGCCTGGAAGAAAAATAAGTTAGTTAAAGGACTTCTTCGGTTAAAAACGATGTTCTTCGGACTTTGGTGGAAGATAGAGAACTTGCAAAAAAACCGATTTAAGGAAATAGACGATCTATGTCCATTTCATTCGATTCGAATGGTTAAAAAAATAAAAAAAAAACACAAAAATTATTATGATATTATTTCCTCATTACTTAGCTACAACAACAATGATCGATTTCTGTCACCCTCCACCATACTTAGCGGATCTCTGGCCGATTGATTACTATTTATTTTTTATAAAAGTCTGTTTTCATTGTCTTCACGTTGAACTATGGTGTATGTCCAGAAGAAGGACGATATCTGGGAGTCTATTTAGACAAAAGACTGAAATGGAGGACTTACAAAAAACAAGCAAAAAAAAAAACAACTAAGCAGACGAGTTGGTCTTTAACCAGGCTGCTTGACAAACGAGTAAAGTTATTCTTAAACACCACAATTACTATTTATAAAGTACCCATCAAACCCTTATGATAATATGGAATAGAGCGATAGGTCTCTGCCAAAACCTCCAACATCCAACGAATTCAGTCTTTCAAATCCAAAGTTTTAGGAAAAATCGTGGCCGTTTCAAAAACCGTCGGGGTGTGTTGTGCGTATCGGTGGTGGATTTAAGGGTTTATGGCCCAAAAACTTCATATTGTAAGTCATTATGTCGTGTAAATCTTTATATATTAAGTAGTAGTATCTAGAACTGTTAGTAAGTCCAAGTCCTTGTGGAGTAATTCATTTATCACATAGAATGGTGCATCCACGATTTTTCCTAAAACTTTGGATTTGAAAGAGTGAATTCGTTGGAAATCTGGGAGTCTATTTAGACAAAAGACTGACATGGAGGACTCACATCAGACTTAAAAAAACAAAAACACCTGAGCAGATGAGTTGGTTTTTAACCCAGCTGCTTAACCAACGATTAAAGTTATTCTTATACACTAAAATTATATAAATAATTGAGTTTTACTATATATAAATAATATATAGATATATATTATTATAATAACTATATATAAATAATAATTATTATAATATATATATAGTTATTATAATAATAAATAATAATTATTATAATAACTATATATAAATAATTGAATGTTTAAGTACCCATCAAACCCTTATGATAATATGGAATAGTGCTATAGGACTCAACCAAAACCTTCAACATCCAAGGAATTCAGTCTTTCAAATCCAAAGTTTTAGGAAAAATCGTGGATGCTCCATTCTATGTGGCAAATAAATTACTCCACAAAGACTTGTACTTGCTAACAGTTTGAGATACTACTACTTAATATATAAAGATTTACACGACAATATGAAGTTTTTGGGCCATAAACACTTAAATCCACCACTACACCAATACCTACAACCCACCCCGACGGTTTTCGAAGCGGTAGCCTAGAGATTCACTGGTTTAGCTTTCGGAAGATAACATGTTTGCTTATTGCAATTATTTTTTTTAGTGGCAAATAACGAAATTTCGTTCGAACACTTAAATATTTTTTCTCCAAAAATATAGATCAATCAGCAAATGCGAGGAAGCAGTAAGAAATGCTGACATGTGAGGCATGAGGAAGAATCAGTAGAATAGCAGTGGGCCTTCCTTGACCTATTCGAATATTAATAAACGCAGGAGATCTCTCATCCTGCACCTTTTTAATCTTCTCGAATTTATAGGCATGTCGTTTGTAGCCATATCTCTTACAAGTGTGTTTACCGTAAATACTACATACAATACATCCATTATTCTTGTTAGTATTATGTGGAGGAAGATACTGATAACCTTTGGTTGACAGCAATGATACCGTGTAATGCATGCTCTATTGTGTTTTATGTTGAACGTTTCAAAAATTTTCCATTGAAGTTGCCTGGATCTGGATATTCCCAGCATCCCAGAGTGCGCCTGCAGACTGATAATGCGTCCTAGGATTAGCACTATCATGTAGGCGGAGCAAGGCCCTCACACGCTAGCGGAATAATGACCAGGATCGAATACGCCTTGCAAAAACACACTCTCAATGTCCTTCGACAAATATCATTAGCATTACTGCTTTAAGAAAATGTTGTTAATAATAATTTGTAGCGGTTTTTATCGTAATAGCAGTAATGACAACTTTTAATTTTTACTTATATTTACCTATATGTGATATTAATTAATCGATTGAAAAAAAAAAATTAATTTTGACCTGACATAAGTTCCTAAAGAAGAACAACACATTCAACGTAATATAAGATATATATCTATATCTGTCCTATACGAAAGATGCAAAATAATACATAAATAAAACAAATTGACTTGAGAAATATATAAGATAATAAGAAATAAAAAATAACATGATGTAAAGTCATAGTAATAATTACGATCGAGAAAAAAAAATTCAATTTTCAAAAAAAAATATTCGTTTAAAGTACTTTAAATCAAAATAACCACGAATAGCAAAAGTCTTCGTTTTTAAATAGTCATTTTCAAGTAAAAAAGTTAAATTACGTATTTTGAATCTATCCACCAGTACTGTCTCTTTTTAATTCGAGTTTATAGTTTTTTACGATTTTCTAAAAAAAAAAAAACAACAACTAATATTTCCATGAAACTTTCCTATTTTCTTATCTTTAAAACCTTAAAACTCATCCTAGGTCTTATGTATATGTATTCTATATCGATTACATTATAGAAAATTAGATATGAGCAAAATATAATTACTTATGTACGTTACGGTAAAGTGTGTATATGATCACATGGTAGGTAAAGCATTTCTCGAAAACATATAAAGAAATCAAACCTACTCACGATTTAACTTTGTTACCTTCACACTTTATTTGAGTGACCTGCTTTATTTAACGAATGGATAAATGTTATAGTAAGATAAGTGAAAGTTTTATATTTCTCCAACACCGTTTAACTGCTGTTTAGTGTGTTCTGTAGAGATGATAGTGTAAAAATATTTCAATAAATACTCAGTAGTGTTTGCGTTGTAAATAATGCATCATGTAATTTTTTTTAAACATATTTATTAATATTTACAACTGTATTAAAATACGTCAAGTAAATGTGATGGACCATAGCAAACTTACATGAAATACATGTAGAGACACTACCCAATGGCAACAATCTAAAAATATTCTAAACTAGAAGGTCTGGGGGCCATCTGCTTTATGGAGGATTATCAGGAATTGAAGAGGATGATATGATAGAATCTAGTGGGTTGGAGTGTGTATGGAGTTTTTTATGGAATGATTGATGCCTGGTACGGGCTAATTCAGTAACATATGGATCATCAAGGTTTTTATGCATGAGTTTATTCTTGACAAAGTTAGGAGCGTTAAGGATTTTACGAAGGATTGTAAGGATTGGATAGGAGAAGAATTAGTTGGTTAACTAGAGCTCCATAGCAAGTGGTTATTGATCTTATGGTGGTAATGTAAATGAGTCTTTTGTGATTAAGTGGAAGGTTTGAGCGTTTCTCCAGTAAGTGTTGAAGTAAACGTCGGGCAGTTTCTAGTGGTTTAAGTCTTTTATGGGGATTCCAAGTGAGCCGTTTGTCAGTTTGGAGCCCTAGCTATCGAATCTGTTTAACAAGGACTAGTGAAGTGTCATTAAAGGATACTGAAGGGCAGGAAGATGTAATTTTAAGTAAGTAAATGTTGCTGACTTAAAATATCTTTGATAAGATCTCCGATTATTAACTATAACACGTGATTATCACTATTACTGAATTAATACGTCCTTCAATATTCCATTAATACGAGTTCTGTTTAGCATATATCCTTATTCTGACGATGGTTTCCGGGTCGAAGAATATTTTTAGAAGTGACTATGGCATGAGCCCTTGTTAGATGAATCATCCTTTGAATAAAAAGAGTCTGAAGGCTACTCTCTAACTCTAGACCGAATCTAACGGACACACGTTTCTAAATTCTATTCTTGTTAATATAAAATTATTGGTCGGAATTATTATTTTTCTTTTGATTATTTCTATTTAAGATATATTCTCTCTTATTTATACTATTACTTTGTTAGTGTTTTCATAAAATAAGTGGACTAGAACCATTTTATTTTTCTGCAAATAAAGTTAGTTTGTTTGTTCATTTTATTTATTTACAATCGTTTATGTTTGACTTTAATGTCATTTGCTATCTGCAAAAAAAAGCAATAAGCAAATATGATGACTTCCGAAAGTCGGTTAAAGCAAGGCATCTCTAGGTCACCGCCTCAAAAGTCGTCGGGGTGGGTTGTACGGGTTCGTGTAGGATTTAAGTGTTTGGGCCGATGGGTTCATGTTGTAAGTCAGTTTGTCATGAAATCTTTTATAATATTCTGTGGCTTTGTCTGAAACTGTGAGTATGTCCAAGTCCTTGTGAAGTAATTCGTTGGTTACATAAAACGGTGCATCCACGATTTTTCGCAATATTTTCGATTGAAGGGTTTGAATTATTTGGATGTTAGAACATTTGGCAGATCCCCATAGCTCTATCCCGTATGTCCATAATGGTTTGATCAGTACTTTGTAAATAGTAAGTTTTGTGATCACGTATAATTTGGATCGTTTGTCAAGCAGACGGGATAGTAGTCCAAATCGTCTGTTCAGTTGTTGTCTTTTAAGTCTAATGTGGGTCCTCCATGTCAGTCTTTTGTCTAAGTACAGTCCCAAATATCGTACTTCCTCTGATGTCGGAATGGGTTTATCCTCAAAATAGACTGCTGGACAATCTCCATGATTGAGCGTGAAAACGATAAATAGACTCTTTGGTTTGTTCATTTAACTTCACTTTATACAATAGTGACTAATCGAAGGATGCTAAAATGTGGGTTCTAAATTTTGCCAATCCAGGTTTAATTAGAATTGGTAGCTTTAGCGTGCAACGGACATCTCACAGGCTCGAGAACACGATTTTACATCCCCACTGAAGGACGGCGTAACCAAGGGGTTTTAACTCCTATTTAAAAATCCTAGAGCCATTTGCCGGGTTTTAACGTTGTGACTTAAGGTTTAAAAGGCTCTTATGCTAATGTTTCAATAAAAGGATGACAAATTAGGACATATGTTGAAAGAAGATACAGAAACGAATCAGGTGTTGATTATAATTTGAATATAATAAAATGGGAATGAAGTAAACTATTAGAACACTGATTTGTTTAATAAGTTTAATTTATCACCTAAAAAAAATTAAAAATATTTGCAAACTATCAATATAAATTTAAATTATGCATTATCCGAATATTTGTGTAGGTTGTTCCAATAAGTGCGTGGTCACATTTATAAAAAAAAAAATGAATAATATTTTTTTCTGATAGGAATAAGTTCAGGTTTGGCGAGTTTCTCTATTAGAGTGATATGTTGTATGTACCTATGGTCGGCTTAGCGTTATCTTACAAACAGGACTCTTATAACTTTATTAGGGTCCTTTAATTTTAAATTATACTTGAATATGAAATATGAGATTTATATAGAAAAAAAAGTACTTATGTGTTTTTATATTTTCAGATTAATAAATTTAAAAAAAAAAAGCTTACACACGGGTTCTTTAATATGGTATTTATAATATTTTCTCTAATATATACCAGATTATACCACTATCGGTTTACGATATTCATTTCGTATTCATGATGGCCTGATGGTAACCTTTAAACGATTGTAATATTTATCAATTCCACGTTATTTAATTTTTTTAACTTTGATGCTGAGTTTTTTACCACATCGGATCTCCTCCGAGGTGCTCGAAACCGGTAAAAGATTTATCAAACTGGTTCCTTAATCTTTCTTTCATTTCTCCTTCGGAAGGAAGGCCTCCTGGTGAAGATATTAATAATTCATCGGATGGCGTAGGGGCATTAGTCATATAGTCTATATAGTGAAGGACATGGCCGCCCCTCCGAGAAGACGAATTGACAATGGGACATCTGACAATACCCTCATTGAAAATTTTTTATAGGTTTTTCTTTGAGCCCCCTTCCTCTGCTTCAGCCCGGACACCTACATGTGTGGCCGCCAGCATTCTGTTTAACCATGAGCACGCAATGGGACCGTGCGTAGCCACGTAGGAGTTGGTCTGTCTGTCATTGTGTAGTTCTTTTATAATAGTGCGTATCTTGAATTATACTGCATATCAAAAGTTTGAGACCACCTTTGTTTTACATCAATTAATCTGTTTGTATTTTTACTTTCACTTACTATATATAGTAAGGGAAAGTATTGCGATCGTGAAAATTTTCGAATTCCAGTTTTCAACGGAAATACACGTTTTAGGGTCCCCTGAGTCCAAATAACCAAGTCCCGCAAAAAGGTCTGTGTGTGTGTGTGTGGTAACTCCCGGGCGGAAACGGTAAGTCCTATGAAACTGAAATATCATATTTAGGACAACTATACGCCCAAGACGTGACAAAACTTTTTTCATCAAAATGAGCTTACCAGAAGAGGCACTTTATACCATGCATTTTGCACCTTTTTTTCGATTTCCTCAAAAACGGTTCCGACGATTTTGATTAAACTCGCTATATCGATGTAAAATTAAATGGGCTTTAATATCATGTAGGTTTTATTTGGATAAAAATGGTCTGACAGGGCTTAAATGCCGATATTTTAAATTTTCTTCCCCTAAAGTACCTTTAATTTTGTAGATTCAATAATAATAACTAGATTATCTTGTTAACGCTGATGAAAAACAGGTAAATATATAAATTGAATAAATTCGATACCCAACTAAAGGAGAAAATAGAAAAAATATTTTTTTAATACAATTTTTCGTTTTTGAACATAAGAGCAGTAATATACATGTATGATATACCGTTGGAAAGCTAAAGATTTTAGAAAAAATATTATCTCATACACAAGCTTTTAAAAGTTAATAGAAAGTGATGAGAAGAAGATAAAACTAACTGATTATTTTAGATAATAATATAATAGATTTTTTAATAAAACACATGTTTCTATATAAATTCAATTTGATTAATTCCTTAATAGTTTCACGTATTTTTATCTCTAACTGTATTTGAAAATTCTTTCATTGATTTTAAAAATCGAGGTAAGTGAAAGTCGCGTGTTGCCCGCACTAGATTTTTTTCTTGGCTCTCGCATTTTTGATGTTTTGGGCTGCACAAAGCAATTTAACGGAAAATTCTTTATTTAAAACCATTCTTATATGAAAAAAACAAAACAAAAATCACCTTCTCAGTGAACTTCTTGTAACTTTGGCAGTCGAGAAATCATTAATCAAACTAAAAATAAAATTTATCTTTTCAGTTCCTCTTACGGAATGACTAGACTATAAATAAAGCTCCAGACACAAATTGTTTATGATTATTCATTTTTATCACATTAGAATTCTCAGTAATAATTAGATTTAAACAAATTATTTCTTCATATTTATGATAGATATGACAAAATTTTCTATAAACCTAATTAGCGAATCTATTTTCAATTAAAAATAACAATAAGATAACTATATTTTATTTAAGTATTCATATAGAGATTATTCACGATTTATTGATGTAAATCTTAGGTGCTCTCAAATTTTCGACCGGAAGCGTATATTTATAAAAAATAAAGACTTCCCTTAAAGTTGTACACAACTATTTATGAAGATAAAAATAAATGCAGGTTTGACCCTTTAGATATCGACAAGATACCGATTAGTACAGGACTTACTTGACAAACTTTTAAAACTTCAAGTCTATTACAAAAACTCATTTACGTCACTACTATCAAACCTATTGGGACAAATGGTATTGAGCTTTAGGGCTATACTAAACCATCTGATTCCTCCCGCATCCAATACTTACAATCCAAAATCCTTCGCAAAATCATGAATGCCCCTTATTTTGCCACAAATTAACTCCTGTTGCAGATCTAACCCGTAACAGATATGCTCTTTTCATTCCAAACTCCCTGCCCACACAAATCCAATCCATCTTCCTTAAATATTCTTGAAAACGCGCCGAGTCGATTAAAAAGAAGGTGATCTCGGAATCTTACGCCTCAAAATAGTTGGTGGAGAGCTATCTCTGGATAGTTATTTCTTAAGACATTTTCTTCCACCCTCAATATTTACTTATCGTGTTTGTAAAATAAAATTGTAAATTACTATAAATAAATTATAAAAAAAAGAAAAGATTTGGACAAAAATAACCGATGGGTGAAAAGAATACTTAAGTATGTACGATCTGAAATGAGTATAAGAGATAGCTGGTACAGCTGCAGGAAAATTATTATGACAAAAAGAAATGTCAGTATATTGAGCAATGACAAATGACCTTTTTGTTGTAATAAATTCGTTTATATGTATATAAATTAATTGTTGACCATTAAATGATCCGAGTTGCAGCCTGGAAATCAAATAAAAATTAATCAAACTTTTTCTTTATGTTTAAATTTTTTTTTGTGTATATAACTAGATTGATCAAACTACAATAATAAAAGATATTTATATTTTGTTTTCTGGAATGTTTTCTCTTTAGTAACGCTACTCTTTGTTCATTCATCACGAATAATGGCCAGGCAATCGACTAGACGGATCTCATCATTGTCAAAGAGGTGCCGAACAACTGAAGTAATAAATTACGATTTAACATGTCGGAAAGCCCAATCGGTTATCCCCATGAGATACCAATATGGTGACGGCTAACAGGAACCCACTCCCACCGTTTTCCTTTCTTGGGATGAGTAGGCTGCTACGGAGGTTTCACCGCCTCCGCAATCAGGGCTTAAAGAAACAAGGTTCAAAAACTTCTTCTAAAAAAAAAAAAAAATTAAAATAATAATAATAAACTAAAATAATATTATGAATAGAATATTTTTATTAAAATAATTGAATGTAATGTTGTTTTATTATGTCTCAACCCCAGAGGGGCATCTGAGAGTGATTATGCTTTGTTGTAATAACTTGTTTCTTTTAGATAGTTAAACAGCTTCATTACTTTTTTTTTTTCGTTATCTTCTTCAACATCTGTTTTGCAAGGAAAGGATCCCAAGAATGTCGCACGATTTTGATGAAATAGTTTTAGGTAAAGCTAGCATTAAACGATTGCGAAATATTTGGGGCAACGCTCTCAAGGTAGTGGTCTCGGAAAAATCGGAAAGCTTGTGCGCGAAAAACACATTTATTTAATATCTCTAGGTCACAATTACCTACGTTGTCAAAAATTATCCTATTTCAAAGCGGAATAATTTAAAAAATAAGCCATAAAAACATTTAAGTTTTATGTTCGGTTATAAAATTATATTTTTTTTTCCACATTCCACTCCGCGATACTCGATGACATTTTATAGGATAGTGTCATCGCTCCCGATGCCTATTTTTGTGGGTAGCTATCAATTAGCTGACGGGTCCCACATACCCGGGGAGATTGTGAGTGAATCCCCTTTATTTATATGCTTGAAAATAGCTCTGGGACTGGGATTCGAATCCAAACTTTAGCGTGGCAGGCTAGCGTGCTAACCACTCAGCCACGGGCTTCCCCAAAATTATATAAATTACAAAATAAAATAAATTTTCATAAAAAAATATTATAAACTTTTTTTTGGTATGAGAAATCTTAATCTGAGCACAGTTTTCAAGAAACCTTATTAAAAGTCCTTTTTTTGATGAGATTATTTATATTTTTAGAATTATAACCAAGTATAAAACTTAAATATTTTGATGGCTTATTTATTAAATTATTCCGCTTTGAAATAGGGTAATTTTGACACCAAATTTATTTTACTCCTCAAGCTCTTCAAAAAGTAATCATGAGTAATCATTTCAACAGAAATTTTTTTTTTTTTCTCAAATCCTCGTCCTGGTTGTCTACTATATGCTGTCTTGTTATAAATCTAACAGTTTGGATTTGCTTATTCTTCTCTGTTTGTTAAAATTCAGAAATTTAATGAACATGGTGCAATAATATTAGAATAACCCAGTTTGTAATGTACAATATATATATTTTTTAATTAAAAAGGAAAATTAAAAATTCATGGTGATTTCAGTAAAAATTTCAGATTCTTGTAAATTTTGAATCAATTATATTAATTCCTTATTTAATCAATAATTAAATAATTTTTTGATCAATTAATCTTGAATTTCTTCATCAACAGCTGAAGGACGACCCGAAGAGCTTTGCGTCTTTGAAGTCAAAATGTCCGGTCTGAAAATTAATTTTTTCTCTTCTATTTTGAGCAAGCAAAATACCAATTAAAGATCAGGAATCTCGGTTGAAACTGATGCATGAAAGCACCTTAACTTATTCATTTTTAGGATATGTAAAAATTATTGACCATGATAACATGATTGAAATATAAACATGATTTTAACGATATGGACTTATTTTACAACCCAATAGTTTCTCTACACGTTTGTTTAATTTTATTTTGTCTTTTTGCATATTCACTTCTATTTAATATAGCTTTAAATTTAACTAAATAATGATGATCTTTTTTATTCATATAATTATTTATTCTGATGTTGGTATTCCTATAAACGTAATCATAACTTTTATCCGGATGGGAAAATGTTTAAAATCAGTTGAATTAACTATGTAATTAATATTAATAGCTATACTGTTTATGCAAACAACTTTATCATTAGCATTTGTGTTTTGTTTTGTTTTTTCTGTTTTTTTTGTAACCAAGTTCTTCTTTCTCCAACTGTTCTTTTATTCACATGAGAAATAGAAAATAAAAAAAAGTGTACAAGGAATGCATGAGTTGATACGTTAAAGAGAAATAAGATATGACGAAATTCAAAGTTTTAATATCCATACGTTGCGTTTAGGAATAATTATTAATATTGGAGATATAAAATTACTGTTTGAAGTTAAATATCAATAAAAAAACCTTTTGGAAAATGTATGTTTCTTTTTACAATTTTTTCTTCTCTTCTCGATATTTCATAAGATGTTCCTTTTCTGAGGTTGGATTTTCACACAGTACTTAAATAGCAAACAAGTAGAAATATTATGTAAAATAAAATAATATGATTATAATAAAATGATTTAATAATCAGAAACTAGTCAATTAATGAAATTTTGAATATTTTTTTTTATATTTATACTAAACTAAAAAAATAAAAGGGTTGATCTTAAGTATGATTGTTTTTTTCTCATATCGAGATCTCAGTAACCTTACGCAACAATAACCTTCGAAGCTACGTTAATAAAAACTATAATAAAACTGACATAATCGTTAATAATATTACTGAATAGTACTACAGAATTAAGAACTAGAAAGTTTAAAAATGAGTGTTAATTCCAACAACTCCTTTATGTTAAGAAATAGCAACACATTTCACTAATTTTAATCTAAAAATTACATGTTCTGGATAATTATTGACAATACCTCCTTTTTCTAGAGCCAAAGAAAAATATATTTATAATATTTAATATATTGTTCATATTAGTTTTAAAATGTGTATTCAGAAGGAATACATAAACTGTCTTTAACGCATTATTACCTTACCCATCATTAAAGCCCTGAAACATATAGGACCATATGTAGCAATAAAACATGATATTTTATTAATATTGATGACTCAAAATACAATATTATCTTTAATTATTAAATTAGTGAATGGTATACAGTTGCGTATACATAAATGAAATATATATAAATAAATTAGACTTTGGCACTGCTTACGAAACGTTTTGTGAATTTATATCCCATTAGTGGTTTCTGGAATTTAGATAAGCCTGTTTAATTTACCTGTAACAAAAAAAAAAAAATTAAATATTAAGTACTTTGTTTGAAATTGAAAAAAAAAAAAATGTATTCCATTAATGCATATTCTACATTTTATATAAAGGTATTTATGAATTACTCTTCTTTTTGCTCTCACTAATTAAATTCATGATGCAATGACCAACAAAAAAAAATAGTAAATAATTATAATTTACATTATAACTAAACAATGTTTAATCAGTACGACAATAACCAATGACAAAGTTGTTTTCGACGTTAATGCTGAAGTGACAAAAGTTACACCTTACATCAGATACATTATTGGAGGTCAGCACTGTAATCCAAACAGCCTACTTTATCCCTAAAAGGTCAGAGTAAAATGAAAATAGGGAACCTAATAAATGAGGTATAAATAATATCTATAACGGTTATTGACAAATGTGGGAATTAATAGAAATGATTAGTTGTTTGGCAGGAAGTTTTATTTCATGATACAAAACGTCTAGGAAATTAAAACCATACCTAAATATTTATTTATTTGTTTCGCAAAAAAGGAGATCATTGTTTTTCTCATTTAACTTAAGTCTTATTTCTTGGTATATTTTTTACTATCAATTATCTGTAATAGAATAGCCATTCTTTAAATTCATGATATTATTATTATGATATGCTAGGTTATACCGTGCGTTAGATCACTATGTTATGGTATGCTATATATATATTTTTTTCTGTATATGTGAATGTGAGCTTAAACACCATCCAAATCGTCCTTTGAAACATGGTATAATATTCTGACTAAAATTGTTAATCAATAAAAAAAAAACACTCATAAAATGCCGTTAATCCTTTTTTACAATGATTGAAGTATTTTCATCATTGATAGAAAATTAAAATTTAGAAAAAAATACTATTAAACTTAAAATATTTCGAAATTCAAAACCAATTTTGTTTTTAAATCATTTTAATGTTATCATTTTGAATGTTGGAATTCATTTTTGCTGTTATATCAGAACGTTATAAAATTTAACAGAAGATCCCCCTTATCTCCTCCGAAAAACAGATTAAAGTAAAAAAAAAAAAAAAAAAAAAAAAAAAAAAGATTCATTATTATCACCATTTTTAAATTTATTTATTTCGGTTACTTCAATACAATGAATAAATACATTCATTTCTGAAATAATATGCTGTAACATACTCTGTATAACGAACCTGCATTTTCCACCATTAATTAATAAATGAGCAAAACAAATTAAAGGCACTTCAGAGAAAGAAATTTGGTACTTATGCAATGTCATACTGTTGTTAGAACCGTTTTTGAGAAAATGTTAAAAATATATGTCTTGCATATAGTTACAAAAAAAAAAAAATGATCAAGGTGAAAAAGTTTGATTCTCTGACTGAAAAGATAAGAAACTGCTCTACGATTTCGGCTACTCCAACGCTATCTAGACAGACCCTCTAACCTTCCACTTAACTACAAAAGACTGATTTACATGACAATCATAAGGCCTATTTGGACCTACGGAGTTGAGCTTTGGGGCTCCACTAAACCATCAAATTCTTCCCGTTTTCAATCCTTACAATCCAAAATCTTTCGAAAATTCCTCAATGCTGCTTATTTTGTCACGAATAAGCTCATTCTTAAATACCATATTTCTTATGTAGCTGATTTGGTTCGAACTTGGTATCAATCCTTCCATGACAAACTCCACTACCACTATAACCCACTAGTTTCAATCCTAGCTTCCTCTTCCATTTCTGACAATCCTCTGAGACGTCTGAAAAGAAGATGGCCTCGAGACCTCGAGTGTTGTCGATGGGTACCTTCTCTACGTTTATTTATTATTTTAGCCTATTTACTGGATGTGTTTTGCAATACAGTTGTAAATATCAATAAATGTTTTGTTTTTTAAATTAGTAATATTAAATTTTTTCGATATGAGTGGCGATGGTTATAGTGATGAGGGAGTTTCATTTACACAATACGTACATGAAAAAAAGCGAAGCAAATTAAAAATAAATACATGCCTAAAAAAAGTTTTTATTGAATATAAAAATGCTGTTTCCTACATTTAATTTGATATGTTAATTTTTATTCAAATACTGTTGTAACCATATATATTTACTCACACACTGTTGCAATTTTTTTTTTAACATATATAATTTTACGTTCGTTTCAAAAAATTGGATAAAATAATTTTATAAATAAATGTAATTAAAGAGAAATATATAAATAGAGATCTATATTGAAATTCTCATTCGGTTCCCACAAGAACTCGAGGCATCCCAGATCACCTTAGAAGGCATAGCAGACTGTACGGTATCACTCCTGACTGACAATGGCCATCCTCCAGTCCGGCTACTTTTTGTCCGAAGCGAAACCTTCTCACCAAAATACTCCAGATTTCTAATGATATTCTCGTTCTCAAATTATAATGAAAGTAATTCTGTATGACAATGTAAAAAATATAATTGCGAGGTATCTGATTTTGACATAAATTAAGCATAAAAAAAAAAAATCTCATTTATGTTGCCTTCCATCATACGTTGACTTTATTTGCTGAAGTGTATTCTCTTCAAAATCATTGTAACTTAATTCTAGGATTGTTCTCTTTATAATTATTTTTATATCATATTTATTAAATTTATAATTAATTAGTAATGATAACCAGTTCTATGAAAGAAACGGTTCCATAAAAGATCAAGACTTATGATGGTTTTGCAACGGAATTTCAAAGAATATGCTATTGAAACTATCATGAGCCTATCTATCACATATCTGGAGAGAATCAATGCAATAAATAAGTACATTGAACATAAATAATTATTGAAAAAATGTAAAATAATCAAGAAGTATGATATTATTGCTTTGATAAGTTAAAACTTATTACTGAACGGTACCATTTTAGTTTATTGAGACAAAGAAAAGAATATTGAATATGAAGGATTCACTCTATTTTTCCAGATTTTTTAAACTTTTATTGCCGAATTAATTTAAACTCCAATATCCTTTATTTAAGGTGCCTGGGTAAAGATGAAAAAAAGAAGAAATGTTTTGTTATTTGAGCGCTAGCCACTTAGCCTATATTTGAGATAGACTCTATTTGTAAAGGATTCTTCCCTGAAAAAAAATACATAATACATTTTTTTTTTTTAGAAACAATTCTTTATTGAACAATATTACAATCTGTCCAATTTAGGACATTTTTAATAGGGATAAAGTACAACATTCATACTGCATTCACACGATATATACAAAACAATACATTTATATAATAATAATACAATATAAATAAATATAAAACAAAATCAATAAAAATATATACAAAAGTCACTCATACCTATATACAATTCACAAGCATACAGCACGTGAGTGGAGAATCTAGCCAATGCTAGAACTCCAATATACATTTTACAAGAGGTCTCGAGGCCACTGCCGTTTCAACCTTCTAGGAGGATGGTAAGGATGTGTGGAGCTGGATAAGGATTGAGCTAGGGGATTAGGGTGATGGATAAGGTTCTGATGGAATTTAGAGAATTTTAATGGTATAAGGTCTAAAATAAATGGAATATTTAGGTCGCGGTGTAAGGTATGGTTGGATACATAATAAGGAGCATTAACTATTGTTCGGAGGACTTTTGATTGGAAGGATTGAATGCGTTTGATGTTAGAAAATTTAGCTGTCCCCCACAGTTCAAGTCCGTAGGTCCAGATAGGTTTCAGTACTGTCTTGTATATTAGCAGTTTGTTCTCGATAGATAATTTAGAATTTCTGTTCAGTAGTCTGTATAATTGTCCAAATCGTCGATTAAGTTCTTGTCGTTTAAGTCTAGTATGCGGGTTCCAAGTTAGTCTTTTGTCCAGAAGGAAGCCAAGATACCGGACTGTGTCGGAGAAAGGAAGAGGAACGGAGTTAAAGAGAACTGGAGGGCAGGATTGTCTTCGAAGGGTAAAGGTAACATGTCTGCATTTGGATTGATTTACTTTGATTCTCCAGTTGTTACACCAGTCTTCAATTTGAGAAAGGTGTGTTTGGAGGCCTGTAGATGCAATTTCGGGATCTAATTGAGAGGATAGGATAGCTGTGTCATCAGCGTACGTTGCTAGGAAGGTATTAGGGCAAAGAGGAATATCAGCCGTGTATATATTGTAGAGGATAGAACCAAGGACACTACCCTGAGGAACACCGGATTCGACTGGATAATAATTGGAATATTCTGCACCACAACGAACTCGGAAGGAGCGGTTTGATAGATAGGATCGGAGGACTAGGTATAAGGATAGGGGTAAATGGTTTTTGAGCTTAAAGAGCAATCCCGGGTGCCACACCCGGTCAAATGCTTGCGTTATGTCCAGAAATGCACCCGAGCAGTACTCCTTGTTCTCAAGGGCAGAGGAAATATGGTCAACGACTCGGAGCCCTTGCTGAACGGTTGAATGTTGGGAACGGAATCCAAACTGATGGGAAGGAATAGTGTGGGATTCTAATAACGGTAATATTCGTTTGAGGAGGATTTTTTCAAAGATTTTTGAAAGGATTGGGAGTAGGCTGATTGGTCTATATGATGTCGTAGTGTTAGGAGGCTTATCTGCTTTTAGGAAGAGAATTATTGTGGAATGTTTCCATAAGAGAGGAAAATGAGTAGTGCGTAGAATGGAGTTGTAAATATATGTAAGAAATATAACGGCTTTAGATGGAAGCTGTCTGAGAATCTGAGGAGTGAGGAGATCGTATCCAGGAGATTTACGGAGTGCAAGTTTTCGGAGAAGATATTTGACCTCAGAGGGATTAACTGCTTTAGGAGGTAATGAAAGCGGGATTGGAGACTGAAGGAACTGTTCCACTACTGAAGTGTGGTTTGGATTGGATTCTGGATGAGGTGTGAAGACTTGGGAAACGTATTTGGCAAGTTCCTCGGCTTTGTCTTCATCAGACGCAGCCCAGGAACCATTACTACGACGGAGGGGATGGGAAATATGGTGGGATTTTAGAATTTTCTTGGTGACATTCCACAGGGAATTGTCACAAGCCGAAAGAGAAGAAAGGAAGGAACTAAAGGATTGGGAACGGAAGGTCGCCAACTCCCTCTTTAATTGTCTACAATAAAAGTTATAGGAGCGGCGATCTGTGGGGTGACGGGTGCGTTGCCATAAGGATCTGGATCGGCGTTTGGTGCGGATGAGGTCTATGAGGTGTTGTGGTAAATGATTTTGGTTATGACTTATCTGTTAGTGCTTGGGAGAGGAGGCAGTCCAAACAGCTTGTTGAATAGCGATGGTGAAGGAGTTTACGGCATCGTCAAGGTCATCTGGAGTTTTGAGTTTCACTCTGAGGTCAATATCACTGGTAAGGATTTGGCGAAAAAGGTCCCAGTTTACTGGTCCTCTGATAAATGACGGTGGGGTGGGTTTAGGAATAGGAATTAGGGATACTTTAAGGAGCAATGGACTATGGTCGGAGGACAGTTCATCAAGGCGAGTCACCGACATGTTAAGGGAGCCTAATCCGCTGTGAATGAAGAAGTCAAGGATGTCAGGATTACGGTTAGGATCAGTTGGCCAGTAGGTAGGGGAGTCAGGAGGCAGGAGGTTGAAACGTCTAGAGCTGAGTACATAATAAATAAGGGCGCACTTGTAGTGTAGTGGCTAGCATAAAAGTCTTCTATGCATGCCTAAGGTCGCGGGGTTCAAACCTGGCGGATGGATCTATGAGTGTTTAAAGAGAGTAAAAACTCCTTAGTTATGCCGTTCTTCCTAGAGGACGTAAAGTGGTATTCTCGAGCATATCCGATGTCAGGTACTCGTTAAAGACCTCTATCATAATTAAAAGTAGATAAGTAAAATTTTGGACTAAAACTGTATGTAAAACTAACGATAAACGAACAAACAAACAAATAAACGAACATATCAGAAAATGGTATTGAATTAAAGCTACTTGTAGAATATTAGAACTTTTGAATGCTTATACTCTATATTTTGGAGTAATGAGAGAATATAAGGAGATTCTTGCCGTTTCAATCAAGTACCAGGATTCCAAATTAAACCTGGATAAAAAAATTTAGATCTCCCTCAGTAACATCGTCTAATTAGTCACAGTTGCATAGAAGTGACTTAAAATAATCGAACAAACAATACATATAAATTGAATAGTCGGTTATTGTTAGCATGCACGAGATACAAAAATAAGACTAAGGATATCAGTCGATAAAGCCTTAACGAAGAAATCAAAGCTCTGAAATTGAACTAGTAGCTATCTCAAAAATATTCACTGAGAGTAACGCAGACACGCCCGAATCCATTCACTAATCCTTTCTCGTAAGGTTGATGGGAAAAGATTTCCGTGGGATCATTAAGAACTCCTACAGCGAAGAACTGGTAGCTATAACATGAGTGGAATTTCACGAACTATCTTAATATACTGTAGCGAATTTAATGAGGCGGTTTTTGCGAAAATCAATCAGAGGCGCTGTTAGCGGTAGACTTAAGAACTATGTTTGATGACCGTACCATTGTAATGGCACACCGTTGGATCCGGCCTCCTCTAACCTTATCTATATTTCAACTCCGCAATTAAAATTTACAAGTTAGCCGCTTCCGCGTGTACGATTTAGATGTAGTAATTCAGTAACATAATTTATTTTTGCTAAGGAATCTGTTCTTGATATTATTACAAGTCCATACATGTATCGTGTTAGCCGTCCGCATGCTTCTCCTTAAATGGACGTTGTAAGGTATAGATGGAATGTTTTTTAATCACGAATTCCATTTTGTTTTAGATATTGCGAATATCTGAAATTCTGGGTTCCACTGAAGTTGATTTCATCTCAAACGAAATCAATTCCAGCGGAAGCATGAAGAACATACTTTTAAAATAACGGAGAAAAAAATGAAATAAGAGAGTAGTAGTAGAAGGTTTTGGATATTTGGAGGCAACAATAATGACATAAAATTAGGAATGTATTTTTGAAAAAAAAAGTTTAATTTAAAAGACAGTTAGTTATTGAAGCTTGGTTTCGTTTTTTTGTAATCTAATGATGAGATTATAATTTAAGAAAATTATTTATTTATTTATGTATTATGTAATATTTTATCCTCAGTTCTCAGACTCCTGGGAGATAGTTTTAAATAACATTGACGAAAAATATTTGTGAAGCAAAGGAAATCAGGAATTAATAAGAATCAGACATGCTCAAATCAGACTAATTCACTTTTCTAAATGCTAGGAATTACTGATGAGTGCCGGCAACTGCACAATCACAATCTAAAAATTAGTCATTTTCCAATATTTCGAAAACAATGAGATTAAAGGGTATATATCGCATTAGATACTTTGCGACTACAATACTTACTATACTGTCACAAAGTAAAGTCAGTGTGAGATGTACTGTTTTGGCTGCATTTATGTTATGTTGTTTATGCTTATAATGTTAGGGACTTTAGGTCTGTCCAACATACAAGTTATTAATTAAGGTTTATTTAAAAAAATATATTTTTAAAGAAAGTTACATCCCTATTTTTTATATTATTTTACTTTCCTGAGAAACTTTATCAGTTGCAGACACGAACATGACTTAGAAGTAAAAAAATAATTTAATTATATCCCGAGCACGAGCCTGATTTTCCTTTCTTTTTTGTCAACTCCTCCGTAGAAAATTGCTTTTGTACATAGTTTTCTGGGAACAACGCATGCTTGTGAGGTGTAAAATAAATAAAAAACGAAAATAAGACAGGAACGCTGGAGAACGCGTATCGAAAATATGTATAATAAAAAAAAATACATAAGGATAAAATATATATTTTTTTTTGTTTTAATTAGTATACCATGTTTCTATAGTCAGAAAACAAACTTAATACCCAGTTATTTATGTATAGTTAGATATTTTATTTGATAACAAGTATTAAGACTGTGTATTGTAAAAGCACTTGCCTAATTCCATTCTCTACTTTCTTCAACATTAAACCCAACCCCACCTCAAGAGGCTAAGACCCTATTAAAGCTTATTTCTTGTAATTGTTGATACAGAATTGCGGATGAAATCTCTCAGATTGAAGGCACTTTTTTTCTATTTCTCAATCATCATTGATTTAAATTTTAATTATATGAATTTATGCATATAATTAATAAGGGAACCACTCCAAGCAACCACCAGGGAATGTGAGGTTCGTTAGCCAACGAGTGGCACCTTAAAAACAACGCTGCAAATTATTACACTAGTCTATTATTTTGAAATAACAATAATAGGGTAAAATCGTTTTATATAGCTATTGATAGATAATTAAGTAATATGAATAGCAATAATTCAAAGGATAATATCATATCACTACTGCTAGTTTCAAAAACGCTATATTTTGGGTATTTATTTATTTACTAATCAGGAGAAACGGATTTTTTTTTTTTTTGGTCAAAAAACACTAATGATTTTAGTTACAAGCGTATATATAGACAAGATTTCAATTTGTTCATAGTTTTTTATTTTTTTTTATTTATTTTTTTTTATAGCGCTTTACTGATTCTAAAACTCTGTACATACTTTTCTATATCTTCAAAAATAACAGAATTATGAGCGTGTTTATGTTTAAAATTTCAATTTTTTTCTTTTATTTTTTCTATTTTATATAACTATTCGCGGTTTTTTAGTAATAAAACACTGATACATTTGATCTCTATCTTCCAAAATAACTGAGTTATTGAATTAAATCACGTTTAATAGACCGCCATTTTAAAACTAACCAGCTGAGGTGTTAAGATCATCGTTGAATGGACCAGTATTTTTGTAGGGAATTTTGAAAAAAATTGTTCCTGTAGTTTCGGAGAAATTCGTTATTCGGATTCTGAGCATCTTAAAACGTAAACCATCAAATTTTGAGAGGGGAGGGTAATTTATTTATTTTTCGGTCGATTACAAAGGTTCATTTCTGAACATAATAAAACAATAGACCTATCTAGTGCCAACCCTTTCAATCATAAAAACTTCAAGATAATGCATCGCGAGTCATGATTCTACACCGCCCTGTCATGCCAAACGAAAAGAAAATACTATAAGGAAATTATGTACTTATATAAAAATAAACAAATCACGTGCGGAGTCATCTGTGGCTTAGTAACTAACATAACATCATTCTATGTACAATGTCAGGGGTTTAAACCCGGTAGATGTACCTAGGATTTTCTAGTGGGAGTATCAATTCCTTCTAAGGGGACGTAAAATGGTGGCCATGGTCGCTGGTGCGATGTTATGCGATGTCAGACACTCGTTTAAGATCGCTATTAAATTATTCTAATTAACCTGGATAGGCAAAATTTAAGACGCCCACTGTAGCATCGTCCTATTAACCACAGTGGTATAAAGTGACCTTAAAATAACAAACAAACGAATCACGTGCACATGTGTAGTTAGTAACAGGCCACTGCCTGTGCACTCACTAAGCCGCACTCCTTATGTTCAAACAGATCTGAAAATTCTATTTTATAGGAGCTGCTTGTAGTAAATTATAACTTTGGAATGTTTATACATTGTACATTTTAGAGTAATGAGAGAATATAATTAGTTTCTTGCCGTTTCAATCTTATATGAGGATTCCATAATAGGCGCTTGTTAATTTGGAATTTTAATGAGCGGATTAGAACGACAGAACGCGTTATAAAAATATTAATAAAGAATAACCATGCTTCGTTGCCAAAGCCAAGATGCACCTTCTGAAACTCCATTCTTTTGATAAAGCACATCTTTGAGGAGTGCACTTATATATATATATATATATATATATATATATATATATATATATATATATATATATATATATATATATATATATATATATATATATATATATATGTCATTTAAATTTTGTATTTTCTTAACATTATTCGATTTTCACTTATATTAGTCATTATTATAATTAGTACTTTTCTTCTTATTATTTTATTTAGGTTAAAATAGAACTCCTCTTTCTTAAATTTATTATATTTAAGTAAATTTATAGGCGTTTATGACAAACAAAGAATAACTAGTAATGATGAACCTGAAGATGTTTGGTTTTTAGGATGATCAGAACAAATTTACTAGCTTACTTATTAAATAACATTAAGTTATCTTAGTACATTCATCTATGGGGAGGGAAGGAGTCACTATAACCAAAATCACTTGTTCAAACATGCTAGTTGGCTATAGGATTTTTTCATGTAAGTAAAAATTCTTTAGCTATGCTGATCCTGTAAGATGTCTGGTTCTCTTTAAACATCTATATCCTAATTAAATCTGGACAGGCAATGTTTAGGACTCCAATGTAGCATCGTCTAATAAGTAGGATAAAGTGACGTTTAACCAGTAAACAATCTTCTATGAGGGGGGTTAGGATATTGGAATAGGCGCTCAACCTCTAGGTTATAAGCTCTGAATATATTTACATTAATTTTTTTTTTTTTTTTTAACTAGTTAAAAATAATAAATCCCACCTAATGCCTAAAAGAATGGATGCAAAAATTTGGGAAAATGGGCGTCGAGTTAGGAGAAAAAAACCTATGCCATTTATTATTTGCTGATGATCAGGTACTAATTGCACAAGATGAAGAGGATATAAGTTACCTATTCAGAAAAATAATAGATCATTATGAGCAAGGAGGACTCAAAATAAATTATGACAAAGCCAAATATATGTGCACGGAGAAGGAGGAAAGTACCGACCCAACATCGTGCAGTCTATGCAAAGTGGAACAGTTCTGTTATTTGGGCTCTATAATCGAATGTAATGGTCGAGCAGAGGCAGGAATCCTAAGAAGGGTCACATGCGGAAAAAAAGCAGTAGGAATGTTCAACTCATTACTCTGGAGCAGCAATATAATGATAAAAACGAAGAAGCTCATATACAAAGCTTTGGTAGAGAGCATAATGTTGTATGGTTCGGAGACATGGCCCCTCAGCATAGCCCAGGGGAAAAAATTTCTTTCTGTTGAAATGGATTTTTGGAGGAGAGCGGCAAGGATATCGAGAATCGAAAGGGTGAAAAATGTCACTATAAGAGAAGTACTTGAAATAAAGCACAATATTCTTGAGGTGATAGAAGAAAGGAGGATAAGGTGGTACGGCCATGTGAAACGAATGGGAGTCAATCGCTTATTTAAAATAATTATGGATTGGGAGGCAGATGGCAAAAGAAGGGGAGGAAGACCCCTAGTTAGATGGAAGGATAGAGTGTTGGAGAGTATGGCTGGTAGGTGGCAGTCGGAGGAGGACGCGATCGACCGGCAGAGATGGAAAGACCTGCTGGCGCAGGAGTTTGGTTGAGGAAACTTTCAAATTGAAGAAATTCCTGACGAAAAAAAAAAAATAATAAAACACACATTTTTACTTACCTATTGTTCAAAATTAATTTATTCTATGTTTTTTCTTATTATTATTTTTTTCTTATAATTCCTGGAGATGATTACATTCTTTGATGAACCTTAGCAGTGTATTAATTGTTTCACTAGAGTCCTTCAAGCTCTCACATTTATTCATTAGTACAAGGAATTTGGGGCAGTTCTTCATTATATGTTTTATTGAGAGAGGCACTCTACACAATTCACACATTGGTTCAGGCTGCCTGAGGATAAGGTGAACATGTGTGAGTCTGCTATGTCCGAAACCGTGGTCTCGCCAAAGCAGTTTCCTCTCGGCAGTCACTTCGCCATGATGTCCTCCAGAGGGAAGGTGATGGCTTGATTCTCCTTAATTTCTTTGTGTTGTCAACTTCTGACCACATCTGTTCCCAATCCCAAGATATTTTCATCTTCAGATAACATTTTACGTCTTCCTTGATGTAAGTTGGGTGGATTTTGACGTTTGATAGTGCAGCTTCTTTCGCAGCCCTGTCCGCTTCTTCATTGCCATCAATGAACACAAGTTATTTTGTTAGTATTTTTAAATCTCCCACGTATTTTCTCATCTTATTAATCAGTGCAGATATTACAATCTTTTATGAATAGACTAATAGATACATTGACGAAGTGTCATATCCTCTTAGGTAAATTATTATTTCAGATTAAAACTGCTAAAGCCAGATTTTTCCTGTTTGTTTTTCATTAAATGTGTTCCAGATATTTCTAATGAAGTGGACCAGGGTTAGAAAGCTCCAGTGATACATTTTTCCCCTCCAGAACCTAACCCTATTAATTTTTTTACGGAGTAGCTCCAGGTTTTTAGCCACTAATTCACCTTTCTGTATAGAAAACGTGTCACGCCATTGGAGAAAGCGGCCATCGTCCAGTGAAGGGTTGGTTTTTATTTTTATTTTTTTTTATTGTTTTTTTATTTTATGAGGAACTTGCCGTGTGGCCGTTTAGTCATTGGTAATGGCCAATTGCGTCAGGGGAGTGAGGTAATTCAACCACCTTTAGGTTTCGTTACCACTTCAACTCTTGAGTGAAAACAAAGCAAAAGTTTGTTGTATTGTTGAGGCCGTCACGACGGGCTGGGATGACCCAACAAGTCGAAGGACGACTTCTTTCGCTAATTGTGGACTTGTAAGAGCTAAATTAATGCCGATAATTTATTATTTGTCGGAAGTTTGAAAAAAATCTAATGAGACAAGTCATAAATAATATATTAAATTTTATAGTTAAAGCCCTCTAAAGTTATAACTAGTCATTATTCAGCATATTTAATTACATAAATCCCTTCTTATTATTTTGTTACAATTAATACCCCTTCTTCTCTATTAATTCATAAACGTGATATTACAAATTATATTTGGGAGTAATATTAAAATCATATTTTTATTTCTACTACAGTTTTTTTAGATGAATATATGCTTATTGTTTTAAGACAATTCACATATTTATAATTAACTAGATATATTCCCCGGCTTCGCTCGCCAATTTTTTATTTTATGTTGATTTTGGTACATAAGTATACGTTTATTATGTGAGTAACTATAAAAAAAAAAAAAAACCTGTACCAGTACTGTCCATAAATGATCTTGGGTTCTTTACTTGTTGAGATTCGTAATGTTTCTAGGTCAACGGCCGTGCAAGTAGGTGACTAGGTATAAGGGTACTTTCTTTATAGATACTAGGTATGCCCCAGGAGGATCCCCGTACCCCAGTATTGCTCCACGGTTGAAATAATTGAATTCAAAATATTCTTCGACAGTCGAGATTCGAGCCCAGGACCAGGAGAAAAGTAGACTAGTGCCTCAATCCACTAGACCACGACGCTCCCTATAAGAGTTAATTTTATTCTTTTATATTTACAGCAGCGCGCCATAAGAGGTAGGCATACCAATTATTTATCAGGACGGTTTATCTTTTAATAATCGTTGTATTGTATATGGTCACAATTCATTTTAATCATACATGCGATTTTGTTTTTACGTAGGTGAAGTCTTCTACCTGAAATATCCATGTTCAAATGTTATATAAATACAAAATGGAACCTTCTTAAGCCTATTAAATGATTTTGAGTAAATGAATAACAATTAAACATGTTTCCAGGGATCACTTGTGGCTGGGTGACTAGCATAACAGCCTCCTCTGCCAAAATCACGGTTTCAAACTCGCAGGTGGTCTTAGGATTTTTTAATAGGAGTGAAAAATCCGTAGTTATGCCGTCCTTCGGAGGAGACGTTAAAAGGTGGTCCCGAGCCTGTACGATGTCAGGTACTCTTTAAAGATCCCTATCCTAATAAAACCTGAATAGACAAAATTTAGGACTCCCACTCTAGCATCGTCCGATTAGCCATAGTAGCATAAAGTGACGTTAAATAAAATAAACAAACATACATGTTTCCATGGGAACGTACACATAAAACATGGATACGAATTCAAATACGCTTAAATATATTTATTTTAAATTTATTATCTTTGCTAATTCAGGTCAGATTAAATTTATTTTGCTTTCATGCGGTCGGAAAACGTGATAGTTATTGAGTTATTTGAAAACCAGTTTTGTAAAAGGTTTTAGTATATTTTTTTCAACCTCTTAGTGAACGATTTTTTCCCAAGTCAATCTAATTGCATATCTAGGTGGTAAGACAAAACTCCAGGAAAAATTTAACCTTTTTAACCGTAGCCAGTTTTCCTATAATGCCATGAGCAGTATAGGTTATTAAACAGCTAAATTCAGCTTTTATTATTTTACCATAAAACTATTAAAGAAAAATAATCTATTATTAATTTTTTTAGAACGAATATGAATCATTTGACCTTTTTTTTATGACTTCACTATCATTATTTACATATTTTTCTTCGTGTTTTTAAGATTTTGTCCCATATTCAGGATTCTGATGTTTATGATTATATAATTAATATCCGATAAATTCGTAAGTATGAGAGAAGTTGGTTCAGGATGCAGTAAATTTAACACACAATTAAGCGTAAACTTAATTTATTGGTGCCGTCGTTTCGGCCTAAATTATAGGCCTTCTTCATGGTGGTTGTGTGAGCTGAGAAGGCGTCAGTCAACAACCATGCCTTCTCAGCTCACACAACCACCCTGAAGAAGACCTATAATTTAGGCCGAAACGTCGGCGCCAATAAATTAAGTTTACGCTTAATTGTGTGTTAAATTGACTGCACCCTCAACCAACTTCTCTCATAGATACACATAGTCAACCATTGTCACTTCATGATAAATTCGTAAGTTTAATATTCTAAACGGATGAAAACAATCGATTCATGTGGTGCAAAATCATATATATTATTTTACTGTGTCAGTAAATCTTCTACCAGAGTATTGCACATCGAGTGTTTTTAAAAAATCAAATTTTTTAGTCCTGAAAGAGAAAACCTTTTATTTCTGATACATTGAGTTTAAAAAAAAAGTAAGTCCCTAGGTTATTTTTCTTTACTCTTAAACTATCCCAAATGCCAGTCATAAAATTTAATATTTTAATAGGAACTTAGTTATAATGCTTTGAAGACTCTAAATTAAGTTTTTTTTTTTTTTTTCGAAAATGACAAGTCATGTTGTCAGCTCCAAAAATGTCCATAAAATCGACTAGCTTTTACATATTTAAAATCATGCAATGTTTGATCTGTAGAAGAGGCATAATAAATATCTGCCAGCAAAAAATCCTGAAGAGTGGCTCTAAATAAAAGTGGAATCTGATAGGAGCTGACAAGTTAGGAGATGTGCCTGGAGAATATAAAAGAGGTTCTGCTCTTCCTGGGCCCCAGAGTAATGACTCTGGGTGAGAGATATATCAGACCTCAGCCCTTGAGTCCTCTACGGTACTTCCTTAGGTCTAACAGCCGCTTATATCTTCTTTCTTCAGTCTCACCATCGTGTCTTCAATTATCTTATACTACTTTACCTAGAGGTTTTTTAAAGAAACCTTTAATAGTAAATCTAAGATCATAAGTGCAGAGAAAAAATTAGATAAAAATCTAGTATTGGCTGCATAGTCTTCTTGGTATGCCATAAGGCAGTAGTTCCCAGCTAGTGGTCCGCAAACGAAGTGCAGGGTACTGTACTTGTATCATAGTATATTGTATTTCTAAATTTTAGTAATTCACTAAGAAAAATTTTTCGCTGTTCATAGTAAGTTCTTAGAACCTGGTTCTAGATGTAATGGATTATCTTCAATAATTTCTTTCAATCATGGTCACTAAATAGTTAGTTGATTATTTCAAAAACAAAAAGGTTTCTTATTAGTTGGATCGGCCTTAAAATCAATATAATGATTTGAAATAGATGCTATATCATTTTAGGAAATATTCAGTTGTTTTTTTTAAACCATTTACTTGATTTTTATTTTCCATTGAAATATAAATTTGACTTTGTATGTTATCAGCCATTGAAGAATGGTGTCAAAACTGGAGAATCAAAATAAATCCTAATAAATCCCATCAAATCACCTTCACTCTACGTCGTAAGCCTATGACTTCCTGCCCCACCGTATCCTTTAACAATATCCTACTTACTCCTGTTGAACAGATTCGGTACTTAGGACTCCACCTCGACAAACGCCTAACATGGAATCCTCATACTAGACTGAAACGACAGGAAACTGCTCGTAGATACAGATTACTACAACACTTACTTGACAAACGCTCAAAACTTCCTACTTACTACAAAAAACTCATTTATATCACAATTATCAGGCCTATTTGGACCTATGGCATTGAGCTATGGGGGTCTACTAAACCATCGAATTCCTCTCGCATCCAATCCTTGCAGTCCAAAATCCTTCGTAAAATCCTCAATGCTCCTTACTTTGTTACTAATAAAATCATCCATAAAGACCTAAATATCCCATTAGTTGAAGACTTGGCCCGTTACAGATATACCTCTTTTCATTCCAAACTCCCTGCCCACTCAAACCCGCTTATCCGTGACCTCTCCTCCATATCTATTCCCGGCAACCCACCGAGGCGCCTTAAAAGAAGATGGCCAAGAGACCTTCTAACATAAGACATTGGAGTGCTACCAATGGGTAGTTTCTTCCCAGGACTATCATGTGTACTAATCATATATAAAGCCTATTTACTTGTTGTATTTATTTAATACAGTTGTAAATTTCTTTAAATAAATAAATAAAAAAAATAAAAAAGACTTTGTATGTGATAAAAGGAGATTTTTTTAGTATCCCTGGGAAACAAACTAAATATTTCTTAGTAATGTTTGGAAAGAAAGCAATTTTCAAACGCAATCTTATGGACACGTGGGTTCTTTGGATGAAATATATATAAAATATATTATTTTATGATGAAGGGTTACACGAAAATATATTGTTTGAAACCACTGCCATGAAGTAAAGAATCTTCTGAAACTTGTATTATTTTCTAGACCTTGTTGTGAATACTTTTTTTTTTTTTTATCTCAACATTTTATTCACACCTTATAATTACTAATGGGCATGGGCAGGCATGGGAGATACAACACCCAGTGATGCATCTTCCTGACCTCATCCAACTTTTAAGCCTACGCCGAGTTATGTCAGAGATGTTAGTTGTGGTCATGTTTTGAACAGATTCGTTAATTTGTCCTTTTAGTTTGTCGTGAAACCGTTTATAAGTCATTCGAATGTGGTTGGTTGTAGTCGGAATACGCAAGTCGGTATGGACGGTATCGTTTAAAACATACGATAGTGAGCTCGTTGCCAGTCTTAAAAATTTCGGTTGCAAAGGTTTGCAGGTCTTTCTCAATACAGTTAAAAGAGATTTCTAGCCTATAGCATATTCTAGATCAGTGGTTCCCATCATGTGGTCCGCAGTCCCTGGGGTCGGCAAGCGATGTTCATGGGGTCCGTAAGATGTCATTGGGGAAATATTTGTGAAGCATTGGCTTTTAATAAAAATCGCACTTTCTACATGGAAAAATTTAATATTACCAGTGATAATATTGCTAATGTGTTTATTGCTAATGTTTGCAATCCTAATCTCAAAATTGGTCATTTTCTAACATTTATAATATAATGAGCTTAAAGAACAGAAGATGTTTGATTTATCGCAGATGCTAATGAACAATATTGGTTTCTTAGTGAGTATTTGAATAAAAAACCTGCTTGTATAAGAGTTAAATTTTAGGTTATTTTTATTCATTTAACGTCAGTTTATACTACTGTGGCTATCGGACGATGGGTATCTTTAACTAGTGCCTGACTTAGCACAGGCTTCGGACCACCATTTTAGGTTTCCTCTGGAGGACGTCATAGCGAGTTTTTACTCCCTTTAAAAAATTCAAGGACCATCAGCTAGTTTTAACGTTAAATTTTAATTATTCATTGTTTTGCGGAGGAAAGTGAGCTCTTACATCCTAGTCATTTTTTTTTTTATTTCTATTTCCTCAACTAGACCATTTCCAGAATACCCTATATAGAATACCTAATCACGTATGTATGTCGAGTCACGTATGTATTTTTTTCTTATTGATAAGGGTCTTTTTTCATCGCCCATTTGTTTCTCCCCCTTTCCATACTCATATCTTTCTCCGTTACATATCCTGACATATAATTATTAGTTTAATATTACATTATTTTAAAATTTAAATTATTTTTATTCATACTGTTTCTCTTTTGTAATGACTATATTCTTTTTTTTTTATATATTACCTATACTCTTAACTATGTTTTTAATATATTACCGTCATATATCAACTCAAAATTGTTAATATTTAAAATTTTAATTGTTCACATATTTTTTCTTTATCATTTTTTTCATTTACTTAGTCTCTCTTTATATATTCTCATTACAATATTATCATCTCAATTATGTTTACTTCCATACTTTATAACTATCATCTTAATTTTGTTTATTTCCATACTTTATAACTGTCACCTTATTTCCATACTTTATAATTGTCATCTTATTATCATGTTACATTTAATATTATTTATGTTCCCATAATTTATTACTGTCATATTATTATTATATACCTAACGCATTATTAAGTCTATAATTACATTGGTTGTTATCTTGTTTCTTTTAGTCCTGATGAAGGCCCACATTGTAGGCCGAAACGTCGGCACATAATTAAAATAACACTTATTTTAAATGTGTGTTTTTAATTTATGACCGCACCCCCAACCATCTTCCTCATCTAATTTCTCAACGGTCAACAAAACTCCATCATTATATAGAATACCGTATATTACGTATATAGTTTTGGTAAAATTAATTCGCACGCATTGTACATAACACGGTGTAGCTCACTAAAATTCTAAATATATACGTAATATTTAGGATTTAGGGGGTCTTTACTGTTGAAATAATTATATGAAGGGGTTCGCGAAAATCATTTTTCCCTTCTGAATCGATTGAAGATGAAAAATACTGAACTACAACCCCATTTCTTCTCCTCCCTAGAAGCATGCGAACTTGCTTTCCTTTCTATAGTTTTCCTGCTATATTTAAAGGTTGAATTTTTACTAGGTTGCCTTGTCCACTGAAGTCAATCTTGAGAAATGCGCTGAGGACCGTCCGAACTCTTCTGCTTTTTAAAAAAGTTTCGATATAAGAAGGTTTCAGTTGGATGCTGAGGGTTTTGGTTAACACAAAGAAGAAGAAGCTGGACGAAGGAACACACGGGGACTGGGTACGGCACCCTGGGAGCGGAGGCCACTTAGAGATGATTGACAGAGGCCCGGCGGACTCGCAGACGTGTCCCGACCGGTTCCTGCTACCACTACCAGACCTTTCTTCTCCACCGCTGTTTATTTACTCGGCTACCTCACGTTAGTTGCCCTTACGCTTCATCATTCCCAAGGTCCTCGGGCAGCCTCTACTTAAAACACCATCTCATTTTCTACCCAAGATTTTAACAATATTACAGAATAATAACATGCCGTGGGTATTACTACAATTTGCGACTAGATTAGCCACACGTTCAACCCTCCCGATGAAGTGCTGAAGCTTTTTTTTTTTTTTCTTTTTCGAATCGTAGCTAATAGTAAACTTAACTTCACAGTTGAAATAAAATATAAGGTATTAAAAAGGACAATAATTAAATGCTAGGATATTCTTGATTATAGAATAGAAAAAAGGTTTATTATAGGAATGGCTCTCTTAAGAACAACATTGATGTACAATTGGAATATTTAATATGTCTGGCCAAGAATAAAAAATGTTATACGGCAAAAAGTAACAAAAAAAGTTGAGAATTATTTTAAACAAAATAAAAAATGTATTGAAAACATAATTCCAAGTTGGACGGTAAAGTTCATTCTGTTTATTCCTTTAATATTTAATTCCTTTAATATTTAAATATCTGAATTGCTGAGCGTCTATTTGAGACGACAGAAGGCGTGTTTATATATATATAATATAAATAAAGGAAAAGAAAAAAACATATATATTATGTTACTGCATAAGTTAACCTTCTTTAATAGTATCTGAATATCAAGTATTAGTTTACTCAAATTCCTGAATCCTCAAAGAGAATACTTTTTATTTCTGATAAATTAAATTTATAAAAAGTAAGTTAATATTTTGCTTTTTTCCCTTACTCTTAAATTATTCCACATATACTTTGTAAAAATATCAGTCATAAATACAGTTGTTGCGGATGTGGGCAGATAAAGAGTTCTTGAGAGTATGTCCGTTCTACTACTCTCTAGAAATATATCAATATATAATCAATATATATTATATTGGGTTGATGCAAAATTAATGCAGGTTTCCTCTATTGCAATATCTTAATTCCAATTGTGTAAACAAAGCTAATCCTAACATTGATCATTATTATACCAAAACAAACCTTATCTAATACCCTCTCTTTCACCATGAGTTTGTTTAGTAAAATCGTTTTGTTCAGTGTGTTCAAAGGTCTTGAATCGAAAATGTCAAAGTGCGATTTTCGTCAAATTTATTTTTACGAATTTAAATTAGGGCGCAGCGCTGCGCAAACGGCTCGTAATATTAATGAAGTGTGGGATCAGGGGGCTATTAATGAGTGCACGGTGCAGCGTTGGTTCCAGAAGTTTCGCAGAGGAGATTTCGACCTCGAAGACAAGGAAGGTCGGGGCCGTCATCTTGCTCTGGACAACGACCAGCTGAGGTCAAAATAGTATCTGAATATCAAGTATTAGTTTACTCAAATTCCTGAATCCTCAAAGAGAATACTTTTTATTTCTGATAAATTAAATTTATAAAAAGTAAGTTAATATTTTGCTTTTTTCCCTTACTCTTAAATTATTCCACATATACTTTGTAAAAATATCAGTCATAAATACAGTTGTTGCGGATGTGGGCAGATAAAGAGTTCTTGAGAGTATGTCCGTTCTACTACTCTCTAGAAATATATCAATATATAATCAATATATATTATATTGGGTTGATGCAAAATTAATGCAGGTTTCCTCTATTGCAATATCTTAATTCCAATTGTGTAAACAAAGCTAATCCTAACATTGATCATTATTATACCAAAACAAACCTTATCTAATACCCTCTCTTTCACCATGAGTTTGTTTAGTAAAATCGTTTTGTTCAGTGTGTTCAAAGGTCTTGAATCGAAAATGTCAAAGTGCGATTTTCGTCAAATTTATTTTTACGAATTTAAATTAGGGCGCAGCGCTGCGCAAACGGCTCGTAATATTAATGAAGTGTGGGATCAGGGGGCTATTAATGAGTGCACGGTGCAGCGTTGGTTCCAGAAGTTTCGCAGAGGAGATTTCGACCTCGAAGACAAGGAAGGTCGGGGCCGTCATCTTGCTCTGGACAACGACCAGCTGAGGTCAAAAGTGGAAGAAGACCCAACCAAAAACACACGAGAAATGGCGGCGGAACTCGGAACTCAAAAATTGCAACGTCTTTGCCCAGCATTGATGAATCGAAAGGGGCCGATCCTGCTCCACGATAACGCCAGACCACACGTTGCACAACCAACGCTTCGACGACTGCACGAGTTGGGCTACGAAGTTCTCCAACATCCGCCTTATTCACCTGACCTCTCTCCCACAGACTTCCACTTTTTCAGGCATCTGGACAACTTTTTGAGGGAGAAAAATTTTCAAAACCAGGACGACATTGAAAATTCTTTTCGTGATTTCATTGAGTCCAGGGATTCGGATTTTTTTCTGGTGGATTAAGAAAGCTTGTTGAACGTTGGCAAAAGTGCATTGATTCAGATGGAAATTATTTTGATTAAATATATATGGTTAAAGTAAAGATATGGCGTATTTACAATACCTACTAAAAACCTGCATTAATTTTGCATCAACCCAATAAATAAAGAAAATGAATATTGAACAACCATACTGATATTGATACTCATTAGAAGAAATAAATACGTAATAAATGAAACGGTTCACAAAAATGCAGAGAAAAGAACAAGGAAGGAAAAATCAAACCCGTTAAAAAAAAATAAAAAAAATGACTAATTTAAAATATTGCAACATATAAATATTTCTTAGCACAGTTAGTTAATGTTAATATCTCATGATATTTCTCCAAAAAATTCAGTAACTACTTTTTCTAAAACTATTAAAAATAGACAAAATAATGGACGTAAATCCAGGCACATGAACTTAAAACATTAAATTACCCCCGTATTTAAACTTATGCTAAAGAAAACATAATAACAGCTAGATAAAGCAGTATTCGAAGAAAAGGGGATGCCTAAAAAAAGTATTTCAGGTGGCAGGAGAAACCTGAAATTTTCTTATTAATTATTTTAATTTCTCTTCTTTTTAGATCTATAATAATTTTTTCAATAAGGAGGCAATTGAGTCATAGAAGGTCTAAAGACTTTTCTTAAATGCACAGCTATCAAATGTGTTGTTTGTTTGTTCATTTAACGTCACTTGCTACTGTGGCTGATCGTAAGATGCTACAGTGGGAGTGCTATATTTTGCCTATTCAGGTTTAATTAGGATAGGGATCTTTAACGAGGACCTGAAATCGCACAGGCTCTGGACTACGTTTTTTACGTCCTCCCCGAAGGAAACATAACTAAGAATTTTCAACTCCCATTACAAAATCCTAGGACCACCTGCGGGTTTGAACCCGTGGCTTTTGGCATAGAAGGCTTTTATGCTAGCCATTCTGCTACAGATGGACCCTCAAATGTATTGAAGATATTTATATAATAAAAGCTATGTGCAATGCTAAAGGCAGTCGAAACATTGTACATTTAAAAGAAATAAGGTACATAGATCTGTTAAGAGTAACAATATGGTCTTCGTATTTGCTGAAATACTCCAGTATAAGATGTTACGAAAATAGAGTCTTGATAAAACATTAATGGCACATAATTTTTTTTAAAAAAATACGTCTGTTATGTCATAGCTCCATGTTGTCCCCCTTTTTTCCCCTCTTTCGCTGCATAACAACGAAGTATAATTATGCATTGTGCAGAAGACAAACGAGATAGGTCATAGTCGATATGTGGAATCTAAGCCTATTTATTCTAGGTGTTTCTTCACAGCCATTTTCTGTTGTTAAAGCACGCACGTACACACTCGTCCTCCATTTCATTACAAAGGCATGCGAGGGCTTGGCGATGCAGTGTGCCTCGTGCACAATATTTTTTTCTGCTTTATCTGCAAGTATACTGTGATTTATGTGCTTTGTTAGCTATTTGCCGATGCAGAAGTCACGTGTGAATGGAAGCTTCCGGTTCATAAAGTTACACACAGTTGCTGATAATAATTTATTTCAAGTACAGAGTCATGTAAATTTGTATACTCCAAGTTCCGAAGAAATAAACATTTATATTTATTATTTGTATCTATGGTCAGCGCATTAATTATAGGTTAATTGCATCTAAGTAATGCATTAAATCTGGAGTGTTGGAGTCCTATTGCGATTGTTACCACCATGCACAACAGTCCTGATATATATTTGTGTTCAGTATATAATTCTAATACGTTATTAAAATTTATACATTATTCAAATAATGATTTTTTTTTTCAATATTAAGCAAAGGTTGTTTTGAAACTGTTTTTTTTCTTATACTCATGTTCATCTTCGATAAAAAAAGTTAAAATTCAATTATTTTAATCCTCACCATAGGAACCAAGTATATTATAATTGGGGCTTCACGAGTGGAAGTCAGTACCTGAGATATACTTATTACAACCAAGAAATTGAGTTTCTTGCTATAATAAATGAATGAATGAAATAGCATTTCATCTCAGAAGAGGGAGTCAAGTTTTTGACCACCGTCTTCAAGGTAGGTCTTACTGATTATTTTATGCAGCAGACTGAAAATACTGTAACAAAATAAGGGTTTAAAGTTCTCTCAAACTCTAGTTGAGGGATCACTTGTAGCTGGGTGGCTAGCGTAATAGCCTCCCATGCTAAAGGTCACGGGTTCAAACCCGCAGGTGGTCCTTAGTTACGCCGTCCTTCGGAGGAGACGTTAAAAGGTGGTCCCGAGGCTGTGCGATGTCAGGTACTCGTTAAAGATCCCTATCCTAATAAAACCTGGATAGGCAAAATTTAGGACTCCCACTGTAGCATCGTCCGATTAGCCATAGTAGCATAAAGTGACGTTAAATAAATAAACAAACAAACAAACCCTAGTTGATATGAAACAGGACAGGTTAGCTAACATATTATTAATCTGTGATGTCCCTAATGTGTGTGATGGAGTAAGGTTATAAACACAGCTGGTGGGACCAAAGATTTTTATGAGGAATGGATTTGTCACTGCTTTAAACATGTTTACATTTTTGTTTTGTTTTTAATATTTATTTGAAGCTGACTTTTATTTCTTAGTTTCTTTTTGTGTATTATTTTTTATTTTATTTTTTTGCACGAATTATCCATCAACTACCACGTGAATATCATTCTTTCTTCTTCACATCTTTCATCTTCCTTCTTCACCCATATTCTTTCATCTTCCTGGACTGTTCCTCCCGCTCTTCCTTTGTCCATTTTCTCCCCTGTTTCTTTGTTTTTCCTGTAAGAACCCCAACTTCTTTTTTTTTCTTCCCGAAAAGCTCTCTATCTAAGCAGTCTATTTTCTTGATTTTTAACCTATCGAGCTCCTCTTTTATTTGCTTCACATAACCTCCCATATTCTTATAGCCTAGAACTTTGTCAAAAATCTGATTGTTCAGCCTTTGATTGTTCATTCTTACCATATGGCCATAAAACCTCAGTCTCCTAGTTCTGATAACTACTTCAAGGTTTTCCAAATTTCTATATATTTCTTCATTGGATTTTAGCCTGTAGCTCTCTTGTGTTATTTTGGGTCCATGAAGCCTTTATATATTATATGAAGTTATTTTTCTCTCAATCTTGAAAAATTTCTCATGACTCAAAAGGCAAACTGTTTCCATATCATACAATATTGTTGTTTCTGTATTTTATTATTGTAGAAAGATTATTTTATTTTTCAGTAACCTAATCCATAATAATAATCCATTGTAACCTCTCGCCATCTATTGTCTTTTGTCTCTATTGTTTTTGCGCGCTCCTGATTTTCATATCTCGTAATTTCACGTATTTATTCATCCATTGTGCAGCAAGAAAACTAAGAGTATTTTTATTGCTGTTCTCTATTAACTGACTGTTTATTTATTATATTTCACCTCCTCTAAAAATAAATTCTTAATAGGAAACAATAGCTGAAATCAAAGCAATAAGTAACTATATGGGAGAGATTCATTTGGTAAAAGAGACATGATGAATGGTAACAGCATAAGAGCTTAGTATGATTAAAGTTCTCTGTTCAATTAATTTGTAATCCAAAAAGTGTTTAAAAAAAAACTGCTGCACCTTCGAAAATTTACATTGAAGTTTAGACACAAATAGTCAGTAAAATTTAAATAAAATACTACTCATTTTAAATAAATGGGAGTGGATTCTATCGAGTAAAGATAAATAAGAATTTTAGATATTAATCCAACTCTCCAGAACTTCCAGAACGCCGTCCTACGAAAGATAATCAAAGGAGACTCCAAGCAGCAAGAAGCGCCACAATCTAAGAGGAGCTCCAGTACCCTCGATTTCTGAGTTCATAGGACGGAGGCACATCAAGTTCTTTGATGGGCTGAAGGCCTGTGGTAACCTTCCTTTCAGAGATATAACACCGTCACTGAAGCCCGGGAGGTGGCATGGCACTATCCCCTTGTTCGATGTTTTTCTTTTATGATATATTATTATGTATATTGCATGTTTTGTATGATAAGTATTTATTTGATATTGACCCCTTCATTCTTAAAGTCTAATGCCATTTTCCCTCAATATCTTTAATTTTCTTAAAAATATATCAAATCCATTTAAATATTAGGAAGATTATAAACGCGGCATTGCATAGCATGAACGTGGTTACTAAATGATACTAACAAAGAGAGGATCCCAAACGTGTCTCACGGAAAAAAAAATTAGATAAAAATAGACTAAAATATTACGGGACAATGATTTGGCAATCAGAAAGTTTGTGTACGAAAAACACATTTTATTTAAAATCTCTGGCCCTATTCTAGTTAAGGTAGAAAAATAAGTGATTAAAATGTTTAACGTTTATGCTTGGTAATGACTCTAAAAATATAAATAATGTCGTCAAAACAGTACTTTAATAAGATTTTTAAAAAACTCTGTTCCTCACTCATATAAAGAAATCTTAATCTGAGCACAGTTTCTAAGAAACCTTATGAAAAGTACTGTTTTGACGAGATTATTCATATTTTTAGGGTTATTACCTGCATACAATTTTAATTATTCCGCTTTGATATAGGGTAACTTTAACACCAAGCTTATTTTTCTGCCGTCACTTAAACCAGAGATATTAAAAATTTTCGCGAGCGAACTTTCCGATTTTTTTACGTGACTCCTGGGGAGCGTTGACCCCAAATATCTTGTACAGTTTTACCTAAAATAAAATTCGTCGAAATCGGTGACACATTTCGGACCTTCTCTTTGTGAATTGAAAGAAATTAGTAGTCGTCCGAAGGCGTAAGTGGGAGGATTGCCATTAGGAAGCTATTAAAAATATGAGTAGAAGTGTGTCCGATTGATGGTTATGTTGGTTCTCTAAGATTTTTTTGTTTATATTGAAAATACATAAAATATCAAGAGAGAAAGGAATTCCAGGCCTACAGGAAGATAATTTATGTTAGACCATTCTAGAAAACACGTCGTGGTCATCGCACATAATTACAGAATGTGTTGGAGAGCTGTGTCAGACAGTTTAATTGCTCTAATATTCTGAATTACTCAGGTCTAACGGGAAGAAGAGGTTTGGAAGATAAAAAGCCCGAGGCTAACCCATGACTGGTCCTTCATCAGTGGTCCATAATTAAGGAGGGGAAGTAAATCTTCTGTCGGGCTTCTTCTTCAAAAGTCCACGTTCCTCCGATTAGTGATGATGTTCTCATGAGCATCATCACCGCAGGGCTATTGTGATGAGGGGTCTTCGTGCTTAAGAAGTGGAGTATGAATGTTCTTTGACATGTCTCCTAGCTTAGGTTTATTAAAAGTACAATTAAATCAGTAGTGAGTTCTTAAGAATGGTATATACTTAATGTCTATTATTACCAATTGTGTTACTTTAAAAAAAATTATTTTCACTTACTCTATATAGTAAGGGGAAGTATTGCGATCGTGAAAATTGTCGAATTCCAGTTTTCAACGGAAATACACATTTTAGGTTCACCTGAGTCCAAATAACCAAGTCCCGCAAAAAGGTCTGTGTGTGTGTGGTAACTCCCGGGCAGAAACGGTAAGTCCTATGAAACTGAAATTCCATATTTGAGACAAATATACGCCCGAGACGTTACAAAACCTTTTTCATCAAAATAAGCTTACCAGAAGAGGCACTTTATACCATGCATTTTGCACCTTTTTACGATTTTCTCAAAAACGGTTCCGACGATTTTGATTAAACTCGTTTTATCGATGTAAAATTTAACGGGCTTTAATATCATTTAGGTTTCATTCGGATTAAAATGGTTTGACAGGGCTTAAATGGCGATATTTTAAATTTTCTTTCTCTAAAGTACCTTTAATTTTGTTGATTCTATCAAAATAACTATATTATCTTGTTACCACTGATGAAAAACAGGTAAATATATAAATTGAATGAATTTGATACCCAACTAAAGGATTAAATAGAAAAAATATTTTTTTAAAGCAATTTTTCGTTTTCGAATATAAGAATTGTGATATAGATGTATGATATACCGTTGGAATGCTAAAGATTTCATAAAAACTATTATCTCATACACAAGCTGTTAAAAGTTAGTAGAGTGATAAAAAGCCGATAAAACTAAGTAATTGTTTTAGACAATAATAGACTCTTTAATAAAACACACGTTTCTATAGAAATTCAATTTAATTAATTCTTTAATAGTTTCACGTATTTTTATCTCTAAATGTATTTGAAAATTCTTTGATTGATTTTAAAAATGGAGGTAACTGAAAGTCGTGTGTTGCCCGCACCAAATTTTATTTGCTTATCACTTGGTACATGGATTTTATTTTATTTTTTTCATTGCCCCTTATTTACTTTCTAGTGCCTCACCTTACGGAAGGCACCTGAGGTTTCTCCTTTTTCTACATATTTGCAATTTAAGGGGTAATCTCTCTGCATGTTAATTTTTTTAATATTAACATTTTTATGTAATGGATCCGGTGATGGGGCTCCCCTTTTAGTTCGGTTTGGCCTTACTACTAAAATTAAAACTTAATGTCGATTTGTCAAACAATTTTTGCCAGCATTGAGGTACTCCAGGAGGCGTAACCTGACAAAATAAGGGATTCGTCTCAAGCCATACTTTTTCAAAAAAACTTTCTATTCCTCTCTGTAATGAAGTAAGGGATTGTAGGGATTTTTGATTCATCCTGTATCATAGCTGACTTTATTCTTTGTATTATTCTCCGTTTAACAATTCTTCTTAGTACTCCATTTTGTGGCGACTGAACACCTTTTTATGTCGACTTCACAATGCGTGGAAATAGTTGCGTGCAATATAATAGTGACGGGCGTAGTATTGTTTTATATAAAAGTTTTGAAACGAAGTAACAGACTTGTGGAAGACATTAAGTGATTTAATCGTTTGATTTTTTCGTTTTACACATTTATTTTTTTTTTTTTTAGGTAAATGAGCTGAAAATTCCAAATGTCTATTAAACGTGATTCCAAGATAAACAATGTTTTTCGATTGTTTGATTTCGTGGATATTCAATTTAAAATTCGGGGGATGTTTCTTCTTTTTTTTCTAAAATGAATAAACTGAACTATATGTTTTTTTCTGGATTCACATAGATATTTAGATCTTTCAGCTCATTTACTATACTTTGACAAACATTTTTAGTTGCTTGACAGCCATTGCTTGCATTTGAGCTGCTACTCATCGGCGAAAGTCGAAACTGTGGCTTTGTCGCACTTGGTTTTAACAATAGTGGCTGTATATTTTGAAAACAATTAGGGAAAAAAATGCTCCTTGTGGGACACCACAAATAATACTTACTGGAATAGAAATCTCGTCCGCTACTTTTACTGCCAAAAAACGTGCCCTGCTTGTTCCGGTGGGATCAAGTCATTTTGTTCGTTGAATTTTCTGAGATAATTTAGTATCGTTTTCTCGAAAATGTTTCCCATTTGGGTAAGTAGACTGACAGAAAGGTAGTGAGAAGGGTCATTTCCAGACTTGGTACATGGAATTAAACTAGCTAAAATCGTGCTTGAACGGGTTTAACTAATGGGATGTAATGACAAAAAATTTTTCTTAAGCTTATATTTGAAAATTTTCCAGGTAAACGTGATATAGACCTGTACTTATAGGCTTCAAGGTTAGAAAGGTGAATCGTACCCAAAAAGGTTTAACTATAGCTTGTTTGTTTACTCTTTCAAGGTCACTTTTATACAAATGTGGCTGATCGTGTATTGCAAGTGTTGCAAATTCTACTCTGAAAGTCCAATATTTTATTTATCCAGCTTTAATTAGGATATGGATCTTTAATGAGTACTGAACAGGCTCAGGACCACCACAACCTCTGAAGGACGGAATAACCTAGGATTTATTTCCCTTTTTATCATATCTACCTACATTCCTAATTTGTGAACATGTTTTTTTTCTTTCTAATTAATAAAATACTTAAGCTACTACACCCTCATTTAATTAAAAAAAAATATATATTGAATTTTTCCCATTTTGCTTAGTTTTAAATTGTTTCTATTGCGTGCGCTAATTCCTATGGTGATATTTGTGTTAACAGCAAAAGGATATTGTTAGGCTCATATAAATTAAAAGTTTCTGTTTTAAGTTACACAACTATACGTAGGCGACGAACGATGTTATCAGAAGCAATTCTCTCGGTTCGTGAAGAATTTATTATTGTCGTTACGTAACCTATGTTGTTTTTATTTAAAAAACTAGAAAGATGGACGGTATATTTCCACGTTTCAGACATATAAAATGCCAGTAATAATAATCTTCTTTTTTATATAGAAAATTTAATTAAATTAATAATATCCAAAGCAGGATTAGGTTTTAAATGATTAGAAACACCACCATTAAGATCCTGGAATCAAGATTTACTGAAGGAAGAGACCCATGGATGGAGACCTCAGAACCGTGACGCGAGCCTTGTCGATGCCATATCTTCCCTGACCTCTGAACTCTGATGTAAGCATTACACCTTACCTAGCACATTACTAACTTAATGATACACGCCAAGGGTATTAAGGAAATGCTGTCAAGAATATATTAACTCGAGGAATTTCCAGAATTATATATGTTCATAAAACAAATGAAAGACAATATCTCTTAGAAAACCATCCCAAGGTGCCAGAATACATTGGATGACTTGCCTTTCAAACCTATTTTTCTTGGGACTTTCTCCATTCCAGACCGTAGACTTGGTGATTTGTGTACTGCCTTTACTCCCAGTATCCCTTTACTGTAAGCGTTTCCTCATTCGAGTACGACTATGAAATCTTGAAATATTGGCCGACCGAAAAGGCAATTCGGAGAGATTTATTCCCTCCTATTATCTTTAGTTGGTTTGACGCTCCACAGGTTTCGTCACTTCTAAGCTCTAAAGCGAGTTGAAATGTGGTTATGAGGCGAAACATTGAAGCCCGTTAACTTCCATGATACTGTTGCTCATTCATCGCGGTAATATATGTATTGTCAGAATTATAGTTTATCATAGGAATGATGGAAGGAAAGGTTGGTTGGGAGTCAATAAAAAAATAAAGAAATATCTATAAGAAATGCATTTTCTAATGTTTTGTCGAAGTTTCGGTCTAAATATTAGGCCTTCATCAGGGCTGGTTGTACCAAACTTTGAACTCCAGGACGAACGATAAGATTTCCTGAAATATACTGGTTATATGTACTCAAAACCTAGATATATTTCACTGAACGTCATAATCATTCATTTTATCCTCCTCCTATTCTGCTTATTTTACATTTGTCCCAATATAATAGACAGACTGAAGCAACACAACTAAAATCTCTTCTTCAAAATAACCTCAATGTTTCAAAAAAAAAAAAAAAAAAAAATGCTTATCGAAACAGTGTTGTTTCAAACTTCTTTTTACTCCAATTTTCGAGATTTTGTGCTCCAATGAACATCAAATTTTATAGTTTGCTTAGGTCTACTCTTGAAGAAATTAATAGTTTGGCCTTTTTCTTACTATAAAAAAAACGATAAAATCTAACTTTTTAGAAAGGAGGATTAGATCATCTATCTATATTTAGTGGTCGTTTAACATTCCATCTGTTCTATCTAACTCTTTATATTTGGAATGAAAGTTTCTTAAAGGTTGTATTATAGTAACCAAGGTGTCTGAAATTGTTTTACTTCATGTTTTTATACGATCAAGTTATTTACTAAATTTACTAACCAAAAATCTATTAATAAAAATGTTAAACTAATGTTTCATTTAATGGCGATGAATATATGTTTTCATGAGATTTCAGTCTAAACTGAAGGTGAACTAAGGTATCATTTCAAATCAAAACTATGTTATCGGATTTACAACTCCCGTCGATTAAAAACTATACGTACTCGCAGGCACTAATTTGTTTTCACTTACTTGTACTAGTGACAACCCAATCGTTCAAAAAATAGGTGATTACGACAAGAAAACAATAAAAGACATACTACTGCATTAATTTTGAAATGAAAAAAGAAAAATTATTTGTTTGATATATTAGCATATAACTAAAATATTGTTATTTTGTTTCTACTTTGTTTTGTTTTTACTTTAATAGTTACTTTTTTATTGTGTAGGTTTTTGTTTTCAGATTTTTTCCATTGTTCTACATGTAACATTCAAGTTAGGAGTAGGGAATCGACCTCTATGACATGCCATTTATACCAATTATTATCAGATCCACTTATTCTCACGGGTTGAGCGACAGGTGTGGATATAATGATAATAATAATAATAATAAAAATATATACTGGTACGGATGGGGGCCACCTGTGGTGCAGTGACTAGCATAACAGCCTCCTGTGACCTAAGGCCGCACATTCAAACAGGCAGATGACTCGAGGATTTTTTAAGGGAGTAAAAAATCCTTGGTTAACGTAAAATATAAGCCTCCAGCCAGTGCGACGTCAGGTTCTCGTTAAAGATCCCTATCCTAATTACACCTGTATAGAAAAAATTTATAACTCTCCCGGTAGCATCATCCGCTTAGCTAAGGTGCTGACATTCAGAAAGACTAATATATTTTCCTCTCTAGGAGCAATACCGTTTCGTAGTCCTCGAGAAGTCCTGAGAGTGCGGAACGATCTGAGAAGCATTAGTATAAGAGAATCCTTTCAAAGAGTGGTAATGGGACACTAAAGGATGATAAGGTACCGGGGAGTGTCTGGTCCTTGAGGCCATTTTCGGCCCATAACCTCTTACTTGTCTTCTCTTTTTTTACAGTTACAAGGCAAAGCTTGTCTTCAAAGATTAAAGAACACCTCTCCTATACCTGAAAGAAATTTCAGAAGAGGCATTCCACCCCATGTCGGTGACCTGCATGGACTCTGACCGATATGGATTTCAGTAACATATAAAAAAAAAAGTTGTGAAGAACGTGCCTGATATTTTAGTTTGATTTAAATAGTTATAATTAGACCAATCATGAGATTCGTGATTGGGATCGTGAAAATAAACTTTTGTTGGTGTTATTTGTTATAATCGTCTCTTATCAATGATAAAACATGTACAAATTTAATGACATTGGTCTGGTCATTTTAAGAAGTGAGTAGCTGGAACAATTTGGAAAGCAATCGCAGTTTTCATTTATAATTTGTTTTATAATATATTTATTGTAATTTACAACTATATTATTTGTATTTTATTTTTTTTATTTATAGTAATTTACAACTGTATCAAACAACACAATGAGTAAATATGCAGAATGAAAAAAAAGTCATGAAAATGTCTTTGGAAGGAACTGGCCAGTGGTAGCACTTCACAAATTTTAACTCAGTAGGTCCCGAGGCCACCTTCTTATCATTCGTTTCAGAGGGTTATGAGGAATATCTAAGGAAGAAAATAATGGAAAGTGGGTTGTGTGGGCAGGGAGTATAGATGAAAAGAGAAGTATCTATCACGGGCTATGTCTGCAATAAATGGGATGTTTAAGTCATTATGGAGGAGTTGATTTGTGACAAAATAAGGGACATTCAGGATTTTGCGAAGGATTTTGGATTGTAAGGATGGATGCCGGAGGAATTAGATGGTTTCGTTGAGCCCCAAAGCTCGATTCCATACGTCCAAATAGGTCTGATTATAGTGATGCAAATGAGCCTTTTGTAATATACTAGAAGTTTTGAAAGTTTTCTAGTAAGTGTTGTAGTAATCGGCATTCACAGGCAGTTTCTTGTTGTTTTAGTCTTGTATGAGGATTCAATCCAAATTTCCATTTGTGGTCCGATATTTTTTTCTAATTCCTTTTATAGTGTCTCATTTACTGCATCTTATGCACTTTAAGATGATTCTGATGAGAACGTCTTGGATTGAATATTTGTCAATTAGGTTTTTATATTTTGGGATAGAGGTAACTAGTTGTTTAGTCTGACGGTTGATGATTACGATTTACCATAGGATATAGGCAAGAAGTTCCAAAAGACGGTGGAATGATCGACAAATGATTTATTGAAGGTAGATTTGTGAGAAGGAATATACAAGTTTATGAGTTGGGACATCGTCTTAACTGAATTAAAAGAGGAATATTTGTAAAGCGTATTGAATATATAAGGAGGCTCTTTGTTTCTAAGGGGTCAGAAAAGACTCACAATACGAAAAATTGTCGATGAAATGATCCAGCTATAAATAGGTAAACCTACTGGAGACGTGGAAGCGTCAGGGAGTTCCACTTATGAATCTATAACGAAGAAGTTTTTTAGTCGCTTATGTATCGTATCATAATTTTTTGACCTCCCCCATACACATGATATCCACAGTCAAAACATCAAAAAATGAGAGAGGTAACTAGGCGCTGAAGTGGTTTCGATGGGATAGGATCACGAAATTTCAGGAATTGTTAAAGAATAGCATAATTTGAGAAACACGGTTACTTCAAGATAGGTGTTGGTTTTCAATTTCCTGACCCCTTCGCTAGTTGAGGTATGAAATTAAAGTAATTAAATATATAAAATGTCACCAGACGTTACCAGATTCAGTTTTTAAAGTACGACGGAAGAAACGTCACATCCAGAGGCAGGTGGTTTATTTCGGTGACTACCGCCCTCAGTGATTACCGCGATAACTATCACAGTGGAGACAATGTCCGGCTGTGGGTGCAACGCTCCGAAACGACCAAACATTCAACTCTAATTTAGCTTTCTGTGGTTACTGACGTGTGCATTAGATGTTATAAAAAATAAAAATATATAAAATTATGAAACTAATAAAACAAAAGTATATTCCTAATTACGAGTGCAAGTGACGAATTAAGTGACTAAAACTTAGCTGGTTCTAGAATTATGAAATTCGTTTCCCTGTTAGAAGAATAAAAGTTTTCATATATATATATATATATATATATATATATATATATATATGCGTTAAAAGAGTCTCACACTTATTTCTGTCTTTTATATTATAATCATCGCTGTACTTGTATTGGTTTGTAAAATAAGTTCTTAGCGTTTTTTCTGGGAATTCCCATAAAAATTCCATATTCTTGTAAATATTTTGAATAAATTATATAATTTGGTTTTTTATTAAACAATTAAATCTTTTTGATCAATTATGCTTGACTTTTGGTAATCATCAACAGTTGAAGAACGACCCGAGCGCTTTACGTCTTGAAAGTCAAAATATTCGTCTCTAAACCGAGAAAACCACTTACGGACGATACATTCTCATAAGGTATCATCGCTATACACATTGCTAATTTTTTTTACCGTCTTTGCAGCGAAATTTCTTTTTCAGAAATAATAATCATTCAAAGACAAAATGAATTTTTTCTCTTCTATTATGAGCAAGTAAAATACCACTTAAAGATAAGGAATCCCGATTGGAACTGATGCATGAAAGCACCTTAACTAATCCTTTTTTGGAATATGTAAATAATATTGACCAAGTAAACATGATTTTATAAACAAAGAGAGAGTTAAAGTGAAATATTGAAAATCGCAACGAACTTATTATACCACCCAATATAAGATTTATTTCTTTATAATGTAATATTTTTACTTACTACAATGGATGGAAAACGTAACTCCTGCTTACCTGAAAAATGAAATGATATGTTAGTAATAATGCAATCATTTATAAATTATGAAATTAAAATGATTAATCGATAATACATAAAATAAATGTGAGTTTTCATGAGAACTATGAAAACATATGATAAAAATCTGGTGCGGGCAACACACGACTTTCACTTACCTCCATTTTTAAAATCAATGAAAGAATTTTCAAATACAGTTAGAGATAAAAATACGTGAAATTATTAAGGAATTAATCAAATTGAATTTATATAGAAACATGTGTTTATTAAAAAATCAATTATATTATTATCTTAAATAATCAGTAAGTTTTATCTTCTTTTCATCACTCTCCAATAACTTTTAAAAGCTTAAAAAAGGTATATCATACATGTATATTACTGCTCTTATGTTCAAAAACGAAAAATTGCATTAAACAAATATTTTTTCTGTTTTCTCCTTTAGTTGGGTATCGAATTTATTCAATTTTTATATTTACCAGTTTTTCATTAGCGTTAACAAGATAATCTAGTTATTATTATTGAATCTACAAATTCAAAGGTACTTTAGAGGAAAAAATTAAAATATCGGACATTTAGGCCCTGTCAGACCATTTTTATCTTAAAAAAACCTACATGATATTAAAGCCCATTAAATTTTACATCGATATAGCGAGTTTAATCAAAATCGTTTTTTGAGAAAATCGAAAAAAGGTGCAAAATGCATGGTATAAAGTGCCTCTTCTGGTAGGCTCATTTTTATGAAAAATGTTTTGTAACGTCTCGGGCGTATAGTTGTCTTAAATATGAAATTTCAGTTTCATACCACTTATTCCGTTTCCGCCCGGGAGTTACCACACACACACACACAGACCTTTTTGCGGGACTTGGTTATTTGGACTCAGGGGACCCTAAAACGTGTATTTCCGTTGAAAACTGGAATTCGAAAATTTTCACGATCGCAATACTTCCCCTTACTATATATAGTAAGTGAAAGTAAAAATGGAGAGAAACTACTTATTGGCAGCACTTTAAGAATTAAAAAAATTTAATGTAAGATGGAATGACCCACACACAGGATAAGAAAAATTTATATATTATATTTGAATAGAATATCTCCAAAAGAATCAATTAAAAAACGCTGCAAATTATTACACAATGGTTTATTATTTCCAAATAGACAATATTAGGGTATAACTGTTTATATAGCTTTTAATAGGCAATATTGAAAAGCAATAATTCAAATGATAATATATATCACTATTACACCATACTATCATATCAAATGCTGATTTTAAAACGCAATATCTCAGCTAGTTGGTAACCAAATTTCAATATTATTTTTTTTATTTTGTCGAATATTTAATTCTCTATCAAATGAAACTAAACGCGAACAATCACACAAAAAATATTTATTTTATTTATTTATTAATAGAGAGAAACGGATTTTTTTCTTTTCTTTTTTTTATATTTATTCGCGATTATATGGTTAAAAAACATTAATACATTTTATCTCTATCTTAAAAAATAACTGATTTATTTAATTAAATCAGTTTTGATCGGCCGCCATTTTATAACTAACTAGCTGATATCAGCATCTAGGTGTTAGCATAATCGTTGCATGGACTAGTATATTTGTGGCGTTTAAAAAAAAACGCTTTTTATTATTCGTTATTCGGAGTCTACGAAACGTAAGCTCTCAAATTTTATGGAGGGAGAGGGTAGTTTTTTATTTATTTATTCTATTTTTTGGCGGATTGCAAAGGTTCATCATTGAAAATAATAAACCAAAATGATGGAACTAATACATATTATGCCTCTATGTAATTAGTATTATAGAATACAATTTTCTGGCTAAGACTTAACTAGTATCAGCTTTATTAATTTAGTTTGTCTTCAAGTTGGTTAATGATATGAGATAACTCTTGCAAGACTGTAATTTTATTTTATTTTCAATGTATTTTATTTTTGAAACAGTCACAGCCATTAAATGGGTTAACCTATATATATTAATTTCAAAAATATTTTAGAAGAATTTATGCTTGCATTGGGTTGTGTCACATGAAATGCCTGTTTTCAAGGTAAAGGATTTTTATTAAAAATACGAATGAAAACAAGATATTTTATTCGAAGTATTTACCTTCTTTTTCTACACGTTTTTTCCAACGTGACACCAACTTTTTTATCCTCGAACTGAAAAACTCTGAGCTTTGAAGTTAAACAAAATCTGAAAACGCACTTTTCACTTGATCATCATTTTCAAAACGTTTTCCTTTGACGAAGTTGTCCGAATTCCTGAACAGGTGGTAATCTGTTGGAGACAAGTCGGGAGAATATGGTGGGTGCGGAAGAACTTCGTAGCCCAGTTATTTCAATTTTTGCACGGAATGTTTTGAAACATGCCGCTCAGTGAGATCATGAGGTACCCACGTAATGAGCTTTTTTACTTTCCCAATACACTTTAAATGTCTGGAAACGGTAGATGCACTTGCATTTAGTTGTGCTGATAGTCCTTTAACTGTTTGGTAGGGGTTTCCTTCTACTGTATGTTTGAGGACATCGTTGTCTATTACGGACGGAGGTCTTCCTCGGGCAAGTTTTCCAAATCAGTATCCCCAGCTGAAAACTTAGCAAACCAACGGCATAAAGGTCCGTTCATTAACACTCCCTTCCCCAAACGCCTTGCAAATATTTCTAGCGGCCTCAGTTGCTGAATTGCCGAGTTTAAACTCGTACAAAAATATTACTCGAAAATCGCTTGTTTCCATGTTCATATTTGGAGGTATACTAAAAAGTGGGTAATTGATTGGGAAGCTAATATTTATAATACAAAGGCAGAGGATTGGTAACTGTTTACTTTAAGTATGTAAACATTCGGAAGAAAACAACAGAGACTTGCAAAATCCTTTATGTATTTCAGAAACTATAAAAACGGACATTTCATGTGAAACAACCCAATAGTTACGGGCCAACCTGTATTAATATAAAGTCATTAAATAGCTTTTCACCTTTATTAATTCTAAAAATATATTTATCTAATTTAACAGTTTGCAAAGGATTGAAAAATAGCGTTCATTGTATCAATTATCAGTACGCCTGACTTAACTAGTTCTCGCGTAAAAATAAAAACGCGAAATCCGCTGAATGGGCACGTCTATAAAATAAAGACATTAACCCATGCCATAACGAGCAACGGCTGATAATTAAAAGCTCGTGAATGAAAATTGTAGGGTGGGAATAGCTCGCTGAAAGGGACCTATTGTAACCTATAACCTACAGATCCCTCACCGAAGAGGCTTTATCTCTCATCCAGAAGAGCATTGGTGAGCTCATTCTGCTTAGGGGTCAATACCCCATCCACAAGCACTTAAAAAGCTGCGCGCTCATAAAATGGATAGCTTTATGTTTATGTAGATTTTAGATCGCCTCTTAGTTGACCTTTAAGGACTAGTCTGTTAGCGAATATCGAGTTATATAGTCTGTCATCTCTAGCACTATGTTTGTTCAATATTCAATAATATTTTTTGAATAATTAACGAACGAATGTTTTAAGTCTAAGACATTTTACTAAGCTATCCTGTATATACACACAAAAAAAAATTGTATATCTACTTTAAGATGTCTATCATTTTTTTTATCATTTAATATCATTCATGAGAAAGGGGTACTATTTACTTTGTTGACAGATAATTCCATAACTCTTCTTAAACATGAAATTTCTGTTTTGAACGACTACTGTTTGTATGCCTCAATCGTCACGCACTCGCGTTATTTCTACTCAGGGGACCTTAGGACATGCCTATATTCCTATAGAAAACTCGATTTCGATTTTTAAGATAAAAAAAATTTGCTATACTTCCCTGTACTGCATACGCCATACATTGGAGAGTGGGATATAAGATAACACCATAAACCCTACTTTAATTATATACTGACATTAAAAATGTTATGTTTAAAATCCTGCTAATATTAGGATTAAATATTAAACAAAATATCATTAATTTCTTGATAAATTGTCTCGTTATTGCAAAAAATTATCTGATCTTTCATTTTATTGACATTCCTTTAGGTTAGAGATAAGAATAAAAGAAAACTTATTATTTTATATACTTTTTTCTTAGACGTTTTGGAAAATTTATGTTCTCTTCTTTAGCATATAAATTAAATGTTGCTGTTTATTCGTTTAACGTCACTTTATGCTACTGTAACGGTTGCACCGTCAATCACAACACGGAGGTTACACGACGGTTTTTCAGGTCCCTCAGTGTTGCCAGGTGGAAAGTAATTTAATTATTAATATTAATTTTTTACCTGCAACACTGAGGTAACCAACCAATTACCTGCATTGTGTGCATCGTGTGTACTGTGTTTTTTTGTTGTAAGATCGTTAAAATATTGTGTGTGTGGACTTAAGAAACATTTTTTTTAAATTTAATTTATCAACAAGAAAAAGATTATTTTTTATTTCTCATTTTTCATCATTTTAATTGTGTTTTTAATCGTTTTTTTTTATTTAATTAAAGTAACTTTTTATTTCGAACTTTATTCTTTTTATTATTATCCAACATCCATCAAAGTGGTGAAGCCCGACGTGATGACGGATAAGAAACCAACAGATTTAGAGGTAAGTGCTAGTGCACATACTAATATTAGAATCCCTACGTTCTGGAGGGCTGACCCAGAATTATGGTTTTGCCAGGCCGATGCTGTATTTGCCACATCAAAAGTCGTGAGCTCAAGAATAAAATTTCAAATAGTGGTGGCGAATTTAGAATTTGAAATTCTAAAACAAGTCTCCGACTTAGTGAAAAACCCACCTACAGAGCCATATGAAGCCCTTAAGGAAAGGCTTATTTCCACTTACGCCGAGTCCGAAAATCAGCGTATTAGGCGTTTATTGGAGGACAAGCACCTCACCGACGGGGAACGGCCATCTCAATTTTTAAATGAATTAAAACGGCTGGCAGGTAGTTCTGTTTCCCCCGAATTACTTAGAAATATGTGGCTAAAAGCACTACCAGGAAGGATGCAAGCAACACTGGCTGTAACTTCGGAAACATCCCTCGATAAGCTGGCAGAGATTGCCGACCGCATAGCTGAGGTATATGAGTCCAGTGTCAGTCAGGTGACCACACACACACCGCAACCCCGTTCTTCTTCTTCTTCCTTCGCAACTCAACTAGAGGAGAAATTCGAGAAGCTGAGCCTGCAAATAAATGAGCTCCAAAACGAAATGGCTAGCTTAAGAAGGAGCAGATCGACATCTCGTGACCAAGGACGGAACCGATCGCGTAGCAAAAGTCGTAAACTATGCTACTACCACCGCAACTTCCGGGAGAAAGCTAAGAAATGCCAACAACCCTGCAGCTGGAAACCATCGCAAAAGGGAAACTAATCTCAGCGACTGAGAAGGCGGACTCCGTCGCTGATATCAACCACCGCCGATTATTCGTCGCGGACAAGGCAACTGGAGAACGATATTTAGTCGACACTGGAGCGTCAATATCGGTCTTCCCAGCACGGAGACGAGATCGCAAAACACCCGCCAATTTCACCCTTTTTGCTGCTAATGGTACACCGATAAAGACCTACGGTGAAGTGAAGAAGATACTTAACGTTGGTCTTCGTCGCCCTCTTCGGTGGTCTTTAATCATCGCCGACGTAAACAATCCGATCATCGGAGCAGACTTCCTCTTCTTTCACCACATCTTGGTCGATCTCAAGGGCCGACAGCTCGTAGACGCCAAGACAGGTCTCACATCCAAGGGCAGTCTTAAACATAACAACACACCTTCTGTTTATTCTGTACCTAGTGGCGAGTGGTATTATGAGCTTTTACGCAAATACCCAGCTATAACTCGCCCATCTACGGTACCACAGGAGGCGAAGCATGCAATCAAGCATTTTATTGAAACGAAGGGAGCTCCAGTCACCTCCAAAGCCAGGCGCCTTCCACCTGAGCGATACAACGCCGCCAGGGAAGAATTCCTGAAGATGGTAGATGAGGGAATCTGCAGGCCTTCAAGTAGTCCTTGGGCTAGCCCACTCCTCATAGTAACAAAGAAGGAGGGCTCAATGAGATTTTGTGGAGACTACCGCCGTCTCAACGCCCAGACTGTGCCTGATAGATACAGCGTTCCTAACATCCAGTCTCTCAACACCAACCTCTTTGGAAAGACAATCTTCAGTAAGGTGGATCTCAAACGGGCATACTACCAGATACCTGTAGCTGAAGAAGACGTCCCGAAGACTGCAGTTATCACTCCTTTCGGCCTCTTCGAATTCAAGGTGATGTGTTTCGGACTCCGCAACGCAGCGCAGACCTTTCAACGCTTGATGGACAGCATTCTCGCCCTACCGTATGCTTTCGTCTATCTCGACGACATTCTGATAGCTTCATCGTCGGAGGAAGAACATCGCACCCACTTGGAAGAAGTGTTTAGACGACTGGACCAGCATGGATTGACTATCAACCCGCTCAAGTCGACGTTCTGCAAGGATGAAGTCGAGTTTCTTGGCTTCCTTGTTACCTCGCAGGGCATCAAACCTCTCCCTAGTAAGGTCGACGAAATCGCCGAATTTCCACGTCCTGCTACCAGGGGCCATCTTCGACGCTTTCTGGGGATGATCAACTTCTACAGAAGATGCCTCCCCAAGGCAGCAGAAGTTCAGCGCACTCTACATGCTCTGATTGGCAACAGTAAGAAGAATGATAGAACGCCAATCGAATGGACTCCTGAAGCTGAAGAAGCCTTCGCCAGATGCCAGCAGAACATTCGAGAAGCAGTCACACTCGCGCATCCATCGTCTGATGCTGAAGTCTCTCTCGCCTGTGATGCTTCCAACACAGCGATGGGAGCAGTTCTTCAACAACGAGAAGGACAACATTGGAGACCCTTAGGATTCTTCTCAAGAGCTCTTACGGCAGCTCAACAAGGATACTCCACCTACGACCGCGAACTCACCGCTATCTTTAACGCAGTCAAGCATTTCAGGCCTTGCATCGAAGGAAGGGTTTTCAGTATTCTCACTGACCATAAACCTCTGGTTTATGCCTTCTATCAGAAGCCCGGAACAGCAACACCCATGCGGATTCGTTATGTGAACTTCATTAGCCAGTTCACTTGCGATATCCGACATGTTTCGGGAGAAGAAAACAAATTGGCCGATACTTTGTCAAGATTAGAGGAAATTCGCAGTCCGGATGACATGGAGAACATTGTCGAAGCCCAGCAGGAAGACCCGCTGATTCCCGAGTTACTTCGGAACCCGAACTTGCATTTGAAACTGGTCGAACTCCCGCACTCGAACAAGCCACTTCTTTGTGACTTCACAACTTCGAAAGCTCGACCGTATGTTCCTACTTCTCTGCGTCAGAACATCGTTAAGAAGATTCACGAGCTCAGCCATCCTGGAATCCGAGGGACACGCCGCCTGGTGTCTCAGAGATTCTTCTGGCCGAATATGAATTCTGACATAACGACTTGGACCCGAAGCTGCATCGCTTGTCAACGCTCGAAAATCCATAGACACACAGTTTCACCTCCCGGCATCTTCGCTCCAGCTGGTCGATTTGAGCACATTCATGTCGATATAATCGGACCTCTACCGACATCGGATGGTAAACGTTATTGCCTTACTATGGCAGATCGGTAACACCCGCTGGCCGGAAGCTGAACCGATTGAGGATATCTCCGCTACAGTGGTTGCATCAGTGCTCTACAAATCCTGGATTTCCAGATTTGGCGTCCCAACACGCATCACAACCGATCAAGGCCGCCAATTCGAGAGCGAACTTTTTTCGAAACTGCTGAACCTCCTAGGAATTCGGCGATGTCGGACCACTGCGTACCATCCTCAGTGCAACGGCGCTATCGAGAGATGGCATAGAACTTTAAAGGCAGCCCTAACTGCACATCTCATTACCTCAAGATCTTGGACGGAACTATTGCCCACAGTCCTCCTCGGCTTGAGAGCAGCTATTAGGGATGACAACTGCACAAGCGCCGCAGAAATGACGTATGGTCAACCCCTGCGACTTCCTGGGGAACTGTTGGAATCTACTACAAAACCAGAAGAGCCTGATGGATTTCTGCGTAGGCTAAGGGAACACTTGAAGCACCTGCAGCCTGCCCCGCATAGACCTAGTCAGGGGCCAACCTTCACTCCGAAGGACTTAAGAACTTGCACACACGTCTTCTTACGAGACGACACGGCCAGGAAACCACTGACTCCTCCCTACTCTGGACCTCACCTTGTGATCGAGAGAGGGGAGAAGACTTTTGTGATCCTGCTCGCCTCCGGAGAGAAGACCGTCAGCGTGGACCGCCTGAAGCCGGCCTACACCTTGGAAGACCCCACCTCTCCAGCCACGTCACCACCGACTACATCGCGACAGAAACCTCCACAAACTGACAACGCCCCCGCCACAGAAGCTGACCAACCCTCATCGGACAAAACAACTCGAAGAGGACGTCGCATCCGACTCCCTGTTCGCTTCTGTGACGAGGTCATTGGGGGGAAGTGATGTAACGGTTGCACCGTCAATCACAACACGGAGGTTACACGACGGTTTTTCAGGTCCCTCAGTGTTGCCAGGTGGAAAGTAATTTAATTATTAATATTAATTTTTTACCTGCAACACTGAGGTAACCAACCAATTACCTGCATTGTGTGCATCGTGTGTACTGTGTTTTTTTGTTGTAAGATCGTTAAAATATTGTGTGTGTGGACTTAAGAAACATTTTTTTTAAATTTAATTTATCAACAAGAAAAAGATTATTTTTTATTTCTCATTTTTCATCATTTTAATTGTGTTTTTAATCGTTTTTTTTTTATTTAATTAAAGTAACTTTTTATTTCGAACTTTATTCTTTTTATTATTATCCAACATCCATCAAACTACTATGGCTAATCGGATGATGCTACAGTGAGAGTCCTAAATTTTTCCTATCCAGGTTTTATAGGGATAGGGATCTTTAACGAGTACCTGACATCGCACAGGCTCGGGACCACCCTTAACGTCCCCTCCGAAGGACAGCATAACTAAGGCACCCGCAGGTTTGAACCCACGACCTTTGGCATAGAAAGCTGTTCTGCTAGCCACTACGCTATGGAGGACCCCATATAAATTAAATAAATGTCAATATTTACATTATTAAGATTAATTGTAGTCGTAAATCAGTAAAATATTTTATAACAATGATAAGTATACAAGACATACCCCAAACCCCGTTTATTTTATTTTTCACTTACCTATATATGAAATATATAGTAAGGGAAATTATTGCGACCGTACAAATTTTCGAATTCGAGTTTTCACCGGAAATACGCGTTTTAGGGTCCCCTGAGTCCGAATGACCAAGTCCTGCAAAAAGGTCTGTGTGTGTGTGGTAAGTCTAGCGCAAATACTAACAACCGTAAGGATCTAAAATTTCATATTAAAGACAACTATACGCTCGAGATGTTATAGCAACTTTTTCATAAAAATCAGCAAACCAGGCGAGCTACTTTATACTATGCATTTTGCACGTTTTTACGGTTTTATCAAAAACGGATTTTTTATTAAACTCACTATATGAATGTAAAATTTGATAGGCTTTAATATGATGTAGGTTTCATTCTGATTGAAATAGTCTGACAGGGTTTAAACGGCGGTATTTCAAATTTCTCTCTTCTAAAGTACCTTTAATTCTATGGATTCTGTAAAAATCTTGTCATCACTTATAAAAAACAGGTGAATACATAATTTGAACGAATTCGATATTCAACTAAAGGAGAAAAGTGCAAATATATTTTCCATTCAATTTTTGTGTTTTTCAAAATAATAACTAATTCAAGGAAATTTTAAAGGTTAATGGAGAGTGTTGAAAAGCCGATAAAACTAACTGATTATCAGAGGTAAAGATATAATAGATTATTTTATAAAACACACGTTTCTATCGAAATTCAATTTAATTATTTCTTTAACAATTTGTTTTTATCTCTAAATGTATTTAAAAATTCATGAATGGATTTGAACAATTGTGAATTTGAACAATTGAAAAGGTGAGAGATAGACGTGTGTTGTGCGCACCAGATTTTTTCTATTGATTTAATTTAATTTAATGTTACAACTATATTAATGCAATAAAACGATTGACTGAGGTAAGGAAATGCATGAAATGTCTTTTTAAGAAACTACTCATTGGTAGAACTTCAATGTCTTATTTTATGGATTAATTATGTAATACTCATTTTAATTTTTTTTTCACCGATTCCTGTTTCGACGCTCAGAGATTTTTCCTGAAATAACATTTTATCTCAAGAAAACAACTAAACCATAGAATCCTAGATTACATACATGATGACCGTCAACTGGCCATGAAGCCGACCGAACTCCATCTAATAGTTAGCTCCTTGTGTCATGTCAAAAACAACCAGTCCCTAGCACTGTCATTACTCTAGCGGTTTTCTTGTCGTCTTGAGAAAGTATAACGATTTTCGAGAGTAGGAACCGGTTATCGGATAGCTGTTACATCTCATACGTTATTATCTTACTCCGGGCTTCCGACTTGAGGACATGAGAGGTCAAAATAAATAGCAGCAGAGCGTGTCGGAATGATATCAATCATTCGCAACTGACCTAATTATGGAGTAATAATCAGAATACTATGACAGTATCAAAATATGTTTAATATAAACTTAATACGCTTTTATGAAACGCCTAAAAAAGAAACAAGATTATTGATTGTTTTTTTCAGTTGGCACGAAAGGCTTTGCAGACCCTTCCTTTGCCACTCAGTTTGGTTTTCTATATTCCACACCGCGATTCTCTATGATATTGTTACGGGCTACGGGTGTGAGAAATGAACTACTTCAGTTTACAAATTACAAATATTTATTAAATACAGAATGCACAAATACAAAGGGATTACTAACCGCTATACTTACAATAATAATTGAATTACTAGTTTAACTACTAAACAGTCTACATATAAAATCAGGTATTCCTAACAAATAAACTACTTACGTAAATTTATACAATCGGCTAGACTTATTCTAAAACTTACAACTATAAATTTTTAAATTTTTTTTTTAAATAAATAAATGTTTTCAAAACGCCGCATCAGATTTATCTTTAAGGACAACTTTAAAAAAGTGTTAGTTTCACTTTTATCAATTTCAGATCTCTAACTTTGGTAACGTAGTAAGCTTAAACTCGTTCTCCTTGACACGCCTATAATACAAAAAAGGATCGCTCGATTTAGCCCGAAATAGAAGGAATTTTAGACAGACATTTAGTGCCGATGGATCGATTAAATTATGGAATGAATACTATTCGAATAGATGATTGTCAAAAGATATTCTGCATAACGCGGAAAATGAGTGCTGAAATTTTCCGAATCTTCATTCGCTTTTCCGCTTTTATCTCCTGAAAATATTAAGGGGGTGTAACAAAAAAAGTAATCTAATATCATTACTTAGTATTAAATGTAACATTGTTACAGTAGAAGATTTCGACCACATAAATTGTATATACTAATGACATGTTGTAAATTGGGAATATGAAAAAAAAAAAGTCATCACACTTTAACACTCAGAAGTTCATGAATTTCGACCAATAAACTGTTTTCCTTCTGTTGCCAATCGTCCCGGAATGTGCCGAAATATTTCAATCGTTTACGAAATTCGAGTTGGTGTTATTCAAGAATTTTTCAGGAGTTTTACAACACCTCTGAAAAGGACCTTCAGGTTGATTTTGCCAGATCAGATGGTTTTGTTTAACAGCACCGCTAAGGAATTTTCTGCACTTTGTCATTGAGTGTCATTTACTGTTTCTAGAAAAGCCTCTTGTCACCCGACGAAAGAAGATGATGACTGAATATTCCAAGAAGTGTGGGAAGTGGAGGTAGGAGTCGCCGTGGGTAGTGTTAGCCCACGTAGGTTGCTTCACTGACCTCTTGGATAAGGATTGAGTATCCTCTGTGAAAGTAAACTCATTGCATTACGGTTTAGGCTTACGCAAAGCCACACAAGTTGCTGGCATATAAACCTTTTACTTTGTATAAAGTAACGCTAAGTTACTGTATCTTATCTCTCACAATTACAAATACAAATTTTAACTTATTTTTAAAGGGAAGAGATACATAGTATAAATTAATACTTTTTACTGATCCTCCTGCCCACAGAAATCCACTTTTTTCTCTGTCGACTGAAATCGATGGCCATGGGATTTCCTTTCTTGAATAGCATCGTGTGTTAGTTCCTTTACTAGACATTGTCATGTCTACTAATCTCACTTAATTGTTATCAAAGTTAATTGTCGAAATGTAGTAATATACTTGTGAATTTCAATTTCGGTTTATTATTTTCAATGAAGAACTTTTGTAATGGACAAAAAAAAATAAATAAATAAAAAATAAAAATAAAATTATAACCCTGCAAAATTCGAGGACTTACGTTTCAAGATGCGCAGAACCCGAATAACGAATAAAAAAAAAACGTTTCTCCTAATTAATAAAAAAATAAAATACCAAAAATTTTTCTTTTTATTGCATATTACTTAATTGCCTATCTACAGATTTATAAACAGTAATACCCCAATATTGTTATTTGGAACTAATAAACCATTGTGTAATAATTTGAAGCGTTTTTTTCGTACATCAGTTTTAATTTAATTACTCAATAATTTTACTATCGATTGAGCTTGTTGAAAAAGCTGTACTTAATATTAACTTTATTTTCGTCATTTTAGAAGGGAACAGTTGCGTTCTTCAATTGAGACGTTGATTTCCAAAAGGTACTAAAGGACATTTTTTACGAAATTGATTTTTTTACATATTTGTATTCTCATCATTTAGTTCTATCTAAACATTCTATTTGATGTTAGCTAATGAATTCTCAAGTCCTTAAAAAACGCGATTTAGAAAAAGCGGTAATTTTCTAAAAGTACTAATTACGAACTTATTTTCGTTCCAAATCATTCCAAAAAAATTCATTTCATAACATTAATATGATGTTATTATTAAAGTAAAAAAGTAATTTTAAATTGTAAGGCAAAAATACCCAAATTAGCTAGTTTAATAATATAGTAATGAGAGCTTTCCGCGCTTCTTGTAAATTTTCCTAGAATGGATATAGTACCTTTTGGAAATCAACGTCTCAATTACAAGCTATTGGCGCACCTTAATACATGGATCCATAACTTTTTTTAGTTTACTATTTTAGATAATTCAATAAGATTTTTTTTTTTTCCATCCCTACCTCGCCTTAGAAGGCTATACGGGAGTTTCTCGGACCAGGGGGAGAGGGCGGGGGGATTAATGCCGAGATAAAAATTCCTGCGGTTCTGAGAGTTGAACTCGTAATTTTTTGGTTTTTCCAGGTATTGGTCATCTGGTAGCTAGGGCAACGCGTGTTTAAAACAACGCGCGCTAACCAACTAGGCCACCCCACTCCTTGAACCCCAATAGGTCTGTAAAATAAAATAGCTAAGAGACCTGCTGATAGAATAATCATCTATATTTTTAGCAATGGGTAGCATAGATGAAGAATTCAAAAGATAATGACAAATTTTGTTTTATATGTTTATTATATTGGGTCCTAAAATAAGTTCGTTGCGTTTTTAAAATTTCAATTTAATCCTCTATATGTTTATAATGAAATTTTTATTAGTCAATAATGTTTACATATTCTAAAAAAGATTAGTTAAGGTGCTTTTATGCATCAGGTTCAACCAAGATTCCTTATCTGTAAGTGGTATTTTCCTTTCTCGAAATGGCAGAGAAAAAAAATTATTTTTGTCATTTAATGAATTTTTTTTTTTTGAAATGGAAAATTTTTTCCACAGACGATTAAAAAAAATTGCAGTGTGTATGGCGATGATTCCCTAGGAGAAGGCACCATCCGTGAGTGGTTTGCTCGGTTCAGAACCGAAAATATTGACTTGGAAGAGGCAAAGCACTCAGGTCGTCCTTTAACTGTTCTGGGAGGACGGAATTAAAAAAATATCTGAAAGATGGTATATTTTAATAGTTCAAAATGGATCATATATAATAAATTTAAAAAAAATTACAAGAATATGAAGTTTTTATTGAAATCACCAGTAAAAAACGTTACAAACTTATTATACGACCCTTGTTGTTGTAGTTTACATTGTCTGATACACTTGTAAATTTCAATAAATAACACACACACAAAAAAAAAAAATAATACTAAAAAATGTTTGTGTGCACTTGCTAGAAGCATTGTATGGAAGCACAAGTATACTTGAAGTAAAGAGTAAATAAAAACCTCTTAATGTTTTTTATGAGCTCACGACATTCGCCAAGCACGACGACTGAAAAATGCTTATGGCTTCTCGTCAAACAACTTTCATGGTTTTTGTTGACGGTGCTTTCTTTGGACCATTATATATTTTTTTTTACTTCGTAATATTGTCCATAAAATAGGTTTAATTTTAAATATAATTTTACCGTAGAAAGCAGCCCAGAGGTATAGAGCGATTTGAATGGTTTGATTCGATACTCAAAAGTTCAAGTTAAAATGTCTAGATATGAGATTACTCTCCGTGCCTACTTCGGTTTCCGTAATACAAATAACACGAATCAGGTCTTATATGAAATAAAACATATATCTTGATTTGACGTTATTGTAAAATCTAAATTTATAGAACATAATGAATATCAATATTTAAAAGTTGTGTGTGACATTAACAAGGTAATAGATAATACCATCAACCGAAATTTTTACTAGGACATTTTCATTACTTTTCTTTTAGTTTCTTATTTCCAATTATGTATATATATATATATATATATATATATATATATATTATATATATATACACATACAGGTAAAAATGGATTGAACACTTAGCTTTAAAAATAAATTTACCTTTAAATATCTATTATAAAATGCATCTGTAGTTTTCACCGAAGCAGCTGCACTGAATTGCTAAATGTTTGGCTTGGAAGTCACACATCGCTTGGATATTTAAAGAACGATTATTATCATGTATTATTTTGACTTATTAGAGATATAGAATCATTAAAAGGTTGTTTCAGGATGAACAATATTTCATATGACTTTAGAAGATGAATTCGTTAGTAAAAAATTTTGAAACGTATTGATTTATAAATCCTAGCCTAAGTAAATCATACCATTGAATACCATTAGACGTAAATATGTCTCCATAGGTATGCGTTATTACTCATTCCGTCCTAGGATTTTATTCCTCGTTTTAAGATCTTAATAACTCATTTTCAGGATAATTAATTAACGTGTGTGCTCAGGGCGCAGAATAGTGTCTCTTAACGTCGTAAAATTCAAGAAATTTTCATTAACTTATTATCCATGATAGAGTTTTAATTTCAATGTGTGAGAATAGGGAAAAACCTGATATTCAGGACATCAACTGAGTTATCTCCGGGTGTAAGGACGCTTGGAATAATTTCTTGTAGAATTTAACGATATATAAATTTTATTTAAGAGATTTTGTAGAAAAATTATTTCCTGAGAAGCTATAAGCGGATAATGTCTTAAAAAACAGCAGGCTTTCAACCCTAGCTTCTTAAATGCAAATTTCCCAACATATGTTGATTAGACTTTCTTTTTTTTTTTTTTGAGGACCTTAATTCATTTTTGAAGTTATGCTATAGACCTGAAATATCCTGTATAACAGCCTTATAAAAAATAAATATAATACTTCTTCACATCTATATTTATACTTATCTTCACAAACAAGTTTCTACTGTTTAGAAGCATATATGTCTTGTCAATTCTTTATTTTTCATTTTGTTCAACACAATCCTTTCCATGAGATTTTTTTTTATATTTTTGTTGTATAATATTTCTTATCTTAGTATTGAAATAATAACTAACTATGACAATTTTATCTGTTGGCCAGACATATTATATTATATTTCAATGTACATACCTGATATTTTTAAGGGGCCCAGTCCCAGAATAATATTACTTTCTATTATATTTTTTTTATTTACTTCCTATTTACTAAAATAAAATTAATTTATATTATCAGGCCTATTTGCACCTACGGCATTGAGCTATGGGGTTCTACTAAACCATCAAATTCCTCTCGCATCCCATCCTCGCAATCCAAAATCCTTCGAAAAATCCTCAATGCTTCTTACATTGTTACCAATAAAATCATCCATAAAGACCTAAATATCCTGATTGTTGAAGACTTGGCCCGATATAGATATACCCTTATCATTGCAAACTCTCTGTCCACTCAAACCCGCTTATCCGTTACCTCTCCTCCACATCTATACCCGACAATCCACCGAGGTGCCTTAAAAAAATATGGCCTCGGGACCTACTGCCTCAAAATAGTTAGTGAAGTTATCACTGGGTAGTTTCTTCGCAGGAGTACCATGCGTTATAACCATATATCAATCCTGTTTACTTGTTGTATTGATTTAATACAGTTGTTAATTTCTTTAAATTAATTATTTTATTTTTTTTTAAATAGCGTATTGGTTTTTTGGTTTATTTTATTAATCCAGAACTTTGCTTTCGTTTTGAGAGACACTGTTACCTCTTAGTGCCTACGACTAGCCTCGATTAGAAGGAATGGGGGTTTACAATTGCATAAAGAAAATAAGCAGTAAATAAGAGGATATAAACTTTAAGAAGCAAGCAAGTTCACCATTAGGAGGCCATAGGCAGCTGAAAAGTAATGGTCTTAGAATTCTCAGAGTTTCGTGGGTTGTAAATTGAATCGTTATAAGCCAAGTTTATTAATTGTGTTGCTGAAATAGAGGCTGTCATTTGTAATTGGCTTCCGTGTCCAAGCCCACGTTTTTATCTTAGGGCTGCCGATTCTCCTGGCTCACTAATTGGAAGGCTTGGGGATCGGGTCGCCTCCGACAAAGGTTAATCGTGATTTCGGGAGGTAGGGAGATTTATAGAATCAATAATACAACGGTGGATACTAATTGTGAATAATAAATCAAGAGACGATAAGATTTAGTGAGGTAGAGCCCTGTGTGACAAAGTGGACAAGAGGCACTAATAGCATTCCCCGAAGTACCGTTCCCTTGGCCCATGACCTTTCCTAAAGCAGATTGATTCCCTCCTTTGTTAGCCAACGCAAATTAGCCACCAAGCGGTAACGGGGCTTCGCCGAGCATCTCGTCTTAGCGCTTAATGAACTGCCTTAAGCACTCGGAGCTCCAAGTGAAGGAACTCTTATTCGTACTGTGATTCAATAAATAACCATATGTTTCCCGCTGATTCTGGAAATAGTTTCCAAAGGGCCTAGCGGAATAAGCACGTGTAATCTACCCCCGCATATTTCAGAACCAAAGTTATACCATTGATTCATACTTATGGGAAACAACATTTGGCATTTTTTAAGCCCCATAATCCTTACGGGAGGAAAGTTATGGAGGGGGAAAGAAAAAACAAAAACATGTTTTTGATGAACAGCTCAATCGATTTTCACGAAAAAAATATATGTTAGGGATGTTCAAAACATTTTTTTTAAAATTTCTTTTCCATGAAAATGCAAGTAATTTTTTTTTTTTAAGGTGGAAATAATCGAGAGTCAGTCTTTTTGTTAAAATATTTTAATTTTGCCGACGTTTTGGCTAAAACTAGTGAGCCATCTTTAGGGCTACAAACATCAGAACAGAAGTGATACATATTAATGTGATAATGAATTTTTTTTTAATGTAGTGACAATGATAACATTTAAAATAAAACAGAAAATATACCAACATACTTAAATATTATTGATACAAATATTGATAATATGACGATGATAAGCATAAAAGCAAAACTTTAGACTTTAATATATAAGTAAAAAATTATATATAAACGTACCATTACTGAGTCATGTCCAAGCATTAACTGAGGAAAACCGAAAATATAGGTGGTATTGGGGAGAGGGTGGAAGGGGGTTGTAAAAATATGGATGTGTGTAGCTTCGGAGAGGATTCGCTTTTTGTAGTTAGGCGCGGTGGCTAGGATTTTAGCATTATCAAAATCAAAATTACTGTCAAGAGATATAGCGTGTTCGGAAAAATTAAAATATTTAAAAAAAAAAGACTGACTCTCAATCATTTCCACCTATAATAGTTTCTGCAGTCGATTATACATCCTCAATATATTTATTTTTAATTTAAAAAAAAAATTAGGTTATGTTGAATTGGTACACTTCCAATTTTTTTGCCATTTTATTTTACTGGAGAGTCCTAAGTAATATATATATATATATATTTTTAATTTGATCGCAGTTGTACCCCATGTTGAAAAATAAACAAAACAATTTTTTCTCCTAAACGGATCAACCTATTTTCATGAGAAAAAAATATATGTTAATTGTTGTCTAAAAAGTTTATACAAAAATAAATAAATAGATTGAATTTTTTTACAGAAACGTGAGTCGAAATATTTTTTTTTTTAATTTTTCAAAAATACTTTTTTAGTTTAGGTTGGATTTGTAAGCATATACAATTTTTTTCTACTTTATTCCACTTGAGGGTCCTGCACAATATATATTTTATTCAAGTTAATCTCAAATGTTCTGAATGGTAAAAAATGAATAAAACATCCTTTGATCGACTCTCTCACCAGCCATGCTGTGAGTGCTAACTAGTCATGCCTTAATAGTAGGGATGGAGCAGTAAGATGGTTCAGTCATTAGATATTACTTACACACTATGCACCTACATATTATGTATTATACCTTTTATTAAGAATATCTTTTATTGTATGTAACATTTTTTTTTACTTGGATAACCCTATATCTTTTATTTATATACTTTTTCTTGTAAATTGGTTGAGCTTTCCAGGAGATAACATATGTTTTGATTTTTCTCCTTCTCCCCTTCTCCCATAACCTCCCTCCCATAATTATTATGGGTCTGAAAATTTGCCAAACGTTGTTTCTCGTAAGTGAGAATCAATGGTATAAATTTAGTTCGGATATACGTGGTGGCAGATTTCACGTGCTTATTCCGCTAGGATCTTTAATGTTTTTGCTTTGTGCGTATTCATATTTTGATAGAGATGGACTAAACTTTCTCTCAAGAAATATGAATTTTATAGATTGGAAAATTGAGTGCCGAAAGATATTGAAGGCATATAATGTTTGGGAAATGAATATTTTAATATATTTTTATTACGATCTCCAATCCAATTTTATCGAAATCCACCTTCGATTTCTTTTAAGACGCGTTTGAAAAATGCAATACTTCTAAAAGCTACTTATAATCACATTAAATTATTTTCCAGAATCAAACTGAACTATTTTCTTCCATAACGTAAATATATTATTGACATAATGAAAAAAAAATCTGGATTTTAATGTGGAAAAAATCAAATGGATTGGTTTAATATTAAACTTATAAGTGATTTTAATCAAACTAATTACCTAAATATTTTTAAAATCTAAAAGGTTATATATGTATATATATATATATATATATATAATATATATATATATATATATAAGCTATAAATGTGTTACAACTTACTATAATCCATTTCAAAAATGCTAGTCTCAGCTTACCTGAAAAAATACAAATTTTGTTAATAAATATTATACAAATGTTTTATATATTAGAATATTTCAGATGCTATATCATAGTCATAAACGAATTAATGAGTTTTAGAATATGTTAAATTCTGAATTAAAAGTGTTCATATGAAATTTTAATATCGTTTTAAAAGAGGCAATGGGAAATTGGTTTTCATTTAAAAATTCAATGTAATGGTGTGACTGAGAGTTGAACGTGAAAATACTTTTAACTTGAAAATAACTCAATAGCTTACAATTTATCAGTGTCTGTATGTCTAAATGGAAGTTATATTTCTTAATCTGTATGATTAAGGACGTATAATTAAAATTTGTTAATGATAAAAATATCAGCTATGAGGCTGATCATACTTGCATATTTTGTTATGCGGCATAGTATACCCGAGACGCCGGCCACATTGCCAAAATATACCATTGTATACATCTAACAAAATATATTTCTTAATATACTTGTAACTCTTGATTTAATGATACTTGATATAAACAAAAAATGTTTTGCTAAAATGTAATGTACACTTCTCAGACTGAACATAATAAAAAACTAAAAAAAAAAACGTATTGTATCACACCATGGCAGTAATCATAATTAGATTGGAATAAGCAGAAAATATTTTAAAGAGGATATTTTAATTTAGGTTAAAAATAAAATGAAATCCTTAGAGGGTGTTTATTTTCTACTTAGTGTTAATTTATATTATATCACTATTACAATTGTCTGTATTAAGACATATATTAATTAACACTGAATAAATGTTGTTTGAATAGTTGGAAAAAAAAAGTACATTACACAACTGTCTAAAATAGCAACGCCTTTCACTACTTCACCCTTAAGAGAGAGGTCTCACCAAAGTAATGTTACCTCCTTGAGGTTCAAGCTGAAAGCCTTAAGCGACTTTAACTGATAACTGAAGGAAATTAATTCAATATTCGATATTACCACACTTTGTGACAGTTATTTCGAACGACTCTTTTTACTTCCTGAGACCTCCATATGGAACCGGGTCGACTGCTATTTGGCCAATGAGCGGTAATTGAGATTTTCAATCTTTTTGACTGAAATTGGATAATAGATGGCACGGTCCCCGGGTTAGCCGCAGAAATTATAAATGGTAGCCGCAGAACGCTAAGATTAACGGAACGACTTGCCATTCCGTTCCAATTCCTTCTGCTCAAGGCCGCAGACCGTTTCGTTTGCTCAAGGGCCTAGTAACATATATTTCGTCGGAAGGAAATATGCCATCGGGGATATGGGAACTAGGCTAGGGAAGTATCGGTCGAACAGTACTCTATGATACAGTTTCCAAATCATATCTTCGAAACCGTCATATATTGGGTTGTTTCACATGAAATGTTCGTTTTTATAGTTTCTGATATACATAAAGGATTTTACAGGTCTCTGTTGATTTCTTCCGAATGTTTGCATATTTAAAGTAAACAGTTACTAATCCTCTACATTTTTATTTTAAACATTAGCTTCCCAATTAATTACCTACATTTTAGTATACCTCCAAATATGAACATGGAAACAAACAATAAAAATAGACAACGATGTCCTTAAACATACAGTAGAAGGGAACCCCTACCAAACAGTTAAAGGACTCTCAGCACAACTAAATACAAGTGCATCTACCGTTTCCAGACATTTAAAATGTATTGGGGGAGGAAAAAAGCTCGATACATGGGTACCTCCTGATCTCACTGAGCGGCAGCAAGACCCCATGTTTCAAACCATACCGTGCAAAAATTGAAAGAACGGGCTACGAAGTTCTTCCGCACCTACTATATTCTCCCGACTTGTCTCCAACTGATTACCACCTGTTCAGGAATTTAGACAACTTGGTCAAAGGAAAACTTTTTGAAAATGATGATCAAGTGAAAAGTGCGTTTTCAGATTTTGTTTCACTTCAAAGCTCAGTGTTTTTCAGTTCGGGAATAAAAAAGTTAGTGCCACGTTGGGAAAAATGTGTAGAAAAAGAAGGTAAATACTTCGAATATAATTATCTTGTTTTCATATCGTATTTTTAATAAAAATCCTTTATTCATAAGCCATAAAACTGTAATATACATTTATATCAAAGCAATTTTTTGCTTTGAACAATTTAAGTCCAGGAGGAAGGGCAGTTGGACTATGGACTCAAAAGTTTTCCTGAATCTAAGAAATGATCCCATGAATGGCCCAGTGAAGACGTACGTTCGATGCCGATAAAACTGAAGTACTACTCTCGGCTGCGGCTCATCAAAACACACAGGGTCCCACCAAATTATACATACTTAAAATTTGATGTAGTTGTACAGTGGTTTGGTATAAAACAAATAGTTGAAAATCAGATAGATTCATATATTAAATAAAGTACAATGGATATGTTAGAATGGATATAACATATGGAGGATATGTTAGCAGCATATATATAGCATATACACCCCCAGCATTAGGGATTTTTTTTCTTCATATATATATATATATTGTAAAATAAATAGGTACAGTCGAAGATTTATGTAAAATTAATACCTACAATTTTCGACTACCAATTTTCGTATTACAAAAATTTTTGGTATTTTTTTTTCTAACGAGTTAATAATTAATAATATTGACATATGTTAACTTTATTTTATTTAAAAAGTAAAACTGTAAAACCTTTATTAAAATTTTGGCATTTTCTCAATTTCAAGACTTTGGAGTCCTCAATCTGGCTTTAATCACATCACTTTCTTTTTGACGGTTTTCTTTTGACAATTTAATCTTTTATTATTGCCCTAAATATTTTTAAATTGAATCTATATATTCATCAACTCATATCAGAGTAAATAACAAAATCCTAGATATTTTACATATAAACATAGTTGAAATCTGATATAAATTAACAAAATCGTATAATCTTACAATTACATTGCATAATATTATGTTATTTGCTCAATTTAATCTTATTTTAAGTCAATTTGCACTGAAATAGTCACACCAAGGTCGGTCATTAGTAAGGGTTTCTAATTCGCAAGAAATGAACTTTCATTATTTTTGAGATGTAACAGATTAGTTAAAACAAAAACTAATCGTATGTGGGCTAAAAATTCGGATGTAATTGATCACTTCATCAAATCAATTAGCGGCTTAGTGAGAGTTTTAGGACCGCAAGAAATTAATTTATGTAATAATTATGGTACAAACAAATTTTAAAAAACATTTCTAGATGTATGTTCGATGAGGTAGTCAACTATACGCCTGGCTTCTGGATTAAGAGAGGGTGAGTTGTAACTATTGGGGAAAAAAAACCTCTTTAATAAACAAAGGATCTTTACTAGGGGTTCGGTACGTACAGAGTGTCGTATTGCTTCTAGACCTAACAGCCGAACTAGAATATAAGTAGGCATTTAATAATAATAATTCATTAAAAGAACCAGGAATAGACATGGAGACATCGCTAACATGGTAAAAAATGGTTACTTTTTTCCTGAAACAGAAGGGTTTCTGTTTGCCATCCAAGAACAAGCAATAGCCACAAAAGCATACAGAAAACATATTTGCGGAGAGGACATAAGTGACCTTTGCCGTTTATGCAAAAAAGCGGCTGAGAGCATACAACATGTGACTTCGGGTTGTCCGATTCTTGCTTGTAGGGAGTATCTCCAGAGACACAACAATGCAGCGAAAATTATTCATCAAGCTATGGCATCAAGGATGAATCTCCTAAGCACCCATTCTCCCTATTACAGATATAATCCATCACCAATTACTATCGGCCACAAAACTAATTTTGTTTTGGGATCACGCTATCATTACGGACTTTTAACAGTTTTAAATAATCGACCTGACATTTTAGTTATTGACAAAAATAGAAAATTGGCACAGATTATTGAGATAGGTGTCCCATCGGATGATAATCTTCAAAAAACGGTTTCTGAAAAGAAAAGGAAATACCAGGAGCTGGCGGAGGAGCTTAAGCAACTCTACGGATCGGAGAGCAGTAGGATATACCCAATTATATTATCCTGTAATGGCCTGATTCCAGAGAGTACGCTAGAATCGATCCAACAACTAGAGCTACCTATAAAGATTCTAGTGGAGGTTCAGCGAGCAGTCGTCCTAGAGACAGAAACCACTGTTCGAAAATTTTTAAATATAGCATAATTAGAGCCTGGCCCTTGACTCATTGAGTCCGGGTAGGTGAAAATTCCTAGTGAAAACTGAGGAAGTGCGAAAAATAATAATAATAATTCTTTATATATTCTGGGACAAGTCCCTTAAGAATAATATTACAAGAAATAAACAAGGGTCTTCAGACTAGAGTCTTAGAGTAATATAATTAAAAATATAAACATACGAAAAAATAACAACAGAATTAAATTAATAAAATGAAAAAATAAAATAACTCAAAAGACAACTTCTAATAAAATATGAAAACAAGAAAAAAAAATATCTATATGTTAAAGTGAGGACAGATAATATATAATTAAAAATACAATAACATTATAAAGAAAGATTAAAAATATACAGTTAAAAAAAAGATAGAAATTACAATGCTTTCATATGTTTGTAAAATTATATGTGATTTAATCTTTCATCTTTGAAAAGATAATCTTTTCGAATAATATTTGCTGCGAATGTATCCATGAAAGTTAAATAAATAAATAAACGTATCTGTCTGCTTTATTTGTTGATTTTCCCTGAAATTAGCATCTAATTGGGATTATTTGGGAATTGGATTGACAGGAAATGGCTGAATAGACGGGATTTAAATGTTGAAAGAGTTTGGGGGCCACGGATGTTGGAAGGAATGTAGTTCCATAGAGATGCGGATCGGATTAAGAATGATCTATCGAATGCTGTGGATCGATGGGACGTTATATACACATCAGAAGGTCGCGAGCGTGTGTTACGGGAACGATCGGAGGATTTTAATTTAAGGAGAAAGGAGATGTCGTAAGGAAATTTAATGGAAAAACACTGCAAATTATTACACAATATTTTATTATTTCCTAATTTTCATAAAGTTCGTCCATCAATTTCATCTTCTTTTTTTTCGGTTTAGCTAGATACCGGAGATATATAATATTTTATAGTGTGCATAACATGTTTTTTATATTGTTCACACGAGGATTTATCACATTTACAGTAATTCATCTAATCTATATGGCTATATAGAATTTATTTATAAATAATGAACATGAATCATTCCCCTAATACTATTCCTGAAATTCTGAAACTCCACATAAAAAAAAAACTTTTAGCGATAGCCTGCATTTATGGGACATCTTTCACTTGTTAGCCTAGAATTGAGTTTCGAAACCACAACCTGAGAACCGCAATTTCCTAAAGCTCTTTCTCCAAGGATTTCTATTTCGGTTTGGAATAGCCGGAAATAATTCGCACAAGTGGAGAAATCTGGTACAACACCGCAAATAAAATACCATCCAGTAGACAGTTATTTAAAACTATTATTTGTAGTCAAATGTAACCTACTGACATTATTATTTTAAAAGGACGTTCATAGCTTACTGCCAATGTTGAAAACACAAAAAAAAACACATTAATTTACTTATCACAACAAGAAATGAAACGAAATATTCAAAAAGAAATAAATTGTTACCATTTAAAACATATTTTAAAACTATTATTTTTACATGAAGTGAGAATGGTTGACTGTATGTCTATATGGGAGAAGTTGGTTCAGAGTGCAGTCAATTTAACACACAATTAAGTTTAAACTTAATTTAATGTATAAACTTAAATAGAATCTATAAACTTAAATTAAATTAAGTTAATACTTAATTGTGTGTTCTATTGACTGCACCCTGTAGCAACTTCTCCCATATAAAATTATTTTCATACTATAATAGATTAGTGGAATGCAGAAACATGAGTTGAATCAGGTATCCTTAGATTTCTCAAATAAATTTATTATATTTCGGATTAGTACTACATTAAGTTAAATGTTTCGCTTAGATTTTTTTTTAAATACGTAAAATCATTTTTATTTTTTATAATCCCAACCCATCCTAACACCTTCCTTTCTACCTATGCTGATGACACTTGTGTGTTATCAGTCAATAATGACCCTACTATTGCCTCTCAAGCTTTTCAATCCCACATCAGAGCCCTTCAAGTATGGTGTTAGATTTCGAGAATCAAAATCAATTCCAACAAATTCCACCAAACTACCTTTACCCTTCATCGTAAACCTACGACATCCTGCCCTACAGTGTCCTTTAATAATATTTCGCTAGTCACGGTTGAACAGATTTGCTATCTAGGACTCCTACTTGACAAACGACTAACTTGGAATCCACACACAAGACTGAAACGACAAGAAACTGCCCAACGCTTTCGCTTACTTCAACACTTACTGAACAGACGCTTTAGCCTTCCACTTCACTACAAAAGGCTCATCTATATTACCATCATAAGGCCTATCTGGACGTACGGAGTTGAGCTTTGGGGCTCTACTAAACCATCAAATTCTTCCCGTATTCAATCCATACAATCCAAAATCCTCAATGCTCCTTACTTTGTCACTAACAAACTCATCCATAAAGACCTTAATGTCCCATATGTTACTGATTTGGCCTGTACGAGGTATCATTCCTTCCATGACAAACTCCATTCCCACATCAACCCACTAGTTTCAATCCTAGCTTCCTCTTCCATTCCTGACAATCCTCCGAGGCGTCTGAAAATAAGATGGCCTCGAGACCTTCTAGCGTAGATTACCTAGTGGAGTGTTGCCAATGGGCATATTCTCTTCATGTCTTTTCATGTATATTATCTATATTAGGAGCCAATTTACTTGATGTATTTACTAATACAGTTGTAAATTTCAATAAATAAATAAAAATATTTTATAATAACGATTTTTTAAAAATATTTATTTAAATGCATTGGAATGATATATTTAGTAAATTTAGGAGAAATATTAAACAATCTCTTGATGCCAACAAAAAGTTTCTAAATTAAAAGGTTTTGCGCCTATCCTTTTTACATACACCTTTGAGATTCCTACTTTACGGGGAAGAAGGTATTGAATTTGGTCGAAATAGTTTGTCATGAAAGAAATGGTATCTGGTTCGAGCCAAATCAGCAACTTATGGAACATTAAAATCATTCTAGATGAATTCATTTTTATAAATTTAGGATTTTACGAAAAATTTTGGAAAGTAAGGAATAGGTACGATAAGAATTTGATGGTTCACTAGAGCCATAAAGACGAACTCCTTGAATCCTGATTAGTTTTATGACAGTCGTGAGAATAATCTTTAAGAAAAAGATTTTGAGCGTTGTCTAGGAAATTTTGAAGTAGCCAAAAACTTTACTTTTGTAAATTGAAACGTTTAACGGTCCTATTAGCTACTGTATATAATAGGACAATTTTAGAGAGGGTGTCCTTCATTTCGCCTATCTAGGTTTAATTAAGATAGGGTCCTTAAAGGAGAGGCATCTAGGCTTGAGACCACCATTTTATGTCTCCTCTGATGATCGCATTACTTAAGATTTTTTTACTAACTGTTACTAGGTTTGAACCCGCGACCTTGGATATTGGCCTGTTATACTAGCCACTGTATTCACTACCTTTACAAAAATTGAAGGCTAAACAGACATCAGAACAAAGGCTACGGATGCGCGCCAATTCCTTTCAAGTTCCCTCACCTCTAATCTGGGGCAAACATCTCAAATGTTAATTGGTGCTATTCTTGGGTATCCGCTCTTCCTTCTGTAGCTATCCAGTGAGTCCTTCATCCATCTTGATAACTACCTCTACAATTACACATCCACGTTCTGTCCGAAAACCTAACAAGTGGCGCTTTATCAGCCATCGTCTGTAATTATCTGCTGAATCCGGCCATTTAGGAGTTCCTATCGATGCATAAGTCATTACGTCGTTGCATTTTATGTGGGAGTAGGTACCCAGAAACCTGGGAATAGTAAAATGACACAGCATATTAGTTACTAATCTCAATCATAACAAAAAGTGTTTCGGAAAAATTATCATATATATATATATATATAAAGTGGAGATCTTATAAGTCCTTATACTAATTACGTAAACAGGTCTTTTCTTCACTATTTATTAAACATATAAAATAAATTAAAAATTTTAATTTAAATATAAGGTTCAGCTTAGGAAATGGAGAAAGGAAGTTTTAACTTTCACTTTCTTGTTAACGTTCAAGACAAACAGTTTGGGCGCCAGCTAAAGCGATTACGTTTTAAATTGGGCTGAAAATTCTAATCCTCTCCATCCTACGGTGCGTACCTTTTGTGCATTTAATACGTATTGAAAGCAACAGTAATAAATTAACTTTTTTCCCTCCACTTTTTTTTTTTTTTCTTGAAAGTTAAATAAACTTTTTGTAGCATTAAGAAGAAGATTTAAAAAAAGTACTGTATCCATTTGAAATTTCTTTTATATAAAACGTATAAATCTATCAGTTATCTGTTATTAAACCGGTTTATGGGATTTCTTTTCCATTAAAATATAGAATTCATATTATAATACTCGATAAAGATACCTACCCTAATAAAACCTGGAATGGCAAAATTTAAGACTCCTGCTGTAGCATCGTTCGATTAAAGCTAACTTTAGCATCTTAAAAGTGTCGTTGAATAAATTAACAAACAAATGTAGATTTTTTGTTTACTATACTTTATCATAACTATACTTTACTATATTATTACTGTATAAAATGTATTAGTATGATTTTTAAAAAAAATATTTTTTTATTTTACTTTTGAGCGTTTGTGTGTGTGTGAAATCGAATTGGAGAACAAAACGAATAAAATTAAATTTAAAAAAATCGTAAAAAATGTCTTTAAGTACCTTTTGAAAATCAGCCTCTCAATTTCAATATTACTGAAAATGTATTTATTGAGTAAAATAGGAAATTTGGCATATAATGAAATTAGCAATCTGCAATTAGGTAATATGTAATTCCTTAGTATATCTCTAAGACACCGCCTACGTTTTTGTCGAAGTGGGCTTTAGGAATTGGCAAGGCATTTTAATGTTAGTGGGTTAGTGTTGTAATATGAATGAAAATATAATCAACTGAACAAGTAAAATTTGTGAGATCCTTTACTTTAAAACAGTTCCAAACTCCATTTATTCAAATTTCTTCCTGGGCAATAAAGAGAAAAAATCCTCACGTTTTCCTGGTTCAAAGAAAATAACGTAAAGTGTAACAGGAACTGAGGAACGTTGTGAAGAAAGGAGTGAAAAACAAAGCCAAGTTAAGAAAAAGCAGCGCGCTCCGGTTGAGTGGAAGGAGCGGGAATGAGGGGCAGATCACTGGACCGGTCAGTCCCGGCGTGATCTGTCCACGGCAGGCCATTTCGGGGGGTCGTCGGCATTCCTCTATGCAGGGGCTGAGTCGGCGTCTGGCTTGAGGATGGCTTTTGAAGCGGTGGTGATATTTACAGCTGTATTATATACATCTAGTAAATGTGATGGACATAGTAAACTGACATGAAATGAATGTAGAGAGGCTACATACAGGAGGTCTCGGGGTCATCTTCTTTTCAGGCGCTTCGGAGGATTATCAGAAACTGAAGATGGTGGGAAACTAGTGGGAACGGAGTTTTTCATGGTATGATTGATACTTGGTTCAGGCTAATTTAGTAACATATGGAACATTAAGGTCATTATGGATGAGCTTATTCGCGGCAAAGTAAGGAGCGTTAAGGATTTTACGCAGGATTTTGAATTGTAAGGATTGGATACGAGAATAATTCTCGTCCAGTAAGTGTTGATGTAGTCGAAAACGTCGGGCAGTTTCTTGTCGTTTCAGTCTTTTGTGGGGACTCCAAGTTAGACGTTTGTCAAGGGGAAGTCCTAGGTATCGAATCTGTTCACAGGGGCTAGTGGAGTGTCATTAAAAATTACTGTAGGGCAGGATACGACGAAGGGTAAAAGTTATTTGGTTGATTTAATTTTAATCCTTCAATTCTGGCACCATACTTTAAGGTCTCGTGAAAAAAAAATGAAATTTAGTCTTTACCATCCCACCTCAAAAAATAAATAATAACAATTAAAAATATTAAACAAATTGTACCTCTACAGGGTCTTGGACTCCGTATAGAGATTCGTACTGTTTCGTGGCCAAACGGCCTTGCAAAGGTCCGATTAGGCCTTCATTACGCTCAGCCGCCAGGTTTTTTCCCAATTCGGGTATCCGCTTTAAAACGTTTACACTGGTGGGTTACACTTGACTGTTCCGTGGGGCGACGTGCATCCCAGGTGAGTCACTTGTTTTTAAAAAATAAGTTTATTTTATTTTCCTTAACATTATATGTTTTAGGAATTAACAAGCGTAAGGTTTTTTTTAAATATTTTATAACTTTCGATTCGAACCCAGGACCCGGAGAACAGTAGACTAGCGCTCTATGGTCACAAATAACAAAAATCATTTTGTTAGTTAGTCGAATCGTAATATATAAATATTTGTACTATTGTGTAAGCGGTGTAGAATATTTTATGTTAGTTCCTGAAGTAGTGTTTGAAATTGAGACGTTATTTTCCTTTATAGCATGGAACTGAAATGCAGTTCCTTTGTAGCATATAATTTTATGGTTTGAATAATAACCTTGAACCAATAGCTGTACTAACTTTCACCGCCCTCGCCACGGTTTTATCTATGCTGATAGTCTCAGCCACCTCGGCCTTATATTATGCCTCCGCCTTCCTTTAACACCGCTACGGATTATACACTAAAAGTATTATTTTTGAATAGTAGTTATTTATCTGTTACTTGTACCATTTTTTAAAAATTTATTGTTTTTATATTTATAGCTATATTATATATATATATAATATAAAAAATAAAATATAATATACATGTAAGACAAATGAGACCGACTGCGATTTGATTATAAGCTTGATAAAGCCCTGTTAACAAACAATCAAATCGTATTTCTCAGTTCTTTATTATTTATTTAAGTTAGCAGATCCGAGAACATCGTTTTTTTAGCCACTTCAGAGGAAGTGGCTGTTATTGAAACTTCAAACTTGGTAGGAAGTTACTCAAACTTCAAACTTGGTAGGAAGTTACTCAAACTTCAAACTTGGTAGGAAGTTACTTATATATATATATATATATATATATATATATATATATATATATATATATATATATATATATATGTATATAAATATAAATGATAATACAGTAAGCAAATGAGACCGACTGCGATTTGATTATAAGCTTGATAAAGCCCTGTTAACAAACAATCAAATCGTATTTCTCAGTTCTTTATTATTTATTTAAGTTAGCAGATCCGAGAACATCGTTTTTTTAGCCACTTCAGAGGAAGTGGCTGTTATTGAAACTTCAAACTTGGTAGGAAGTTACTCAAACTTCAAACTTGGTAGGAAGTTACTTAAACTTCAAACTTGGTAGGAAGTTACTCAAACTTCAAACTTGGTAGGAAGTTACTCAAACTTCAAACTTGGTAGGAAGTTACTCAAACTTCAAACTTGGTAGGAAGTTACTCAAACTTCAAACTTGGTAGGAAGTTACTCAAACTTCAAACTTGGTTGGAAGTTACTCAAACTTCAAACTTGGTTGGAAGTTACTCAAACTTCAAACTTGGTAGGAAGTTACTCAAACTTCAAACTTGGCAGGAAGTTACTCAAACTTCAAACTTGGTAGGAAGTTACTCAAAATTCAAACTCGGATTTTTTTTCGGTAATTGTTTATTTACAAAAATATATAAATAAGATGCTCTACCGTTACATTTGTTTAAATGGATGTCAGAACTGCTTTATTTTATAATTTTGGTTTGAAATTAATATGACAATATCTGTCCTTAGGTTTATTTTTTTAAATATATATACTATTAAAAGGAATAAACATATTTCTAATTGTTAATATGTTTAAATTACCTCTTAAAATTTTATAATGTATATTATGATTAATTAAATATATTTTTATTAATTCAATGTCTACGGATGCGTTTTAAATATTTATGTGTTTATGTTTCATTTTTTAAAGTTTATTTTGTATACATGAAAAGAAGAGATGTTTTATAGACAGTTCAGTATGTATTTGGATTATGTATGTAGTAAGATCATAGTAAGCATTTCTTCCTATCATATCAAAATTACTATTTCAAAAAAAGTCTTGGAAGAAATCTAATTTACTTCTAAGAACCCGAAATCAAGTTCTTTATCTTTTATTTAATTAATCACTTTCCGACCCGCTTCGTACTCGTTGGACAGAGAAAGTTTCTTATTTTCATAATAGCAGTTGTTGCCTTTTTTTATTTATGTAAATAATTTAAGTTGTGGAATGAAGTGGCCTAAAACCCTTAAATGAAAACTAGCTAACCTGTTTTTTTAAACCTATTTTGTACTTTCACTTAAAAGTTTCAGAATAATTTCCTTTTACTGTATCTAGATACATTTTAAGGATATTTCTGTTAATAGATTATGTTTATAAAGTGATATCACTGATTTGCTATTCCTCGTTGTTTTGGGGATCACCACCAAGATTTTGTGAGAAGTGTCAGTTTCTATAGCTTTCATTAACAATAGTTATTGAATGTAACCTGTGTAACTCAACAACTTTTATTAGTATGAACACTTTACATAGTAAAATCCTATTGTTAATTTTCAAATTGTCTGTTTTATTTATTGTCACCTGAGTATGTCACTTAATATTATATCATACTACTTCAGAGTTTTTTTTTTTTTTTCCTAATTGAATAAACTGAAGTTTTTATTGATCTAATATCGCCATATTTCTGTATCATCTAGTTTTTAAAAACAATCATAAAAGATTTCCATTGTATTTCCGTCCTAAATATGATCAATTCTTGAAAATACTATGTTGTGGATTAACACTTGAAGAGATAATTTCAAATAAAAATATTCAGATATTTATATTATATACAAAATATTTACGTGTTTAAGTGCCCGGGTATCAATATTATAAGCGCTATATAAGGAAAACGAAAAACTCGCACAAGGTGATTTTTTTTTCTTTCAACAGGTGGTACGTGATTTTGTTTAGGCGCCCATAAAAAATCCGCAAGCTCCGCTGTTAATAGTCGTAACAGGGTTACAAATGCGCCTGAGGAACTGAGATGAAGGCCTATATTTCGAGAGATCGGACCTTATCGTCCAATTAGGAGGGTCCAACCACTGGATTCCGGGGCAATTTGGACCAACCTTCAGATTGCAGGGTTGGTGGTCCAAGCCCCGTCTTTTGGTTTATTTTGCCTTTCTGCTTACAAAGGCGGTACTAAAGGACCTGGTACAACATATCATCAAAATGTAGGTTTGTATAATAAGCACTATGAGTGTATATTGCGCTCTGCATCGAGAAACATTCAAACATCATATTACTTCATTCTTATATTCACACTTTCATAATAACGCAAGAGAGATTTTGAAAGTTATAAAATATTTAATAAATAAACCCTTATGCTTGTTAATTCCTACAACATATAATGTTGAAAAAAAATAAGTGACTCACCTGAGATGCACGTCACCAGACGGGATAGCTAAACGTAACCCACCGGTGGGTCACCCCACCCCATGGGACAGACAACTATGACCCCCGGTGGGGTGAGCGTGTTAAAGTTTTGATCTATATCATGGCCTAATTGTACAACACGAGATTGACTTGTTTTCTACACCGAAACCGTACTTGTATATCCATCTTATCTTAAAAGCACGGCTGTAAATCTTTCATTTTTCTTTAAGAATAAAATATATAATAATATATATTAATCGTGATCACAATATCATAAAATCGCTCAAGATCTGAAGCATTTCTTGCTATAAAATTAGAATTTTTATATTTCTGAAAGATTTTCGTTTTCTTTAATGTTTAATCTTACTAAACATTATCAATTAAATTATTTTTTTTCAAATTCAGTAGCTAAATGAAAAATGGTTGCGTTAGTAATTATAAGATTTTTTTTCCCATAACCCCAGTTATATGTTTTGGCAAAGATGCTTTAAAATTGTCACAAATTTCTTTTTATTTGGTATGTTTAAATAACGATACTAATTAACGTATTTATAATATAAATCTCATAATTTTATTGTTCATAGTCCTATACCAACAGGAATCGTTGATTACCAGATGTCTGTTGGAGCATGCACAGTGCAATTTTTTTCGTTCTGAAACCTGTACCCTGCATGCGCTGTAGTATAACTGTCCATAATTTGATACCGGTCAAATCTTCTGTTAGAACTAACCATACGTAGACTCATTTAGCTTCAACTTGCCCGTAGACCTAGCGGTCCATTCCTAGATAAGGTCCTGGATTCGTTGGTACCTGAAAGATCAGCAGTGGAGATAGGTTAAGCTGCATCCTAGGAGATATTATCATGGCTAATTAACAGGAGATCATAATGCACTCCGACACTGGGAGGAACATCTTTAAAGAATTTTATGCCCGGTCTTATAATGTATTCTTCCATTCACAACACCAAAGGCTGGGCTCACTAGCTCATTACCATATCGTTTAGCCTAACGGTACGCGGAACAAAATACTATATCCCATATATAATTCTATAAATTGCTAGTCTATTGTAATAACGAGGTGATATTTCCCTTTTAAATTATGGGTCACACTCCAATGGGTACCGTTTTATTGAGCCTATCATAGCAGTATCAGCAAATAATAAATAATGTAGAAATTTAAATGCTCAAATTATAATAATTGTCAGTGATATTACACTATTAAACAGCTGTGTAACTGTTTAGGTTTTTAGCTAAGAATATTTCATTTTTATCTGTAATTGTACAACTTTCAGTAAGTAGTCAATTTATTTTTTATTTTTCATTGTTTTCTTTGTTATTAGTCTTGTTTATTTGTTTTTTATGTTTACTTATCGTTTGTTTATTTATGCTGCTGTGGCTAATCCGACGATGCTACAGTGGCACTCCAAAATTTTGCCTTTTCAGGTTTTATCAGGATAGGAATCTTTAACGAGTACCTAACATCGCACAGGCTCAGGACCACCTTTTAAATCCTTTTCTAAGGATTTCTTACTCCCATTCGAAAATCCTAGGGCTACCTACGGGTTTGAACCCGGGACCTTGGGCATAGGAGGCGGCTGTTATGCTAACCACCATGCTACAGGTAACCCCAACTTTACTTAAAATTGTTAACTGTATTTTTATAGTTACTCTAAGTCACTAAAGTCAACACTTTTTGGCTTCCGTATTATCTTAAAGAGACATCCCATAATCAATAACGTTATTATTATTGAAATAGGCTATTTAGATTCCATTTTATTTATTTCATTAACCAATCTTCAAGCTAGAATTATAACTTTAAAACGTTACGTATGTGTATGTGTTTTTCGCCATTTTCTATTTAACTTCTTGGATATTATTTGTTTCATATTATTTTTTTTTTTAAATCTAAAGATACGGAGTAGAGATTTAGGGCTCTACTAAACCATCAAATTAATCTCGTCTTCAATCCTTACAATCAAAAATCCTCAATGCTTCTTATTTTGTCACATATAAACTCATCCATAAAGACCTTAATATTCCCTTTGTTGCGGACTTAGCCCAAACCAGGTACCACTCCTTTCATGACAAACTCCATTCCCACTCTAACCCACTAGTTTCAATCCTTGCTTCCTCTGAAATCCCTGATAATCCTCCGAGGCGTCTGAGAAGAAGATGGCCCCAAGACCTTCTAGTTAGTCTGGGGAGCTGCCAATGGGTAGTATCCCTGCATATGAATCATTTTAAATTTAAAGAAATCTTGTTTTTATTGATTTATTTCTACTATCAGGAAGATATACAGTAATTTCTGAGGTAAAAAATAAAGGGGATGGCTGATTTTTATATTTCTTCAAAAAGACCGTGGAAAAAAACCTTCAAAAAAGACAGTTCCTTATGTTTTTATCCTGTTGACGATTTTAATTTTTTTTTCTTCATATTTTTTCATTCGCACCTGTCGGAAGCTATCGGACAATAAACAAAGATGCTGTATAAATAGTGAGATCAGACATGGTAGGTATGGGAAAATAAAGTGCCCACCAGCACCACTTCCTAGACTTTAATTTAACAGAGGAGGTCTCTCATCCAGCTTCTTTTCAACCTTCTTCTGACTAGCATTTCAGGTATCGACATGTTGTGAATCAGTCTATTGCCGTGTCTATAAATAGTATATATATTCACCTTGAGAAAATATTCCTCTTTGCATTAATTGTTGTCAGAGTTTATATCTAGACATTCTAAGAAGCTATAGCAATAATGAAATAACTTCAAATTAGCGATATAAAATGTTGTTAATTTGTAAAGTTTTAAACATTCGGCATTTAAAGTCTGCTCGTCTACTGCACTAAGAATAGGACATGTATTTTATTTACACTGTTTATAAATCAATATATCGAGTTTAACCAAAATCGTTAGTGCTGTTTTTGAGAAAACTGCAATAGTATGATGCAAAGTGACATTTATGGTCTGTGAATTTGGTTAATATAAAAAGTAGTGGAATGCCTCCTTTGATTACGTTATTTCATTTTGTAAGACTATTCGTTGCGTAGAACACTTAGACCATGTTGTGAGAGGTTGTTTTTTTAATCCTGCGGAATTTAAAATGTGTATTTATTAAACATTGAATGCGTTAACGACTTTCCAAGGCACTCGGCCTTAAGTTATAATAGTATTATCTTAAAAACAGCTTCCAATCAACATGTGTGTCTTGTCAATAACAATATGTGAAAGTATGGTGTTGAGAACGGAGTGGGCAGTTAAATCAGCCAAAGCTTTCTCTTTTATATCTTGTGATGTAATAAAATACTATAGGCCAAGATTTTATGGAAGGATTTTTTTATTTCCATGCGTCTTAATTATTTTCTTTATTTTAATTATTTAAATAATTAGGTATAAACTTAAGATTTAGTGCGATCGGGCATGAAAGAATGCAAAATGAATAAAAATATTTAAAAAACGGAAAATTAAATTAAAAATTAATATTTAAAAAAAGTATAATATAAAAGACCAATGTAAAATAAAAACACAGATATAAAAATTATTTATCACAACGATAATATTTTTTAAAGCTTAAAATTTAAAAATAATCCGCGGACGATACTGCAATTTTAACCTCAAACGACTATCCTATACTCGCCTCACTGACTCTACAAAATCACTTGATGATACTACAAAATTGGTACAAGCTATGGAAAATTCGTTTAAATCACGACAAGTCAAAACACGTAACGTTCACACTACGACAAAACACTTGCCCACCAATTTTTATCGACGACAACCAAATTTCTCAGACCAACTCTGTACATTACCTAGGACTGACACTCGATCGAAGGATGACTTGGGGCCCACATGTCAAGATGAAAAGACAGACTCTTAACCACCGACTGAAAGTACTATACTCACTTTTATCTAAATCTTCTAAAAATTAGACAGAAACTGAATACATACACATACCTTCTTAAGCCAATATGGACTTACGCTTCACAGATTTTTGGTTCAGCAAAAAAGACTCAGATACAAAAACTGCAAACATTTCAATCCAAAATTTTAAGACTGATAACGACAGCTCCTTGGTACGTAAACAACAGAACCCTACATACGGACTTACAACAACCATCAGTTGACCAACATATACGAACACTCTATACTCGTTTTCACAGTAAACTTAACGGACACGACAATAGACTGATTAACGACATGTCAATAGCTGAAATGCCAGTCAGAAGAAGGCTAAAGAGAGGCTGGATGAGGGACCTCCTCGGATAAAATAAAGCCATGGAAGGGGTGCTGCTGGGCATTTTCCTTCTTCATGCCTACCATGCCTGGATCTCAATTTATACAGCACATTGGCTGATTGTCAGATACATTCTGACAGGCGTGAATATAGATTTAAAGAGAAAAAAAAAAATAAAATAATCCGATTAATTTCAATATATTTAGGATAAAATTGTGAAAAAGAAATATTTGTTGGATGGTAAAACCGAAATTTCACTTATTTTGTATGTTTTTTCTGCCTTATACTTCTTTACAATTGGACTTAATTCAATCCGTTCCAGGCTAGTTTTGCCCGCTGACATGGTAGAAAGAACTGTTCAGCTCTATTTCTCAACCAAACACTAGACCTAACCTAAAGTTTAGTTGTACCCCCAATAGATCAAGACCAAGAATATTTAATGCGAATGTATTAATAATCAGTTATTTATTTAGAGTATTTCCATATAAAAATTAATATATTACAATTATAAATTTATTACGATATAATTTATATCTGCTGGACAAATATAGGTCGGGATTAAGAAATTATCAGAGACCGGATTTTCAGGTTATTGCACATTTTATTAGCGTGCTACCACTTTAAATGCTATAAGCTGGAAATAATATATGTATTAGATTGAATACTTTGCACTTATTGGATTATATTTGATGGTCTTGGTTTATTGTACAGGTATAAATTTCATTGAATGAAATTCATTAATTTTGTTTTCTAAATATATTATCTAATTTATAATATATAATAATTATACAATTTGTATATTATCTACATAACAATAAAGGATTAAATTGTTCAATGAGGTTTTAGTTTAAATGTTGTATTTAGAGACCGTGTTTACTTCCAAGTTTGACACTACTTGGTACTCTTCCGAAAGAAAATCCATCGCATACTAGGAAATTCAACATTTCTAAATCTTGGTTTAGCTATTTATATAACAAAGACAAAATTTTATAATTTAAGGCATACATATAATACAAAATTATTTGGACAAATAAAACTGAGACGTGATATTTGGCTGTAGGATGTAGTCAAAAATATTTTTACTTATTCGAAAATGTTTGAAAATAATATAACATTTGTCAATCCTCTTGGCCCTCTTTTTTGCGAAATTTCATAACATTACATTATACAAGTAACCCGACCCTTCCTTCGCTAGGGTGTAATTTTAAAGTAGTGTTTTTTGTTTAAAAAAGCTAATTTTTGACCATTTAGGGTTTATCACATTAGAAATACCAGTTCATTCCAATGAATAGTGTAAATGATTTCATATTATATCTATCTAAGAGAGTATATTATCATTAACTCCCACCACCCATTTTACAGCCTCGTGGTATTTAAATCATCAAACCAATCACCAGGAAACTAGATCCCGTCTGTCCGACCTCTACACTCCTTTCCATAGAAACAAAAAATATGATTGCTATTTTTTTAGCCCGTTCCACTGCCTTATGGAATACTCTCCCGTCAAACATCCGACATGCTCCTTCTCTATCGACGTTTAAATCCCTCCTCTTTCAATACTTCCATTCTCTCTTATCAGATGTAAGCTAATTTTTATTATGCCAATTTATGTGAGGCTAATAGTGTATCTACTTTAATGAGATGTGAAAGTTATATTTTCTGTTAATCTTTATTTATTTATTTCTCGAATATGTACATACAGATGTCACTAAGATTTTTTTTTTCCTTCTTTCTTTTATTATTTAAATGTAGTTATATATGGTTTTTACCCAGTTATTTTTATTTTGTTCATTAATTTTATACTCAAGAGACCTTTTACCAGAATAAAATTTCTTGTTCTATTCTATTCTATATTTAACCATCAGCAAAAATGATAATATATGAAAATTGGTTGTTTTCAATTGAAACATAGACGGAAATTTGCATACGGCTTATAGATTTTACAGGTTTGTGTGGTTATTATGGTAACATTACTGCCATTTATTATGGAACAACATTATGCACAATTTTTGCTGGTTACTTTAGATCAATTGCAATTTATTGTACTCATAAACGTTCAGTAAAGGATGTCGTAAACGACAGAGAGAAGCTTATCAAAATTCGTCATGTTGGAATGTGTTGGTGGGAACCGTGAATCGCAACACCATTTTATATGTATGCTGAAAAATAATGAAATGTTCATACGTTTGTGGGTTTCTAACAATTTTTTTTGTTGCTAATTACTTTTTCTAAAAGCTTGGGCTTTCCAACGGTATATTATCTGTATATTATTATTTTAGGAAGGATTTTTTTATGCTTAGATTACAGAACATTAAATTTTTCCATCTAAAGAAAAACTTAATTGAAATTCATTGTATTTATAAACCTTCAGTGAAGAATGTTTTGAGAGAGAATCATTCGTTTGGTTTTGAAGGAGTTACGGAAGGAAGTAGACATCATTTTATATATAGAGGAATTATGGTATACATATAATTCATAAGTATCTAAGGGTTTCATATTTTTGAATATTCGGAGTTAGCTTTAAGGAGAGAAATTGCCTACGCGGAAAAATCTGGACTTAACAAGAACGGTATTCTTCTGAAAGTATCACTCAAGCTATCTGTTATGATCGCGTAGAGCGATTGTTCTTTATGTGCCAGATGCCATCTGCGAAAGCCGATAGCTTTCTCCTGATGACGCTTCCTTTATTGGTTCAGGAAGAATGAAAGGATTTATCCGCGATGTGCTCATGTCTAATGACGTAATGAATCTAACGACGGATGCCAAGGCTTTGTAGAGACTTTGTAAACTGTTAGTTTAAACTCGTAACAAGTCTGGTTTAACACGCTATCTGAGATAGGTTTCCTACAGCCTTCGCCTTATTTGCTTTTGGTGTAAAATAATATAACAGGAAGGTAGCAATTACGCTTGAAGCAGCTATTGGGAAGTCGTGAGTGGGATTTTATCAAACAGCGGACGTGCACGTCTTCCTAGTTAGTGTGACAGGCAGCCCCTCGTCAATGGTCCGGGCCATGGGTGGTCGAGTCTCTATCACGAAGCTCCTAACAACTGCCCGTCTTCGAAGAACAGAAGGGGAGAGATTCCTACAGGAGCTCAGAGATTTTTTTCCAGAGGTAACGCCTATCTGATATAGTTTACCGAATAAAGGGCATGGAGATTCAACAGTAGAAAGCTGTAACAAGAAGAACGAATAAACCACAAGAATTACAGGCTGTGTATCTATAAATGAATTAATCTGCTGGAAAAGAGCTTCATCAACTTATATGAAACCACCGTTGTAGATCCAGAGATAGTTTCGGGGGTAAATTTTTACTTATTACTATATTATTACCCAACTCTTTTTCTGAATAACATCCAATATAATTCCATTAATCCCATTAAAAACCTCGGCACCACCTTTGATCAAACCCTTTCCTGGAAAAACCATGTTACCGAAATCTCCCGTCGTACATTTTCCACATTAAAACTTCTGAATCTCCTACTTCTTCCAATCGAAACCCGTAAGCTCTTGTTAAGCTCCTTAATATTTCCACACTTTGATATTGCTGTACGGTGTTTGGGAGTGTCTCTGGATCTCGAGGCAAAACTAAAACGAATGTTTAATTCTTAATACGTTTCATCTTAGGGATGTCCAGAGACGCCTCCATCACTCGATTTTACGAAGAGTTAAGGTGGCTTTATAGGAAATGCCCTAAATTACGGAGAAAAACGTATCATTCCGTCTTGTAGTTTAGAATCCTTTAATGTTACATGCATATTAAAGAACATTGTTATCGCAAGTTATTATGACCAGCGATTATTTTTTTTTTTTAGCTGTCGTTGGTGTTAACAACTATTCTATTTCTCTTTTCTGGAGATACTTCATTGATTGTCCAACTGTATGTCAAATGAGAATGGAAATTATTAAAATAAAAAAAGTTGATTGTTCATTATCAAACGTAACTACAATAGATTTATTTGATCGAAAATTAATTTTAAACTTCTCAGTACATCGGCCCAAGATTTAGTTCCAAAATTAGGCGTAGTTATCATAAGCTCATATTATTACGCCTAAACAACTGCGTAATAAAAACTGTGTTGATGTGAACGGATTTGAACGAATGATCCGATTATCCATTTTAAATTGAGGATACATTAACCTTAAATAAAAATATCTTCAACCAACTTGTGACAACTATTTTAATTAATGTTATATTATTGCAATATTCAAGTTCCCGAAGAATCCTTTAGAGCTATCCGGCGACCTTTCTATGACGCACCGACCGTTATTCACGCACTAAAAGATACCAGCGCCAGAACCTATAACTAATTTCTCTTCCCATTTGGTTTCAGATTGTGAAATTTAAAATCCATTTATTTATCAACGTACCGTTATAGAGTCCTAATGTGGCCTCCAGATGTTTCGAGCGCGGTTTTACAACCTGATGAGCTATAATTGTGTTGCATCACGAAAGAAGGGGCCGAATCGCGCGTCCTTTTAAGGATAGCTCGTTTGATGGAGAGCCTTGTGGTGTGCTATAGCATGTGCTAAATATTTGCTGTATCACCGCGACTGTTGTCAGTGAAGTTGAATGAATTTCAAGAAAAACCTTTACTTTTGTGTATTTTATTTTTTGATATATATATTTTTAATTTGTATCATTAAATTATTTATACTTCTAGAGTGGTACCCATTGACTTCTAAGGTAACGCCTTTAATTTTATAATTGATAATTTCAAACATGCGAAATTTGTAAGAGATACGTACGTAACGTTTGTATAATTATACTTACATATATTAGAGGTACTCACTACGTTTGCTATAGCATGCTATTTGTGCTATTGTGCTAAACCCATCAATTTTATACAGGAAATAACTGTAGAAACTCGACTTAACATGCTATAGCAAACGTAGAAAGTACCCCTATTATCTTATTTGAATTTTAGTTTTACTGACATATACATTACAATCTATTGGGTTGAAAAATAAGTTTTTTTAATGATGATTTCAATATAAACTTCAGATGCTTGTAAATGTTTTTAATCTATTATTAAATGACGAATTTTGATCTATTATATGTTGCCGTCCTTCAGGTAGTTTTTAATTCCGTCCAAGTCCAAATTTGCGGTTCTGAATCGAGTATACCACTTAGGGATGTTGCTTTCTCAAGATCCTTTATTGCAATACAAACTGCGAATTTCGTTAACCGTCTGTGGAGCTGATTTTCCTTTTCGGAAATAAATGACGTATATGGAAATAGATTAGGTAAAATCATTAAATGACGAAAATTGATTTTTACATCTTCCATTTTGAGCAAGCAAAATAGCACTTAAAGATAAGGGATCTCGGCTGAAACTGATTATAAAAGCACCTTAACTTTAGAATATGCAAACACTATTTTATATATGTGTGTATTATATATTATATATTATATATATATATTTTTATATATATTATATATAATAATATATATATATATATTATATAAATATATATATTATATATATATATTATATATATATATATTATATATAATATATAATTTAATCGTTGTTCATTAGTTATATCTATATGTATTAATGAGAAAAACGACATCATGTTGGTTGTCGTACAATCTGAGACATTTTCGAATATATTACTACAATTTATTTTAACATTTGTATAAAGTAAAATACTCATCTTTTTTTTTTTTTTTTTTTTTTTTTTTTTTTTTTAAAGCAGGCAAAGTTCCCATATTAATTTCTAAACCAAGACAAAACCTAACTTTTTAAATATTTGCTTAACATACCAAAAATTAAAAAAAAAAATCCATCGGCCTTTTTGTAAGCTTTGCTTGCTTAGTTGACGTTGCTAAAAGGTTCGCCAACAAAACTTGAAGCTAAATGATTCTTAAAAGAACAAATACGTTTTCTTTACTCCTTCATTGCACACTTCATGATGACCGGTCCTTTTCACTAAATGAAAAGTAAATATAATTTTACAAAATTACACTGTTTGCTTTTAAAAACCGCTAGTTATATATTTGTTTTCTATCTTTTATGGTATTCAATGTCAGGAAGAACGCTAATTCATTTCAGATATCTTTTAAATACAATACTTATAGTATCTATATTTTTTATTAACTACTTTTTATATTGAGTTTTATTACAATCTGTCCTATATAGGACATTTAAAATAGTGATCTAGTGCAACATTCATACAATATTTACAAATCATTACCTATAGGATTTTATGTTTAAATTGTAAAGTAGATTTTTAACAATAAAAACACTTTTCAGAATATGCATATGGAAAGTAAGGCCTAATGAAAACCGAAATTCGTTCAATACTGATATTTTAAATATTTAAGATAAACCATATATCAGAGAATTTTTTTTTTATTAAATATTGAATGTACCACTGTATATTATAATAAATTAAGTAAATATGCTGATAAAAGATAGTGTACATGAAAAACATGAAGACAAAGTGCCCATTAGCAGCACTCTAGTAATCAATCTAAACAAGATGGCCTCGAATCTTCTCTTCAGACGCTTCGGTGGATTATCAGGAATTGAAGAGGAAGCAAGGATTGAAACTAGTGGATTAGAGTGGAAATGGAGTTTGTCATGGATGGAATGATACCTGGTACGGGCCAAATCAGCTACATAAGGAACATGAAGGTCTTTATGAATGATTTTATTTGTGACAGAGTAAGGAGCGTTTAGGATTTTACAAAGGATTTTGGATTGTAAGGATTGGATACGGGAAGAATTGGATGGTATGGTGGAGCCCCAAAGCTCAACTCCGTAGGTCCAAATAGGCCTTATGATTGTCATGTAAATCATTCTTTTGTAGTTAAGTGAAAGGTTAGAGTGTCTGTCTAGATAGCGTTGGAGTTGCCGAAATCGTAGAGCAGTTTCTTATCTTTTCAGTCAGAGAATTTACTGTAACTTTTTCACCTTAGTCATTTTTTTTTTGTAACTATATGCAAGACATATATTTTTAACATTTTCTCAAAAACGGTTCTAACAACAGTGTGACATTGCATAAGTACCAAATTTCTTTCTCTGAAGTGCCTTTAATTTGTTATGTTTATTTATTAATTAATGGTGGAAAATGCAGGTTCGTTATACAGAGTATATTACAGCATATTATTTCAGAAAGTCTATAAATAATATAAATCGTGATTTAAATATGAAAGTTATTTTTTTATAGCTCAAACGTGAAACCATTTAATATATTAATAATGTTGCCGTGATGAGAGCAGTATATGGGATGATACTTTTGGTGTAAATGAGAAAGGAGTCAGTGCTCCCTCGAGTCACGGAACCGACTATAATCCTCCATTACAAATTGGAATATTTTTTTCACTAGGATACATCCCTGAATAATTCATGCAACGGCCATAACGCTACCAGCTCTAATTTGCTCTATGATACAATTGGCTCGTCTCATTAAATTATAATTGTGTTCCTCTAGCGGTGAGCCTGTAAATGAAATCCTTGCGGCAGATTATAGGTGCTAAAGGTAATTATTGGAAGATGCGAGGGTCGGGGAGTAACTCTCTCAGTGACTGGAACGGATGGGTCGTAAGTCTCAACGATAATAATTTTAATACTTCCCGTAAGCTATTAAACGTTTGGAGGAAGATTGAAGTCTTCATAAAAAATAAATAGAGTATTTTTTCATTTATTTATTGAAAATTTAACACTATATTCGAATTACTAGTAAATATACTACAATACATGAAAAAACGTGCAGATGACTAAACCTAAGACAACTAAACGCTTGTGGTGTTACAGCACCTTTTTAACTAAATCGACAGAAGAGAAGATCTACTTTCTATTATGCAGTTTGTACCTTCTTACCATTTCCTCACGAGGTCACCCGTAGCTTGGCGGTTAGCATAACAACCTCCTATGCCCAAGGTCCCGGGTTCAAACCTGCAGGTGGCCCTAGGAATTTTTAATTGGAGTGAAAAATCCTTAGTTATGCCTTCCTTCAAAGGATACGTTAAAAGGTGGACCCGAGCCTGTACGATGTCGGGTACTCTTTTAAGATCCCTATCTTTATAAAACCTGGGTAGGCAATATTTAGTACTACCATTGTAGCATTATCGGATTAGCCACAGCAGCATAAAGGTACGTTAAAGAAATAAACAAACAAAACATTTCCTCAAAAATGGATCTAATGATTTTGATTAAACTCTCCATATCGATGTAAAATTTAATTGGCTATAATATGATTTAGGTTCATTTCTGATTGAAATAGTCTGACATGGCTTAAATAGGGAATTTCCGTTTTTCTTCCTCTAAAGTACTTTTGCTTTTGTACATCCCAAAAGATTTTATACAACTATATTTTCTTATTATTATTGACAAAGAACGGCTAGATATACAAGTTAACGAATTCGATGACCAACTAAGAATACCAGAGCAAATAATTTTTTTAATGTAATTTTTGGTTTTTGAACATAAGAACAGCAACATAGATGTATAATATTCCTTTGGAAAACTAAAGATTTCAGAAAAAATATTATCTAATATGCAAAGTTGTAAAAGGTAATGTAAAGTGATAAATAGGTCATAAACTTATTACTATTAATTATACCTAACAACTTAATATGGTTATGTGTTTCAATCTAATTCATATGTTTCCAACGAAACTAAAGATACTTTTTATTTAAATTAACTTAAAACGTTTTTGATTTTTTAAGTATATTTAATAGTTCTTAAATTCATTTTATTAGCAGTGAGATATTTTTAAGATCTGAAATGTATGAAAAATCGGTCGATCACTATCAGCAGTCAATGATGAGTGTTCGATGCAAAGCTACCCTGCACCGCTTAATCGTCTCGGGCTCTCTTGAAATGTCTGAGGAGAGTCATTTTTTTTTTAATATTATCAATATTCTCGCATTTTTTTACGGATAATGGGTAAAACATGTATGTGAAAATGAACAAAATTAAGTTAACTTATAAAATAAAATTAAAATAATCGACAGTAAATAGGTTTCATGAACCGAGTATTTACGCGGTTTTTGCATAGCAACTAGTTTAACTAGTAAGCTGATCACGTGATAAAATACAAAATTATTGCGTTCTTAAAAACGAAAATACTGTAAAATATTACACAGGTAACACACACAACCGATTAAACGGCTACTAATATGAAATAAACCTCATAATTTTATCTTATATACTGTATTATTTTATGACTTATTCAACTTTGATGACATCAGTAATACCGTTTCCATAACAATATTAAACGCCCATAAACATTTGTACTCGATTCGTACCCTCATTGAAATATACTTATCCTACTTCTTATTACTTTAAGTAATAAAACTATAATTGTGAGACAGTTACTAGACAGTAATACACGGTAATGTCACTTCTACTCGCAGACGTATACCGCAGGCGTACCTCAAGGTTTCATCCTTTCACCGCTTCTTTTACACCGATCATACATCACACTTACCCGCATCTCAACGCACTTCGGCACCTGCAGTCACTGAGGGTATTCCGTTATAGTGATTTCAAGATACTTTTCATCCTGTTTAAAAATGAATATCCTTCAAAGGTTTTTTAAAAATATGTAGTTTCAAATTTATTAATTATAATTTAAATTTATTCACATATTTAGTTCTTTTATATATTTTACTAAACTGTTGCCCGCGACTTCGTCCGTTTCAATTTCTGTTATTATGATCGGGATTTAGAAGTTTATAAAAGAATATATTTTAAAGTACTTCTGCGTAAATGATATTTTTAGTTTTATTTTCTTGTGGCAAAAGAACATACTGATTTTCTCCGTAACCCGATCTTGACAACGCGACATATAGTTGGCCGTGTAAAAAACAGTCTTGACGTCGATTACTACTTGTTTAAATGTTTGCCCCTGTGATTTATTAATTGTTACGGCAAAAGATAACAACGGGAAATGGAATTCTTTTAAAATTATAAAGTAAATTATTTGGATACGAGGATTATTTTCCACACAACTCCTATTGGTTTGCAGCGTGATGTTATATCACAAAGAGTCTTTCTCGATAAATGGACTATCCAATCCAAAAAGAATTTGTTCAATTCGAACCAGTAGCTCCTGAGATTAGCGCGTTCAAACAAACAAACTCTTCAGCTTTATAATATTAGTATAGATAACTATTTAATTGGAGAAAATTAAATTTGGTCATATCTGAGAGTGTTTGGACATTTCAAGCAGCTATTACTCTTCTATCGTTAGGTTGTAAAATTCCCGGATCTCAAAAAAATGTTTTTTATTTAATTACTTTTAAATAAAAATTATGTCTTGTAATTATTGAAATTGTTAACAATATGTTTTGGAGAAGTAAATAACTATATATTTTTTGATATTATATTCTTTATTTTGGTTTCGTAATTTTTACGCGTCACAGGCGCCATATTCATCTTTTAACTATGAATATAATAGCATAGAAAATAATATTATAGGTGGAATAATCAGGATTCAGTCATTTTTTGAAATTTTTCAATTTTGCCAACGTTTCGGCTTAAGCTTGTGAGCCATCATCAGGGCATTACTGACCCACCTCCAAGCATAAAAGAGTTTATGCTTGACATGGCTTTAGTAATGCCCTGATGAGGCTCTCAGCTTGAGCCGAAACGTTGGCAAAATTAAAAAATTTAAAAAATGACTGATTCCATGATTATTCCACCTATAATAGTTTCTACAGTCGACAATACATCCTCAAAATAGAAAATAATTTTTATTCTGGACCTGTTGGGTACCTTAAAAAAAACAGTTTTGTACAGTGGAAATATACAATATGTCTGGCCAACAGACAAAATGAACTACTATTTACAATTATGGATGAATACTTTTAATAATAATTATACGTTATTGTTTGATGTTAAGTGTTTTTATTTTAAGTTATTCGATAATAAGTGTTATAGATTTTATATCGACTATATTTGAAAATTACCATAGAAAAATTTAATATTATTACATCCTAGCCCTGATTAAAAATATAACATAAGGTAGCCGTTGCCAGAGGCGGGTTGAAAATACGAAAGGATGTTTACCTGTTAACAAGAGGAAACTGGAGGCGACAAAAAACTTCAGTCCCGCGCTCACTTTCATGCTGCCGCAGCGCTATCGGGCACTTCCATCTCCCGGTAATTCCAAACATAATGGGAATACCTTACTTGTCGTCCCTGCTAAAACTAAAGATGTTCCTTAATTTCTTCCCTAAAAGAATATTAACTCTCTTCGAAACGAGTCTCGCAACATTCAACTTAGTAAACCGTTTATAATGTTTCAGAGCTGTCAGTGATACTCGAATACCAAGCTTGTAATATTCAAGAAGCTAAGTCGAAACCGGGGCATAATAGCCTTTGTGAACTGAATTACATATTTAAACTTGTAAACGGTACTATTATATTTAATTATATGGCTCGACGACTACCGAATCAGGACTAGGGGAAGCTCTTAGATTTGTTACAGAGGAAAGGGAGGAAGTAAGCTGAATTATACCGTCACGTTTTTCACCCTCAATCTCATCTCTATAAAATTCATTATATAACCCCTCTTTAAAAAAAGTTGTATCTCTACAACCCATGAAGTGTTCAGTACTTATACGAGATTTGGACTGTTTCACCTTCTTTTTTTTTTTTTTTTTTTTGCATAGGTACTTATATTCCTTTATTTTTGGTACCCACTTTATAGAGGCTGAATGTATTCATACCCAGGGATGCTCCGCGGCAGAAATAACAGAATAAATAATTCTGCGTCATCCGGGGATCGTTTCCGGGGCCCATAGAACAGTGGACTTCAGTCTATATCCAGAAGACCATCATTCCCCCTATAATTCTCTTTTAACTGGATCAGAAATATTTCTATATTCCAAAGTAATTCCTATGTCAGATAATTTAATTAATATTGTAAATCTTATAAACCATTCTATCGAAATTTTGCCATCTTTAAGTTTATTTACTCAAATAATTTTTTTGAATAATTTACATTTATAGATAGTACTCAGAGGGTTAAGCACTAGACTACTATTCCCAAGATCCAGGTTCAAATCCAGCTGTGCAAGGATAATTATGTATTTTGTTATTTTTAGTTGTGGAGTGCCCAAAGGGATCCTCCTGAAAACACTCAGCTTGAAGAAAGTAGGTAACTAATATAAAATAAAATAAAACCTGGCAGCTGGGTGTGATCTCGATACAATCATCTCCTTGCATAGTCATTTTTCATTTTAATATATTTTAATTAATTAAATAGTTGCATCTATGAAAACCTAATAAATTCAGTATTCGAAGTTATTTAAAGATTCCTACATAAAACCCTCACAAACTTCACATGATGCGGCACTTACTTTCCTATTTTGAGGATTCAACTTCTCAACATTCTAGAAAGTTTTCTTATTAGTTATTTGGTACCAATCCTTCTACTGTGCGTGCGTATCAACTTGATATGTTTGTTGTTTTTTTTCGGATGAAAACCATAACAGCAAAAAACTTATTAAAAAATTTGATTTTCCCCCTTAACTGTTAAAAATCAGACCAACAGTCATATGAACTTTTTTATTCCACTTCCAAAATATTACTAGACATTTATGAGATATCCTTGTTGTTATATATATATATATATATATAATATATATAATATATACCTTAAGTTATAAAATATATATATTTGTAATTAATTTATTTTTGCACATATTTCTTAAAGGAGTGATATAGCTCATTTGTGAGGTACTGGACCATTAACTACCTCTATAAAATGGGTAGCCGTAGGGAGATAGCGTTGACGGTTTATGATAGCTGACTGTATTCAGTGTTACAAGACAAAGAGAATGTAGATAGTTACCACACTTGATATTTACAAAACTTTGTTAAGTATATATAAAATGGTAATCTTCTAAACCACTCCTAATTATAAACTAAGGAAGTAATTAAATCATTTCTATTATAACTTGGCCTTGAATACCACAGAATACAGTAATGATATAAGTAGCAAATGCTTGAAACAAATATGGCGACCATTGGAGAGTAAACAAAAAATTCCGGGCAGTGCACCTGACGTTTTTCCCAACCGGTTTGTTCTTCCCGGTCACTGTCCCTTTGCCAATCAAATAATTTTCAATTAATTCAATAAAAGTAATATTTTTTACCGCCGCTCATTTAAAATTCATATATTCATCTGTTTCAGAGTCAGGTCTATTGGAACATATAAGCAGTGTAAAATGCAACCACCAAGTAATTTCCAGGAAAAAATTACTTACTATTAAAATGTATAAAGTAATTATAAAATGTATAAAGTAATTATAAAATGTATAAAGTAATTATAAAATTACAAGAGTAAATGAAAATTTATAGTTTTGGTACATGCATGCAGATGGTATAATTGTTTTTAAAACATTCATGACATAAAACTTGTAGATGCAGCAAGTTAATAAATAATTGATATTAATAATGATAATTAAAAGTATTAATTATCATTATTATAGAATTCTAACACTTATAACTGTTCTTTTTATAATATTTTCTTCAACAAGTTATTATATTTTAATTATACCATCTTTAGAATGCCATTTTATATTTACTTCCAGGCTCCGAAATAATCGGTTTTATTTTTATTATATGAGTCATTTATTTAGGCCAATATAACGGATACTATACCACGAGGATGAGTGTAATGAAATACTTTAATTTGTGTGGTATTAGATATATGTAGGTCTAGTCGTTAATAAGGAAAGTTTATCGTAGAAAAAAAGTTTATTTTTTGTCCTAGTTTATCCTCGTAACTATTAGACCTACATACATCGAATACCACTCAAATTCAAGCTAGTTTAATACGCTATTAAGTAGAATACTACGTTTATCGTCGTAGGAACAATAGTTTCTGTGATGTTGGTCTAAATATAGTTAAAAGCCCTCGATTGATCAGTTTTTCAAAACAAAATATGTTTCAGTACAAAAATATCTTTTATTATATCAATATATTCTAAACAAGGGAGATCTCATTTAATTATTAAGGTTGATTTAGGGCTGAATAATTCTTCCATTAATACTCATCTTTTATTTTATGACGTTTCGGGATATTCTCCCATCTGTGATAAATGTTACATAGGGGAAACGTCCAAAAAAGTTAGTACT